>OX443565.1:4525912-5125912 GCA_949372485.1 Cheilosia soror | reverse complement strand
TTTTCTGGCGTTCAATTGCTTGGTTATTCATTAAATTTTTTTGTGGTACGTATTCGTCTATCGTCGTTTGACGTGACTGGCAGCAATAGTTGGCGAAATTTTAAATGTACATTTTTTTTACCAAATAAAGTATAGATTTGAACAAAATTTGTATTGTGCGTTTAAGCTGCCTTACGCGAAAACAAAGTGAATGAATCACCAAATCCATAAATGAAGAGAATACATAAATGTACAGATGATCGGGTGCATACTTGAATAAATGAACAGATGAATGAATTTCTCGATTGGGGAGATGAACGAATGAATATTATCTACGGAAAAATAAACGTTATGTTGGAAATGATTGGATGAATCAATGAATTGATAAATAAAGTGTATGAATCAACAGTTCCATAAATGAAGAGATGAATAACTGGATCAGGTGCATACTTGAATAAATGAACAGATGAATGAATTTCTCGATTGGAGAGATGAACAAATAAATATTATCTACGGAAAAATAGACGCAATGTTGGAAATGATTGGATGAATCAATGATTTGATTAATAAAGTGAATGAATCAACAGTTGCATAAATGAAGAAATGAAAAGATGAATAGAGGAGTACGTGCATAAATGAATAAATGAACCGATGAATGTAGATGGATAAATACACACTATATTCTGAGTTCTATGAACGACTAAATGACTGACTGACATAAATGAATGAATCTCTGCAAAGAACTCATGCGATGAATAAATGAACGAATGAATATTTAATGAAAATACATTACGTATCTTAATTTATAAATTAATAATACAGTCGGTTGTTCATTCCAGTATTGGATAAGGAATGAACAAATTGAAGAGACAAAATGTATAATGAAACGATGAATACCTGTAAAAAAAATAATAAATAGGTAATCGAAAAAAAAAATTATTTATTTTTGAATGAATGAATAAATGATTTATAAAAATTATTATAAAATGTCAGATAGAATATCATTTGAAGCGCCGCAAATAGATAGAAAATTATTGGTTTTGAATTAACATCGATTGGCGTTGGTCCAAAATTGTAATTTCCACGCCATAAAACTTTAATTCAACTTCCGACAATATTCCAAAACCGAAACTATACCCATTATGGCAGCTTTCATTAATCAAATAAACTTAAGCGAAACAGATTAATAATGATTTGATACACACATGGTATTGCCTTAATTGTCAATAACATGTCAACAGGTGTGCGTCATTTTTAATTGCCTTCACATGTGTATTAAGGGTTGCTCGAGCACAAACAACCACCACCTTAAATATTATAATCCTATCATTGAATGTGACCGTTTGATTTAAAGATAGACCATATTATGGACCGTCCATGTCCACGTGTCTGTCAATTTCAATTTATTATGAGAAATTCCCCAAAAGGGGTTTATACACTGTTCGCTGTGTCAACCCCCCTATTTTTTTGTAGTCATTTTTTTACAGAATTCTCTAGTTCTTCGATCAAACTTGAGCAAAGTTAAAAATGATAGATATATTTGTAGCTTAACACCCTCTCGTAGGGGTAAATCTTTTTTGGCGGTAATTGATTGCTACTCACACTCATGTACTCACACTCAAACACAATCACACTCTAGTCGTGTCGATTCTACCGAACTGTCAAACAAGAAACGTTGGCCTATTAAATTTGCGAATGCCAGTAGGTTTAACGTTTTCGATTATTTTTTTGAGAATTATTATTGTCAGAAATACACACACATCCATACACACGTGACAATATTGAGCAGAAATAGAGTTCAACTTTGACAGTTGCTGAGGGGAAATGGATACAGATTAGAATTTTGCTCTCTTGTGTGGCTTATTATTTCTCTGACGAGAAATTGCTGCTTGTAATTTATATTTTCTGGATACCTCTACAATGGTGTATGGGTTCCCCTATACGCTTGTCATATACATATTATTTTTTTTTCGTATTCCTTTTATACCGTATTATGTATGTTACCCTTGTCCGAGATGGGGTTATTCCGTTTTTCCGTTTCTTTCTTTTTTTTTCTCGTTTTGCGCACTTTAACGATTTTTCATGCACTCTTTTGTTTCCAATTATTTTAAAGGAAATAAATTTTATTTTATTTTTTAACTTAATAAATATTTTTAACAATTTTTTCTTATAACCGATGAATGAAATATTGATTTTCTTTTCACGCACACTTATGAAAAATTGAATGACATTTTTTTGTTTAACAAAAAAAAAAGGAAATCGAAAACAATTTTTTTTTATATACAAATATTTAGCACTTTTTAAATCGATATCGAAAATAAACTTATTATACGTTTCGCACAGGCAACCGTGTTTTGAAAAATTGAAACGAACAGATCGTTGGGTATATACGTTTTCGAAATTAATGCACCGTTATCGAGGGCACTGTCAAATCGTTGACGTTGAATTAAATTCGATTTCCGATCGAATTTGTTGGCACTATGTATATTTTTAATATTACAACCAGATGGGGGGCGGGGGGATAGATAAATTAAATAAAATTTTAGGCGTTAACGGGATATTTTCTATTTATTTATTTTATTTTATTTGCAGTGGAAGGGAGAAGGGTCAAGAACAGCACCAGCACTTTACTCAAGAAGATTTTGCTTCACTTACTTTCGAATAGATTTTTTTTTCTTGCGGGTTGTTTTTTTTTTTTGCTTTTTTTTCCTTTGTTTTTGTATTTAATTTGCTAGTTTAATTTACGTTAACTTAGTAGAACACGAGAAACTAAAACGAATACTTAGCACAATATAAGGAACGAGAAAAGCCGAAAATAATAATAATAATAAGTGTAGGTTATATTCTTTACGTTATGTTTGTGTTATTCTTTTTTTTTGTGTTTTCCTATGGTGTCGTCCTTGTTGGTATGGTTTTCTTGTTTTTTTTTTTTTGGATTGTAGTGTGTGCTTTTAGGGGGGCACGATAATATTTCGTCACACACACACACTAGTACATAGTGTAGTACAACTACAGAGAATGTGGTTCGATTATTTCGAAGAAACAAAAAAAAAATTGATAATATAACTCAAAGGTATAGTTCCGTAGTCTCTATATGTATGTTGGTTGTACGCTGGTATTTCTACTCAATATTGTAACATTCTCTTTTAGAAATGTGACACAGACTTAGAGGAGTATGTTACTCAGTGTTGCCGGAGCTAAAAGACACAAAAATAAGAAAATTTTCAAATATGTTTTAACTGCCGAAGGGTAGTTCCTGACAATAATGGGTGCGCTTTCGAACTGGGTTTTTAATTTCAAAAGTACCGCCTAGAATAGCGGTTTTTCATTTGCATGAACATGGGCAACACTTAATCGAGTACAAATAACAATTTCGAAGTTCGAAAGTTCATACAATTGTAATGGCTTTCCATTCGACTGAACATGGGCAACACACTTGTCGCCCGAAAGCACTAGGCCATGTTCTTTTAAATAATTTTTAGTTACAATAAGTTAAGTTATATTATTGTATACCTAATATTGTGGAACTTTTGGTTGGTTGTTGGTTGGTTGAAAGTGGCTGTCAGCTGAAAACGCCATCACACTTAGACCAGCATTGCTCCATTGTGATACCACGAAAAGGATCATGTAGGATCTCCTTACTAGTTGAACCATTTTGAGCTCTTTATAAAGCGTAAGAGGCATCTGATGTCCATGTTTGTCAGGTCGCCCGAGTGAAGCTTCCTTCTGCGGGAGAGAGCTGGGCAGGAAGAAAGAAGGTGAGGGAGAGTTTTAGTAAAAACTTTTGGTCATTTGTAAAACAATATTAAGAATTCGGGCTCGTCAGTGATTCCAACGCTCATTTACAATGACACTTCAGTGTGATCCGTGGCCACTTCTCTGTATTTTGTTCCGAAAGTAAAATTTTCCGAAACCGGATATTTACTTAGATGGCGCTACAACCCGGAGTGGACTTGGGCATGCCTCTCCAGTTAGCACGATCTTTGGCTAACTGCCTCCAGTTGCGCACTCCAAGTTGGTTGAGGTCGACTTCCACTTGTGCGCGCCACCTAAGGCGAGGTCTTCCTCTACTTCGTTGTCCCTCCGGATTAGAATCAAACACTCTTCGGATCGGAGCGTTGGTGCCCATTCGCTCTACATGTCCTAGCCATCTTAGTCGACTGATACGTACTTTTCTGACCAGGTCGATGTCGCTGTACAGCTCGTAGAGTTCGCTGTTAAATCTCCTCCTTTAAAATCCGTCAACGCAAACGGGACCGAAAATCAGTCGAAGAATTTTGCGTTCGAAGCGACCAAGGAGATCTTCATCTTCATCAATAATATTTGGTACTCCCTATTTCGAAAGCGGAATGAAATCTCCAAAAATGTCAAAGGCATTGATGGAAACTCGAAAGTATTACAGAGTACGAATTCAAAAGCGGAACTTATCTCACCGAGAAGTGGAACCAATCTCTCCATCACTTTGGTGAAGAGATACCACTGTTGCGCTTAATATTTGACATTGTTTGGCACCAAACTCCTTTGTCGAAAATGCGTGCTTAAGGGATCGATGCGTCTCTTATTCAATGGATTAGGAACTACTAGTGGGCGCAGTGGTTAGTGTGCTTGACTACTGTGCGAGGGGTCCCAGCTTCGATCCCCTAAAAACACAAATGACATCTTAAGGTTTTTTCTACTGCGCCACCTCTCGTGAACGTCTGAAAAACATCCGAGAGTATGATTGTCCTGAAAAAGCTTCACAATTCTGCCATTCGGACTCGGCATAAAATTGTAGGCCCTTCCATTCGTCTCAAAAATAGAAACTCACACAAGTAGCGAGTAGCTAGGCCTAGAGTGTCTACCGCCTGTTGTGCCACCTATATATCTCGAATTCTATTAATTCGCTTGAACGCCGTTAGAAACGTTACGTCTCTCTCTGTTTTATCGTTATTTTTAGCAGTGCTTAAACGTAACTGCCAGTTGCATTCCGCCCCTTCAGCAACAACCGCAATACTCGCCTTGCTAGCAATGCCCATCGGTACAGTATACCATTCAGCCTATCTTCGGGCGTACTGTGAAATATCGAAACTCTTTCATAAGCCGCACAAGGCACAACACGACAATGTGGAATCCCTGTCGTTCCTCCTCAATACAATTTACAGACAATTAAAACGAATTTGGCATCGGAATCTCCTATCTTCTCTATCCCAATTTCCTTAATGCACGCGCTGTGTAAATCACATTGTCATAACATCCTTAGCGCGTGTTAAAAAAACTTCGACAATAAGGGTTTTCCATGGAAATTTTAATTGCCAACACCCATAGTTGTCCACGTGACTAGGACAATCAGTTAGCTCTATTCAAGAGGAACCCAAATTCATTTGTCCAATTGACATTCAAATCCAGATGTGTATGCCAGAAGTTATGTGATTTGGTAAAAAAAATTTAACAAAGAAAATGCGGAAGCAGTCTGTATTTACACTGGCGATCACTAGGATGAGGCCATTTTTCTCTAAGCGACATGTCCTCTTGCAAAATTCATTCGATGCTCCTTGTGTACTTGCCTCTAAAACAGGTTTCTTTTTAAGTTTTCTTCTCTGTATAGTACCACTTTTTCGTATTATCCTTCGGACCGTTGCTGATACTCCACTGTTGGCTTTTATTTTAGAGAGTAGAAATAAAATTTGAGGCAAGCCGTAGAATTTACCGCTTTTCTCGCAATGTTGTTTCTTCCGCCGTTTTTCCCATAGTTCTGTGGATCCGCAAGATAACTGTATACAACCGTCTTACTTCTGTTTAGCCTCCTTTCAATTTCTCGGGCTGAGCGTCCTAACTCTTTGAAAGCATCTATTTTTCCTCTTTTTGTCGCTGTCAAAGACTTTCTGGAACCCATTTTTTTTTAACTAATTAAAAACAGTTCTTTTCAACCGCTTTTTAAAATATTCTTAACAAAACTTTGAAAAATATCGCTCCTGCAAAGAAATATGGCCTCATCCTAGTAGCGCATCTTTTTATACGCTTTGATCTTTGGGAATTCCAGCCGTCGTCTTTTATTTACCCTTTAATTTCGTGACTTACTGTTGGGAAAATATGTACTAGAATGAGGCCATTTCGATTTTCCCTATAACTGTTTGAAATTTTTTACCCGGAAATTTATACTACCGTTCATGGGTAGACTTTGAAAAATTTTTACCGGGAACGGAAGTAAAAATTTCCGGGTACAAAATTTCAAGCAGATATAAAGAGTAAAAATCGAAATGTCCTCATTCTAGTGATCGCCAGTGTAGAGTTGGGTAAAAGGGGTGGACTGACCATTAAAGTGTGAGTATCAGGGGAGAGTATACAAATACGCCACCATGGCAACGCTGATTGTGACACGCCGTATCCATAGTAGAGCTTTAGTTGTTTTTTATGTTTAACGTTTCCATGCGTGCTGAATAGCTTTGGGGAGGGGATGACTTGAGATTGAGATTTTCTTCTTTCTTGTGTGTGGTTATGTAAAGAGAAATTCTCGTGAAAATTCTAATAAGGACGCATGCCAGCCAAACACTTCATTGAGAGAGTGGATGTGACTATATTTCCCCCAATCCACGGGCGCGTTCCGAATGTGTCCCATCTGTCAGTTCCGTAACACAACACGTTGGGCTATTTTTTCAAATAATTCTAAAAATAGAATTTTTTCGTTGACAATGAATGGGAATGAATGCAACTGTGGGTGGTGGTAGATTTGCAATCGGCAGTAAAAATAACTTTTTTGAATGTTTGTTCAGAAACTTCCTTTTGAATGAACTGGTAACGATGACGATTGACGATGAGTAGCGGGTGTAGCGCATTGTCATTGAGTCAGCTGATCAATGAATGTTTTTCGTTTCTGTGAAGTTGACATGTGGCTACTTTTTTGACTTTTCAATAAAATAAAAGTCTGGCTTTGAGTTCAACGTATTTTTTTTAGTTTTCTCCTTTAAATCGTGTTTGAAGTGTCCAAGTTTGATCTGTAGAAAGTTTGAAATGAGACCTTTCGTATTCACATTTTGATTGTGATTTCTAAATATTTCTCTCAGGAAAGGCTATAACCAATAATGTTTCAACCGCGTTACGACTACGAGATCCTTACAGATTGACGTAGGTTCTGGACAATCACTGAGCGAGTCGTATAAATTTCAGCACCTGGAAAGACTGAAGTTAAGATTTTTATCCATACAGCAGCTGTTTATGTACGTCTCGCACAGACAACCAAAAAGCTCCAAAAATAAATATTTACAGAGTGGTTACCAGAGGGTGGACTTTGGTCCTGAAAGGTTAGATTAGATTTTAAGTGAGGTGCGCTGATGACCTTTCCATTTGAAGGCCTTAAGGCAGAAAAATAAAACTCACACAAACGAATGGTTGTGAGAAGGTAGACCTGTTGCGGCAACAATTTATTTATGTGTTTTAAGGCCCCCATTTTGAGTTCACTAACGAGTGCCCTTCTCACATTTGTAACAAAATTTCAGGATAAAATATTTCTATTTTCGGACAATTTAAAAAAAATTTTAACAATTTTCGAAGAACCTCGATCAGAGTCGACGTTTCTAAAGGTCGGGAGAGTGGCATAAAACATTTTCAATCTTTGCTGCTTCTTACTTGTCTTTGCAGCTTCTGGTACTTGGATTTGTATAGAACTAAGCGTGCTGGTAGCTTGGTCTTTCTATACATTATTGAGCATACCTATACTGATATGGCATAGAAAAAACTCAAAAAGTCTGATGCTTTCAATAAAAAGAAAGAGAGACTGGTTGGTTCTTAAGTCTTTGGCGGTAATATGGCTAGGTTTCCCTCTTTTGGGACTGAAGAAAAAGATAAATTATTTTTCCTAGAGCGGTACGATGTAGCGTGGTTTCTATTTCTAGCATTGATTGATAGAAATCAGCCCAACGTTAAGCATGGTTCCGAGAGGATCCTATACGGCAATTCGTGATTCCTATTATCCAATTCGTCGAACTAAACGCGTGTTTTACTTCCATAGTGCCTCATTTGTAGGGCCTGTCATCTAAAGTGTAATACACGGTAATACGCGCGTTGAATACTAGCCGGTTACGGTGCGTTCTGAGCTAGCAAGTGGCTTGTAGCTAAGCTACATCTTAGGGAACATCTAACGGGTGGGCAAAATACAAGTTTCTTTTTAAAAACGCAATAAAATGAACAAAATTTATTTTTTTTCCATATGCTATGGCTTTATTAGCAATAGCAAACATTCCCATTGATTATGGAATACAATTTCGTTCAAGTGGCCGCTTCGGCTGGCTTCGCAGTACCACATTCTGTTACTCAAATTTTCCAAGACCTTGTTGATGGTTACAGGGTGTAGATCACGGATTGTTTGGATGATATTGGCCTTAAGTGCTTAAATCGTTTCCGGATTGTTGGCATAACTTCGGTTCTTCTCGTTTCCCCACAAAAAACAAGTCCAAATAGGTCAAATCGCAGCTCCGAGGCGGCCAATTGCTATCGCCAAGACGGCTGATAACACGATTTGGGAATGCGCAAAAGATCGGTTGTGGCATGGCGCGTCATCCTGCAAGAACCACAGGTCGTCCAAATCAATGTCTTCAATTTCAGTAAAAAAAAATCGGTTAAATTAGCTCTGTAACGCCCACCATTGACCGAAATATTGTTCCCAGAGCCGTGCCTATTTTTGACATCTCTGCCGAACTCTTCAGGTATTGCGGAATGAGATGTAGAAAACTCTACGAGCTCTACAGTGACATCGGCCTATAACAAAAATTAAACATAAGCCATTTAAGATGGCTGAGATATGTAGAGCGAATGGATACAAATGCTCCGTCCCGCAGAGAAAGACTGCAGTAGGGGATCTCAATCAGCTTAGAAGGTGCAACTGAAGACTCTTAGCCCCGATCGCAGTGTCACCTTAAAAAAGCAAACCCACCTAAAATTTGTTTCTTATTTAGATTCAGATAATGAAATCAAAAGAATTCTTTCAATTCTCGACTCCGAAAAGTAATACCCTCTACATATTAATACGACAGCACTGGTACATATACAAACAAAATTTCTCTCTCATCTCTCTCTCATCTTTTCTCATACAACCACAAAATATAGTAAAAAAAATTATATAAGAAAATCCATTACAACAAATCTCCTACCAGTATCAGAATGCTACCACCAACATCAAGGTCATGTTGGACTAAAGTCTACAACTGTGTCACATGTACAATGCCCGTATCTAGCCGAATGCTGATGATTGCTTTAGTATTTGTTTCGTTGGAAATCTAGAAACGTTTGCGCGAAAAAATCGATTTTTCCAAAGTTCGTTTGAAGTTTTCTTGTAAAAATAGGACGTGCTGGGGTTAAAATGAACTAAAGGGAAATGGAAAAACATGCACGACCTCGGTATAGTTACCCTTGCAAAGATTCAGTAATAGAAACACATATTGCGTGTTAGCGAGTGGTACCGATAGTAGCATAAAGTAGTAGCTTTGAATGGAGTAGGTTTTTTTTTTTCAATCAAGATGGGTTTAGTACTTATGCCGATGACTTTGCGGCGGTTATAGTCGTACAAAACAACGCCTCAAGGACGGCTGAATCAAGCAATGAGACACATCCAAGCCTGTATGCAAAGCCATGTCTCTAGCCCAGTAAGACAAAAAAAAAAAAAAAAACAAACAAACAAAATAGTCCCGCTGACACAGATAGGCTAGGATACAATATAACCACTAAAGATGCAGTAAAGATACAGTACAGTACAGTTTTATATACAAATCTTAATACAGTAGACGCTCGATATAGTGAACTAATAAAAACCAGGCCTATTCGTTCACTGTATCGAAATTGTTCACTATTTCGAGTGGGAGTTTTTAAGTGTTTACCAAAGCTTATTTTGATATAAATATTTTTTTTTTTCAATAAAGAATGAATAAATTGAATTTTTGAAAAATAATTTGTCACCTTTATTTGTGTCTTCTTTAAATTTAATTGCACAGATTTTTCTTGTAAACGTTTCATAACTAAAATATCAGAAAAACACAAATGAACGGTAAATTGTTCTGAAAAATAGTTGACATTCAGGCGCATTGCAAAACTGGAGAATCGAGATTTCCATAGTTCACTATTTAGAGTAGTCTGTGTAAAATCTTGACGGTTCACTATATTGGAGAGTTCACTATATTGGAGAGTTCACTATATTGGAGAGTTCACTATACAGAGGTTCACTATACCCGAAAAACCTTTTACAAACTACAAAGATCAATAATGCTTAGACCAGGGGGCTTATTCCCAAATGCGCGGCGGATCGCTTTTCATGGCGGATTGATATTTTTGTATTTCCAAAAGCTGTCAAAAGCGATAGCTATTCAGGTGACGGATTGCAGGCGGAATTATTGCCAGCAATCCTCAGAATAGCTGTCGCTTTTGAATATATCGAATCGCTTTTGGAAATATAAAAATACCAATCCGCCATGAAAAGCGATCCGCCGCGCATTTAGGAATAAGCCCCCAGACACTAATGACAGACTTATGATATTCATACAGTCTATACTTCTGTTGTAATATGAGACTTGCCTGATGAGCTCAACCAAGAAAAGTGCTAACACAAATCAAAAGTAAGCAAAATTTCGAAATTCAGAGAAATTGATTTTTTTTTATTTCTTATATAGAGCACACAAACCGAGATTGTAAGCTTTACATTATGAGCTTCATATTATTCTGATATGAAAGTGGTTCACCTCCTAAATGGGCCGTATCTAACGCCCACAAGCACAACCGAGTATTAAAGGTGATCCTGATCAGCGATGACGTTGAAAAAACGATGGTGTAAAAGTAGCCATCGAAGAATAATTTATTCGACAAAAAAAAAAACCATTTATCCTAGCTTTTAACGTACCTACATAGTCTACAACCGTGTTTAAACCAACCTTTTTTTCAATTCTAGGTGACGTGGTCCTTAATCGCCAACTGTATGCTTAAATAAAGCTGACTCTAAAAATATTGACGTTAATTTCTAAAGAAGAAATTTGGACAGTCATCGACAACTACTGAATCAAAGACAAAATAGATTCGCCAGGAAGGTAACTTTTAACGTATCAATGATTAAATTTCTAGTCAAGTCTCCAAGGGTAAGTAATTATACGGAAAAGCAAACCGATATTTATTTAGCCAGACTATGGCTTCAAAAAAAAATCAAATCAAGGGTTTTAATGTTAAAATGAGTTTTAAATATTTTGTAAGTGAATATTGGCAGTAATCGTCAGATAAAAAATATTCATAGTTGTCAATATTTGCGCGAGTCGAAGACGAAAGGATGTTTGCTTTCGATATTCCTATGGAAGGCTGATTGATTTGAAGGAATGACAGCTAACTTGGGCCATAATAATCAAATGCTAGGCCCCAATGGATGCTTTTTTTTTAGAATTTCATTCCGCAAAAAATACAAGAAGACAATTTTAAACAACTAATTCTGTTTTTAGTCTCCGTTTTCGTCTACTCTTGGCTCAGCTATGATCTGGACACTTCCGACATCAGCTTCACTATGACTTTGATTTGCTTGACATTCGATTTGTTTGGCATTGTCGGTCATTTCGAACAACTCGATCAGATCTCGTACAGATTTTCATTTTAAAAACAAAAACTGTACAAAAGCTAAAGTCTTTAGACGAACAAGCATAATCCCTGCTTGAAGTTTTCATTTTAATTCGGACAATCCCAGGTTATAACAGGTAGTACATTGGGAGCACTTTATTTTCCTTCTGTTCTGTCAATCTGTCAAAAAAGGATGCATGCGATTCCTATGAGAGTTCAAAATATTAGATATGTGAGCAAAAAAGTTCGGTGATCAAATAAACCTTTTGTTAGCTAGCTTCTGAGATTTGTTCAGAGAAAATCATGGGAGTAAGCCAGCTTAAGCCAGTGCGGGAAAACATTGTAATTACATGTGGTGACCATGATAGTGGAAATAATTTTACATTTCAAAAACTTTTGTTTTGCCATCCATATTTGATGCAAGATCAAGCGAGCAAAATTTGATTGGCTTAAGCAAGAGTGTCACAAAATCACTTTTAAGTTTTTTCAAATGATTAACCATTGTTACGGTCGGTTTGTCAAATGTCAATCCAGATGCAATACCGACAGGCGGAAAGCATTCAAGCATTTTGGAAAAGAAACAGATCCTCCTTTGTTCACCCAAAGGTATAACGCCCAAAAAAAATATGAAATAAAGCCCAAAACGCATTTGCAGTTTAATGCGTATGACAGTCCCCTTCATGGAATCACTACTGTCCTTTTGCCCAAAATCAATCTTACATCGCCCAATTTTGTAAATAATTTACAGCAACAAATTTTCGAGCAATGTTTTGGGGTTTATGACATTTTTTTTTAGTTTGGGCGTTATGATTTTGGACGATAAGACCTAACGCCTGAACAAACAACGCGTTCAGCCCCTTGAGCCAGAAAATATGTAATATTCTTGCTCAACTCTCATTTGATTTTCTAGATGTTTTGCCACAACTGATAATTTTAGAAATTTCTGGCGTATTTTCCAAAGAAAACATATTTTTAAGTATTGCGATGTAGACAGCTAGACTCACGCGGCCTTGACAACAAAAGCAAGTGTAAGGCATTTTATTATAGTCCAGTATAGCACCACTTTTGTTGTGAGCTATTCTGTCCCATTTAGCTTTATTCACATTTCTATTGCCCATCCTCAAAATCTCAAGAAACTAAAACATGATTCAAAGCAACCTAAATAAAACTTGTCAATTTTTCACTAAGGAAACGATCCGTTTCCTCGTTGCGAAAGATAAAAATTTACAGCAGCTGTCTATGAGTCTTATTTAAACAAAGTTTTAAAATGCCAAAATTGGGAAAATGTAGCCAGAAAACGTGTATTTACTAAAATTTAACAAAAAGATAAGAAGACAAACTTTTGTAATAAAAAAAAACAGTCGCAAAACGTTTCTAAAGTTAAAATCTTGCAAAAAAAGCAGAAGCAAGGAATAGTCAGAAAACTTTTGTCTAGGCAAATCTGAACTTAGCCAGAATATTAATATTTTCAAGACTTTTTTGGGATCTTTCTCCATTTCGGAAAAACCTGTTTACCAAAATTTGGAGTTCTCGAAAATATCACCAGATTATTTTTTATTTAAATACTAGACCATTTTTAGGACATACTTTTCCCTCAATCTTTTCAAACACAATTAAAATAAAAATCTTTTTTTGACTTTTTTATTTCCAAAGCTAAGTTGGGATAATTTTTAATCATGAACTTAAATATTTTGACGTTCACAATGAATAATTTTATATGGAAATGTTCGCCATTGTGACTTTGTAAAAGTTACCCTGGACACAAAAAAATGATTATTAGTACCGCGGAATCACCACCATGCACCCCAGCGCTGAGTTTTATACTTTTCTTCGACTTTTATGTCGTTTTCGGTTGGTCGTCCGAACGCTTTCAGAAGAGTTCGGATTGCTTCCGGACAGTTTTGGATTACCAATCGAAAAAGACATTCGGGTCAGTATAAACGGATGGATGTCTCAAATAAATATTGTTGTCACAACCAAAAGCTTCCGTAAAAGCTTTCGAAGGAAGCCCATGCACTTATGAATTCATTGCGGCAGTTTTAATGTACCACACCCAACTCACCAACAGTATAACAGTTTTAAAAGCAATAATCAAATATTTTCATTCACAGTAGAAATTTTCGCTATTGAAGTAACAATAGCGAAAATTTCTATTGTGAATGAAAATAAATGTTAGCTTGGACACTTAAATGATTTAGTACCGCGGGCTGTCATAGCCGCTTCCGAAATCAATGAAAAGATGAAGAGTATCGATTTGGACTTTTAGGATTTTTTCCAGAAACTGCCGGAGTGTTCTCCTTACCGAGTCATCTCCCGCTGATTTGAAAAGCTCAGTCGATAGGATGTCGCTATGCTCACTTCGCTTTGGTCGGGTGGATGGAAATTTTGACTATCGATGTCCAGGGTACTCATTTACAAATTTCAAGCAAATTTCTCTTCTTTTCAGGGGAAGAACTGTCAGTTGAGTGCCGATCGAACGCTTTCAGAAGAGTTTTGACCGTTATTGACTTACGGAGTGAGTGCCCCGGATCACACGCTTCTCCTGGCTGAATCTTTTACCGGCGATGTTCTTGTGCTAGCTGAGCTTTCTGACTGGGGAGCTAAATTTGCTCTTCTTTCCTATTTTGGCGTTAAAGTCGCCAGGAACTATCGGGGAGCTCTTATCGTACGCCTTCTTGAGCACATTATAGAATGCTTTTTTGGCTGTTCTAAATTATGTCAGAGTAGCTCAAGTAAGGTATCTACCATTAAAGACATGGTTGATTCAATGCAGTGAATTCATCCGCCAAATAATTCCTACCTAGTCCGTTTTTAGTGTCCAGGCTAATTTTTACGAAGTCATCATAATGGCGAAAATTTCCATATAAAATTATCTACTGTGACCGTAGAAATATTTAAGTTGAAGGTAAAAAATGATTTTTTGTAAGGCTGTATATATTTTTACAACACGTATTCCAAAATGATAAAAGTACCCATTGGCTTAAGCTGGATTACTCCCATGCAATCAGTTACAGTTCTCCCTTTAGTTTTTTTAAACGCTTGAAATAGACCACTTAATCAGTTACCACTTTGTGACCACCAAATTGCCTTAAGCTGGATTACTTACATAGAATCCCATTATCGTATACTCTTATCACTTTTCCACATATATTATAGTAAAAGTCAGAAAGATTCAAAAAAATTCTTGTTTAGATTCTGACGTGTCTTTTACATATCCCCTAATCATCCATCAATGTGCGAAACGCGGGCAACAATTTAACTCCACAAAACATAGAAATCGATGAATGCTCCGATTTTTTTAAATATTTAAAATTAGTACTTAACAACTGTAATCTAACAAAAACATTTTTATTTCATAGAACGTTAAGAATAGTGTAAAATGAAATGTAAATAAGTATCGTTGCTCACTAGCGTTGGTTGTATACATTTATTTTATATATTGAGACGAGAATAGTAAATGTTCTCAGAAATTTATTATGCGGTAAGAAAAGCTTTAAAATAAAAATTCGAAAATATAATATTCATCTTCAATCCTGCTGCCAACAATAAATCTAGAACGATGTGTTTAAAGCAGACATTTGTGGTATTGGTATCAAGTGGGTCATTGTCCTAAAAGAGATAAAAAATTAAACAAATTAATAAGCACTCTGCACTCAATTTAACTGACATACTTTTCGGAGTGTGAAGAAATCTCTTCATATTTTTTTTTTATTTTAGCTCCTTTCATAAATGCACGGGAAGCTTTCATTCAAAACAGTCATCGATGCACTTGAAGTGTGTGCTGATGCTCTCTGCTCTCGGTAACAAATGTAACCTATGATGATTTAATCACTAATCAAGGGTAGAATTTTTTTTAAATGAAACCATGTTGCCTCACACTGTTCTTTAAAAGATGGGGGGCAACAAGAGTATTTCTTATATTAACAAGAGAACACTGTTAATATAAATTCAGATTGAAGAAAACTGTTGTATTTGCTCCTTAGTCTTGCACCTTTTTGCCGGGTCAAGTGCTTTGAAAGATGAAGTTCCACAAAGGTACTTCTTATGTTAACAACATAACGCTGTTAATATTACTGCAGATGAAAAAATTCTGAACAATTGTGTTTTCTTTTAGTAGCAGAACAAATTTATGTTGGCTGCACTTTGAAAGATGTAGTGCAACAAGATCATTCCTTATGTTAACAACAGAGCACTGTTAGCATTACTCTTAGCTCTCAGTAGCCAAACAAATTAAAATTTCACGAAATGATGATATCTGGAGTGCTATTGTGTATGGAACATATAAACGATCGAGAATTCTTACACTGTTATTAACATTTAGCCGATCACCTGCTCAAAAGCTGACAAATTGCCTGATACCAGTTTAAAGTATTAACAACACTAACCACTGGACTTATATTTTTTGCTCACTCAAAAATACCGTCGATATAAATTATGTAATGTCTCCGCTAGATGTTGTTTGGCTTGATTGTAGAAAGGATGTGTACAAATGTTTTCTTTATTGACAAGGAACGTATTTAAATTATTTCAACATACTTATTTTTATTGAATAGCCTATAATCATAAAATGTAGGCTATCAAGAGTACGGTTTATCTATACTACTATAATTTTAGGTAACTTACAAAATTTATTCCAAATAAATTTTAAGTCTTGGCCATAATTGGTTTACTTTCGACAAAATTATACTTCTGTGTGTTCAATTTTTAACATACATACGGGTCTATGGTACGTAAAAGAATAATCCGTATTACTATAAATAAATTGATTTTTTTTAAGTACCTTTAACAGGGTTAATTTTATTATTACTAAAAAAATATTATATCTACTTCATAAGAAAAAAAGAATAAAATATATATTATACCAAGAGAAAGGTTTATCTATGCTTCTACTCTTTTATATAACTCATAAAATTTACTCTAAATATATTTAAAGTCTTGGCCATAATTGGTTTACTTTCGACAAAATTATACTTCTGTGTGTTCAATTTTTAACAATGAATAAGACAGCAGGCAAAATAATCATTATCCGTATTAATAATCATACATAAATTCATTTTTTTAAGTACCTTGCACAGGGTTAATTTTATAATTTCTAGAAAATATTACATATATGTACTTCCTAAAAAAAAAAGAATAAAATATATATTATACCAAGAGAAAGGTTTATCTATGCTTCTACTCTTTTATATAACTTATAAAATTTACTCCAAATATATTTAAAGTCTTGGCCATAATTGGTTTACTTTCGACAAAATTATACTTCTGTGTGTTCAATTTTTAACAATGAATAAGACAGCAGGCAAAATAATCATTATCCGTATTAATAATCATACATAAATTCATTTTTTTAAGTACCTTGCACAGGGTTAATTTTATAATTTCTAGAAAATATTACATATATGTACTTCCTAAAAAAAAAAGAATAAAATATATATTATACCAAGAGAAAGGTTTATCTATGCTTCTACTCTTTTATATAACTTATAAAATTTACTCCAAATATATTTAAAGTCTTGGCCATAATTGGTTTACTTTCGACAAAATTATACTTCTGTGTGTTCAATTTTTAACAATGAATAGGACAGCAGGCAAAATAATCATTATCCGTATTAATAATCATAAATAAATTCATTTTTTGAAGTACCTTGCACAGGGTTAATTTTATAATTTCTAAAAAATATTACATATATGTACTTCCTAAAAAAAAGAATAAAAAATATATTATACCAAGAGAAAGGTTTATCTATGCTTCTACTCTTTTATATAACTCATAAAATTTACTCCAAATATATTTAAAGTCTTGGCCATAATTGGTTTACTTTCGACAAAATTATACTTCTGTGTGTTCAATTTTTAACAATGAATAGGACAGCAGGCAAAATAATCATTATCCGTATTAATAATCATAAATTAATTCATTTTTTGAAGTACCTTGGACAGGGTTAATTTTATAATTTCTAGAAAATATTACATATATGTACTTCCTAAAAAAAAAAGAATAAAATATATATTATACCAAGAGAAAGGTTTATCCATGCTTCTACTCTTTTATATAACTTACAAAATTTACTCCAAATATATTTAAAGTCTTGGCCATAATTGGTTTACTTTCGACAAAATTATACTTCTGTGTGTTCAATTTTTAACAATGAATAGGACAGCAGGCAAAATAATCATTATCCGTATTAATAATCATAAATTAATTCATTTTTTGAAGTACTTTGGACAGGGTTAATTTTATAATTTCTAGAAAATATTACATATATGTACTTCCTAAAAAAAAAAGAATAAAATATATATTATACCAAGAGAAAGGTTTATCTATGCTTCTACTCTTTTATATAACTTATAAAATTTACTCCAAATATATTTAAAGTCTTGGCCATAATTGGTTTACTTTCGACAAAATTATACTTCTGTGTGTTCAATTTTTAACAATGAATAGGACAGCAGGCAAAATAATCATTATCCGTATTAATAATCATAAATTAATTCATTTTTTGAAGTACCTTGGACAGGGTTAATTTTATAATTTCTAGAAAATATTACAAATATGTTCTTCATAAAAAGAAGGAATAAAATATATATTATACCAAGAGAAAGGTTTATCTATGCTTCTACTCTTTTATATAACTTATAAAATTTACTCCAAATATATTTAAAGTCTTGGCCATAATTGGTTTACTTTCGACAAAATTATACTTCTGTGTGTTCAATTTTTAACAATGAATAGGACAGCAGGCAAAATAATCATTATCCGTATTAATAATCATAAATTAATTCATTTTTTGAAGTACTTTGGACAGGGTTAATTTTATAATTTCTAGAAAATATTACATATATGTACTTCCTAAAAAAAAAAGAATAAAATATATATTATACCAAGAGAAAGGTTTATCTATGCTTCTACTCTTTTATATAACTTATAAAATTTACTCAAAATATATTTAAAGTCTTGGCCATAATTGGTTTACTTTCGACAAAATTATACTTCTGTGTGTTCAATTTTTAACAATGAATAGGACAGCAGGCAAAATAATCATTATCCGCATTAATAATCATAAATAAATAATTTTTTTTAAGTACCTTTGTCAGGGTTAATTTTATTATTATTAATAAAATATTGCATATACTTGAAAGGAAGAAAAGAATATAAACATATTTTAAACATAATGACTGTTTGTAAGGTTATACCAATAAAGATTCAGCATTTAAATCTTATATGTTTGAAAACATAAACTAGATTATAATTGTAAGTTTAAAATGTATAAAAATTATTTTCAAACAAAGAAAAATATAAACATACTCATGCTAATATTTATTAAATAGTTCTCTTACATTTAGTAAAACTACGCCCACCTAATTGAAGTTGCGAAATTGCCTTAAATACAACGTAATAATTTCCATAAGGATTGTTGTGATTTTTTTGCATTTATTGCAATAAAATAAATTTTACTTACTCAAAATTTTTAACAGACTAGCAATTTTATTGCCTATTTTACTATCCAAATTCTGCAACTTAAGTTCCGATGAGTGTCGAGAAATAGAATTTACAGGTGAGTTGCCACGCCCCTTTTGTAAAATTCTACCAACTGGCAGTGTAGGACCATTTACCAAATTTCAAGGCTTAAGCTTTCATAAATGTCAAGACATAGTGTTTTAAATAATTCTGGTTTTGTTGAATGTGCCACGCTCCGTTTTTCAATCCCGCCCCACATTTTGCCAAGTGGTTTATTCGAACTAATTTGTTTCAAATTTTACATCATCAGCTGTCATAATTGTTAGGAAATATCTATTGAATAAATTTTTTTAGAAGCAATATTTGTATTGACTTAATTGAAAAAAATTCTTTCTTCGTCTATATCCATGTCTAGATCGCAGACTATCTATTTGCCAAATTAGGTACATTACGATAGGTTCAGATATTTAGTCGTGAAAGGGTAGACCAAACAGACAGACAGATTTACTTACTCCTCCAAAGTGCCTACTGAGTTTGAGCCGTTATTGAATAAACAACATATAACTGGTACAGGTTATATGTTGTCTTTAAGGTCACCTATCATTGGTGACTTATTGACATAGACTTGCGACTGCGACTTTAAAAAATGTCACAAGAAAAGTCTTACTCCACGAATTCAGTAGTCAGCTTCCCTCGCCTCTGAGTGACATATCCATAAGCAACCATAAATAACGATAGATTTGATTCGAAAAAAATTGATTGCTGCTCTTGCACTCATTCCAAATATACATTTAAATTCCGGGTTTGCATTTTAACATCATCGCTACAACGAAAGTAATAGATGTTTTTTTTTAAGATGGAAACGAATTATTTTGACAGGTATTGCTTTATTTCGAATTTTTTAACTGAAATCTGAAAATTTTTGTATATTTTCGTTTGATTTATGTATTTTAGTGGTTTTTTATATTTTCATTTTGATGATTTTATTTCTACAATTATACAGATCTTAATTATTTTGTAAGTTATTATAATACACATTGGGGTATTTGAATTTCGCAACTCCGGCTAGGTGAGAACATAGAATATTAAGAAAGCTTTGTAAAATTAAAAAACAAAGCATTAAAAGATAAATATATTTATTCACTCATGCTCCCACATATCCCAATCCACAATCCCAGTTAACATTGCATGTGATTATATTTATGAAGTTATCAGCAAACTGCCAACATTTTTGGTACAAGTGACATACAAGTCTCGAATGCGTCAACGCAAGACAGAGAAAATACTTTACATCGGACTGTCAAATAGATAACGTTGAAATACACTATTTTGGCAAATGGACCACAAGTTTTAAATGGTGTCGATGACTTTTAAGTTCCATTCATCAGCTGAATTGGCTAAAACAAAAGAAAACTACGGCACGTGCCACTAGATAAATACAATCGTTGTGTTGACAAGGAGACAAATTCATCCGTGACTGTCAGGAATTTATATGTCAGCTATACGCAATTGTAAGTCCCGTCTTTCTACAAAAACAATTGCATTTCTGATGAATTAAAATTGCTATTTCTCTACCTATTTTGTCTAGAAGAAGGCACAGAACATTTACTCCGCATGGCACAAGGAGGACTCAGTAAATATGTTGACGTCTTGTGTTGCTTTAAAAGCGTTAGGAAACACCTTATGAAACCCTCACTTCACCACCAAATATCGTCTTAGACATGAAAGACAAATAACTTGAAATCACTGACGATGGCTACATCAATTCATAACAGCTGTCCAGATCTAAAAATCCCTCTAAAAATAGCTATCTGACGCAACAGGCCCGAATAGACCTAGCTTCCCACAACAAGGCACCTAAAATATTATGCGAGTCTGAAAGGCTGAATAGAAAAGCGTTCTAAAGACTGCTTACGAGAGGTTTCGCCTAAAGGTGTAATTTGATCCGGAGGTCAATCCTGATACCCCTCGCTAAGTAGTCCAGTACGTTAATCACTGAGCTACTTCGACCACACTGTTCAGCAAGATTTTGTATTTAGAACAGTTCATTCTAAACTAATAACCCTCGGAGATCGGATATTTTTGAAAGTCACTAGACTATAAAGTAACCTACACCAACAAAAAGCTATAGAATCAACTAATCTTTTGTTAACATTACCTTAACAGTACCTGTAGTGAGATGGAAGATCAATTACAGTAACATGCCGCTTAACATTTACCGATCAACAGGGAATAGTTCTAGGCTACAGATATCTAAAACAAACAACTATAGTTCGAGCTGCATTAAAAAGTACAATTGAAGTTGAAAAGCTGATGAAATGCAATACAAGAAAGATTTATGTTAAAATGTTCCTTCAAACTCAAAGAGTTGCAGTGAATACAGTTTGGAAAGCACTACTGTAACATAAAGAATGTATGATAATCATTTAGGCAAACAGTTTCGGACAACAAAATTGAACACTACCTGTGATGTTAGGTGACGTTTGCCAAATACATTCTGGGAACTTGAAAACCGATTGCAAGCAAAATTGATTTGTTCAAGCTGCTATTGTTAAATAGATTCAGAATCCAAAAGCGAAGCAACGACAAGGAACGTTTGTTACATAAGCTGTGTCAAACACAAACTGACAGTCTGCCATCAATAAAGTTTGGAGGGCACTGCATTATCAGAAGAAATCGTATGAGAGTTATGTGCACGTCCAACGGATGCACCTTACCCGGCTTCAACCCTCCCTCTGCATGAAATATTAAAGGCTTAAGCAGGTTACTGACGAAATTCCCTATCCTATGCCAAAAAGAAAGAACTTAATTCGTGTGGACCAGAGTTCCCCGTAAACGCACGAACTACCTACATTGGTTTTTTAATGTCAGTCTTAGAAATGCTCGATTAAATTTGTCGGCTACCACTCCGTAGACGTCAACTGAAAAAAAAAAAACTATGCACGTGATCAATCAAAGCCAATAAAAACTCAGATACATCCCCATTTACACAACTCGCCGGAGACAAATATTTCTCGACCCTGGATTTGCGTTTAAAATTTTGCCATCAAAAGTCACTCTAAATAATGGATCTAGCTGAATTCAACCACCGGCACCGGCATTAAAGTCAAAAATCTAGTCCAATATTTCCTAATCAGCGACACGATGCAGAGCTGGTTTCAACATTGAAAAGGAGACACCAAATACATACACCCATGCAATTGTTAAGCTCATTCCCAAATCCTTTTTTTTTTTAAGAAATAATTATTCAATTATAAATTATGCACTTATACTCCATGTATATTTAAGCTAAAACAAAATCAGCACTTCCAATTTGATGCAAACTTGGCTAAGGACTTTGACACAATATATGTAGGTACCTATATAGGGACTATATAGATATATATATATATAGATAAAATATAAATATATTAAAAAAAATTAATGTGATATCTATATCCAAAATAAAAATCTAAATTTAAATATATTTATTTTATTGCAAATGAATCTATTAAGAAAATTATAAAATAATCAAAAAAATATTTACAACTTTAGTCGAGGTTTCCAAAGTTTTTAAAAATTTTACTTCTTTTCTACATAAAAAAGGACAATATAATTTTTGGATTCTTACAAACTTTACATAACAAATATTAAAATATATACAAATGAATATTTAAAGTTAATTATATAAAATTATATAATGTGTCTAAAAATTATAAATGTCTATACTATTTCACTATAAAATATTTATGACTAAATTTATATGCATATACACAAAAATGTTTCAAAAAAAAATGTTATATACGTATTTACAAACTTTTGATCCAAAAATAGAAAAAATTATATTTATAAAATAAAATAAAAATATTTATATATATATTATGTATTTGTGAAAACAAAATTATATTTACTTCATATTTTAAGGACGATCGTGAAACTTCTTTAATATAGTTATGCAAGGTTTGTTTTCATAAATTTAAAATATTTGTATATTAATATCGATAAATAACACTAGGCCATACAAAATTGTCCTTATCATTTGCTGCGTAAAAGACAAAGCCATAGCCAAATTGAACTCTACTGCTCCATCTAAAAATATTTTTTTTATCCGATGAATGTGTCTGGTCAAAAGTGAACTTTTTGTGATCCTCAATATTACAGAATTTGTTTAGGCTCCATATTCTTTAAATTGCGGTATTGGGAATCACTAAAAATCACTGATAATTTGTTGACAGTCTTCAGCTTGACACTATTCTATGTGCTTCGAAGATACGGTTGGTTGGTGGCTGACCTGATAACTTTTATAATTTTTACCATAATTCTCATGTACCTCCCACTCCACTTGGCTAAACATAAATTTCGTCCTTTAGTCATATATAGCTCCAGAAATATTTTTCCCATTGTCAATCTAAAATTTTGTAACTGTGTCTCTCTGTGTTGCTGGCATAGGCTGGGGCCACACATGCCTTCCCATGAAAGTCGTGTCGGGCGAGTCAGGTCGATTTTTTGAGAAAGGAAATGTAGATTCCTTGCCTTTCCAGGTAATCGATTTGTCTCGCTCAACACACCGTTCATGGGAAGTCATGTGTGGCCATGCACATAGAACTTTGTGTATCTATGTGTTTATGTCAGGTCGATAAATTAATTTGTTCAAATTAACATAAGTATTTTAAAGAAGTTTCATTATGTGCTCCTCTATATTCCCCTAGATAAAATTATAATGAGACCGAAATGGCATTGCTTGAGCATAAAATCAAATTATTTGTAACAACAACATATAGTCATAGTATATTATTATATATATATGTACTGTACATAAGAATGACATACAATTTTGTAAAAGGTTTCAAATAACAAATGACGCAGTCCCTTAAAGACCGTCCAAATAATTAAGTAAAAAATCTGTATCTATCAGAAAATATAAATATTCCCCCATTACTACTTTTTCTATATAAATGTGCATTATTTATTGTACATAATAATAAATAATCAACAAAAAACAAACTGAAAGTTGTAGTCTTCTTATTTCATTGATTCATCGGCTGAAAATAGTTCCAAGGTGGACATTAACAAAAAAGTAAGTATCTGGTAAATAAATCAATAAATGTTTTAGTGAAATTTAAAATTAACATTAATAGAGATTATAACGTCTACGAACTTGACATAGCAACGAAAAAAAAAAAAATAAGTGATAATAAATAAATAAAACAAACCTGTGAGGAAAAATTCTGCAGACATAAGCACTAGCCCTTTTGGTTCAGTGCGGCGAAAGTATGAAACCTCTACGCGTCCATTGCTATTTTTTACATAGAACACAGTGCCATCCATTGTAGAAACATTGCAATCGCGCTAAATAACGACTTATTCAAATATTAAATATTTCGAACGTTTTTTAACAGATGGCAATGGCACACTCGGCACTCGGCACTCGATGACATTTGAGTGTTTTCGTTTCTCTCCGCTGCGAACCAAAAGCGCAAAACCGTGGCGGCCATTTATCCGATGTGATATTCCATACATAACCTCAATCTGTAATACTCTATGAATCAATAAAAAATGTAAGCTTTCTTATTACAAATTTGTATTTTCTGGGACACCCTTTATAATCGATGTACTGACGATATTTTCGTAAATTGGCTGTTGAAAATTCAATTTTCAATCCGGTTTGAATCCACGCTAAGGAGCACACATATATATTCCAAATGCTATTTCTCTGCATTCATCGGAGCTAAAGTTGTAAAATTTGGTGCATTGATGTGCATTTTCCTTATACTACAACTTGCAGCAATTTAAGTGCAGAACTAATATACATCTGCAAGCATCTCGGGGCGCTGATGAAGCGTTATAGGTTCGCCTTTCCCGGGAGAAGTATTTAAAAAAAGAAGAAGACAATTTCTAGGTAGAGGCAAGGACGGGTATAGAGTGTAGAGTATAAAAATTGGAAAATGATATCCACTAAACAAATTACTTACTTTGTGACCATTTCCTGTAGACCACACCAGACCTAACTTCTCGCAAAAATGCGTTTCTATGTGAGTATTTATTTTTGTGAATTGATCTTCTAAAAACTTCATTGAAGAGCGCTTACCATTTGTTTGTATTTTTCAATCCTGAAAATCTTAAATGTACCGTTTACAGTCGTCACTTATAACGCTGTCCGATACAGGTGTTCAAATTCAAAAAATAAATAAAAGTTCAAAAAGTTAAAAAGAAAAATTTTTTTTTTTATTTTTTTTTGTTTAATTTAAACTTAATGGTATACAATTTAATATATATAGAAGAGCCATAGTATAAGCCCTTATTTTTTATTTTACAGCAATTATTTTAAGGTATCTACACAAAAATTTATAAGTACAAATATAGAAAGTACTAATATAAAAAAACGTACATAATAAAAAAGTAGATACTCAAGAAATATTTATAAAGGAAGATTGTATACATCATAAATATCAATACTAGTTTTTTTTTTTATTTATATTTAATCATAACTTTTATTTTAAAATTCGTATAAAGTCAAAGAGCGTAAACTAAAACAATGTTGTTCGCTCAATGGGTAACTTGAAATTGTCTAGTCCTAGGGGATCTCCCCACAGTATGTCAGATTGCAGAGCAATTAATGCATTACAAATTACAATTAATTCATTACAAATGCATTACTTTTCTTATTAATAACCAAATACATAATTAAAACATCGCGTCTTTTCCTAAAAACATTTATACAAGTTACATCTTTGCCATAAGATAAAGACTACAGTTAAATACCTTATTGGAACCTGTTTTTTAACAGCTGGATCTACCTACTTCGAAAAGTTTGCCAGCGATTTATTGAATTTAGAATCTTTAAGAAATAAAATTAATTTTCTGATCGAATTACAAAGCCTTTCAGCTTAGTAGTCCATCAGAATAGACCAAAAAGACCCCGCCCTTAGTACACTCTACAGAACAATCATTATTAAAATTGATTTGCGAGTGATGAAAGTGACTTAGCATGGAACAAACCACATCAATGAGAAGGATACACGAACCAACATTATTGTCATTCTTATCGCTACGGCGAAAATTTCTTTACAGCCCATTTAAAAATTATTCCGATTAACTGCAGTGACATAAACACAAGTCTTCAAAAGAATTGACGCTGTCTTACCGTTTGGGTGTGTCACGCCTCCAAAGTTTCAAAAATACCATATTAAATAGTATCAACATTTTAAGAGCGGATTGTCCAATTTTTCTAAAATTTATTTTGTTATATTAACAAAATGTGTAGTTAACTTAATTTACCAATAAAAATTTTTTCAAAATCGGATCATAAAGACATTATAGTGAAAACTCCTGAAGACTAGATAATAAGTATGTATGTAGGTGGGAGATTTTGGCATAGGGGATTTTTTCCCGAAAGATTTTGGAAAAGGAGATAATGTAGGGATCCCGGGTGCGACACCCCCCCCCCCCCCACTCTTTCAAGAGTCGGCAAATCAAGGAAGCTGCAGTTATTAACTTGAGCAACTTAAAAGAAAAAATCGGCAAATATGAGAAATTTTCAAAAATTAATTCGGAACAAAATGCAAAAAGATAAGAAGTGAGTTTTGATTTTTGTTAGGTAGGTTTTTAAACTTTTAAATGTATAAAAGTTGGCAAAAGTTCCACCTTTCGGAAAAGCCAATTTATATTTGTTTATATAACCTTCTCTGAGTTGCGATTTTTAAAAGGTTGGTATCGGTAAATTTGCCGACTAAACTCCTTAAAATTTAGCGAGTCTTGATTCGATATTAATAAGGAGGTTAAATTTGAACGAATGTTTTATTCGCTAGTTTGTGGAAAGCGGCTTAATCATGTGGATTGCGCGAATAAACTTTGACAATTCGCGGCAAGGGTGTTTTTGTTCTCGGAAAAAGGTTTGAAAAACGAAATAATTTCTATACTCTAAAATTAGTCGGGATTTCAATGAAAATCATCCCACCCCACGGGTCGAACCCTCGATACACCCATGGTTACAGCATCGTACTGCAAGCAGTTGTCAACCCAGAAAACAAGTTTATAGATTTTTTTTTCCGGTGAGCTGGGATCTCTTAGTGACTATACAATTCTAAAGAGATCTACTTTATACGAAAGTGCAGAAAGCAATTTACAAAATCTGTTTCTGTAAGATACGTTCATATGCTCCGCCCTTTAAAAATGACGCAAATACATCTGAATACGAAAGTATGTTTAACTTTATGCACCATGAGACATGGACGTTGACATGTTAAAACGAAGATTTCAAAGAATATATCAGTGTTCACCGAAACGGATTTGCGACTAATCATACAAAATTGTGACAAGAGTACGTGTGTTTTAAAAAAGTTAACACACAACATGTAAGTTAAGCAAAGCGGCGGACAAGTTACAAGTCATCCAAAACCCAGCACGGGTGCATGACATTGGCCAATAACCTGCAACCTCGAGTCGGCATAATTGGTAGGTAGAATTAATTTATTTTTACAAAATTGAAAATAATAAAAAAAGTCAATGGTTGATCAAGTCATCGAAGAGAAGAATTTTATTTACGGATTTCCCTATTCAAATAACTTATAAAATTTGTATTGAGAATGAGGATGGCTTTGGTGTTGGTGATTTTTTTGGTCATCAGCATCACTGCCGCGAAGAGCTCAAGGTTCTTTGCTCGCAGCACACCACGAATCTCTGCTGGGTCCCTGAAAACAGTGACAAAGCCGGCAACGAGAGGGATGACGAGCTGGCATGGATCATGATAGAGCACTACAGTCTAATCTGCAATCTGAGGGAACGAGTCGAGAACATGATTCGTATTAAAACCAATAACAGATTGAAAGAACTAACGACCTGTGAAGTATCACGGAAGCTTTGGCCAGAGTATGACAGTGACCGAACCATCATTCGTTTGGAGACGTCTCTTGCGAATAGTTGTCGGTGGTGGTTTTGCTAATTTTTAAATTCATTTTTCATTTTTTAGTGATATCGATCAATCATACTCCTATTCCGTCAGGTACTGAACCAGATATGGCTACGGAAAATATTATAACAGAGCACAAAATTGCTTAAGCAGTCCAGCATTAATGCAACATGCTCTCAGTCTAATATTGACATGGCTGAAAGTAATTTTCAAAAGCTGCATAAGGCTCTGCTACATACCGCAAAGCTGGAAAGAAGTAAAAGTGATATTTATTCCTAAAGCAGGAAAGCATATATGCACTGCACAGCAAAAGATTTTAAGCCGATAAGCCTCCAACCATTGTTTTTGTCAATCGAAATACGCTTGAATCTGTGCATTTCTGGGAGCTTATTTTCCAAAGGATATTATTGAGGGTTCGAGGAAACGACAAAAGTTTCTGCTGTTACAATAATGGAAAATGAGCAGTCAGAGTCACCATAAAATGTCCGGTTTCACGCCTATTTTAAAGCCACTAAAGAGATTTCAATCTCAAGGCTTTATGTATGTATATTAATAAATGAAATTGAACTGAATTAAATTGATTCTGTGTGTTCAAAATTAAGTCGTCATATTTTCCTATATTACATACGTCGCACTTGTTAATAAATTTATGAATTAATTTAAGCATATTCGGTTAGTAGTATAATAGTTTGAGTTCTGAAAACACTTTGGGAATTCATCCAAGTTCAATCTACGAAAAGAGTCAGAATAAGCAATAAATTAAATATGTATAAAAAAAATTAAATTCAATGTGCCCATCTTCGACCTTTAAATATGCTCTTAGAGGGAACCATGTATAACAAAAATTAGCCCAGTTAAGCTTTAGAGTTATAGACCAGTCTGGGCTTAGAGGCGGTCACTCATTAAAGACACAGATCTGGGTGAATGTCGATTAGTCACCGAGCTTTCTCTGGACCATCTCAGCTAGTGTGAAAAGTTGGTGTGGTCCCACAAGTATCGATCATAACACGATATGTGTGGAAAGGAAGTACATCTAGTGAATAGACGGCGAGTTGCTTTAAAAAATTAAGAGACAATCAAATCAAAATCAATACTCTTTTGGTACTTGAACAAATTTATTGAGGTTCGTGGAGCTGGGACACTTGGAGCGTATGGACAACAACGCACCAGCCCGACGAGTGTTCGAATCCACCCCTGAGGGACAACGCAGCAGAGAAAGACCCCAATTTAGGTGGCGCGCATAATTGGAGAACGGCCTCAACGAACTGGGTGTGCGTTTCAATTGAATTGAATAGCATTGCTCGGTAGGACAGCTTTAATAGAACTTCCTTTTACTGGGAGCGGACCGAGAATACCTATCAGCAACAATTTCTTGGGTAAGACGGTTCCACTTCAAAGAGATAGTTGGTTGCACAAACCGGGTCCTGAAGGTTTAATAAATTTGATTCATGAAAATTTGAAAAATAATTTCGAATATCATAGCACATATTGTTAAAGTATAATTTCGACAATTTTGTTGTCCTTCATGAGTAAATTCGATTTACGAAGCTGTTTAATTTTTTTTAAATTTTTTATTGCCGGTTCTACAGTGCGAGTTTAAACTCAGGTTTAGCTAAACTCGCAAGCAAGTTTAAACCAAGTACGTAAACCGTGAGTGTATTAAAGTGAAATTTGAACGAACGTTTAGTTAAACTTCGGTTAAACTTTTTTCGTCTGTTTTGTACGCCACTGTACTTTCTATCAGTTTCGTTTAATCTCATGTCAGTTTGACAATTTAAAAAAGTGAAATAAAAAAAATTTAAATAAATAAAAGTCATTACTTCGGTATTGAGTTCCTCTTCGGTTTGAGGACATTTATTACATTGGTGCCGTAGCATACAAATCGCTACTGATGCTATCAACATGTTTCCGCTAGCAAAAAACGAAGAAGATGCACTACAACAAATCACAGAAGAGAACAGGCATGAATCAGAAGACAACATACGGTCAAGTTCAGTGAAGATATAAGACATAAGTCACTATAGTTCCCTAACATAGAATTTAATTGAATTGTAAGTACAGTAGACGCTCGATATAGTGAACTAATATAAACCAGGCCGGTTCACTATATCGAAATTGTTCAATATCTCGAGCGTGAGTTTTAAATGTTTACCAAAGCTTGATTTGATATAAATATAATTTTTTTCAATAATGAAAGAATAAATTAAATTTTTGAAAAATAATTTGTGTATTCTTTAAATTTAATTGCACAGATTTTTCTTGTAAACGTTTCATAACTAAAATATCAGAATAACACACAAATTAACGGTAAATTGTTTTGAAAAATAGTTGACATGCAGGCGCATTGCAAAACTGGAAAATTTTTCGTTGAATTTTGCGAAAAAAAAAAGTTTGAGTTCACTATATCGAGATTTCCATAGTTCACTATTTAGAGCATTCTGTGTAAAATTTTGGTGGTTCACTATATTGGATAGTTCACTATATCGAGCGTCTACTGTATACCTACAAAGCAAATTAACCCAAACGCCAGAACAAATGAATTGTAGTTAAGTGGATTGAAAGGTTTTTAAGTCAAACCAATTCTATGCACTTCCGTGCACAAACATCCATTATTCCTGCAATGATATCACTAACTTCATCTGAAAAATTATATTTGTTACGTAGGTACCATTTCCTTTTGTGATCTTTTCTGTGCTCTATTTGATTAAAAACCATTTGAGCAGCTAGTTTGGTCAGCAGAAAGCGTTTAAAGAAATCTGCATCACTCCATTCTACGAAAGGATTTGGCCTGAGACATATTTAAACTCAGTTTAAACTATCCATTAAGTTTAAACTAGCACTGTAAACACATTTTTGTGTTAAACGTCGGTTTAAACCTGATATCTGGTTAAACGGAGTTTAAACTTGCACTGTAAGACCGGCTATTAGTGATACTGCAGTAGGTGAGTAGGGGTACCACTACTACATTATCGCATATTGCTATAATTACACTTAGAATTAACAAGTAATTAAAAGTATGTACTGCCTTTGGCAAATCCAAAAACGAATTGCGATTGGTGATCGCTGCTGACAAAATCTGTTCTCTCCACTCTCTGTCATAGGATATGACACTTTACTATGTATAGAAGAATACAAGCGTTTGGAGATGACATTTCTTTTTAGTACTATTTTTTTTTTAATACTTCTCTCGGGAAAGGCACCCCGAAATGCTTGCAGATGTATGTTAGTTCTGCACTTAAACTGTTGCAAATTGTAGTCTTCTGGAAATATATCTACAGGAAGCGAGTTCCAGAGTTTTGGAAAATTGATGTCCTCGCGGTTGTCAAGTGCGTGCTGTATGGTCATGAGCAGTAGCTACCTGTCTTGTGGGGCGCGCAAAGGTCGCGTTTCGAGGGATAATGTCTTTGAGTTCCTTGGAACATCTACCATGGAAGTACCTATAGAACAAGCAAAGGTCAGCGAATTGTCTTCTGTGCACCAATGGTTGTAGTTTCGATGTGAGTGTGGGGTCTCCAATAAGTCTCTGTATGCTTAAGTGAATGTTTTGAGGCCGAGCTCCATAATGTGGGAACAATATTCTGTGCTTTGTAGAGAAGAAGAAGTTGCTTGGGGCTAAAGTACCTCCTTGCTCTAAATAGGTAGCTCAACTTAGCGGACGCCGATCTTGCAATATAGGTTATGTGGTCCTGCCATGTGATTCCTGAATTAACTGTGACTCCAAGAAGGTGCATTGAGACCGTGGGTGGGATTGTATGGTCATCCATTTGGATCTGACGAATTTTTCCAAATCATCATTTAGAGAACTAATTTGTTCTCATCTCTGCCTGTGAGATGTAGCCGCATTCACACAGGCCCACTGTTCGACATTATAGTGCTGTGCTAGCAAAGCTGTAGATATTATTGTTTGCCGATCCAAGCAAATCGTTGATGTGGAGAAGAAATAGAGTTGGAGAAAGAATAGACCCTTGAGGCACTCCTGCATTTATAGCAAACGAATTAGATGATACACCATCTACAATAACTTGGATCAAATTTTGCATCCATCCGCTTGTTGTGGTAATCCATAAGACGCTAACTTGCTTAATAGGGCTCTATGCCAGACTCGGTCAAATGTCCTAGGCTACGGCTCTGGATTCGCCGTGCTGTTCAATTGCTTGCGTCCATAAGTGCTTAACAGGTCTCCAGTATTGCTTTGGAATAGGTTGAGTGCGAGCGGTCTTCCAGCAAGGAGAAAACGTCTTCTGGGAGTACGACATGCTAAACAGCTTCTATAGTACTCAAGATGCACATCTCTTGAGTACTATATAGCTGGGATTCCGTCGGGTCCAGTTGCCCTTATTGCAGTCTAGTTTTTTAAGGATGCGTTGAATTATTCGAGACCGAAATTTGACTTCTGCCATCGATGTTTGATGTGGAATTCTCTGAAAACATGCTAGCGAAAAGATCTGCCTTTTCTTTAGGTGTTGTTGCTAGCGTGCCGACTTCTAGAGGTGGAAAGGAAGAGCAATTCGATGGATTGTCTGAAAATCGCATGAGCTTGTACCTGCCTCGTCCGTTCGGTTAGAATATCGTAGCCATGGTATGGACATTGAAGTGACCAAGTATAATAAATTCAGCCGTTGGATGATGAATTTGTATCCAGTCTACCTCATTCGTTATCGTTTTTTGAGCTGTACAGGCAGCAAAAGAATTTAGTACAACTTTGTCTGTCGTCTTGCAAGTCCTGTTGGTGAATGTTTGCATGTTGAACCCCCTGAGATAATTTAATTTTAATTCTTTATTTATTTTTTGTATGTCGATCGAGAGCAAGCGATTGCTGATTAATCACCGGGTGAAGTGATTCTAATTGCAACTGACGTTGCATCCTTGACATTGAGGACTTTATCAGCAATAATCACAGCAATATATGACGTAGCAACTTTCGCTTTTTGATTATAATGTCAAAAATAAGACATTAATTTATTTAATCAATAAAGACGTCGGAACCAAAAATGTCCTATCGACACAACAGGACTAATGTGAGTTTTTCTGTTCAAAATTACACAGACTTATAACATTATCCTTCACTATCTAGTATCTACCGATGTGGGTAACTTAGATTTTCCGCTAAATTTTAAAGACTACGTCCATTGTATAGGACTTACAGGCAGGGCCGAATGACTTGGGAGCGAAGGAGCTGATTGAGATCCTAGAAAAGGCTGTCGAAGAAGTTCCTGATGAGCTCAGAGATATGTCTCGGCGTTTGCAGGTAATGAAGGGGAAGCGCTATAGAGGCTGCATTCAGGCTAAAAAGGTCACCCGAAGATGTGAGTATATTTTCTTTGTTCAATGTTTACAAAAATAATAAGAAGACTCGAGAGATCGACAAAAACTTTGTAAGCAATAACAAAACGTATTACGGTGTCAAACTCTATGTTTTATTTAAGAATTGATGGCCCAATTCTCAACGCTCAGTTGGCGCATGATGCATGAGAAATTAAAAATCTACGACTGGTCAGAAAAAACACGAAAAGTCGAAGTATTCTGCGAGTGCTTATATACATAAACGACTCGTACAAATGTGTTGGATTTAGCGTTTTCTGAACTGAAAAAGTTGGTAACAACAAGACAGAAAAAGACATATACGTGAAAAAAACTTGTCGCTCAAACGGCGATGAAAGCATTAGACGCATTAGCAACTGGAACAGCATTATTATCAACAGCAAAAGCTGTATTATCATAATCCGCGTGAACAAGTAAAGCAACAACACCAAAATAGACCTACCCTCCGACTCCGACAATAACGGAAATCCGATTCGGCTGCCGTCGGTGGATGGAGCAATTGGCATCGAATAAGCAGCGTCTGCATATGCAGTTACCGTGACCCCCATATTGCTAAATTTCACTAGTAAATCATTAATGACAAGAACCCAGAGTAAGGGGGAGATGACCCCTTGTGGAGTGTCTTTCGAGGCAGTTACTCTAAGGTCAGTGTCACCTAGTTTCGCATTGATGTTCCTTTCGCTAAGTAAATGTACAATCACGTTAGTGAGGGATTGATCAAAATTTGAATTCTGTAGTGCTCTCTTCACTGCACACGTTTTAACATTATTGAAAGCACCTTCGATGTCTAGGAACGCAGCTAGTGTATATTCTTTGTCTTTTAATGATTTCTGCGGTTCCACCCCTTTGCCTTTGATATCGGCTTGTTGAGCGGAGGAGATCGCATTGTCATCTAGTTGACTGCGTATAAAGACGTTCATTAGTTTTTCAAAGGTTTTTAAGACTAATAATGTCAGGCTTATTGGTCTAAAATCTTTGGCAGTAGAGTGGCTGGCTTCCCCCGCCTTCGGGATGAAGACGACTTTGACGTCTCGCCATGCTTTAGGATAATGTAGCCGCATTCCAGACTGCGAATAAAAAGTATTTTTAGGACCGGCGTAATGATGGTCTTAGCTTTCTGGAGCATGCTTGAAAAGATCCCGTTGCCTCCAGGGGATTTGAACGGGGAGAACGTATAAATTTCCCAATTTAGTTTTCCTTCGGTTATTAGTTCTTCTGGAACTATCGAAATTGTGGTATCAATTCTAGACTGGTTTGTCTGATTCGTGGTACAACCTGGAAAGTGAGTCTGTAGTAGTAGACTAAGAGCCTACTCGCAGGATTGTGTCCAAGTTCCATTATTGTCTTTAAGATATCCGGAAACTGCGGATTCTTTGCACAAGATTTTTCGAAGTCTACATAGCTGATTCCGAGGTGCATTCGATGTCACTGCAGAATGTATGCTAGGCTATGCGTTTAGCATTAATTACCGCCTTTTTGAATTTCCTCTGGCCGACCTTGTATAAGTCCCAGTCTGTCTGGGAGTTCGTGGCTTTAGGCAAATTAAAAAGGGCTCTGGTTCTCCTTCTGACTTCAAGTAGATCCTTTGCTATGCCGTTTTACTAATAACTTTTCATTTTCACTGCCTTTTGGCTTCACTAGTTCACTTAACTTTCTGTTTAAGCGCCGAACAAAAAGGTTCTATTGCTGTATTACATATTTTTAAAAATATAAGTGTTTATAATTTGAGAGTGATAAGTAAGAGCGGGTTAAAGTATATATTTTAAGAATGATTCTTAACAACTTTGAAAGAGTTTTCCTACATCCTTTGGAAGTACTATATAATTGGTTCCTACTTTAAATTTAATAAGTTAGGTACATTTTACAATTATTGCAAGTGTTGGAACCAGTCATTTACTAGTTGATTAAGGTTTGAAACGGAGAAGGATTATACACTTAATTTTATAGCAGAAGGCTGACCGAATCAAGTCAAATCGGCCAGGTGACATCTCTGTTCTACTTTGAATCGTGCTGTGCACAGTCTCTGTTAATGCCATTTCACCCCAACTCCAATACATATACGGAAATGAAAACATACCTACCACTACAACTACATAATGAGTCGCCGGTGGTGGGTAATTGAATTTTATCGAGACTGGTAAAACGACGTTCAGACAGTGCGGACCAATGCACAAGAAAAACGATTAAGAAACAAACAAATCAACAAACAAATCAACAAACAAACCAACAAACAAATCAACAAACAAACCAACGAACGAATCAACAAAATCAACACCCGAACAACGAACAATTTTTAAGTTGTAATTGACATTGGAGTCTTTAATTTAAATTTCAATCTTTTCTAGTATTAAAACCAAAACACTAAAATAAAGTGTTTTTGTCTTTTTTATTATTGGAGAAGTTGCAGCTGTCGCCGTGCCGCCTTTACATGTTTTCTTAATCTTGTGCATAGTGTCCGCAATTGGTCAAAAAGGGACAACAACATTGTGTGCGCGCTTAAATTCGTATCTGAAAGGTGGTAGACAGATGTGCAGGAGAGAGTTTTTTTGTGCTTTGGATTCGGATTTTTTGATTTTGCTTCGCCAACGCAAACAATAAATGCCAAGAATCAGTGAATATAATTTACGGAGCTCTTCAAGAGGAAATAATAGCACATCGTCAGGTGAGTCAGAGGACGAATTGAACACAACCATAATGTCGAATCCACCAGAAAAATCGCCAGGGGCTATAGACAGTGACTTGATTTCGTTGTTGGTGACGAGCATAGACGCTCTAAAAGTATCTGTACAAGAACTGCGAAACAACACTGCCGATAGCCAGAAAGAATTAAAAAATCTACGCAGCCAAGTAGAAGCCTTGCCGATCGATATAGCCCCAGACAAGCAGAAGGAAGTGGATGCGTCAGTGCCAGGACCATCATTCGAACCAGATTTGCGCAAACTAATGGAAGTGGAAAGATCATTGCCAGGGCCATCGCCACGACCAGAATTGCCTCTTTCGCCCGCCAGTGACATACCTGGTCACACTACGTTGATTCCTCAACACGAATCAAGGTTGTACGATTTGCCACCGTTTTCCGGAAAAACAGAGGAATGGCCTTTATTCCTCGCGAGTTTTAAAGACACAACCGACGCCTTTAGATACAATGAGAGGCAAAATTTAATGCGCTTACAAAAGAGTTTGGTAGGTGCCGCTAAAGAAGCAGTCGATTCAATGTTAATTTACCCTAGTGACGTTCCCAACGCAATCGAAGAACTCGAATTCCGCTTTGGTAGACCAGACTTGCTTGTAAGATGCCAACTCAATAAGGTCAAGCAGTTTCCAGCCATCAGTGACGCCAAAATGGATCAAATTATATCGTTTTCCACAAGAGTGCGTAACGTAGTTGCATTTCTAACATCCGCGCATTGCCAGCAACATTTATCCAATCCATCGCTTTTGGAACAGCTTGTCTTGAAATTGCCTGCCAATAAACAGTTTGAATGGGCGAAACATGCCGCTGCCATCAAGCCATTTCCCACCATTCAGGATTTTTCAACGTGGTTAAGTGACCTTGCCAGGATTGTGGGTCTAATGCCACCACCGAGTCAAACAGTGCAGAGAACCAGTACACAGCCGTCACAACCACGCCGAGTAATGCACGTTGACGAAAACGTTCCAAAGAGAGACGCCAAATGCTTTCATTGTGAAGGACAACACAAACTGGTGGACTGCAAGGAATTTAATCAGTCGCTGAGTGTTGAAGATCGTTGGAAAAAGGTAAAAAGTCTACAATTGTGTTTCTCCTGTCTAGGTAAGGGTCATAACTCAATGAATTGTCGAGCCAAAAAGCCATGTGGAGTAGACAGTTGCCGTCGTTACCACCATCAGAGCCTTCATGAAGAGGCTGCCACAAAGGATGCCATCTATCTTTGTCGCCGTGTGTCGAATGCGATATATAGCCAACTTTTCAAGGTTCTTCCAGTCACATTATTTGGTCCAAATGGAAAAGTTGAAGTTTTTGCGATGATCGACGAAGGATCTGCGATTTCTATGCTGGAGCAACATGTTGCCAATGAACTCGGCCTAAAGGGCACATCTCAGCCGTTGACTCTACAGTGGTATGGTCAACAAGTTACAACGGAACAATCATCTAGAGTCAGTTTGGAGATTGCAGGCCATGGAGAAGAACACCGATTTGTTGTCAAGAATATTCGAACAATCAAGGATTTGAATTTGCCAGTCCAGTCATTTAAAAAATCGAAATTTGAGCATTTGACATTAGTTCCTGTTGAAGACTACAATAACATCAAACCAGTTATGCTGATTGGGTTGGACAACGTTTATTTGGGTGTATCGACAACAATTGTTCAATCGAATATTTCTTCGCCTATAGCCGCCAAGACAAAGTTGGGCTGGGTCGCCTATGGACCAACATCAGAATTAGCAAAATTGTACCCATCAGTCCATCTCATACGGGAGAACCATTCATTGAACGAATTGCACGAAATAGTTACTGAGTACTTCTCATCAGATAACTTTGGAACAAATGCTGTGACTACGCCGTTGGAGTCGAAAGATGACATCAGAGCTAGGCAGATTATGGAGGAGACAACACAGCGTATCGGTAAGCGTTTTCAAACTGGTTTACTGTGGAAGAGTTTTCCACCCAAACTTCCAAATAGTTATGCAATGGCAGAAAAACGCCTTATCAATATAGAAAAGAAAATGAGCCGTGAACCAGACTTTGCCGACAGATATCAAAAAGAGATGTCAAAATATTTTGAGAGTGGATATGCCAGAAAACTTTCAGCAGATGAGTTGCGAAGCATCAAGGAGCCAGTGTGGTACCTGCCCCATTTTGCCGTTCAAAGCCCACACAAGCCAGAAAAGCTACGCATAGTGTTTGACGCCGCCGCCACCGTAAATAATATCTCTCTCAATTCAGTTTTGCTGAAAGGACCGGAGCAAGCCAAGCCACTACTCGAAATCTTATTTAAATTCAGACAAGGTGTCATTGGAGTTGCAGCAGACATTCGTGAAATGTTCTCACAAGTGCAGATACGTCAAGCCGACCAACATGCACAGCGCTTCCTTTGGAGAAACGGAGATACCAGCCAGCCTATTCAACAGTTTGCCATGACTTCAATGATTTTTGGATCCGTATGCTCGCCGTGTAGCGCTGAGTACATTAAAAACCGGAATGCTGAAGAATTTAAACAACAATATCCTGAAGCTGCAGCTGCCATAGTACAAAAACATTATGTTGACGATTTTGTAGACAGCTTTCAGAACGAAATTGAAGCGGAGCAGATTTGCCGACAGGTAGTTGACATCAACGCTGAGGCAGGTTTCAATCTGAGAAACTTCATATCTAATTCCAATAGCCTACAAACTGTCATGAATGGAAAATCCAACGAAAATACCAGCCCCGTCAACATGGAACGTCAAGCCACAACCGATAAAGTCCTTGGAATGTATTGGGACATGCCGTCCGATACGTTCAGATTCCAGACAAAATTTCACCGAATTCCACAGGAAGTTTTACGTGGATCTCGCGCCCCTACTAAGAGAGAGCTTCTGGGAATAGTAATGGCCGTGTTCGATCCGTATGGATTACTAGCTGACTTTCTAATATTTTCAAAAATATTGGTCCAAAATACCTGGAAGATCAGCCTCAATTGGGATGACCCAATTCCAGCAGAAATACAAACAAGATGGATCGCCTGGTGGAGTGAGTTCCGGAAAGTAAAAGAGTTTAAAATAAATAGATGCTATTCACCAAATTTGCCGATATCTACAAGTACGGAATTGCACATCTTTGTCGATGCCAGTCAAGTCGCCTTCTCAGCTGTTGGGTATTTCCGTATTGAGCATCCCAATGGAGTAGATGTCGCCTTCGTTATGGGTAAAACCCGTACTGCACCCCAAAAATTGATGTCGATTCCCAGATTGGAGCTGCAGGCCGCGGTACTAGGTCTGCGCCTATACAAATTAATTTGTAAAAGCCACGATATCAAAATTGACCGAGTTATATTTTGGAGTGATTCCCGCACTGTCCTGTATTGGATTCACTCAGCCGAAAGAAAATACAAACCATTTGTCGGCCACCGAATCGCCGAGATTGTTAACACTACTTGCCCAACACAGTGGCGTTGGGTGCCTTCTGAAGAAAATGCAGCAGATGAAGCAACCCGCCCCCGATGTCCACCAAAGTTTCGTGCCAACAACAAGTGGATAAACGGACCAGCCTTTCTCAAACTTGCAGAAGAGTATTGGCCAACATTTCAACTCGAACCCGTGGAACTGCTGGAAGAAGAAATTAAACCAAAAGTCATCCTACATGTCCAGGCAAGTAATGTTTTCATTGAATTTAATCATTTTTCTTCGTATTTGAAGCTCAAGCGCATGACGGCCTGGATGTTACGCTTCGCCAAAAAGTTACTGAACCGTCTGCGCCATGATCACAACTCGCTGCCGATTGGTCAACTTACGTGCACTGAACTAGATGACGCCGAAAAATTATTGTGCCGTATAGTCCAAAGAGAGAAATTTGTCGATGAAATTTCCGCCTTGAAAAATGGTCAGCCTATTTCTAGACGTAGCCCGTTGTATGCTCTCACACCGTATTTAGATGAATACGGTCTCCTGAGAGTATATGGACGAATGGATGAAGCTTCCTGTTTGCCCTTTAGTGCGAGACGCCCAATTTTACTACCACAAGGGCACATCGTTACGGAACTCATCACACGCTACTTTCATGAGAAGTTTCATCACCAAAACACAGCTGTAACAATCAATGAGATCCGTCAAACATTTTGGATCCCACATATAAGAGCAGTACTAAAAAATGTTCAACGCAATTGCCATGAATGTAAAATTGATCGAGCCAAGCCTACACAACCGTTTATGGGACAGCTACCCATTGATCGCGTTACTCCATATGTTCGCCCTTTCACATATACGGGAGTAGATCTATTTGGTCCCTTTAACGTATCCATCGGACGCCGAAGGGAGAAAAGATGGGCAGTGATTTTCACCTGTTTGACAATTAGAGCCGCCCATTTGGAACTTGCTGAGAACTTGTCAACAGATGCCTTTCTTATTTGTTTGCGAAATTTTGTGAATCGTCGAGGAACACCAACAAGAATCAGAAGCGATAATGGGACTAATTTTATCGGTGCTCAGAGGGAGCTAAAACAGTCCGAACGTCTTCTGGATACAGATCGTATAAGCGACGTGGCCACAAACAGCAATATTGAATGGATTTTCAATTGTCCTGTAAATCCAAGTTCCGGTGGGTGTTGGGAACGCCTAATTCGAATTATAAAACGAATTCTCTTCAAGACGCTGCATGAGGTATCACCAAGGGTTGAGACGCTTCGAAGTGTTTTAATTGAGGCCGAAAACATAATTAACTCTCGACCACTCACCGATATTCCGTTGTCCACCGACCAAGATGAACCGCTGACGCCGAATCACTTTTTGCTGGGATGTGTTAATTCAACCCAAACTCCGCTTCCAGTCGACACTCACATTTGTTTACAAAAGCAATGGAGGATTGCTCAAAACCTAAAGGATCGCCTCAGGAAAAGATGGGTTGTTGAATATCTTCCACAACTTCTACAACGTCCTAAGTGGCACGAGAAGCCAACGCCACTTCGAGTTAACGACTTGGTAATAATTTGTGATTCCTGCCAACCAAGAAGTCAGTGGCAAAGGGGCCGCATTACCAAAATCTTTTCAGCCAAAGATGGTCACATCCGCATCGCTGAGGTAAAGACAGCCACTGGACTGTTGCGACGTCCAGCTTCGAAACTTGCCGTTTTAACTATTAATGGTGAATCCCGGAGTGATTCACGGGGGGAGGAATGTTAATGCCATTTCACCCCAACTCCAATACATATACGGAAATGAAAACATACCTACCACTACAACTACATAATGAGTCGCCGGTGGTGGGTAATTGAATTTTATCGAGACTGGTAAAACGACGTTCAGACAGTGCGGACCAATGCACAAGAAAAACGATTAAGAAACAAACAAATCAACAAACAAATCAACAAACAAACCAACAAACAAATCAACAAACAAACCAACGAACGAATCAACAAAATCAACACCCGAACAACGAACAATTTTTAAGTTGTAATTGACATTGGAGTCTTTAATTTAAATTTCAATCTTTTCTAGTATTAAAACCAAAACACTAAAATAAAGTGTTTTTGTCTTTTTTATTATTGGAGAAGTTGCAGCTGTCGCCGTGCCGCCTTTACAGTCTCGTTAGCAAATCCAAAGATTCCAAGACAAAACAATTAAATAATTAACAAAAATTAGTTATATTTCCAATCAACAGGATTTTCTGAAATCATCAAGGATTACATCAAATTCCATCTCACCCTCATGGCGGCGGTGAACTATGCTTTAGGCGTTGTACTATCTCAAGATGGCAAGCCTATAACATAGAACTATGGCGTCTTATGAGAAAGAAATGCTGGCAGTAATATGGGCTCTAAGTATACACCACATACGCGATCAGCAATACAAACACGAATACAAAATTATTCATGGATGAACTAGTGTTCCTGCTTAAATTGAATTACTTTACTCAAAAATTGTAAATGTCCCTGAAGTGATGGTACGTTGAACGCAACCCGAATAAATGTCACTGTCAAAGAAAGAAAGCGTCCTCAGCCTCACTCCACAGATGTTCGTAGAAGAAAAAGTTGCTAAAAAAATATTGATAAAATTTGGACATCCCAATATCACATTCAAAATACGTGACAGGTATAATGCGTGATGCCAATTCGATCTGAATATCCGGTAGGCGCTACAGCGAATTTGAAATCTTCTAAATCCGGCTATAAAACATTAGTGTGGACAATATAAATGGAGTTGTAAAATTTGTCCTTATAAAAAAGAGAAAAAGAAGACAAATGGAATCTCCATTCGAACCAAGTTAAACTTGTGATAAAAAACCGCTTAAAAGAAAATATTTGGTAAATGAACTTGATACTATCGCCTTAAATCACGAGACTTCATTGGACCCGTACAGCGGTATCTAGTTATTGCTAGAAGCCAATGCTATGCTTCGATTTATATGTGATGTTTTTTGTATGTAGGTACAACTACAAAACTGTTAACAATCTTTATATATATTAATTCTTATGTCCGTGTTTGTTACCGTACTCCTCCTAAACAGCTGGACCGATTTTAGTGAAATTTGGTGTGTGTGTTTGAATGGGTCTTGGGATGGTTTATATTCACAATTTGACCCGGTAGGTGGCGCTGTTATCCGATTCCACATAATTTTAAACAATAAACACACAACAATAAAACAAAATTAAAAAGCCGGATTTATTTAAAAAGAAAATCTAATTTATGGTATCTTGTCTATCAGAGTACATTAAATAAATGAATAAAATTTCAAATAATAAACACACAACAACAACAAAAAAATAAGAAATCATGAATAAAATGTCAAATAAAAAATGTACGAGCAGGTAAAACAACGTTTGACGGGTCCGCTAGTTGTTCTTTATATTTTACAACATTTAAAACAAAGAAATAAGAAAAACTGCTTGAAACAATCAAGGGACAGAGACTGAGAACCATGAAAACGTCTCAAGTATCATGCCAAAAGTGTTGAGGAATGAAAAACTATGAGTCTTTTAAAGAGTTCTTCACAAAACAAGGAGAACAATTACGTGAGAAGGTACAAAACATTATGAAAAATCATCAAAAAACTGTGTATAAATTTAGATTTGGAAAAACCTCGGTTAGCTACCTGACCTCCAACCAAGAGTCTCAGTTTCGTACTCAAATCTCGGCATCCTTATCTCTTGTGTCCGCAAAGAAAAAGGCAAAAGAACGCACTCGATCTTCAGTCGAAGATATTTAACAAATTAATGGTATAAAACGGGTTTCTTCGATCACATAGAGTTAGTTCTTGTTCAAACGTTTAGCTGAAGATTTCCCCTTCACCAGAGCGGTAAGAGTGCTGAAGCTTTTTAATAAAATCAAATATCAAAAGTCGTTTTATTTAGCGTGTATTCTCTTACAAGAATAAAAATTATATTTTTTGTTCATTTAATAAGAATCGGAAACGATCAAATTCTACCGCGAGTTCCTTTCGCAACAGTTACGTCGAAAAGCCCCGTCAACAGAGTCAGTTGAGTTTAACAAACGAGACACGTTGGTGACTTCGTTTAAGGGATGACGTTCATCCGTGATTCACATGAGTAAGTTGACAGCTTGAACTGTGGTTAAAAAAAGCCACCGGCAGTTAAAAGGGAGCTCTTGAAAAATGTCCACCTCCTTTTGGGTCAATGTCAGTGGGCCACCCGAATCCCAGACATTAAAAGTTTCCCCTGTAACTCCAACTCACTAGATCGTACTATTTGCAGAGTTCAGGGAAGCCGCTTTAAACCGACAAAAAAATGCATTCCCTTGGTGTGCCGTAGTCGTACCGCTCATAGTGTTTGTAGCCGTAGCCCAAGACCTTTAAAAAAAGCTCGGAAATGTTAATAAAAAGAAATTTGTAAATAAATCGACCTGGTCAAAAAACTGCAGAGCGGATGGAAACAAATGCTCCGACCCGTAGAGTCTTCGAGTATAACCCGGAGGCACAACGCAGTAGAGGATGACCTCACCTTAAGTGGCGCGCGCAAGTCGAAGGCGACCTCAACCGACTAGGAGTGCCTAATCGGTCTAATCGCTGAAAAGCGCTCCAACGAACAACTCATTGAGTTGACTAAGAAAATAGAACTGTATATTTCAAAATAATACAAAAAACAAGTTTAAGAAACAGTCTGTTCAAAATGTGTCCTCATTTGAGATTCGTACATCCTTTGCTGGTATTAGAGGAAACGGCGCCACCTCACCACTATGGGTGCTGAATTAATAATTACGATCAAGCAGTTCTTAATTTTGTTTGGTTGAATCGCTAAACCGGAGAACAATATTTGAATTCCACCGACATAGATGGTTTTCCAGGGTCCATTGAACTCCAATAGGAGTTATACTTATTAGCGACTTCTGATATGACTGAAAATATGAGCGACAACAAAATCCCATTTGAAGTCTTCTTTCATAATTACAGTCTAACAAATAATTCCAATAAGAATAAAATAAAAGAGAATATTAAAAAAAGAACATAGTGGAAAATTAAATAAATTAGTAATTGAAAAAGTAGGTTATGGTATTTCTTCTTTCTTTGTAGGTACTCATCAACTGTTTATTGGTTGAATTTTGGCACCAAATGAAGTGAATTTAGACCATTAAATTGCTTAGCAGAGACAATAATGAAGAGACAGGCGAATGGGAATTGACAGTGGACAGTGCTTGAAGACGTTATAACCAACGATTATAGCACCATTTTTTCCAACATAAAAATAATAAATATTACCTTAAATAAGATGGGTACACATTCATTTGAAATTTAACAAATATTCATGGATAAATTGCAAAAAAAAAATATTTTTGTGAGAGATAATAAAATGTCAGGTGCCCTCCCATTCAGATCCAAACCACAAGACTCATTAGTAGAGCCATGGCAACATGTAGCAAATTGTTAACCTAACTAACACCACAATAAATGTCATTTCTAAAATTACATTAAAAGAACTTAGTAACTCTTTTGGTTATCCGAGAAAACGAAATTCCTACACCAACGAGAAGGATAATTGAAAATTCCATATATAGTTGAGGCCAGGATTCTATCAAATGTAATCAATGTCACCACCAGTAGCAGCAACAAGAATTCATCGGTATTCAGTGATAAGATGAGGACCCAGCAACCAAAGTTTTAAAGTCACAGCGTCCCAGATGCATAAAGCAATTAACGACCTCAGAGTATAGAAAATAAAAGAAAGCGTCATCCCAAAACAAACTTGAGTAAAAGTTCAGTATAGTATAAGGAGTAGAAGTAGGTATAAGTCGATGATGGAGCGGTATGAGCTAGATACAAAAAGGATGGCGATGCTAGAAAATGATGGCGGTGGGAAAGAGCGTCACGAATACATGCATGCCGATCTGAGAATTGGACTAAAAATCGGCAGCTGCATTTGTTGGCCCAACATATTTCAATACCATTGAATATTCCTAAATTATATCTAAGTCTGAGGCTTTTTGTCAAAAGCCTGGCATCGACATCGGTGATCGTCTTAAGAACTCCTCAAGAAAACTTAAAATTATTGGTTCGGAGCTTGTTACATTTGATGGCGTACATCACTATATACAATCTTCAGGGCCAAAATACAATCATGGATAGATAAATTATTTCAGATGAAATTCGCGGATAGGTGGCTGAAGAGAAGACTCAGCTAACCCATAGCGGCTTATGAAGTATGAAGTTATGAGCTAGCAGTAGCAGTACCGCTACACGACTGCAAACGTCACCAACAGAGCTTTGGAAACCTTTTTACCCTGTTGTTGTTTTATGCCGTTTTAGCTTTTCACTTCCTTTTGGCTTCATTAGTTCACTTAATTTTCTGTTTAAGCGCCAAACAAGAAGGTTCTGTTGCTCTGTTACATATTTTTAAAAATATATAAGTGTTTATAATTTGAGAGTGATAGGTAAGAGCGGGTTAAAGTATATATTTTAAGAATGATTCTTAACAAATTTGAAAGAGTAAGTTTACATTTTCCTACATCCTTTGGAAATAATTGGTTCCTACTTTAAATTTAATAAGTTAGGTGCATTTTACAATTATTTCAAGTGTTGGACTTGGAACCAGTCATTTACTAGTTGATTAAGTTTTGAAACGGCGAAGGATGCTACACTCCGCCGAGTACCTAATCTTTTAGCAGAAGGCCGAATCATCTTTGGATACTTCGTGGCTAATATAAATTGTTGTTTTCTGCAATCACTCCTTCCCATTAATAGAAAACGGGCGCACGATCGTGTGCATTGAAAATATTCGTGTAGATACTATAATTCAAAAAGCAGTAGCTATGTAGGTACTCATATACTACCGATCGATTAGCTATGGTACGTACTGCGATGAGCGGTTCATCGTGTGGCTGGATACGTTTGTTGTCCCGCTTTTGTTTTAAGTGGAGTAAAATATATTACTGGGTGGTGGATACTGGGTGCAAGGAGCGGGGTTCAGGTGCGTTCTAGAAAGAAATGTGATCTCCAAACTCTTGCATTCTTCTATACGTATAGCTAGAGGTCATATCCTATGTAATTGTCTATGTAGACAGATAGTGGAGAGAACAAATTTTGTCAGCAGCGATCGTCGATCAGTTCGTATTTGGATTTGCCAAAGGCAGTATCTTCCTTTCCATTCTTAGTGTTAGATGGTGATTAAGTGATCAGGTATTTCTAAAAGAAATTTTCGGGAAAGCAGAATTTCCACCATTTATACATAAAATTTGTGTTAAAATCGGTTTTCTTGTGTTTAAGTGTTTAAAAAATTGTGCAACTTGACCTAATTCAACTCAATAAGCATTAAGCCTTTAGGTTTTTAAAAACTCCGTACCCAAGTGAAAAAACGGAATCAGTATCGCTCGCTGTCTGTCTGTCAAATTTTAATACAAAAACGGCCAAGTGCGTCAGTTTTTACTGATTGTTTACGTTTTACGTGTTATGGGAAAGTATTTGAAACCCAAAACGCTGGCGTTTGTCTTTCAGACTCATCCCAAAGATTTGGACAGTCTTGATAATTGGAACAGAACAGAACAGAAGCTTAGGGGAGATTAAAAATAGGGTTTCACAGGTCACAGATGAATAGATCCAAAAGAATTTCAGTCAGAGCCGGAAGGTTAACTTTAGTAAAATTCGCACTTGCCTGGTTTTTTATTATTAGATTCGCTAGTTTATCAGATCGATGGAACCACATGATAAGACGATCATCTTTTATGGCAAGAAAGATCGAGCTGATAATTTATATAGTAATGTCTTGGAAAGCGGGTCATATGGGTATTCATAATTCTCGAGATCATGGTAACCCTTTCTTAAATCCAATTCTTTGTATTTATCTCAAGAGTCTTATTTATTTTTTGTAGGTACGCCGATCGAGAGCAAGCAATTGCTGATATCTCACCGGGTGACAGTGTTTTTATAAAGATTTTTTTCTATATCTTACAATTCTCCGTTCCATATCCTTAATTCATCTTAAATGCTATAGTTATTCGAAACGTAAACCTAAAGAAATGTTGAAAAAGTACCCCATTTTCTAGTCAAAACTAGATGTGCCTGTCTAGCATTTGAAATATAATTGCAGGACGCCGAATGGAAATGAAAGAAATAAATAAAATAAAAGCGGGGATTTAGAGATTGATTATCAGTACGGCGGCCACCAATTGACCGCGTGATTGGAGTTTTCGAAGCAACTATTGCAACCACGCATAAACACGATACACCTTCGCCAACAGTAAGAGCAGCGCCAATACGTCAACGGAGGCAAACTATTCATAATTCGTTAACTCCAAATTCTCGTGGATTGCGACAAACTCCTCCGCTCGGTATAGAGACGGTCGTCATTAAAGATGACACGCCAGCACGACGAGAAGAAGCATCGCTACCTATAACTTCGTCATCTCAGCGACCTCTAAGGAAACCTCCCGCACATAGAAAGATCGAGCACCGGAGATTATTGTAATTCCCGATGACTCTCGACCAAGGGTGACACATCAGACACCACACAGCCACAGTCACATAAATCAGTCGGATATGCCCGCAATGGCCCGCTGCTCAGAACCGAAATCGCCTTACATGCCTCTCTTATGATTGACGATGATGATGAACCTGAGCCCATAACTTCACAAGAGGATTTGCATGCAGACGACTCAGGTCTAGAGCTCATAACTCCACATACCCTGATCAATTATGCCATTCATAAAGCGTATAATTTGAATACGACTAGACGCCCCCGTACCGCATCAGAGCATGAGCCGTCGATTTTGACAGACGACAACTGAGAAGTGCATCAAAAACAAACTCACCAAAGATCGTAGAAGCGACAAATCTTAAATATTTTCGCAAAAGCGATTTAAAACTAAAACGAGTGGAATGCAAATAATGAAAAGCTTCAGTCTTTCCTACGTTGTGCGTTTATTAATTTTTCAGATAAAATAAAGTCAAATTTTCTTAAACTTTTTGAAAAAAGTTAAACAAAAAAAATAAAATATTGCAATGAACAAAAGAAATAAATGGCACGCCAAAAAAAAAACTGGTGACTCCACCCCCTCTTCGGTGGTCGATTTCATGAAATCTGGGAAAAACCATTTATTGCTAGAAGATTACCCTTTCATAAAGAGTCGTAAGATGGTAAGAACACGACCATCCCAACCAACAAAGGAAGTAGCAATGTTGAAAACTAATTACAAAAGAGCCTGTGAAGAAAGAGATAATTATAAGCACCTCAGTGAAAAACTGACAAGCGAAATTGACAATACAATACTAACAATAAAATTGAGCAGATACCAAAAACGGTCGTTTACGGACGAAGAAGAACTGCACAGAGAGGCAGAACCGTCATTTAGTAGGAGCAAATTTAATAAAAAAAAAAGGGAATTGGGAATATCGCCGGAGCTTTCACCACCAAAAGCCAACGAGAATAGCCCAAAAAAAGCTCTGATAAAAAACAAAGAAACCAAACCCTCAATTGACTCGAACGAGCAAGTTTCCCAAAAAAATAATAGCTCAGTTCAGTTGACCGCAATGCGCAGCTCAAATCGATTGTTTCTTCGACCCATTAAGAGCGAAGGCTCTATTACTAGATAATTCATCTGAGAGTCATAAGTAAGAGTGAGTTAAAGTATATATTTTAACAAATTCGAAAGAGTTATAAAGAACGACTCCAACATACTTACCTAAAGATATGAGTCAACACGAGACCTATTTATTGCAATAGGCACACCCGACTGTATAAAGATGATCTTTCATCAAAGCACTCGCCCCGTGTTTTTTTATGTCTATCAGCCATCAAATAATTGAGGCACACAGCACACATCTAGACTAATAAGTCATAAGATAAATGTAAGACCGTCAAGTGCTAATAAGGAACTAGAAGAAAAGATGAGCCCTTTAAACATCATGAGAAAGCTTATGAAGAAAGAGCTTCAGGAATAGTAGAAATTTAAAATTTTATCAGATACCTGGATGTCCCAATTCTGCGTGAAGTTGATTTTAACTCAAACAAGCGACGTACGCCTTTGTCCAAATATCGAGCAATTAAGAAAACTGACAACGTCATCAATGCTACCATCATTTAAGACTATGTCCTTAAAAATTATTCAAACTTAAAGACGGACAGAAAAGAAAAAGTTAGTGGAGAGTTCCAGATTTGAGTTGAAAGGACATGTACAACTGCTAGTGTGTTTTTTAACAGAACAATATTTTCCCGTAGACTCCATAAATTTACGGAATTTATCCCCAGTTTTGCTCCAAAATTTAAAATCAGAGCTTAAAAAGCACCTTAGAAACACAAATATGACAGATTTTAATAATAAGACTTGAAAATCAACTTAATTGACGGTGATTTTGTGAGTGTGTGACCAGGTTTGGAAATAACGAACATGTTCGACCTGGATGGTTGGAAAAAAGGATGCCGATAGGCTTTCGAAAACGCACTCATAGAAGAAGGAAGTAGGTAACGATTTCGATGGTTTTCTTGTTTTTTATGTCTATCAGCCATCAAATAATTGAGGCACACAGCACACATCTAGACTAATAAGTCATAAGATAAATGTAAGACCGTCAAGTGCTAATAAGGAACTAGAAGAAAAGATGAGCCCTTCAAACTTCATGAGAAAGCTTATGAAGAAAGAGCTTCAGGAATAGTAGAAATTTAAAATTTTATCAGATACCTGGATGTCCCAATTCTGCGTGAAGTTGATTTTAACTCAAACAAGCGACGTACGCCTTTGTCCGAATATCGAGCAATTAAGAAAACTGACAACGTCATCAATGCTACCATCATTTAAGACTATGTCCTTAAAAATTATTCAAACTTAAAGACGGACAGAAAAGAAAAAGTTAGTGGAGAGTTCCAGATTTGAGTTGAAAGGACATGTACAACTGCTAGTGTGTTTTTTAACAGAACAATATTTTCCCGTAGACTCCATAAATTTACGGAATTTATCCCCAGTTTTGCTCCAAAATTTAAAATCAGAGCTTAAAAAGCACCTTAGAAACACAAATATGACAGATTTTAATAATAAGACTTGAAAATCAACTTAATTGACGGTGATTTTGTGAGTGTGTGACCAGGTTTGGAAATAACGAACATGTTCGACCTGGATGGTTGGAAAAAAGGATGCCGATAGGCTTTCGAAAACGCACTCATAGAAGAAGGAAGTAGGTAACGATTTCGATGGTTTTCTTGTTTTTTATGTCTTTCAGCCATCAAATAATTGAGGCACACAGCACACATCTAGACTAATAAGTCATAAGATAAATGTAAGACCGTCAAGTGCTAATAAGGAACTAGAAGAAAAGATGAGCCCTTCAAACTTCATGAGAAAGCTTATGAAGAAAGAGCTTCAGGAATAGTAGAAATTTAAAATTTTATCAGATACCTGGATGTCCCAATTCTGCGTGAAGTTGATTTTAACTCAAACAAGCGACGTACGCCTTTGTCCGAATATCGAGCAATTAAGAAAACTGACAACGTCATCAATGCTACCATCATTTAAGACTATGTCCTTAAAAATTATTCAAACTTAAAGACGGACAGAAAAGAAAAAGTTAGTGGAGAGTTCCAGATTTGAGTTGAAAGGACATGTACAACTGCTAGTGTGTTTTTTAACAGAACAATATTTTCCCGTAGACTCCATAAATTTACGGAATTTATCCCCAGTTTTGCTCCAAAATTTAAAATCAGAGCTTAAAAAGCACCTTAGAAACACAAATATGACAGATTTTAATAATAAGACTTGAAAATCAACTTAATTGACGGTGATTTTGTGAGTGTGTGACCAGGTTTGGAAATAACGAACATGTTCGACCTGGATGGTTGGAAAAAAGGATGCCGATAGGCTTTCGAAAACGCACTCATAGAAGAAGGAAGTAGGTAACGATTTCGATGGTTTTCTTGGACAAATTAAATGCAGTTAGCTAATAAAAAGAAATAAATAATTTATTGTCTTACTTGCGGTAATAAAATTCATGATTTTAAAGTGAGTGATTCAGTCGACTGTAAACAGAGTCATTTCTTTCACAGGCAAAATGCTGCAAAAGAAGAATTTCAAAGAGAGATGCCCAAGAGGCTGTTTTAAATAATTCAATATATATAACTGAATAATAAAACGAATTTGAAGAAGGAGCCAGTGAGAAATAAGAAGCTTGCTTAAAGCAATAGACCTTTTTTAAAATGATGCCGAATGAGGTAAGAAAAGGGCGAGATGCCTCATAGCAATATTTAAAACTTTACTCCGTTTACTTCGTGAGCCAAAAACGAAAAAAAAAAAAATATTATCTCTATGTGTTTCGTGTGTGAAATATACAAATAAAAATGTTTGTGGTGCAAATTAACATAATATTCCGAATACCGAATAAATACCGAATATAAACGATCAAAAAAGCACAATCGGAGAAAGCCATTTCTTGATGTTAGCTTATGCTTCGACGCTACATACAAAAATTGAAACGATCGCGATGCAGAGAATGACTGAAAATCGTGAAGCGTTTCGCATTTTTTTTTTTTTTTTTTTTTTTAAATCATACTTTTATAATAATAACTTTTTTTTTAGTTTTAAGGTCGACACATAAGTTAAGAGCATAAAGAAAAATTAGCAAATTTATTTTATTGCACTTTATTATTTAAAAGTTGAAAATCATTTGTTTAAAGTATGTAGATAGAGTCAGACATAGTTTTGAAGTCGACCAAAAAATATGGCTTTCGTTTTTTTTTAGAAATTAATGTAGGTAATTGAAATGTAAATGTAAATTTCTTGATACATATTACACAATTGAAGAGTTTTTAATAACAAACTAAGAAACCACACTAGAGTCGCGGCGCGGCGGCATTCATTGCGATAACGGGTTCCTTACAAACAACACCCACCGCGGCAATGGATGTGATGGTAAACCTCGCCCCTCTCGATATTTACTGTAGCAGCAAGAGGATCAAAACCGCAATCAGAGAGTCTGAAATATTGCCACACAAACCTTGTGGGCACGCCTCCCATAGACTCCAACAGACTATACCTACCCCCCGCTCTTGTTTTTGAAAGTAGATTCAATACCAGAATTCCGGACACAAAGGGGAATTGGAGTAGGTACACAGCAGTTACAGAAGAAGAGGAGATACCGCACTACTGACGATTCTAAGATGGATATCGGTCCAGGCTAGGGTATCATACCGAACCAACGATGCCTGTAGTGTGTTTCAAGCGGAAATTGCTGCTATAGCCCTAGCGACAAAGGACCTAAAGAGACCACACGTTGCCGATAAAGAAATCACTATAATACAGACAAGTGGCCATAAAAGCCATGGAGTCAGTCGTGGTGAAGTCGCGGGCAGTACCTAAGTCATTGCAACAAATACCTGAATTAATTATCACAAGCCAATACGGCGACCTTATGCTGGATAGAGGGCAAGACATATGAATATTCGGAGTAATGAACAGTCGGATAAGCTAGCAAGAAACGGGTCGAAAATGCATGCATCATTGGCACTAGTATCTGTAAGCGCCCCATAAAGCACCCTAGGAAGGAAGATTGACATTGAATCCCTGGGGGTAGAACAAACCTACGCTAGACCAATCTCAATACCTGCAGGCACACAAAAGAATTTATTGCATGGGGTGAGTAAAAATAAATCCAAATTCATGATCGATCATCAAACTGAGCCGCAAGAATATTCGCAACTCTCATTACTGGATACTGTGCGATAGGCGTATATAAGGAGCCGCTAGCCATACGAGACTTAAAAGAACTAGAATCTGTTCGCCACCAATACTTTGCGAATGCCCAGCAATTTAAATACTTAATCTTAAGGAACTCCTGAGATTCATACTTCAATCGGGGTGGTTCCAGGATGTTTAAGTTAAGAATATGAAAAAAGTCATAACAAATAGGTACAAAATGAAGATCTTCACCCTAACTTGCAAGAAACCCCAACTCTGGCAAGAAACTAAGAAAGTTAGTAATAGAGCAGTCTGGGCTCAGAGGCCGTCATTCATTAAAGAAGTACGATTCAAATAAGTCCACACAAGTGATGTTGAAGTATTTTTAAACTAATACAATTATTTATTATTGTCTTAGACCTTCTGAGCTAGAACACGGTCCTTCGGAGTAGGTATGTCTCTGTCTCAGCTAGAAGATGAGATAATTGATCGATCACATAGCCGTCTAGGTACATGGTGTGTAGGGAAACGGTTGGTGTGAAGTTTTCAAAATAAAAATCCATATCTGTAATTCAGAAATATGAAAATATAATCCAAAATAGGCTTACTCAGAAATGTGATTGGCTGTCTAAAAAATCAAAATAAAAATATAGACTGTGTGCCTTCCACCCTTTAGATATAGAAATCCACGATGATCCCGATAAGTAAGTGAGTATAAGTTAAACTATTTGTTTTCCACTCCCCCGTCTCGGATAATGGCATATTGAAAACGAAGATTTGAGAATCATCAGCATTTTCAAGAGATGCTTACAGCTGTCTAAGTGATTAAAAAACACAGATCTTCATTTAGGGCAACACAAATGTATAGATGCGAGTCTGGCCAGAAAGGGATCAGAACAGATTCGCGCGAATTTTTCATTTTCACACCCCAAATCAATCCTCCCTTGCTCAAAAAAATTTTTTTTGCTACGCCTTTAGGATTTTTAAATTGATCCTCCTTTTCGCAAATTAAATATGTATATTTCCAATTCAGCAAAAAAAAATTATTAAATTTTTTGTAGTTGTTGGTTTTCAAATAATTTTTTGGTACCGTACTTCATTTTTGTTTGGGCCATTTTTTTAATTTCATGCATCCATTTTAAACTTCTCAAAATGGTCCCTTAACCCAGGGAAAGATGCCGCTTATTACTTATAGGGACTTTTAGAGTACAAAATGCGAGGAAAATATACATGCAAGACCTCCCGTTCAGAGGAAGTAGGAGCAGTGAAGCTTTAGAAAAAGAAGCAGGCGGAATGTCCTTGAGAACAGCTGAGAAAATGTATGGTGTTTCAGCTAGAAGCCTTAGAAGAAGCCTAATGGAGGGACATTTTAAAAAGAAATCTCTTGGACCGATGGGCAATAATTACCTGGACTACTTACGACTTTCTGCTATTATTATTTTTTTTTTATAACTATTAACATGAGTACTGGGAGTAGAAGGCGAAAGAAAACTATGTGATCACATTAAAAAGTTGACATCCGCAGGTTTCGCTGTAGATAAAGATCGTATTGGAAGTTTGGCTTTCGAATTGGCTGAAAAAAATGTGTCGCAAGCATAAATTTAATATGACTTGGCTTCATTTTTAGAACGCAATAAAGATATATCGGTCCGACAAGCCGAAGGACTTTCCCTTTTACGTGCGCAGGGTATGAATCGGACAGTAGTGAATTCATTTTTTTTGACATCGTATTAAGTGAAAACAACCTAAAAAGGTACAAGCCGAGTACATAATATCTTCAATATGGATGAAAGTGGGTTACAGCTGAAAAAACAAACCTGGAAACGTTTTCGCAGAGAAAGGTGCAAAAGATGTCCATGTCGTTACCTCTCGGGAGAAGGGAGAAAACATTACGGTCATTGGATGTTGCACTGGGAGTCAACAAAAAGGCGGAATTTGTGGTCAGTCTTGTTTATTTTTCCGAAATTTTTATTTAAACAATATAATTTTTTTTAGTTTAGTTTAATATAGTAGTTTATAAATCTATTGTTATGTTTTATAAAAAAAAATAATAAATTCTATTTTGTTTTTAACAAAACGTAAAACTGAGATTTGTAAAAACTCTCTCCCGCAATTACCCTACATAAATATGCTATCGTTTGATGATCTTTGAGTGCCCCAAAAAACACATAAAAGAAAGAAAACCCATGATAGAACCTCGTTTTGGGTTTTTTTTGCACAACAACTATCAGATTTCAAAGGAGAATACATTTGAAATTTCCAAAAATATTGTGCAGTGTAGTTTAATTATGTATTCTCAACTAAGCCATTTGAAGGATTCAAGGTATAATGGGTACACGAAGACCGACAGGCGACCACAGCTATACTATCTGTATCTATCTGAAGTAAAGCAGTGGTGTAAATCATGCTCAGGGATAATTTACTGAGCTTCGCAAACGGAGATTCCTGTTTCTACAGGGCGGGAAGATAACATAAGGTAAAAGAAGTTCAGTGATAGTTCAGACATGAACTTGGACTATAAATCAGTCGCAAATATACAATATTATTTACCACCTACGAGTCATTAACGTGCTAATAAGGAAGGTACTTTAGACCAGAACAAGTCGCTTAGTCTGTAAGACGAATGTTTATTTAGCAAGGGTTAAAGAATATTTTATTAAAGAACTCTTCTCGCGCAAAGAGGAGCAACAGTTGATAAGTGGGAATCACCCTTTATCACAAACTGTTAAAAATGACATTGACAATAACGAAAGATCATCATTACTCTCGCATTAAGCGCGTGTTCCTTACGGAGGCACGGAATTTGCAGAAAGCTTAACCTTAAAGGTATGACAACGGATAGGGCTAAAACAGGAATTAGCCCGCCTAACGACAAATGGAAGGCAGTATTTTTTATGTTTATGTTTCATGGCATTGGAACCACCATGTCTTGAAATATGTTCATCAAGCCATATTCAGAGAAGTCATACAGAGAATGGAACGTATTGCATGGAGTATCCCAATCGAAAGGGCGCAGTAGCGCAGTGGTTAGTGTGTTGGACTACTGTGCGAGGGATCCCAGGTTCGATCCCCGGAAAACCCCAAATTACATCTTAAAGTTTTTTCTACTGCGCCACCTCTCGCGAACGTCTGACAAACATCCGAGAGTATGCCTGTCATGAAAAAGCTTCTCAATTGAGCCGTTCGGACTCGGCATAAAATTGTAGGTCCCTTCCATTCGTCCCAAAAATAGAAACTCACACAAAACGAATGGTTGCGAGAAGCTAGGCCTTGGGTGTCACCCGCCTGTTGCGCCACCTATTTATTTATTTTTTTTTATCCCAATCGAAATGTCGATGTGCGAATGCTTAAAATTTAAATGGAAGCACACCTATGCACCCCTGTCAATGCGTCTATCTGAAAGGCAAATCTTCAAAAGGCGGGAAGTCAGACGTTTACAAAAAAAAATAAAAATCAGGTCAAGTTTTACTTTTACTATTTTCCATATAAAACTATCTACTGTGACCTACAACAAACTTAAGCTTAGGGTTAAAAACGATTATTAGTAGGTAAGGCCCATTGAGCACCCCAAAAGGGGTAAAAATGGATGCAAAACAAATTAAAGCATCACCTGAAGAAATCCGCGAGGCTATTAAAATTGGAAGTCACTCGCTGGACATTGAAAAGTCTCAGGAGCTCCTCAAAGCTGCTCCGTTGATTGTATCTGCCCAAAAACATACGTCACCAACAGAGCTTTAGAAAACTTTTTACCCTGTTGTTGTTTTATGCCGTTTTAGCTTTTCACTTCCTTTTGGCTTCATTAGTTCACTTAACTTTCTGTTTAAGCGCCAAACAAAAATAAAAGTGTTTATAATTTGAGAGTGATAAGTAGGAGCGGGTTAAAGTATTTTTTTAAGAATGATTCTTAACAAATTTGAAAGAGTAAGTTTACATTTTCCTACATCCTTTGGAAATAATTGGTTCCTACTTTAAATTTAATAAGTTAGGTACATTTTACAATTATTGCAAGTGTTGGACTTGGAAACAGTCATTAACTAGTTGATTAAGGTTTGAAACGGCGAAGGATGCTACACTCCGCCGAGTACCTAATCTTTTAGCAGAAGGCCGAATCATCTTTGGATACTTCGTGGCTAATATAAATTGTTGTTTTCTGCAATCACTCCTTCCCATGAATAGAAAACGGGCGCACGATCGTGTGCATTGAAAATATTCGTGTAGATACTATAATTCAAAAAGCAGTAGCTATGTAGGTACTCATATACTACCTATCGATTAGCTATGGTACGTACTGCGATGAGCGGTTCATCGTGTGGCTGGATACGTTTGTCGTCCCGCTTTTGTTTTAAGTGGAGTAAAATATATTACTGGGTGGTGGATACTGGGTGCAAGGAGCGGGGTTCAGGTGCGTTCTAGAAAGAAATGTGATCTCCAAACTCTTGCATTCTTCTATACGTATAGCTATAGAGGTCATATCCTATGTAATTGTCTATGTAGACAGATAGTGGAGAGAACAAATTTTGTCAGCAGCGATCGTCGATCAGTTCGTATTTGGATTTGCCAAAGGCAGTATCTTCCTTTCCATTCTTAGTGTTAGATGGTGATTAAGTGATCAGGTATTTCTAAAAGAAATTTTCGGGAAAGCAGAATTTCCACCATTTATACATAAAATTTGTGTTAAAATCGGTTTTCTTGTGTTTAAGTGTTTAAAAAATTGTGCAACTTGACCTAATTCAACTCAATAAGCATTAAGCCTTTAGGTTTTTAAAAACTTCGTACCCAAGTGAAAAAACGGAATCAGTATCGCTCGCTGTCTGTCTGTCAAATTTTAATACAAAAACGGCCAAGTGCATCAGTTTTTACTGATTGTTTACGTTTTACGTGTTATGGGAAAGTATTTGAAACCCAAAACGCTGGCGTTTGTCTTTCAGACTCATCCCAAAGATTTGGACAGTCTTGATAATTGGAACAGAACAGAACAGAAGCTTAGGGGAGATTAAAAATAGGGTTTCACAGGTCACAGATGAATAGATCCAAAAGAATTTCAGTCAGAGCCGGAAGGTTAACTTTAGTAAAATTCGCACTTGCCTGGTTTTTTATTATTAGATTCGCTAGTTTATCAGATCGATGGAACCACATGATAAGACGATCATCTTTTATGGCAAGAAAGATCGAGCTGATAATTTATATAGTAATGTCTTGGAAAGCGGGTCATATGGGTATTCATAATTCTCGAGATCATGGTAACCCTTTCTTAAATCCAATTCTTTGTATTTATCTCAAGAGTCTTATTTATTTTTTGTAGGTACGCCGATCGAGAGCAAGCAATTGCTGATATCTCACCGGGTGACAGTGTTTTTATAAAGATTTTTTTCTATATCTTACAATTCTCCGTTCCATATCCTTAATTCATCTTAAATGCTATAGTTATTCGAAACGTAAACCTAAAGAAATGTTGAAAAAGTACCCCATTTTCTAGTCAAAACTAGATGTGCCTGTCTAGCATTTGAAATATAATTGCAGGACGCCGAATGGAAATGAAAGAAATAAATAAAATAAAAGCGGGGATTTAGAGATTGATTATCAGTACGGCGGCCACCAATTGACCGCGTGATTGGAGTTTTCGAAGCAACTATTGCAACGACGCATAAACACGATACACCTTCGCCAACAGTAAGAGCAGCGCCAATACGTCAACGGAGGCAAACTATTCATCATTCGTTAACTCCAAATTCTCGTGGATTGCGACAAACTCCTCCGCTCGGTATAGAAACGGTCGTCTTTAAAGATGACACGCCACCACGAGAAGAAGCATCGCTACCTATAACTTCGTCATCTCAGCGACCTCTAAGGAAACCTCCCGCACATAGAAAGATCGAGCACCGGAGATTATTGTAATTCCCGATGACTCTCGACCAAGGGTGACACATCAGACACCACACAGCCACAGTCACATAAATCAGTCGGATATGCCCGCAATGGCCCGCTGCTCAGAACCGAAATCGCCTTACATGCCTCTCTTATGATTGACGATGATGATGAACCTGAGCCCATAACTTCACAAGAGGATTTGCATGCAGACGACTCAGGTCTAGAGCTTATAACTCCTACTATCTACTGTCACCTACAACAAACTTAAGCTTAGGGTTAAAAACGATTATTAGTAGGCAAGGCCCATTGAGTACCCCAAAAGGGGTAAAAATGGATGCAAAACAAATTAAAGCATCACCTGAAGAAATCCGCGAGGCTATTAAAATTGGAAGTCACTCGCTGGACATTAAAAAGTCTCAGGAGCTCCTCAAAGCTGCTCCTGAAAAATACAATACATGGGTTTGGTATTTCTGGGAGCCTAAAAAAAATTTAAGAATCACTGTATCTAAGGAAAGCTGTACATTGATCCCCAATACATAAAATTGCGTTTTGCAGCTGTGCATCTCGCAGTGAATTTTTAGAACAATTGTTGGCTCTTGTTCCAGAGAAATCCTGCGAATATTATGATAAGATCTCAAGTATTAGATCGTCATTTCTAAAAGTTCTGCGAAAATGTAATGAAAGAAACAAGCATTGAAAAATCTGAATCCTTTTCGATGACGTAGATCGCGTCACATCCCTCAAAGAAATCAGCGATGCTTTTAAGATTGAAAGCAACTGGATAGCCATTGTTAAATGTAAGGAGCTCCTCAAAGCTGATCCTGAAAAATACGTTGCATGGGTATCTTCCCCTTAAAAAGAAATAAAAGCTGACAACGATGGTGCAAAACCTCTCGAGACAACAAGCTGATAGCCGAGTGACAAGAATTTCCTATTATTAGAAAGACTTATTTCGAAATAGAGAAGAGCTAACACAGTTTATAAAATGTGATAGGCAGAAATATAAACTTTAGATCGAAGGATAGGAGAAGAAGACCTGCCACAGACCTGAGCAATTCGAATCGAGCTATTAATTCACGAACCATCTACGATACTCTAGTTAATTGAACGCGTTAAAGCTAATCCATGATGTGGTTGTGGTGACTTTAGTGCTGCATCCACATAAAATGCGACCACCCAAGAAACTTGCCCTCAAAACGCTATATGCAACCACAATTTACAGAGAATTATCCAGAAAGATGAAGCCAGATACGACAGTGCCGAGGATACACAAGTATGCATCGAACTTGTCAAATTCTTCCCAAAAAACCGCACAACTTAAGTTAAGTTAATAAAAATTTCTTTAAATCGATATGAAGCAAACTAAAATATTCATTCATCCTTCATTAAATCTGCTCTGCAGTTTTGTATCCAAAGTTCCTAAATTATTCACACACAAGCGATCCTTTTCTCAGCACTACGACTCATGGATAATTTCTCTTTAATATGTAGGGAGCAATAAAATTAGCATTAAATCGGCTCTCACATTGAGGCAACATTCAATAAGCAACTAGCAATAGGAAACACGCAATATTATCGCTCACAGTTATTTTACATAGAATTAGATTAGAGGTCTCACATCAAAGCAACTCAATATCGCTCGAACGAAAAATGTTGCTGGTTGCTACAATAATTGTGGCTAGCGATACACAGCGCATGTTGAAAAGCAACAAAATATTGCTTCCTAGTAGCAATATTTGTCATTATTGACACATTTGCGCATACTACGTTTCGGGGCTCATTCGATAACAGTTTTGAAATTGGGTGGGATATGCTATGAGTTCCTTAGCGCAAATATTTCCACCATGATTTATTAAATTAGTAAATGCAGGGTGCACCCAATATTTCCTTTTCTTTTGTCTTTTTTTCTTAAATGGAACCACATTAGAAAAATCGAATCATCAGAGTCGTCGGATGACATGTTAGTTAGAAATTTCAGGCAATACTGTTGCTTCGATGTGAGAATTGGCTAAAATAAAGTTGCGTATTGCTTATTGACAGTTGCTAGTTGCTTAGTTGCTTATTGCTTGTTTCCTCAATCTGAGAGCCGCCTAAGAGGTAAAAAATATTGCCAGTTCTTAGGGGCAGCTTTTACTTTATATAGGGATACAGATTTACGGCAGAAAGGCACCACACCTTGACGATGTAGGGTGAAACAATCGTTCTCTCTAATCCGTCGTCGTGTGGATGCTATATTTACCACTGCTTGCTGGCTGATGGTTATCAAAGTATCGCTGGCTTCTCCGTCATTTTTTGAGCTGCATAGGGAGTTAGAAAATAGCGCCGATAAAACTGGTTTGGGGTTTCCTTACCGTCGATAGAGTTCTCAAGGACTATCTTCCAGTTTTGTTAATTATATCGCGAGAACTCGGTGTATTCATGGTAAATTTTGATCGCAGAATGTACACTGGCAGGTTTGTGCAAATGCAGTCAGCTGTGACCATGCAGTGGTGGCGATCCTGGCTCTGCAAATGGTAGCTCCCCTAGTAATCCATAAGCTTAAACAGTAAAATGTGAGAGAAACAATTTATACACCCAATTTGAAAAGAAATTAAATTCATAAGAACAATGTCATCATCATCATCATCATTATCAGAATAACAATTCATTTTGCGTCCGTTATCATAATTATAATTTGTGTAGAATATTTGTCGAGAAGACAATAAAGAAGACCGAACCTCCGTTTCAAAGACCATGACAGAGCGCTTGGTCTGAACAGCTGGAGGCAGCGCGCCCGTCGGGAGCTCGATAATTAAGTAAGTAAGTTTGACTATTTGCTTTCCATTTCAATCCCCCATCTGGGGATATTGACTACGATGTAAAAATTTGGTCGCCCATTCAGCAGCGAGCGCCATGAAATTTTAGCCAACTCATTTAAAATAAGCAAATTGATGGTGGAATGTCCTTAACACAGGAAACAGAGCCTTTTAAGGGATCACATCAGCGATCATTTCCATTCATAAATCTTCTTCTCATTCTGAGCTTCGGTAATTGAAATTTTTTGTATAAATAGCCAAGAAATTTCTAAAATATATGTTCTCCTTTCTGAACCAGCAATCGAACAAGACTATTTTATTTTAAAAAGCAACTCGCTTGAATTAAATACTTTTGCTTGAATAGATTAGCCAATTGTTCATTTTAAGGAGCAACTTCGTTTGGACTGAACTATCTGGAATAACTTCCCGCTCTACGAACATAGCATTCTCACGCATATAGGCGAGCAACAGTATAATAGCTAGCGTTCTGGGAAGTCCCAATGAGTATATTTTCCCCAGAAGTTAGGAAGATATTATGCAAGTCCATTGTCAATGAACTTGACCGATTTTTTAAATAACGTTGATGAGGATTAAGCGAGAAAATAATGAGAAAATTGCAATAGAACAAAAAAAAAGTATACTCATTTGAAATTTGATTTTATTGGCTTACCAAACTGCTGTGGTTGTTCCGATGCGTGCTGTGATGAGACCAAAATCCAAGTGGACGAGTTTGAGAAGGCTTTATTGAGAAAGCCTTCATCAACTCTAGTAAGAGAACTTTATTCCGAACATGTTTTTTGAAAAGCTTATCATGCTTAGATGCTTATCAACCGGCAACAACTGTCCAAGTGATTAAAAAACACAGACATTGACCACTTGGGGCAATACAATTGTAGAGATGCGAGTCTTCCAAGAAGGGACTCGGAAAAAGTAAATTCATCGAGGCAAAGTCAAGAAAGACAATCTAAACCTCGCTTAGTCTCCAATAAAGTATCTACTTAAGACAGAAAACACCTATGAGCTGTAATTAGAATAAAAAAATGGCAAAAAGCATATAAATCAAGGGCGCATTAAGTCCCTTACAGAACCACAGATGTAGCAAGTGAAATAATGACCCATTCTAAAATGCCAAAATATAGAATCAAACCAACTAAAAAAATAGAAATAAAGCCTTCGCCCTAAGCAAAAGGATTTACAATTCAAGCAAGCGAAATATCCATTCTTTCAGATGATAAGAAAATGTTTAAGGATGTTTTCTTGTAAAAAATGGTCAAGCAAAATCCTAACGACTCCACAACAAGTTGAGGAAAAATCTAAAAATGTCTTAATGGAACAAAAGAAGAAGAAGAAGAAGAGCAGAAGAAGATTTCAAGAATAATAAAATAATCTACAGCAAACAAGGCTCAATTGCAATGTCAGCCAACTAAGAACAGTGACACAAATTAGCACATCAAAAAAAAAGAAGAAAGGTCTGGACATCAAAAAACTTTTGGGTTCTAAGTCTGTGTTTGTAACATTTTTGATACAAACGATTTAAAATTCAGTGAACATATAGAAAAAGAAGCAAAATCCATAACAAAAGTTCGGAATAAAATCTGAATATCGTTTTTGCAACGACTCGACACAATATGAGTGAAGAGTCGTATACAACAAACGCCAAGGGTGAGTATTTCTCTAAAAAAAAAATCAAGAGCATGCGTTAGAGGTGCATCCGAATTAAGCTACAACATGGCAAAACTCCTCGGCAATACTGAGCCATGGATTTAACAAGCTACTATATACAATTTCACTGTCCATGGAATACCTATAATAGAGCATATTATATCCCTACAAAAGATAACAATCCACTTTAACAATTCCAGAACAATTCCACCAACAAAAACTGGTAGGAGATAAGACAGATGCAGTTATCTGCTCAACCTACCTGCCTCAGAAGGCGCAAAAGGACCTTCCATAATCAATACAGATATGAAAATCTGACCAACTGACCTCAGCTCCTGAAAATTCAAAGAAAAATGCAGAGGAAGTGATGCAAATCCAAGAGTGATTTAAACAAAGTAAAATGCCCGAAAGCATTAGATAAGCCAAAAGTACAGACTGCCAGCAATCTCCAGATGCGCGAAAGCTTCTACCTCACCCAAGAGGCAACGGTCAGAGGAAAAGACAGACAAATTTCAACCGATTTTAATGGCTACGTATATACCTCTACGTCTACGTATACCACTTTCTCTAATTCTTTGTGAATTGCTGGCAAAAAATAGGTACTACAATACAAAAACCCCACCGCAAGCCACCAGAGGTGTAGAGAAGCCATCTCGAATCGCCAAAAATAAAAACATACTTGACACATACCTACCCACAAATAAAAGAAAGCAATCAATTTGGCAATTTTCTTGATGATATCATTTTTCAAAAAGTCTAAAATAAAGGAAGAAGGGGAAGGGGAAGAGGAAGGACTACGACTCTCTATCTATGGTAGAAGAGAACGAGATTACCTGTGTGGATGGAAAACCATATGAAGAATTCGACAAAATATGAACAACAACGAGTTAAATAAGAGAAAATCAAGCTATAATCCTTAAAAGCAACGTCTGTTGATGTGATTACCTCGAAGCAGAGATTAGTGAACGACAAAAAAAATAAAAAGAAATAGCAACCTAGCTACCCTTTTGGGCAATGAATTCATTCCAATGCAAAACTCCGTCATAGATCTAACCATTAGTTAGTCTCTAGTGCGACACAGTTCCAGAAAAAAAAAATTTTAATTTTCTTTTAAAAAGTATCTATAGTTACAGGAAGTCAAATTCAAATGTATGAAAGAGACCACTCTGCTCTCACATCCAACAGGACAATAAAAGTCAAACTTTCTTTAAGAATTTATTTTTATAAATATTTGTTAATGATACCGTAGCTCAAAGGTTGATCATAGAATCTGCAAAATTCTGGTAATGCAATTAAAGAAGACAAGATGACATCATAAAATTGGCCAGCTGTCAAATGGAGAAAATATGTATCCGAATATGACATCGCCTTCGCCCGTTGGTCACACTTCAATCAACTGCAATGTGCCATCGATTGATTAAGAACGTTCTTATGGGTTTACAAAGATAGAAAAAACGCCAGTAGGTTTACAGAATGAACAACAATTCATTCTTCAATGTTCCATAGAATTTTCATTTGGATTTCAAAAATGCAACACTCTTAGATGGCGTAGCACAAAGCACACTAGGACTAATAGATCCATCCAATGAATGTAAATTTAAATTTGAAAACAGAAAGTTTGTTGTCACAGTCGAATCTTAAGAAAAACCTTTGAATTCTAAAGGCTCCTGTGGTGGAAATCGGAGACTCATTCGATCTAGATTACAATGGGATCTAGTCGAAATAGAACATTTTCGAAAAAGACGAAGTTACGACTCCCATGACAGTTCAAATGAGCCACTCATTGAGTTGGGTAAGAAGAACGCCTTGGACAACTAAAAAAAATGCAGAAGAGATGTTTAAGAGCCAACCGCAAATGATAGACTCGCTTGTAAAGAATTCTACTCTAGAGTGTAGACCCCCAACTATATCTCCTCTTCTAGTGGTCAATAAGATCCTTATTGCTCTAAAGATAAAAGGGAAACAAATTGTCGCATACTCAGACGATATTGAAATCCTAATGTAAGTGGAAGGTACTTCCCCACGAACTCATGGAATCGGCTCTAAAGGAACTATCCTCGTGGGGATAGCCAAACGTCCTCGGGATTAATCGAAGCAAAACCGAAACTGTCCTATTTGCTAGGAAAAGAAAAATCGAGAAATTCCATCTGCCGAAATTGAACGGAGTTCGTCTGAAACTTTCCTCAGAAGCTAAAAATCTGGGCATCATTCTGAACTCTAAACTTACCTGGAAGCGTAACACAGAAGAAATAGCAAAGAAAGCAAAGCAAACATTTGGTAAACGCTGAGGTATGCGCCCTTATATACACTGACGTGTCAAAAATGGAAGTAGGTACAGGAGCCGGAGTATTCTGCGAGTCCTTATATATAAACGACTCGTATAAACTCTTAGATTAATGAAGCGTCTTCCAAGCTGAAATATATAGTCGCCATTGGCAAGGCAGCAAGTACCATATCTACAAAAAATGTCGTAAGATTGCAATCTTCGTAGATAGTCAGGCGGCCATTAAAGCACTAGACAGAACCCTAAACGAAATAGGCGAAAAACACAAGGTCACTCTCTGCTGATGGGTTCCCGGACATAGTGACATTGATGGAAATGAAGAAGCAGATGAACTAGCAGTTGTTGGGTCAGAACTTGATGCAAAAAGTGTAGCAAAAATAAATATTGACCAAAAATCAAATTAAACACCATCTGGTCTAACAGACACGACTGTGTTATATCCCGTAGCTTTTGGCCAAGAATCGACGAAAAAAGAACAAGATGTATTCTGAAAATGAAAAAAACGAGATATTCGAATCTTAACGGTTGTACTGATAGACCACTATACCATTGGTACCATGGCCACAAGACTGGGCATCAACTCACCAGACTACTGCAGGAGCTGTCAAGACACAGAAGAAACGGAGACCATCAAGCCCAAATCTTGAAACTAGCCAACTCCGATATCTGAAAGACAGACTTTTCGAGGACATAGTGCAGGTACCATTGACGGACACAATCAGGTTTGTTAAAACTACGGGTTGGTTTATCTAGTAGACCAACTTCGCCAAGAAATAAGGTAAAGTGTTTATGCATGTTTTTGTGTTGTCCAATAAAATGTAAATTTTATCAGCGACCAAAACTAAGGGGTCACAATGTACGAAAAGGCCCCCGCGTGCACTTTCCTCAAACCTTACCCGAGTAATATAATCATCGAACACAAAAACAACAAAATCTGAGTTGCGCCGCCAAGCCGTCCAAACCATAGAATTTAAGATCGTTATTTAATAAAAAAAAATGTTCAAATATCAACGGGGGAATCCAAACGAAAGAAAAACCTCGTCGATGGTCGTTTATCCATTTTGGAAGATGTAAACCAGAAATAAGCTGGTTATGTTGTTGGAAAATGATGAGGATACTTCTTTGTTTGAGGGGATTTTTGGGAAATTCAAAACAGAGCCGAACTTCATGACTGCTTAGATAAGTATGGGGAATCCACGTCTGCCAAACAAGCCAACTTCCAACAATTCAAATCCTCATGGCATTCGCCTTCTCGAAATATCTCTTCCTATGTTTAAAGGGCAGTACGAGAAATAGAGAAATGGATAAATCCTATGAAGTCGTTGACTCCTACAAACAACTTCCATCAAGGCCAAAACTACTACTAATCGGTGTCGCATTCGCAAATATACCAATAACTGACTAATACTAAGTTAGCAACCAGTTGCCTATTGAGCACCCCAATTAAAGCAAGGGGTAAAAATGGATGCAAAACAAATAAAATCATCACTTGAAGACATCCGCGAGGTTATTCAAATTGGAAGTCACTCGCTGGTCATTGAAAAGTATAAGGAGCTCCTTAAAGCTGCGATCCTGAATAATACTATACATGGGTTTGGTATTTCTGGGAGCCTTAAAAAAATGCAAGAAGCGCTGTATCTAAGGAGAGCTGTACATTGGTAAGGATGCAGTCGGGAGCCCGATAATTAAGTAAGAAGGTTCGACTATTTGCTATCCCCCATCTGGGGATATTGACTACGATGTAAAAATTTGGTCGCTGATTCAACAGAGAGCGCCAATTTTAACGAGGTCGAAGAAGCAACAGACGAAATGGGGTAATGCTGAAGCAAACTAAAGACACAATTACAGTCCCCAGCTGCAGCCATGATTCGAATGTTGGCTACATTCCTTCATCATACCAATCATCGGTACAAATATGACCTATTGTATACTGTCAAACTACTGCATACAAGTAGATAAGACGAAAAATATGACAGACACTGGAGAGATCTGTTCAATAGAAGAATAAGCAGTAAGGGCAAGCACCTGTTCTCAAGGAGAAGGTATTAAAAAACCAAGTAAAGAGACAGCAAAGAGAAAGTTTGCGACTTAAGAAAGCCGTCGGATGAAGTGCTGTAGCTGATGGCGATCTTTCGAAAAAGCCGAGAAATTTTGTTGGTGTTGCGAAAATTGCAGACTCATTCGACTATACGAATTGTGGAATATAAATGAAATGCTCAACAGAATGAAAGTCTGAAAATCATAGAAGGTTATGCCGAAACAGATGTCCAAGATCTAAATCAGCTCAATTGGTATATCCCTTGATAGTTCCAATGAGCCACTTTCAATCCCGTGCAGAAAGCTATCACCGACTGCCGACCACATTTGGCCAGTCATGATGAGCTGATTTCCAAGTGGTTTCAAGTTGGACTAGGTCCGAAAAATCTATTTAGTACTATAATTGTAAAATGTCGGCCTACAGCCGAATCGAGAAGTGTATGATCCTTAGGGGTCTACATGTATGTACTAACTTTTACATGCTGTAAGACTCCAATTAGTTTCTAACTTACAAATCAATACAAAATAAGTGCCTGACGAAATTTTTGAACATTGTTAAAAAAGTCACAGAGTGATCCACACTAATCAATGTTCAATTTGTTAGTGGAAGAAGATAGAATAACTTCTGTCATTCAATGCGTGACCAATCCCTATCAAATTGAAAAACTTGATTGTTAAAACGGTCATGCAAAAAATATAAAAAGGAAATTCTTGAGATTTTCTTAAGAAAAAATAAACATAAACAAGAAATGACCCATTGATGGTCATTTTCGTAGCTTTGAATGAAAGGAAAAGTATAAAATAAATTCAACAAATTAGTAAAAGTCAACAAAAAGAACTGCCATTGTTGACGGAGTTTTATTTAATTTTGTTGTTTATAATTTAAGAATAATAGAAAATTCCAAAATAAGTGCGATCGTAGAGTTTGGACATCTTCTCAGTTTTTTTTGGACAGATACAGATGTGTGGTGATCATTCAATTCTCATAGTGACTTGAAAAGTCATTCAAAGTCATACGAATTTAGACCATTAGATACCCACCAATCCAATTCGAAATAATAAAAGTCGTTTAACACCTTGCAACTAGCCTAAACTATCTATAGACTGAATTCTTTAGACAATTAAAAAAAACTTTAGTCAAACGCATTTTTACTTACATCAGACGACAACTGAAAGAAAAACTGCGTCCAATAGAAAAATGCAAAATTTCAAAGCAACACGAAAAATGTCATAGAAAAATAGAAGAAAGGTCAGAAACCCTTTTGGGATACTAAACTGTCTTCTTGTGAATTCAAAGAGTTTAGCAGATAATGAAAAATGTCTGAGAGCAATACCATCAATCAATTCCATATAAAATGGCATTTAAAGAATAGAAGAAGAACTCCTTATTAGATCACAAGAGAATATTGTTTAAACAGTCGACCTACAATATAAGACACAAGGAAACTTTAGGAACCCTTAGAGAATGCATAGCGCAGTTTAGGAGCAAATGGTTCTATGACCATCTTACTGACACCCTATCGGCAATGCATAATAATAGGTAATAATAATATATCTACAATAAAATAAAAAATTCAAGCCATTTTGTTAAAGAGTCTTATTTCAGAAACATTTTTAACAAGAAATTCAATTTCTTTTTCCGACACCCTAGAAGTGATACTTCTGGCACATGTGGCGCAGGTAAAACCTCTGCAAAGCATCGAATAAGCTACACGTATTCGCCTTTGAAAGTCAAAGAATCGATTCCGCTCTGATCCAAATGTGTGCTATATAAACCTTGATCTACAGCAAACCATGGCCTTGCCATAATTAACAACGTCAAGAGCTTCCTATATGAGACAGATGTGGTTTTACAACTTGGTAAATCATGTCATTACTTACGACGTGGAAATGTCTCATGACGGTAGATATAGCTGACCAAAGGTGCCCAGAAGTAATGAGCGCACTTTTTTTTCAACAGTGCGAGTTTGTGAAAACCAGAAGGATTCTTAAAGACTAGACGGATTCATGCCCTGGACAGAACAAAACCAGTAAGACAATTTTCTTCGACTATTCCGAAGCTTAAATACCCGGTACTATATTAAAAATAAAAAAATATTTTAGTACTAAAAAGTTATATATGTATTCGTATGGGAGGTATGGATACTTTTTATTCGACCAAGCTCATTTTCTCTCAAATTTTTTTAAATATTTATAACACAAAATGTGCAAAGTTTAAACTTGCTATATTTACTGTAGCTATTTAAACTTAATTTCCAACATCAAATAGCTATATATTTTGTATGAGAGGTAGTAGTAGTTTTCATCCGATCTTACTCATCTTCGTACTTAGCCTCAGTTTAGTCGACAAAAGCTTACGTACCAAATTTCAAGTCGATAGCTCCTAAATTACGGCCGTAATTGTGCGGACAGACGGATAAAAAGTTATGCTGATCAATAATATTTATAGTTTGTCATACCTATAACGCCAACGCCTCCTTATGTGCGTTACAAATGGAATGTCAAAGTGAAGTTCAAGCAAAGGATACACTGTCGTCGTTAATAAAGAAACCCATTTTCAAACTTTGTGAAAGCGCGGAAAAAAACTACTACATGCACAAAAAAGTTTGCGCCAATTACTGATCTCCCAAATAGAGGGCTCTGATGTGACCAGAATGTCGCATTTTTGTTTACGTTTTAACGTAACTTTTTAAACAAAATGCCATGGAAAAGAACCTATTTCCACAAAATGTCCGTGTTTTGTTTGGGTTTACCTTCGCGTCAGAGCAAGCTTTTTAAATAAATTTCTTACGAGAAGGGGGCAACTGCGTTTGTGTGAGAGCTTGCACTTTTTCACTTTTTGACTTTTTCCCGAATGTAGTTAAGCCTTTACAGGGAAAACCTCTGCAAAGAATGTCATAATGGAAAAAGTCAATTTCAGAGACAGTGTTAAGGGGATACACGTACTAAAATGTAGGTCATACTTATACAAGGAGTGCTATGAAGAAGAAGCTCCGTTCAATGAAGTTCTGAATTTTGATATCTAAATTAGGCAAAATTCGAGACAAAACCCTAGATTTTTTTCCAAGAGAAAAAAATAAACCAAGAAACTTTCAGTTACCGCCACAATAAAAAAGTTCTGCTCAAAATACTTTAAACCCTTATATCTCGAAACTTCAAGAACGTCACTTTACACCTTCTTCATCTCAACGCTTCAATTGCAGACCAATAATAACCAACCAGCCTTAGCTGTCAAATGTTACTTAAAGCTAGTGCTGGAATGAACTAAAAGTGATATTTACTCCCAAAGTAGGAAGCCATAGTGGTAGTGAATAGTAATCGTTTTTAAGCCTATAAGCTTCTTCTCATTTGAATAAAAAACTATTGGAGAGAAAAATCGACGTGTACAGTACATAATTTAACACCTTATACATTCCTCATACTCGACATCGGATACTTTTCCTCGTCGGACACAAAGGTACCCACGCTCCACATTCAGGTTGCTGAGCCATCAGGGTCTGGACCAAGTGCCAGACGACATAATCCAAACTTAAATTCCCGCACATTTTCTATAAAAAAAAAACCTAGGTGATAAGTTTTTATTGTTAGATTTAATTTCAACTTCGTAAACTAAAGAGGCTTCTCTTCAATTCAATCTAACTTTCACACAACCCAAATTAACAACTTAGTTGTAATTGTCTTACATAATAGGGACAAAAAATTTGTTTAAATAAATAAAACTTGTGTTTTATTAATTCATAACTTATGCAGCACTCAAAATGGCTACATAGAAGGTTACTTAGTCCGAAAAGGTTGAGAACTTTAAGAATCTTTCGACATATTTGCAAAAAGGATATAACTCAAGACTCAAGCAACTTTTTACCATCGAAAGTAGTAAGTGGAACTTCGACAAGTCGAACTCTCAAAATGAAAGAAATTCAATTCGAGTTGTAGAAACTTCGATTTATGGAGGCACAAAGTTAACAAGTTGCAAACGCTCAGTTCTCAATAAAACTTCGAGGGAAATTCGACTTAAAAAAGTTCGAGTTATGGAAGTTTGACATCATAACATCAATGAGACATTTAAGGTAAGTTAACCCGTCATCATTCCGTGACAACAGCACAATATCACCCGTCACAACAGCATCAATCGCCGATGCAACAGCAATAGTTCATTTCAATCGCTGAAGAAAGAGTATTCATAGATCCTGAAGCAGGTCTAGCGAGTATATCAACTTCAAGACCGTCTTCTGGTGATTCCTGGATGAATTACAGCAGTAAGAGTAGTGATGATTTATCTGGCTTGTCAGAACAAATAAAAAGAGACGACTTTAGATCGTTAAACTGGCAATAGCAGCTCTGATTACGACAAAAGCCAATTAATAAATCAGACAGACGCAATGATGAACCATGAAGACTAGTTCTAGTTCATAGATGGAAGGTGCCATTGACAGGCATCAATAAGTTGCTACCGAAATATTAGTCTGTAAGAGGTTAGAATTCTCTTTCCCTCTGAGATAAAATAATTTTTTATATATCTAGGTAAGTTTTTTTTCTTCCCCAACGACAAGTCAAGATATCAGCGTTCCCGTCAAAGTGTTTTCCTTTTTGTGGCCACAAACAGCATCACGGACACGGAGTAGCGTAATGACTTCAATTTATTGGGAACCCTAAGGAAATTTTAACTTTGATCAACTATAAAATTTTCATATATAGAGTAGTTTAAATCTGTTGTATACCAAAGTATAAATGTTTAAGTTTTATAAGTAAGGTTTTAGGTATTGAAAATATATTTAAAATGCAAATTTACTAAAAGCTTACAAAAAACCAACAATTATTGGCACCCTGACATAATTATTGGCACTCTTTAAAAAAGAAGAAAATCATGTTTTAAATATTATTGTATCTTTACGTATATATTTTCAAAATGTTTTATTTAAAATTATAAAATAAAAGATAAATATAAATTAAATCGTAAAAATTTTTTTTTAAAGGCAAATAAACAAGAAATATTTTAATTTCTTCGTTGAAAATTTAATTAACTGAAATAATTAAATAAATATATAGTATTTTATAAAGGAAACAAACAAAAATTGGTTTTAATATTATTTAAATCATTGCAAAATTTAAAAAATTCAATAAAGTAAAAGATATGTGTATTTTTTAAAAAAGGAAACCTAAATTTACCGTTAAGGAATGTGTAGTTGTGAGTTCGCTCTGAAATCCGTTATAAATTTAAATATTTCAAGCAAATTAAATGAATTAAGATCTACTAAGAGAGAAATTTAAATTATTGAAGTAAGATTAATCTTTTTTGGTTGATCGTCTAGCATGCACACAGGTAAATAACCCAGTACCAGCGAGTTCACTTTTGCATTTATTCGATTTAGGGACTATGAAATTAAGGGCGCAGATGGTCAAGGAGCTATGGTGAAGACTACATTGCTGTAAGAGAGCGGGCGCCCTTTACGATGGGATAACACCTGGCAATCGAAATTAAAGGATAGGTAATAAAAATATTGTTGAGAAATTTATATTATTGTACATACATAACTGAAGTATCGTATTATGTACTCCTTCTTGAACTCTACTAACTTCTTAATTTGTACTCTCTTTCTTTTTTGCATTAATAAAGCTTTTAGTCTTTGTATAGCACTCAAACGGAGCGGTTGGGTTTTCCTTTTGTAATAGGTTATGGGCCCAGGTTCGCGGTAAAAATATTTGGGCAATATTAGTTTTTTTTTAATCGCAGAACAATTTTTGTTTGGACGAATATCCATTGTGAGATACTCGGGCAGGTAGTTAGAGTGCTGGTATATTAAAACTCACTTAAGTTTGTCGCGCCAATATTTATAGTTTGCTTCATTAAAATGGCAGAGGCCGATTTTAAAATTGAAAAATTAACCGGTCAAGAGCAGTGGAATTTGTGGAAATTTCAGATTAAGATAATTCTTAACGCTGCTGATCTGCTTAGGTTTCAATTAAACAGGAAAATTTAGCTGCAGCTGAGTTTGCTTGGAAACGTGGCGACAGCAAGGCACAAAAGATTATTGTAACTTCCATGGCCACACAGCCACTCTTGCATATAATAAATTGCACAACTGCTAGGGCCATGTGGTTAAAACTCGAGACAGTATACGAAGCAAAATCTAAAGAGAGCATTCACATGCTTCAACAGCGATTTTACATGTTTTCGATGGATCCTGCGGATGATGTGGCAACACATGTTTCAAAATTGCAGGCTCTTGTGCAACAATTAGCTGATGTTGGAGAGACAATTTCGGACTCTATGATCATCACAAAGGTTTTAATGACTTTACCCGAGCATTACAGTCATTTTTACAGTGCATGGGAGTCTACGGCAAGAAATGAACAAACATTGGATAACCTAACTTCGAGGCTAGTTATGGAAGAAGCGCGTTTTAAATCCAATCAGGCGGGTAGCGGGGCGGATGGCAGCAATGCTTTGGTGGCGAGGAAGTTCGGTGGAAATTTTAAGAGATCACAGGAAAAGGGGAGGCGGCAGATCAAACCGGGCAAATGTTTTGTATGTAATAAAAGTGGACATTGGAAGAGAGATTGCCCGGAGAGATTAGCAAAGGGTAGTCAAAGTACAAAAAGAGGAGAGGCATTTATCTGCGAAGCAGCAGCAGCGGAACAAATTGGCAAAAAGGATGAGTGGTTTTTGGACTCAGGAGCCAGCGACCACATGACACATAGAAGAGAGTGGCTCATAAACTACACATCATTCAAAGTACCAGTAGTCGTTCGCATAGGAAATGGAACCACGATCTGTGCTGTTGGTAAAGGTGACGTTAATGTGCTCTCTTTTGTCGACTCAAGCTGGAAACGTAACCACATGCTCGACGTTCTGTATGTTCCAGACATTCATGTAAATTTGTTCTCTTTGAATACTGCTCTAGATAAAGGCCTCCGTTTTTTTTCCGACAACAACAAATGCAACTTGACGAAGAACAATACTACTGTTGCAGTGGGAGTGCGTCAATCAAAGCTTTTCAAGCTCCTAATAAAGGTTACTGTAAATGACATTGATCAGGTTTCTGCGAATGTCGCTGTGAAGAGAACTGACACACTACAGTATTGGCATGAGAAACTAGCTCATCAAAATCTTTGTCAAGTAAGACAAATTTTAAGAGATCTCCAAATTCCGTTTGTCGAAAACAAGGAATTTGTATGTGACGGTTGTATGTACGGAAAGCATCATCGTGCCGTGTTTAATCACAGCAAAAGTAAATCCACATCCATTTTACAACTAGTTCACACAGATGTTTGTGGACCCATGCAGCAAAAATCAATTGGAGGGTCGAAATATTTTCTATTATTCAAAGATGATTTTTCGCACTATCGGAAAGTTTATTTTATGAAAGAAAAATCGGAGGTTTATGGTTTTCTTCAGGTTTATTTAAAGGAAGTGGAGGCTGAGACGAGAAATCGCGTGAAAGTTCTAAGAAGTGATAATGGGCTCGAATACGTCAACAAAAATGTAGAAAAACTGTTAAATGTACAATGTGTGGTGCATCAAAAAACTGTGCCTTATACACCGGAGCAGAATGGTTCTGCTGAGCGTGAAATGAGAACCATAATGGAAGCAGCTAGGTCGATGATTCACGCCAAAAATTTAAGTTATAAATTTTGGGCGGAGGCTGTGAGTACTGCTGTTCATGTTTTAAATAAAACAGGTACGAGTACAGTTCTAGGAAAAACACCACACGAACTTTGGTTTGGTTCAAAGCCTGACATCAGATATTTGCGCGTGTTTGGGGCACAAGCATTTGTGCATATACCAGACCAGAAGAGGAGAAAGTTGGATGCTAAATCTAAAAAGGGGATCTTCGTAGGATATGAATGCGGCGTAAAGGGCTATCGAGTTTATATTCCAGAACAAAATAAAATTGAGATATCTCGAAATGTAGTCTTCAACGATCTTGGCACTTCCTCGGAAGTCGAGAGCATGAGTGGTGATAAAGTTTCAACGCAAATCGTAGAGGAAGATATGGATTTTGAGGTTGCTGATGGTGAAGGCGCTGTTGGTGGAATTTCTGGTACTAGAGCAACTAGAAATGAGGATGCTAGTGGTGAGGCAAGTAATGAAGACATTTCCGGAAAAATTACGGATGTTGGATCGGAGCTGGTTCATGGCAATAGTGTTAATGGTTCAGGAGTTGATGATGACTGCAGTGAAGTTGTTGGCTGCTTAGGTGACGATGTCGTTACTGAGTCTTCTGACGACCAAAGTTACCTAACTCGCGAAAAACAGGCCGACAGTATTAAGAATAGGCTGAGAAAAAGGAACGCAAATCAGCATACAGGTAGTGTGAATTTTTCTAGTCTGGAACATTTTGCTTTTGTTGCAGAAACGGATTCTCCGACATGTTATGAGGATGCCATTTGCTGTCAAGATGCAGAACACTGGAAAGCAGCAATGGATGAAGAAATTTCTTCATTAGCGAGAAACGATACCTGGATTTTGATGGCTCTTCCCAAAAATCGTAAGTTGGTGGACTCGAAATGGGTTTACCAGAAGAAGAATGCTACAGAAAATGAAGAAATGCGGTTCAAGGCAAGGCTTGTTGCTCGTGGTTTTAGCCAGCAGTATGGAATCGATTACTCGGAGACCTTTAGTCCGGTTGCAAAATTCTCTTCAGTGCGGACTATATTGAGTATTGCTGCAGCAGAAAATTTGAACGTCATGCAGTTTGACGTAAAGACGGCGTTTTTAAACGGTAGCATTGAAGAGGAGGTTTACGTGCAGCAACCTAAGGGATATAATGATAATAGCGGGCGAGTGTGTAGGCTCAAAAAGAGTTTGTATGGTCTCAAACAGTCCTCTCGGTGTTGGAACCAGATGTTTACAAAACTCTTAAAGGATTTCAATCTAAAACCTACCGCTGCTGACGCATGTGTTTTTGTCAGCCATCTCAACAACAAGAAATTGTTTTTAGCAATTTATATTGACGATGGTTTGATGGCAGCTACAGACGAGGAAGATATTGTAATTCTGTGCAATTATTTAACAAAGAACTTCGAGATAAAAGTCTTTCCAGCAAAACACTTCTTGGGACTGGAAATTAGGCGTTTCACAGATGGTTCTATACACTTGAATCAGTCGCAGTATGCAGCAAGGGTGCTGCAAAAGTTTAATATGGCGGACGCAGCTGTGGTGTCAACTCCTGCAGATCCTTCAATCAATGCGGCAGAGTATGCAGAAACTACGAAAGAAAAAATCAACTTCCCGTTCCGGCAGGCTGTTGGGAGCCTGATGTATTTGATGGTGGCAACCCGTCCAGATTTATCGTTTGCTGTTGGGTGTGTTAGCCGCTATCTAGAGAATCCATCCAGGATTCATGTCAACATGGTGAAGCGGATTCTTAGATATCTAAGGGGCACACTGGATTATGGTATATTTTTTGAAAATAAATTAAATTTAACTTTAAATTGTTACAGTGATGCGGACTATGCTGGAGATATAAGTACTCGGCGATCCACAAGTGGCTTGGTATTTCTCATGGGCTCCAGTTGCATCACATGGGCATCGCAGCGCCAAAAATGCGTTGCCCTTTCTACAACCGAATCTGAGTATGTCGCAGCAGCCGAGGCAGTGAAAGAATTGGTCTGGATTAGACAATTACTTGGTGACTTACTTCCGAATCAGAACATCAAACCAATTTTGTACGTCGACAATCATGGTGCGATCCGTTTAGTCCGAAATCCAGAATTTCATAAAAGGACGAAGCACATCGACGTCCGATTCCATTTCATACGTGAAAAATATTCTGATGGATTATTTGAATTGGAATATGTGCAGTCAAATAATCAAATCAGCGACATTTTTACAAAACCATTAGCTAAAGATAGATTTTATCGCCTTCGATATCTAATGAATTTAATTGATTTGAAAAATGTTATGAACTAAAGTTTTTTTTGATAATAATCTAAAATTTCATATTTTGATTTGTATACATACTCATATATTTTGTGAATTAAATAATGTAAGTACAAACATATAAAGTGGGAGTGTTGAGAAATTTATATTATTGTACATACATAACTGAAGTATCGTATTATGTACTCCTTCTTGAACTCTACTAACTTCTTAATTTGTACTCTCTTTCTTTTTTGCATTAATAAAGCTTTTAGTCTTTGTATAGCACTCAAACGGAGCGGTTGGGTTTTCCTTTTGTAATAAATATTTATACGCATACGAACACATTTTTCATCCCCACCAAAACAGCGTCCAAGCTTTCTACATGACAATAAAACAACCGATCAACCTCCCACTGTCATCCCCCCATTTTAGGAGACACAAAAACAGTAAAAAAAGAGCAGCAAGATCCCACACCCCATTCATAACCGTTGAGCATAGCTGAGCACAACGTTCGTAGCTCCCAGCTGCTATGTGTAATGAGCTGCCAACACCTCAGTCCTGTTACATCCAACACCCCTCCTCCTATGTCCGATGAGGATTACAAAAAAAAAAGGACCTACAGCTAAATATAGCAAGGCCCGCAGCGAGACCAAGAAGGAAACTGGCTTTATACCATATATCTCAGAATTTGTAAGCTCTGAAAGAGGAAAATTCTTCACCCAGACACACGATGGTTAAGAACAGTTAAAACAGAGAAACAACTGTCAATTTATGACGCGAAGTTAATGTCCATGATGAGTAGACTGGTAGCCACTAGACCAACATAAGGAGAGCGAAGAAAAATACCACTTTAGCTATCTTGGACAAGGATAGTAAGTTTGGGATTCCAATTAACAATTAGATGACTACAGCCCTATAAATTTTAAGAAGGAAGGCAATCAAGACACTGCACTTTAGATAGAGATGTAGAGGGTAGGGGAATGTTGTATTCAATCCAAAAGCTAGCACTTAAATCCATACTAATTCAGACCAAATAAGCCCATGTAAGGCCTTATAAAAGGAAAGGAACAATTAATAGAACCTTGCCCACGTGCACTGAGCAAGAAAGAATTTACAAACAAATCATACATAGCCCTTCAACATCTATTTAAGAATATTGAAGGGTCCATCGAAAAAGATTGATTTCTGTACCTTTCTAGACATTGCTTCGACAACACGTCAAAAATGCACAATTAGATGCAGTAGCAGTATCTTCACCAACAAAAGAACAATTCCGGAATTTAGACTCGCAACAATTGAAGGGACTCCGCTAAAAATTTCCGATAGTGCCAAATAACTGAGAGTTATCCTAGATGGAAAATTAAACTGGAACCTCAACATTAAAGAAAGAACCAAAAAGGTTCAACGTTAGCATTCTACGCCTGTAATAGAATATTCGGAAGAACATGGGGTCCTAACCCTGAAATATTCATGTGGCTCTAAGACCGATAGCTAACATATGGTAGTTTACTCTGGTGGCAAGTGCTGTCAAAGGCCAATAAGCTTAAAACCATGAGAAAAATTCAAAGGGGGTAATGAGAACCAGCCCCACGGCAGGGCTAGAGGCTATATTGAATTACTTCTCAATGGGTCTTCTTCCTTTAGGTACAAATTCAGAATTAATTCAAACTAAAATGTATTATACCAGAAAATACTCACAAGAGTATTGATAACCATTGCGTTCTGATTGTCACCTTTATCAACATTGATTGTAACAGAGACGGACATCTAAAAGAATAGTTTGTGTTGATCTCTGGTTGTTGTCACCATCTATCGAAATAATCATTGAGATATCTTCCGATTCAGATATCGCAGTTGATACTCTACAACCATTCCTATTGCAAAATACAGATAATTAAAATATTATATTTTGGCAAATCAATGGAAATTAAAATATACTATTACTTACCTGGCCAGGCTAATTCAAATTCTGTCCAAGGAACACTCCCACCCTTCCTTTCTGAGAAAGATAGATGGAGGATGGACGGAATCCTGCGCGGAGACCCTGGAACTCTTAATAAATACCCACTTTCCCGGATGCAGCGATATTAGTACAGAACCCGAGAGGTCTCGGCAAGTACAACCGGCATTTCATAGCAATATCACTTAAATAATTTTCGAGGAAAAGATTTCCTGGGCTATTAACAGCTTCTCCCCGTTTAAGTCTCCGAGCTGTGACGGCATACTACCTGTCATGCTACAGAAAACGCAAGACTTAACACTACCTTGGCTGGCGTCAATATTTAGAAGCTGTTTAATACTAAACCACGTACCCTACTCTTGGAGACGCGCTAGAGTGGTCTTTATACCGAAGGTAGGCAAACGTGGGCATGAAACCGCGAAAGAATTCAGACCAATTAGTTTAACCTCCTGTGTACTTAAAACCCTAGAGCTTATTCTGGACATCCACACACACACATAAAGGATAGTGCGAACAATCAAAATATCCCTACAGTATAAAGAATACACACTAGCCTCCTTCTTAGACATAGAGGAAGCTTTCAATAACGCACACACTGAAGCTATTCTTGATTGAGCTGGGCATAGAGGAAATTATTAGTCAATGGATAGTCTCTATGCTCAGGACAAGAACTATTCAGGCAACACTAGGCAGCAGCCATATAACCAAATTCCGCCATAGAGGAACGCCGCCGCAGGGTGGCGTCATCTCGCCCCTACTATGGCTAATGGTTATAAATAAAATTCTGGTGAAACTAGACAGGGTACGGGTCAAAGTTGTCGCGTACGCGGACGACGTGGTGATACTAGTGTCAGGGAAGTTTCCCACCGTGATTAGTGAAATTATGGGGGCCGCCCAACCCAAGAAAAACTGAACTGATGCTGTTCACTACCAAAACCAAAATACCCGATTTTACCCTACCCCGTCTAAACGATCAACCACTCACACTGTCATCCACCGCTAAGTATCTAGGTATCATGCTCGATTGAAAACTTAACTGGAAACATAACATTGAACACAGAGTAAGGAAGGCATAGGTCGCTTTCGATGCTTGTAGCAAAACCTTTGGAAAAAAGTGGGGACTTCAACCAAAGATGACCTTGTGGATGTACACAGCAGTATAGTGCGTCCATTTCTCACGTATGGATCACTAGTATGGTGGCCTGCGTTGAGCAAAGTCTACAACCTCACGAAAATGAAAAGACTGCAAAGAACAGCCAGTATAGGTACCACAGAGGCAATGAGGTCGGCCCCAACAGATGCCATTACTGTGCTCTTGCATCTTCTACCCCTTGACCTACACACAAAATATACCGCATTATGCAGTGCTATAAGACTCAAGCAGTCGGTATGCTGGACTGCAAGGCCGTATGGCCATAGCAACATCCTGGATTCGCTACCAAATGGCATGGTCACGCCTCCAACCGACTACATGACACACAAAGTAAACTTTACGAAAGGCTTCCTCGTCGGTTTCCCATCAGTGGAAGAGGAACGAAGTGGTGAAGGGCTTCGACACGGTCATACACACCGACGGATCTAAGATGAGCTGTGGTGTAGGGACCGGTGTCTACTCGGAATGAAAGTCAAAAAAGGTGGAATAGATTGTAAACTTGTCGAAAAAGACAATATTTTCAATACAAAAGTGTTTAAGTGTTATGCCGGTGTCATGACTTAGTCAGAATATAATGTATCGAAGTATACATTTAAACATTTTGGGGCAATCAACTTTTTTACAATTTTTATTACTGTAAAAATTCTATTCAATAATTAAATAGAAAATGAGCGCATATATAGATAGACATGGTAAATAAATATAAACCACAACAAAATCAAGCTCAAGTTTAAAATAGGGAAGATCTAATGTCGGACTACGTGAACATACTTGGAATGATATTTTCGACGTGTGTGGTTTAATGATGAAGCTTAAATGGTGTGCATTATAGAAGAGCTCAATATCAGAGGTTATCTTGTGGAGGGGCATTGCAAAAAGTCACACTTGCATTAGAAGGAATAGAAACATATTTTAGGAACAATGTCCGACAGGAAGTTTACCAGAAAACCATTTTTGATGCCGGCCGCCAGTGATGTGCGGGAGCAACATCGAAAAAGAAAGAAGAACCAGAAGCTAGCAATCAAAGCAATTAAGAGATGCTGTACTTCGGGAAAAGTGTAGGGAGAACTTCTACCGAAAGGTTAAAGCTAAAGGTGTCAGTGGCAGCAAATCCCGCACAAAAACCTATAGACTTGACGAAAGCCTCGTAGTAGAATCACAGTCGATGATCAGGATGAAGAGAATACCGCACAAAAACCTACAAATTTGACGAAAGCCTCGTAGTAGAATCGCAGTCAATGATCAAGATGAAGATAGTTTATTTCTTCCGGCTTTAGAGACCAGAATACGAATAGAACCTACAGTTTAATACAGAGGACTATAGACAAAACTTCGGTGAAAATAAGGAAAGATATATCAAAGCTAACGACGTTTTACCCGCCAAGCATTTTTTTACATCAGCGAGCACCAACTCATTTTAAAAATTTGGTCACATCAATTTATGTCCGATGGTGAGCAGCACCAACTACAGAGGTATCCGTCTCTTTAACGTCGGATCAAACAAGATCCTTCCTAAATATAATAAGGATTTTCCGGCCTCGCTCAATGAGAGAACCATCAGCACATTCGATGACGAAAGTGGGAGTCGATCGGCCACACAGCTAAAAAAATATGCCATGCATCAAAAGATCAGTTCGGTCGAGAAATACAAGGCGAAGGAAAGCTGAGCAGGAGTCATGGCAACTGAAGAAATTGTTGGGCAGAACCATAAGACCCCAAAGGGGGACATGATTTAAGTAACGATAAGTTTAACAAAATTGGCAAACAACTGATCCTTCGCAATCAGTGGAAATCATAAAAACCCACACGTGTCTATAAAAAAAAAACTGTTGGCATCTTAATTAATAAAAACAGGCTCCAATAATATATAGGTCGAAGGATATAAAATAAAATGGCATAGTTAAGTTTGGCTAGGTAAATAAGCTAAGGTAAATAAAATCTTAAAAATAAGTTCGTCTGCATCGCGTCAGCAGCTTCCCCTGTATAATCTGGAAAAATAATATAAAAGAACACGTTTTACTCCTGCTGGAATTTGGACTCATAGAAGTAAGTTTTGGACTAATCCTGACAAGACTGGAACGGATCAACATAGTATAATAAGAGAGGAAAGACTCACCCATTTAAATTTGTTTGCAGAAGAAAGATCTGTCCACCATCGAGGACATATCATCACAGCAACAGCTTCGAGATGGTTGAGGAGTTTATGGACTCAATTCCGTTGTAAAAGCAGACATCCATTTTGATTTTTTTTTAGACAAATCGCCAGTTGGTTAGTACGTTGAAAGATTTCCTTGAGCTTCGTCGATGATTCATGGGATCCGTGAGTGATGCAGCAGCAGCACTTTCAGCTTCCTGATATAAATGTTGATTACGTTTGTTTTGGGATAACGTTTCGAATTGGAAGATCTGAGGATAAGTCATCTGTCACTTGTTCATCCTTGGGTCCTCAGCGCGCACTCGATCGGGTTGTAGCCGTTTGTGTTGAAGCTGAGATGAAGGTTAACGTGAGTCATCAGAAGGCCTGCTCAATGCAGTCAGTGGAGTCCCATTGAAATAGGTGGAGGAGTTTAAGTACCTCGGGGTCTTATTCACGAGTGATGGAAGGAACAATGCTGAGTTTTCCTGTAGAATTTGTCAGGCTGGATCAATTTTGTGACTGATTAATTCGGTGTTTGTTCCAAGTCTTAACAAGTGTCATGAGGTTTGGGTAATGACCGAAAGCATAAGATCGCGAATACAAGCTGCCGAAATGTGATTCCTCCCTTGTTTTGCTGGTGTGACCCGTAGAGATCGCATTAGAAATACATGACGAACTCAATGTCGAGCAGCTACTTTTCCGGACGGATCGGTCCATGCTTCGATGGTTTGGTCATGTTAAACGCATGTCACAACCAGGATCCCACGACGTTGTATGGAGTCCGTACAATCGGGCAGGCGTCCTCGATGAGATAGTTAGATCTAGTCCATAATTTCTCCTCTACTCGTATGGGGATTGCCCTTGATGATTTGGAGTCGATGGCGGAGAATCAAGAGCAATGGAGGGTCCATTTGAGCAACCGACCGACTTAATGGAGAAACGGGACGTTGAAAATGAATGAATGAATGACATTTGTTAGAATCATTGCCAATGCTTTGGCATCATCATATTAACCCTTAAAGCGACGAACGAGTTCTGTTATCGATATCTCTTTGGTTAGCACTTCAATTCGATTGATGTCGCATGAAGTGCTTTGTAAGGTTCTTTAAAGTGCTTGAGCTGTATGCAGGTTATTGAAGAGCGTTTTACAGCAATGATCAGTTGACAAATAAATTGTGGCCCTTGGTGGTCATATGTTAAAAGTACGTGAGTAAGAAGTATGAACTTCAGAACGACTCACTCTACATTTTTGTTTTTAAGGCTGAATCTATAAGAAACAAAATTTGCACGATTATTTAAGGCGAAAGGAAAATAGATAAGTAGATCGTACGTTTATTTTTCGTAAGTATACGCAACCGATGAACTTTCCAATCCCGTCCACATTCCATCAGATCTGCGTCCATTTGACGAATTTCTATCGGAATAGCTGAAAACATTTGACTGAAACTTTTCGCTTTATAAAAAAATATATTTTGCACTTTACTTGGTTAGTTGGTTTGTCCAAACACACCCAGGACCTTCTTTCGTCGACGATATCCGCCGTTACCCAGGCTAGGGCCCCTCACACGGTACTATTATCACCCGGGGCAGGTGAACCGTGGTTTTTTAACGGGGTGTTCCTCCCCGGCCCTCCTCCTTTTGCATCCGGGCTTGGGACCGGCATTGGCGGAGTTACCTACCTAACCCTAAATAACAAATAATATAATAAAATAAAAAAATTAATAAATCTTCTAAATTTTTTGTTTTAAGTAAAGCTTAAGCTTAAGTCCTCTCATTTATTATTGTACACAAATAATGTTTTATTACTTGTATGCTATGTTTATGAGAGGATGGACGGAAAAGATGGGTAGGGATAGGGACTATCTCTGGAAAATTAGAAATTCGTTCAGCGTTTTAAATGGCGACATCTTCTGGATCAGTATAGGTTCCTTAGTTTGGTGATTTCAAAATTCATTCAGCGTTAAAATTGCGACATCATCCGGATCAGTATAGGCTTCTTAGGGTGGGTAGATGGAGGGAAAAGATAGGTAGGGATAGGGACTATCTCTGGAAAATTAGAAATTCGTTCAGCATTTTAAATGGCGACATCTTCTGGATCTGTGTAGGTTCCTTAGTTTGTTGATTTCAAAATTCGTTCAGCGTTAAAATTGCGACATCATCCGGATCAGTATAGGCTGCTTAGGGTGGGTAGGTGGAGAGGAAAGGTGGGTAGGGATAGGGACTATCTCTGGAAAATTAGAAATTCTTTCAGCTTTTTAAATTGCGACATCTTCTGGATCAGTATAGGTTCCTTAGTTTGGTGATTTCAAAATTCGTTCAGCGTTGAAATTGCGACATCATCCGGATCAGTATAGGTTCCTTAGGGTGGGTAGGTGGAGAGAAAGGGTGGGTAGGGATAGGGACTATCTTTTGTACTATTAGGCAGATTTTAAAAAATTCTTTCAGCATTTTAAATGGCGACATCTACTGGATCAGTATAGCTTCCTTAATTTGGTGATTTCAAAATTCGTTCAGCGTTAAAATTGCGACATCATCCGGATCAGTATAGGCTTCTTAGGGTGGGTAGATGGAGGGGAAAGATGGGTAGGGATAGGGACTACTTGGTCGATTTTAAAAATTCGTTCAGCCTTTTAAATTGCGACATCTTCTGGATCAGTGTAGGTTCCTTAGTTTGGTGATTTCAAAATTCGTTCAGCGTTGAAATTGCGACATCATCCGGATCAGTATAGGTTCCTTAGGGTGGGTAGGTGGAGAGGAAAGGTGGGTAGGGATAGGGACTATCTCTGGAAAATTAGAAATTCGTTCAGAATTTTAAATTGCGACATCTTCTGGATCAGTGTCGGTTCCTTAGTTTGGTGATTTCAAAATTCGTTCAGCGTTAAAATTGCGACATCATCCGGATCAGTATAGGTTCCTTAGGGTGGGTAGATGGAGGGGAAAGATGGGTAGGGATAGGGACTACTCGGTCGATTTTAAAAATTCGTTCAGCGTTTTAAATTGCGACATCTTCTGGATCAGTATAGGTTCCTTAGTTTGGTGATTTCAAAATTCATTCAGCGTTGAAATTGCGACATCATCCGGATCAGTATAGGTTCCTTAGGGTGGGTAGGTGGAGAGAAAGGGTGGGTAGGGATAGGGATTATCTTTTGTACTATTAGGCAGATTTTAAAAAATTCTTTCAGCATTTTAAATGGCGGCATCTACTGGATCAGTATAGCTTCCTTAATTTGGTGATTTCAAAATTCGTTCAGCGTTAAAATTGCGACATCATCCGGATCAGTATAGGTTCCTTAGGGTGGGTAGATGGAGGGGAAAGATGGGTAGGGATAGGGACTATCTCTGAAAATTTTGAAATTCGTTCAGCGTTTTAAATGGCGACATCTTCTGGATCATTGTAGGTTCCTTAGTTTGGTGATTTTAAAATTCGTTCAGCGTTAAAATTGCGACATCATCCGGGTCAGTATAGGCTTCTTAGGGTGGGTAGGTGGAGAGGAAAGGTGGGTAGGTGGAGAGGAAAGGTGGGTAGGGATAGGGACTATCTCTGGAAAATTAGAAATTCGTTCAGCGTTTTAAATTGCGACATCTTCTGGATCAGTATAGGTTCCTTAGTTTGGTGATTTCAAAATTCGTTCAGCGTTGAAATTGCGACATCATCCGGATCAGTATAGGTTCCTTAGGGTTGGTAGATGGAGGGGAAAGATGGGGAGGGATAGGGACTATCTTTTGTAATATTAGGCGGATTTTAAAAAAATCGTTCAGACCCACCAATAACCTAGCAACCTGTGGTAGTCGTTGTTATTCCGGAAATATATTTGATAAAGTTTTTTCACGTCGTTTTGGATATTATTCAGTTCAGTTTTCCCCTGCTGCGGTTTTCCTTTATCAGTCTCATTGGTTGTAACATCCCTTGGGCGAAAAATGCTAAATATATTTTTGACATACCCCTGACATTTACCTAGTACCCACATAACAAACGTACTAAACAAATTATTAAAAGCTGCAAGTAATACAACACAAGATCCTTCAAATGATTGTAGATTGGCACTTATCCACCTCTGAACTACGTAATATGTCAAATTTCGACATTGTATGGTAAATAATATGTTCACCCTAGCTTGTAAGTTTTTTTTATTAAATCTCTAATTGTCCGAAATGCTTTAAATATAACCCAATTATTACCAAGTTTGTTGTATTAGTATACCTAAGACGTCGTCGATTTTAGTAAATTCTTAAAAAAAAATGTTTAATTTTGTCGAGAATCCGTCTAATTAATGGATAAGTGATTGAGTCTATCCTTAAGCTATAATAACATTTAAACAGGAATTTATTCTGCAGGGTTTGAAAAAATTAAAAATTAAATAAAATTGACTCCATGATCACATTTCCAACTTTTCTCAATTTTTAGCGAATACACCTTTCGATCGATAACTAGCGTACCCTAGTCTGTCTGATGGCCAGAAACAGTTACCATATTCGATAGAGTTTGTAATACTTTTTTTTTTTTGGAGACTTACTGGAAGCAAAAATCATTGCAGAGCTAATATGTGAGGGATGCTTCGTCAATAGCGAAGGACTTTAAGCCAATATAAAAATAAAAACTCCCGTAGGAACTGACTTTTGTCATCCCGAATGTGATTGCCCCAAGTCGTTCGACTAATCAGCAATTTATTGTTAACTCATTTAACAAATATTAGAAGAAATATCCACCATTTTGGCAGCAATCGAATCTGTGTATTGATTATACAGTAAAAAAAAATGTGCACAAATCAATCGTGTAGATAGGTACTCCAAAATGTCTGAGCTAACAAAATGAAAACAAATCAATGGCGGAAAAGATTTGGTTATTGTATGAATCTTATTTTAAGTGCACTACAGGTTTCTAAGTAGATCGGCAGTTTTGAGAACTCCAATAGAAAGGCGGTTGGACACTTAGATTCGCCAGACAAGTAGGTCGAACCCATGTTTGATGTCCATAAAAATTAGGGAGATTGTGGTACCTGAAAACCATCAACAACTCTTGGTCAGGGCTAGTAGGCGTCGTTGAAAACTTCTGGTCCGACGTCGAAGGAGCTTTAAAAGCAAAAAAAAAATCAAGAAACGTTGAAGACCTTTTCGAAAATATTAAGGACGTCTTGAACAATATACTAGCACCATTAAAATGCGGTATCTTAGTGAAAAGTCTTCAGAAGTCAGATTGACTGGCTAGAATAAAGACTATTCCACTAAATATTCGTATTTTTAAAGTGAAACTTTTTTTAGCGACGTGTAAATCAGAAACGAAAATCAAAGTGAAAGACTTCTTCTCCACATAAACGCCTGAACCGATTTTCCTGAAATTTTGTGTGTGTCTGTGTTTTTGAGCGGGTCCCTGGATAGTTGAAATCCATAATTGGACCGGAGATGTAGCACTGCAATTGTCTACAAGGAATTTTACTTATTCCCTTCTAAACAAAAAAAAAACCAAAACAAAACAACAAATAAATGAAATTGAGGCCGATAGTGCGATGAAATCAAAGGACGACGCGACGCTGCAATGTGTGTGCTATACCCTCTAACTGCACGTGTTTGATTTCACGTCTTTGGACACGTTAGATAGCGCTGCGATTGCCTTTCATCCATTTTATTTTTTTCCTTCTAAACGGCTGGAAGCTTCTTTTTGTCTGTGTTTGAGTGGGTCCCTGGATGGTTTAGATTCACAATTGTACCCCGACACGGATCGTTACTATAAAGTGATTTAAAAAGATAAGATATTTAAAGAAAGTTTCGCATCATTAAGTCCTCGAATGGGAGCAACTATATTTCGTTACGAGATAGTCGATCATACCCCACCGTCTTCTTGGTCATGTAACCTGAAAATAAAATAAATTCTCCCTTTCCGGTTGCTTCATTGTAATTAGAACTTTCGTCCTTGGTGCGTTCTGGATTACAAATTTTCCAATGCTCGATGTTTTCGATTCTCGCTTGAACACTAGCAAAGGTATGGAAAGGTATGACTCCAGGAGTTCCATATTATGATCTTTCGACATAGATAAAGATGCAGGATAAATGCTGATTTTAACGGCGAATTATTCAAGTCTGTTGATTAAGAAATTATTTCTTTATATACAATCATATTCAAGTAACTATGATTATGATTATGTAGGTATCTATTTAAAAAAAATTCTTGACCTAATCCAAAAAAAGGAACACAATGCTCGTGTGCACGAAAGGAAATTATCTCTACAATGAGGATGAAGCGTGTTAATAATCCAGTGATTTTATTACAAATGCTCGTGTCTCCTTTTTAGCTGAAGAAATCTCTAATCAGGCATTGGAAAGACAATCAATTTAAGAATCTTCCTTTTGATTTATTTTTAGTCGGAGATACATATTCAGTGGCGTAACTATAGGGTGGCAGGGCTGGCAAAATGCCACGGGCCCCCAACCCGAGAGGGCCCCGGCCCAAGAAGCCGCGAGCTCAGAAATAACCTAACGTTTTTATAAAAACTTTGTACCTAAGTGTTAAAAAAAACAAAGCTCTATAGCACTTCAGTCTAAAGCCACCGATCTTTCAAATGCATTAATCTTAAAGGGTTTGAAAATGTGTCTAGGCAAATTGGAAAGGTATAGACAAGAATTTGCAAATTTAAAAATTAAAGCAAATAGTGTAGCAGAAAAATGATCCATCAACCCCAAATTTTCTAAAACTGGTCAGAGGAAGGTAAAACGCCATTCTGACGAACTTTGCGAAGATGAGCGTCTCCAAGATCCGGAAAGTTTGTTCAAAGTGAACATATTTTATCGAGTATTGGACATAATTGTTAATAAACTGAAATCGCGTTTCCTTCCAATGAATGAAATTGTTTCCAATTTCAGTGTTTTGCAACCTTTCACTTTTTAAAAACAGCTGTAGAATTTGTTTATATATACAAAAAGACATATCTGAATCATTTTCCAGGGAAATTCTCAGTTTTTGCGCCACTTTCAGAGACGAAATAGAGAAGTCTTCGTGTATTAGAGAATAGAGAATTATTTAATGTCGTGCAGCTTTCCTGAAGTATGTACACACTTACTTACTTAAGGTGGCGCTACAGTCCGGGGTAGACCTGGGACTAAATCAACAACAACAAGCGTCTCCAGCCAGCACGATCTTTGGCTAGCTGTCTCTAGTTTCGCACGCTAAGTTGGTTAAGGTCCCCTTCCACTTGCGTGCGCCACCTGATTCGCGGTCTTCCTCTACTGCGCCGTCCCTCGGGTGTGGATTCGAAGATCTTCCGGGCCGGAGCATTCACGTCCATTCGCTCTACATGACCCAGCCAACGCAGTCGTTGGACATTCACTCTTCTGGCTAGGTCGATGTCGCTGTACAGCCCGTACAGTTCGTCGTTGTATCTCTTCCTCCATTCACCCTCTATGCAGACGGGACCGAAAATTACTCGAAGAATTTTCCTCTCGAAGCAACCAAGAGTAATCTCATAGGATTGGAATGATTAAGGTCTTATAAAGGGTCACTTAAGTTGTTCGAGAAAGGGCTTTGCTACTCAATTGCTTTCTTAGCCCAAAGAAACAGCTTCGTGTTATCTCAGCATTGGTGTCATTGTCTGAGTTCATAGCGGAGCCTAGGTAGACAAAGTCCTTAACCACCTCAAAGTTATATCTGTCTATAGTGACACTCTGTCCAAGACGTTGGTGTTGGGTGTCCTTTCTTGATGACAGCATATACTTTGTCTTGCCCTCACACAGTATGTACTGTATTAATGTTATTTATCACAATTCCTGTGCTGAACGATCATTTTCAAAACTAAAATTAATAAAAACCTATTTAAGAAACTCTATGGGCAAGGCAGGCTACGTAGCTTGGCTATTCTGCCTATTGAAAATTCTATGGCCTGATCTTTAAATTTCGATGATGTTATAGATACCTAGTTTTGCGGACCAGAAAGCTCGGAGAAAAGAATTTTATTAATAAATATCTCATTCAAATTAAACTGTTATTTCATTACAAATGTATAAACATATGCTCTTGAAAACCAGTAAGACAATTATCTTCGACTATGCCGAAGCTCAAATACCCGGTACTATCTTATTGTAAAAATAACAAAAATATTTTAGTATTAAAAAATGATATATTTGTATGGGAGGTATGGGTAGTTTTTATTCCACCAAGCTCATTTTTTGTCAAAAAAATTTAAATATTATAAAAACCATATGTTCAAAGTTTAAACTTGCTATCTTTACTGTAGCTATTTAAATTTAATTTTTAACATAAAATAGCTATATATTTTGTATGGGATGTAGTAGTAGTTTTCTTTCGATCTTGGTCATCTTCGAACATAGCCTCAGTTTGGTGGATAAAAGCCTACGTGCCAAATTTCAAGTCGATTGCTCTTAAATTACGGACATTACGTGCGGATTGACGGACAGACAGACGGACATCGCTAGATCGACTAAGAAAGTGATGCTGATCAACAAATATATACAGTTTGTCATACCTACAACGCCTCCTTATGTGCGTTACAAATGGAATGTCAAAGTGAATATACCCTCGCCACAGTGTGGTACCGGGTATAATAAAATTTATTAGATAGAAATTTTACTAAAATGCACACAATATTATTAAAAGTGTTGGATAACTACTTAAGTGGTTTATTAAAACTGAATTACATCGTGTCAATTTTTACTGGGAGGGCCCCATCCAAGGAATTTGCCACGGGCCTCAGATGGTATAGTTACGCCACTGTACATAATAAACGCGTTTTGGAGCAGTCATTTAAAATAAGTATTTAGTCGATTTACTGATGTATTTTATGGTAAAAAGCTGTCGAGTTTTTTTTTACATACACTCGGCGCGATTTGTGATTTGACCAGAAGGAAGATTTAAAATGAAAATTATTAACTGAAAACCAGCAAAATATGGGATCTTATTGACTTAACTTGGCACGTGGACTAATTTTTTTTTTTTGTTAATTTCAGATATTTAATTAGAAAAAAAAATTAAATTGCACATACTCCCGCTCATCTGAATCTGAATCTCTGTAACCAACTTGCCGATTTTAATGAAATCAATTTTCTTATATAGAATAATCAAAGGAAAGTTTGCGGTCTCTTACACACGTATTTATATTTTTATGATTATTTTTCCAAAAACGTATCGAAAAACGACCATTTATTTTGGCTCAACTGAAAACATAGGTTTAAAAATTGAAAATTAAAAAAAAAATTACATTAAATACTAATTCACAGCTTTGGTTGTTTTTAACATTTGACTATACATATTTAATTATAATTTATTATGTAGGAATATCTCCTTTGTTCAATATAACTTCATAGATACGATTTGGAAAATACTTATAATATTTTTCAATAAATTATCAAATTGTCCCCTGTTCTCATATACTTTTTTGGACAATAGACCCCAAACGTTTTCAATAATATTTATGGCAACCACTCGAGCAATTTCACATTTTGATCCTTTATCCACTGTTTAAAAACACTGCAGTTAGGTATGAATGGGGCCGTTGTCCATGGGATCCGTTCAAAAATATTCGAAACATTTGGATAAGCATTTTCTAGTATAGTTTTTTGTATAGAAGTACTTTCGCGTTAATTTTCGATGTAACAAATTGCAGCTCACAAAGTCACAAGTCCCATAATATGATTTATGCCGAACATCGTAATGCCCCTGTTGCACAGGTGTGGTGACTACCTAAAACACATTCATCCTTTTGCATGTCGTGAATGTAATAGTTGTAGCCATCCGGTCCATCCAGGTTGGACCTTTTCTTTTCATTGGAAAACACGACAATCTGCCACTCCTTGTTCCACGTCATATGCTCTCGAGCTAGCTGAAGTCGTGCAGCTTTGCGCACATCATTGAGATGTGTTCTTTTTTTACGTTCAGTCTCTTTAAATGCTTGGCACTCCGAATAATGCGTTTTCGAGATGCCAGACTTTCATTAGCACCGCATTCTTCCCTGATTCTAGAGGTAGAACGTTGGAAATTTGAAGCAGTTCAGATGATAAGTCTTCTGGCTGCTGGTGTTGTCGCATGTTGAGCCCCTCCTTTCATATTGTTATTATAGCTTAATTTATTCCGAATAAAATTACCAACTACATTTTGACTTCGGCAATTCTTCTCAGCGATTTGGCCCGGCTTTAAACCAAATTTGAAGTATCCCTTTATTTGGCCTTTTTCAAAGTCGTTTAATTGCTTTCCGCGACCAATTTTAGAAAAAAAAAAACGGCTGTAATTACTTTCAATTTAAAAAAGCAAAATAATTGACGTCGTTACATAATCGTTGTAGATCACAAACTGAAGTCATTGGCTTTGAACCTATTCTGATGAGCCAACATAAATGGGATTTTTTTTTTAAATGTTTTTCCAAAAATAAAAATAAAAATACATATACGTATGTTAGAGAACGCAAACTTTCGTGTTTCATTAACAATTGATTATTCTACACAAAAAAATTGGTTTCACTAAAATCGGCAATTTGGTTAACAAGATATTGTCTTTTTGCTTTTTTAAAAATGTTTAACCTATTCAGTTGAGCGGGAGTGTTGTGATTGTTGTACATAATAGATATACAGTGCGGTTCACTTGTTTAGATGCACAAGAGCTACGTTTTATTTCTTGGCTGTTTTTTCTCGTATTATGTGGAACAAAGAGACAAAAAAACTTATTTGGCAGAAAGGTACATTCATACACTATAAAAAAAATATAATTTGCAACTTAATATATAGATAGATGATTTTTTTCTATACCATGCAAAAACGTATGCATTTTTTTTTTTGGTTCACTTGAATAGACGCACCGTTTAAATTGGTTAGTTAACAACAAGTGGTCGGACAAAGAGCAGTAAAAAGTTAATTTAAAAGTGATACTACTATTATTTTATATTAATTTTAATTAAATAGGTAGAAAAGAAGAGTGTTGAATTAGCAGAAAAGGCAAAAGTTAAAGCTTACCTCTCGGAAAGCTTTTCAAACAATCGTGAAATGGCTAATAAAATTGCTCGAAGTAAACACTTGATACGAAACTTTATTAGAAATAGTGTATCTTATGGAAACAGCTACAAAGAAAGCACCATAAAAGTTTTAACACCACAAAACAAGCTGTAAATTCAAAGACTAGTGCCTTAAGGCGCTCAATTTACAAACAAAATTATGGATTTTGATGTGTTTTTCTGTAGCAAATCCACTCGAGTTGTGTTATTGTCAATGCTTTACACCGACAATTTTTACAAAACTCCAAAAAAAATCGACCGCCTTATCGAGCACGCAAGCAACCTACGCCCTAAATTAGCAAGGGTTCATATAGCATGGGATATGAAGATTAAATGGTCTCCAGAAATTGGAGCAAAGCCAACAATTCGAAGAAAAAGTAGTTAAACTTGGATGGAGAAAAAAAATGTGTTGAACGGTTAGCATTCGAAATTAGGATGAGTTATGATATGGGGTGCAATTTAATTCTACGGCGCCTTTAAATTGGAAAATCGTTTCCAATAAAAATTACTAGTATTTCTTGCAAAACTTTTTCGGAAGTAGCTTTTCCTGCAATAAAGAACCTTTGTCGACCTATTCCATGGTTATTCGTATAATGTGCCTATATACAATTCACGCCTTATTTAAGCATGGATTGCCAGGAAAAATATTAAAATATTGCACTGTCCGCCTGACTTTAATATTATTGAAAATCTTCTCCCCGTAAAATTTATTGAGGCAACAATCAGTATCAACACAATCAAGAGCTGATTGCGGCAATTAAAGCTTATTGAGGGAATATATCCTTGAATAAACTTAAAAGTTCATATGGCTCTTTGAAGAATACAATATTTTTAGGATTATATCCAATGGTACTGCCTATGGGACATTATTAAAATAACATAAAATTGATTAAAATAAATAAAAAAAAAAATTAAATTATCGCAAACAAATTTGGTGTTTGGTTGTTTTTTTCGTCTTTTTACAGGTGCAACCAAAAATGTTGTTGGTATGGTGGAACACTTTTAAAAAAAGAAGATTTCATAATATTTTATTATTCAAATTTTATAAATTATATAATTGTGATTTTATTACATAGAAAATATAATACCTTCTATCGAAAATATTATTTTTGTCCAATGTCCAGTAAAAAAATATTCACCCCCTTTAATCGGGTTGGGTGAACCCTTCGCTTAAATAGAGAATGAATTGTTAAGCAATGTTGTTTTTTTTCATTAGAAAGAGAAGGATATGCATAAGCACCAGTAGGCTCAATTAATTTTTCCGAGTTGGAAATTCGACAGACAGAAATATCTTAACACCTCTTAAATAATTTTTTTTTAGAAAGAAACACCTTTCAGTATACAAACAACTACAAACGTTAGAGGTCTATAGGACAAATAAGAACTCACGTGACGATATGTAATTCAGAGTGAACTGATTGGGAAATCTACTACCCACAAATGCAAGTCGCATATTTTTGCATTCACTAATTGACCATCTTGAGGACCAAATATTGATGAAAGGATAACCAACGAGCAAATAATGAAGCAATTTAGCATCCGTTCTGATGTTGAAGCTTATTTTCTATACAAATTCATCTATTTTGCCGACTGCCGATTGCTGATTCCAAAAGCTGAGCAAAATTTTTTGTGCGAACGACAGTTTTAAAATAAAGACACGATTAAATATTTAAAATATTTGTTGAACCTGTTTGTTTGCAGCACACTAAACAATTTAAAAAATGTTTCAAATGCCTTAATAACTTCTCTTAATACTGTTTAAATGTTTTTTTTTTTTTTTAATAAAAATTAATATTTAGTTGTTATTTACCTTAAGATTTATTGTTTTTAGATGGTCTGGCTAGACCCATGATGCAGACTCTAAAAGGTCTAAACTGGGGCTCAATTCACTTTATTTTTTACACAAATTAACTGATTTTTATTTAAAAAAGAAAAACTTTTTATTTTTTCTTATGCCGACGATACTGCGATAATGGTTGGTTACAGAACTCTAGCGACAAGTATTTTTGCAAAAGGAGTTTAAAAACGCACTTGAAATTCAAGCGAAAATGATCACAGGGGCAGGGGTGATAATTTGTTGATTCACTTTTGAACACTTGAGAGTAAACTAACTAGTAATTTATCCAAAGCGTACCGCACCATTCGATGGATGCCCGATAACTGAATTCTGAAACTAAATGCATTTCATTAAATACTGAAATTAGAGAGAGAGACTCTCTTTCTCTGCCATAGGAAATCGAAATGCAGAGAGCAAGACTCTTTTCCGCTCTCTCCAGCACCACAGCAAAGTGTATGGAAGGGGAAGAATCTGTATTTTATCTCTGGGTTGGTGTTCTGTCTGTAGTAGAACTGAGTTTGAGTTTGAGATCTGAGATCCACGCAAACACCGCCATCGCAATCGCACCCTTCCTAAGAGACAGATTAAGAGTTACTTGCCTACACACATACACGATCGATACACGTCCCACTCCCACCACACACGCTAATTTTATTCTCTTACGGAGAGTTTAGTGGGCTCGCTAGTATAACAGTTTAAGATTCTCTTGCAAAAATGGCTTCGCACAGTGTTGTCACTTCTACCACAATGTGGTAGATCTACCACAATGTGGTAGATCTACCACAATTTCTTAATATTTTTTCAATTTACCACAACTACCACTGCACCCAAAAATTCTACCACGTTTTGTTATTCCAGGGTTAAATATTTTATAATTCTCTTTGCTTTCATATCGATAAGAAAATGAAAGCGAGTCGCACTTCTGATGGATATTTTTATCATTCGTGTCGCCATTCATCATTTATCATCTTCAGTCTACAGTTCCATATGTTGGTGTCTCCAATTAGTTTTCGCGAGCTGTTTTGTATCCTTTCCAGTAGGTGCAATCGTGCAATGTGGTTTTCGGCGCAGCCGACCAGATAAAGAGAAGCGAACTCAAGTTTGGGGCGAATGAACGCCTTTTAATATTGTAGCTAGATCAAAAGGGGTAAAATATTTCTTGTGCTGTTTGAGGCAACCTAGATATTTTTCGCAGCGTTCTTGAAGACTTCGTGTATATGGTCGTTCTAACGACATGTTTCATGGACACACATACCGAAAATGCAAAGTCTTTCGGTTTCGAAAATATAAGGGCCATTCATTAATAATGGCTGAAAGTTTGGTTTTTGCTTTAGGGGTAGCAAACAGCATTGCGTTTTGGAAGCATTAAACTCCACCCTATTGGCTAAATCTTTTTTATGATGCTATCAAGGTCAGAATTTAATGAGCTTAACATATGTTGCCGTTCCACTTTTATGGCCGAAGAGCAAGTACGTGAGTTCTGGAATGAATATGAGAAGATAAGTCTGCTGTCATGAGCGAAGGAAAAATTGGATTAGAAGTTGCAGACAAGAGATCATTTATAAAAATGAGAAAGAGAGTCGGAGAGAGAACGGAGCCTTGGGGAACACCAGCATTCATATGGTGAGTTTCAGACGTGAAACGATCCAAGACAACTTGAATTGAGCGGCCAGAAATGTAGTTTCTAATCCATTGAATAAAAGTCGCATCGATCCCATAAGCACGCATTTTTGACAAAAGAGCTTGTCGTCAAACTCTGTCAAATGCTTTTAAAATATCAAGCGCAACAATCTTTATTTCACCAGAGTAGTGGAGAGATTGTTCCCGCTTTGCGGTGAGATAAGTCACCAAATCATCAGTGGATCTTTTGCCACGAAAACCGTACTGATCATTGAGAAGTTTCCGTGATTCAAGATATTTCATAAGCTGACGATTTGTCAGCGTTTCTATGACTAGAAAAGAACGAACGTAAGTGCTATGGGCCGGTAATTGGTGGGAGAAGAAGAACCTCCTCTTTTAGGGACGCGCTGGAGTTGTTTTCCACTTACTCGGAAAGAGTCTAGAAGAATATTACAGATGATTATATTAATACCAGATAATGAGAGTTCTAGGAGAACTTATCCGACCAGTGATTGCTGGGATCCCACATTACCTATACATATTTGCTGATTTTTCTGTGACTAATTATTGTAATGGTGCAGATGTAAACTTCAAATCTACCACCCATTTCTTAAAGCTATCACTCTTTTTTCCTTCCAATCTACCACATTTTTGAAATCCCAAGTGACCACACTAGCTTCGCATCGTCATCCATCGTCATGATGGCACATTTTATTTCATATAAACATGATATATGCCAAATGATGTCAATGTATAGAAAGCCTAAGAGAAAAATTCGGAAAAAAAATTACGGAAAGAGAATTGCGAGTTGAGAGTGGTTGATCTTTATCTGATTATCTGATATATTTTACTCCCTGTCGATGGATGTATTTTCGGAGTATACCGATCTTTACACTCTCTTTCTCTTTCTTTATATGCTTTAATATATATAAATAAGCACATATATGGCACGTGGATATATTCCCCTTAAATCGAACACGATCGATTTTCATGCAAAAGTAACCACATGATACATACACGTCTGTTGGCTCGATGTATGACTGAAAACGATGATTTCATCAGAAACGGATATTTAATGCAAACAAAAAATGCCGGAGTGTTATTATTTCGCTTGGATTAAGTAGGTAACCGATTCGATTCTGACAAAATTCATATTTTTTTGGCTGTTTACATTGACAGACAATACACATCCGATTTTTATGTTGTCCCACACAACAATATAATGCGCAGTTGAAAAAAATGTCAATTTTAAGTCAGGAATGGATAAATACCACGCTGTTTGATGAAATTCATGGATTATTATGTACCTATAGGCATTTCATTTCAGTATTTCGAATGAATTTCAAAGCAATTCCGAGCAAACGTTTGTATGGGAAACGTATCTTCAATATCGATTCCGCTCTAAAGGGGGTTTTAAAAATATCTACATAATAAGAATTGAGCCAATACTGACATCGATATGGTTCCTTCATCAGTGGACTAAGTAAAACGAATTAAACTTCTTTAGATGAAGACTATCTACATGAAGACATTACAAACCCCTACCACCAGTAATACAAATATTTTAAATAAATTAACAAGTCAAAAATATTGCACGAAACAAATGTGATGCATATCTGCAACACCATGCAAATAGAGTGGACATGATTGTGATCTTATTCGAAAATGCGTTGGATACAGAAACTCACACTCGCATACAAAAAAAAATTCATGCATTGAAGGGTTAATTTTTGTATTGTTATAATTTTTTATTTTGACCTACAGTCATGCCCCCTCATGTAGCTGACCTCCCCGTGGTGGGGGGCGGGCAACATGTCTAGGTTCACCTAGACATGGCTAACGAAGCACACACCCAATGATGACAAAGCGACGAAAGCGAGCCTCGGATATTGCCAAGCCTGTCAAAATAGGGCGCCCTTTGGAGCCAGGCCTGAAGGGCGGCAGTTTGCGAGCGTCTGGTGGTAGGCTTGTCACGCTCGGCAGTCGGCCGGGTTTAACCCGAAACGGCTACGAGCTTCCTGTCAATGGTCTCGCAAACCATTATGGAGGTCAGAGGGTGGATGCGCTATGCACCAATAGGGGCGTAAGTGGACTTTCGGTTACTCGACAACGGCATCGACTTAGGATAGGCACGTGGAACATCTCTTCGCTCACGGGAAAAGACCTGGAGCTTGTTGGGGAGGCTGTTAAATATCGACTAGATATAGTTGGTGTTTCCTCAACAAAGCAAAGGGGTTCTAGAACTGTGGACCTTGCAGATGGGTGGAAACTCTTCATGTCGGGAGTAGCACCTTCAATGTCTGCTCAGGCGGGAGTGGGGATACTCACAAGTCCCAGGCTGTCAGGCAGAGTATTGGAGTGGATTCCGTTAGGAGGGAGAATTGCGATCTTAAAGCTTAAGCTTGAAAGATCAACTCTGGCTCTAGTGCAGGTGTATGCACCGAATCTGGAGTCAGGGTACGCAGCTTTCTTAGATGAAGTTGATGCAGCCCTTGAAAAGGTTGCAGATATGGATTCTTATATCCTGATGGGTGATTTCAATGCTCACGTGGGTGCGGATTTCTCGACATGGGGCAGCGCGATTGGGAAACACGGTGACCCCGATCAGAACGCGAACGGAGAGAAGTTGTTGGACTTTTGTTGTTCAAATGGAATGTCCATTATGAACACTTTCTTTCCACACAAAGATATCCATAAATACACATGGTACCGTCGAAGTCTTCAACAGAAATCGCTGATAGATTTCTTTGTGGTACCATCGTGTATTAAAAGGATGGTTTGTGATGTTCGTGTGTTGAGAGGGGCTGAACTGTCAACTGATCACCACCTGGTGTTGTGCAAATTGTATCTCAACGATCAAATACCTATCCTGCCAAAGCGTAAACCAAAAATGGTTACGCGCATACGGTGGGAGGGGCTACAGAACGATGAGATACGGGAGGAATTTGCACGGCAGGTATCTGAAAGGTTTGAACAAATTCCAAATGTTCCATTGAATGTAGAGGAAGAATGGCAGTTGTTTTCAACAGCAGTTATTGCCTCTGCAGGACATGTTTGCGGAGTGAAGCGGCTCGGTGTGGCGGCTGGTGGTGAGAAAAGAACTGCGTGGTTTAAAACGCCCGGAGTTCAAGAAGCTATCAGAGAGAAGAAGAAGGCTTTCAAGGTGTGGATTCACTTGGGGGACTCTCCTTCTCGAAACCGGTACATTGAGGCGCGAAGAACTTGCAAATTGGCTGTTAAAGCAGCCAAAGAACATTCTTGGAAGGAGTTCGGCGAAAAATTGGACCGCGATCACAGATCTGCAAGCAAGGTGTTCTGGCAGACCATCCGCCGTCTTAGAGGAAGGAAGTGGAACATTATCGAAGGAGTCAAATCCAAAGATGGTACACTTCTTTCTAATGAGGAGGACATCTTGCGCAGATGGAGCGAGCACTTTTCCGAATTGCTCAATCCAATCCAGGGCATTGAGGATGACACATCCATCGCCTTAAGCAGGGCGGAAAATAGTCCCACGGTAGAGGAAATCACTCTTGCGATCAAATCGCTAAAAGCCGGCAAATCTGCCGGAGTGGATGAAATCCGGCCAGAAATGCTAAAGGCCCTAGGTGAAGAGGGAGTCAAATGGCTCTCTCGTGTCATTAAAGTGGCCTGGGAATGCGGCGAAACTCCCAGCGATTGGCAGATTGGGGTGATTGTGCCTCTTTTCAAGAAAGGGGATAAAAGGGATTGCTCCAATTACAGGGGTATATCACTTTTAAGTCTCCCCGGAAAAGTCTTTGCCAAGGTGCTGGAAACGCGTTGCAGAGCTGTGGTCGAGGCACAATTAGGAGATGAGCAGTGCGGCTTTCGTCCCGGCAGAAGCACAACCGACCAGTTATTCACTCTCAGAATGGTACTTGAGAAGGCTTGGGAGTATGCTACACCTGTTTACGCTTGCTTCGTAGATTTGGAGAAAGCATATGACCGAGTCCCTCGAGGGAAACTCTGGAGTGTATTACAGGAGTATGGAATTGATGGTTCTCTCTTGAGAGCCATTCAATCTCTTTACACAAACTGTAAAAGCTGTGTTCGGGTAAACGGCGTTAAATCAATACCTTTCACCGTGGGCGTTGGACTTCGCCAGGGGTGCGTCTTGTCGCCTCTCCTTTTCATTACGTATATGGACTGGATGTTACAGCGCAGTCTTGGCGAAGAACGTTTCGAATTGGGAGATCTGAGGATAAGTCATTTGCTCTTCGCTGATGACTTGGTCATCCTTGGGTCCTCTCAGACTGAACTTCAGCGCGCACTCGATCGGTTTGTAGCCGTTTGTGTTGAAGCTGAGATGAAAGTAAATGTGAACAAATCTGAAGTGATGGTCGTCTCTAGAACGCCTGTTCAATGCACTCTGCATGTTAGTGGAGTCTCATTGAAGCAGGTGGAGAAGTTTAAGTACCTCGGGGTCTTATTCACGAGTGATGGAAGGAGCAATGCCGAGTTTTCCTGTAGGATTGGTCAGGCTGGATCGATTTTGAGACAGCTTGGTCATTCTGTTATCAGGAGGACTGAACTTGGTGTCAAAGCTAAGTTGTCAGTCTTTAATTCGGTGTTTGTTCCAACTCTTACCTATGGTCATGAGGTTTGGGTAATGACCGAAAGAATAAGATCGCGAATACAAGCTGCCGAAATGAGATTTCTCCGTAGTATTGCTGGTGTGACCCGTAGAGATCGCATCAGAAATACCAGAATACGTGAGGAACTCAATGTCGAGCAGCTACTTCTCCGCACAGAGCGATCCATGCTTCGGTGGTTTGGTCATGTTAAACGCATGTCCCCGACCAGGATTCCACGACGTGCTATGGAATCCGTACCATCGGGCAGGCGTCCCCTAGGTAGACCCAGGATGAGATGGTTAGATCAAATTCATAATCTCTCCTCTACCCGTATGGGGATTGCCCTTGATGATTTAGAGTCGATGGCGGAGGATCGAGAGCTATGGAGGGTCCACTTGAGCAACCTACACCCGCGACCCACTTAATGGACAAGCGGACCATTGAAAATGAATGAATGAATAAAAATAGTGATAAATGCCACATTACAAAAAAAATATTACAAAGTGTTTCAATATGAACATAATGTATAGAGTGAACTAACAATTTAAAAACTCCAATAATTTACAATTAACAATTTTCAAATGAAGAAGTATAAATACAACAAATATCAAAACAGCATAAAGGATGACAAAAACTTAAGTTCAAAAACAGATTAGGAGACAAAATGCAACAAAATTTCAATTTCACTATGGTTTATGTTTAATAGCCAACGTTTTACTTTACTTAAAAAATTCGTTCGGATGATTCGAATGTGTTCTGAGAGTGTATTGAATAGTTTACAAGACACGATTGTGTAAAAGTTTCTTAAGCTTAAAGTACGAAATGGTGGAATGGCAACCAATGACATAGAATTGCTTCTAAAATTATGGTTGTCATTTATGGGGCTTTGCAAATAACCACCCCTTGCAAAAAATATTTTGAGTACTCTAAAATAATACAAATGTCTTACAGGTAGAATTTTCTGTTCTTTAAACAGATAAAATGGAAATGTGCGGCCGAGTCATCGAAAATTTGGTTCAATGAATCGACCGCTGCACACGTTCCTCTTCCTATGCTACTATTTTTTAGTTCAAAAATAAGTGAAAAGGTAAGTTAAGAGAAAATAATGAAAAAACGTCGTTTAAACCAATAGGAAAAAATAAAGGCATTGCTTTTCATAGTTTTATCTTAAATGGAAATGGAAATGGTTAAGTAAAATTTTTGGGTCGAATCGAAACGAACGCCGGCATTGGGAAAGTGTTTTTCTTTTTTTGTTGTAAAGAGCAGGAATCATTAGATACAAATACTAGACAAATACTTGGAGAAAGTGGCAGACTATAGTAACATCAGTAACAGCAAAATAACTACTTTGCCCATTACACAAAATAAAACAATAAAACGAGTTTTGGACTTTATATCATTTTCAAAAGTGCAATAAAGTCCAAATCGAAGTGGAAAATGGAATCCAAACAACAAATATATGGGGTGAATTAAAAGAAAAAGGGTGCAGTTCCGAATTTTACGAAAGTTTGAAAAACCACGCACCCTCTCCAAATCCTACAGTCACCCCAAGCAAGTGGGTTTCAGGGGGGGACAGCATGAAAAAGGCCATAATATACGCAAGAGAACAATGTACTTAGTTAGAAATTTCAATTGAAAGCGGATACAAGAACAAAAAAGATAAGGCTCAAGATGCTGGTTTAACATTGGAAGAGGAAACACGAAGATCCATGTTAGAATGTCAGGATACATTTTACAGTGAACTTATTCATCGGTCTAAGGCCATGGATGAAATTGTGTTAGTCTCAGCTCTTCAACCGAAAATATGCAACGGAAGAAGAACTGAGTGCTGTTGTTCCAATGCTTAACTCGACATTTCCAAAACGAACAGATAACAGCATCATATTGGAAATCGGGCGAATACGGCGTCACATGGTAGTTGCCAAAATAAATTTAAAAGATGCAGAAATTTGGACAGCCTTTGAATTTTTAAGCTTCGTTTTTAATGACTTTTTAGACTCGTTACCGAGTCTGTCATTGGCAATGAGAATTTATTTAACAATTTGCGTCTCAGTGGCATCGTGTGAACGAAGCACATCAAAATTGAAATTAATTAAGACTTATGTAAGATCAACAATGAGTCTAAATAGGTTGCCTAATCTGGCTATACTTCCATTTGAAAGAGAGCTCAGGAAAATTATAGATTTAAAGGACTTAAGTGGGCGCAGTAGCAGTTCAACTTATTGGAGACCCTACACTCACATCGAATCTGCAACCGTTGGTGCACAGAAGACAAGTCGCTGACCTATGCTTGTTCTATAGGTACTTCCATGGTAGATGTTCCGAGGAACTCAAGGACATTATCCCTCGAAATGTAACTTTTGGGCGCCCCACAAGACAGGCTGATAATGCTCATGGCCATTCAGTACACTTGACAACCGCGAGGACATCATCTTTCCAAAACTCCTTCTGTTACAGGACAAGCAAGCTTTGGAACTCGCTTCCTGGGGATATATTTCCAGAAGACTACAATTTGCAGCAACTTAAGTGCAGAACTAACATATATCTGCAAGCATCTCGGGGCGCTGATGTAGCGTTATAGGTTTGCCTTTTCCGGGAGAAGTATTAAAAAAAAAAATCTTTGTTTGTGTTTTTTTCTTAAATTTTTTAAGGGCTGTAAGGTGTAAGCTTCTTGCTTTACCGTCCTGCCTCTTAGTCCGCCCCTGCCTACGAGGCGACCATTTAAATTCGCTAACTATATCGTATACTAATATGCGATTTGTTCGTCAATTAGGTCGACTTGGATGAATCATTCGACTTGCGAAATCTAATAGGGCCCTAAAAAAGTTATTTCGCCTTTCCCTATATTTACGAAAGACCGCATAAACTGTCATTTTTGATGTACATATCTACATGAAATAAGACGCATATTTCAGGAAAACGCCATAGCCGCGAATTTTCTGATTAATTGTATGACATCATACAACATGGCGGCATAAATACATGTCGCACAGCTTGTATGACTCAAGTGCCAGTACCCCATTCATTGAGATACCTAGGCTAGGTACATATACATATGTACAACCAAAACCAGATTACTTACACCTACACCATCAGACTCATAAAATTTTCTGTCGCTGGCAAAAAAGATTTTTTTTTTCGCGATGTTTATCTTAAGTCGCATTTGCAGCCGACTACAAAATGATCGCTTTAAAATAAAAACTGAATTGTATGCATATTGGATTCCTCCCGCTGAACACAATCGATCGCCATGCGAAACCAAATTCATGACTAAAATGTGAGGTATGCTTTAGACTCGCAAAATTATTTTGTTTAGATAAAGTATCTGATTCCGATGAAATTCAAATGGCTCTGTTATTTTACATAAAGCACAGACATCCGGTTTTTAAATAACACCATACATATGTATATACATTTGTATCTTGTGCTTAAGTTTAAAAAAGTTAACCTTAAGGAAGCAAAGGATACTTTGGAGATTTTATCAATATAAAGTTTGCAAATGCCGAGAATTTATTCATCACAAGGTACCGTTGGGAAATGTAGATGTCCAACGTAGGTACGCACGCATATTTGGTCACTTTTTGCATTCCCCCCACAAATAAATGCGACCCGCAAAATCGTTCCCGTGGCTAAGCTGGCGTTAGATAAATTTTGCCTTCCACTGATGAAATCGCCAACAATTATCTATTCGAAATTTCGTTAAATTCGTTCGAAAAAAATTAAGATAATAGGTAAATTGTCTTTTAAATAAAAATAAATAGGTACCTAGATCTAGCTGGACAAAAAGGGTATAACAAGAATTTGCAAAAAAAAGACTCACCACTTATCCAGAGAACACTTCAAAATTGTAGGTACGCCATCACTTAAGTTAACATTTCTCACTTTCAGTTATAGGTAGTATAAATTTGATTACTTGTTTGTAATTTTATTAGGAATTCACATTTGCATAAACAAATTAGAAATATAATTATTAAACAAAAAATCGAATTAAAACAAAAATAACATAAAACACTTTTCAGTGCGACCACGACCATCCATCCATCAATCCCCTGTAGAACTGACAAGCCAATTGCCATTGCCACACGAGAGAACCGTGGCCGTAGGGCGTGGATTAGATGGTAAGCTGTTTGATTCGCTCTTTGATTGGGTCTGCGACTGTGCGTGGGACTGCGAAAGGAGCTATCGGTTTTTTTCTCTCTCACTCAAAATTGGCAGCGTGAGAGCGAGATCGAGTGTAGCGCGTGCGCGAGTTCTCAAATGGCACAATAATGGCGCGAGGATCGTTGGTCGTTGTTTTTGCTTCGTATTGCAATCGCGACCATTTCAGAAAATCGAAAAGAAAATCTCTCCCCACCACAGAGACAACAATGAGACTTTCTCTCAAAGGCAATTTTCATCAGAGTATAATGAGGGACACTCTCGACCAGCGTTTGCAGATTTTTAACCCAGTTGCAGACTTTTAAAAATAAAAAATCTGCATGGCAGATTTTGTCTGCATATTATACGCAATAAGTGGCAAAATATGTTCGTCGCAATTTCAAAAATTTTTGTACTCTTGCATTCGCTGTATGCTGTCATTTTCGTATTCAACTTTGGCAAAAATAAAAAGAAAAATACAAATTGATCGAGCAAAGTATCCCTGGTTGGAGACGTCCGAAGATGCAATCAATTGCACGGATGTACTGGTTCGTCCGATTTTAAAAAACGCGCTGAAACTTCTAAGCATTTATTAAATGCGAAGGAGATAAAATTGCAGAAAAAATCGCCGTTTTTTGCTCAACAGGCATGTACAAATAAATTAGTGGCTCAAATAAAGTGACAGTTATCGGGATTTCTTACAGAGCATAATATCTCTTTCCTCGCAATGGACCATTTAGTGCATATACCTACTAGAACGAAATCCACTTCAATTGTAAAAAATGTTATTGGAAGGGCTCAATTGGATTTTGTTTGTGACTTAATGCGTTCAAACTTTTCTTCGATTTGCATAGTTGTTCGATTAGTACCTATATCGAGGAAAGGTGCACGACTTCTTTTTTGCGGTTTTAAAAGTCAATAACAGTGATGCCAGTGTACGCTGTTATTGTTGAACTTTTTACAAGTATAATAATATAAACTATAAACATTTCTTACTTGGCTTTGCAGCTGATGGAGCAAATGTAATGACAGGGGCAAAACATTCGGTAGCGTCACTTCTAAAAGCGGATTGCCCTCACTTAATAATTTTTAAGTGCATCTGCCATTCTTTTGCTCTTTGTGCAAACCATGCGTGTAATTTTCTTCCAAGTTATGTGGAAGGAGGATGTACAAGGGATATTTACAATTTTATTCAAAATTCCCCAAAAAGAATTGAACTCTTTTCAGATCTTTAAACATTACTTGAGTATAAACCAAGGAAAATGCTTCACCCATCCGCAAATCAGTGGCTATCTGTGGAGGCCACAGTCAATCAAATTTTAAGCCGGATCGAGGTTCTAAAGCTTTTTTTTATTCACGAAGTTATCGAAAACTTTGATTCGACGAAACGAATCAGAGAAACTATTAGCGAAAAACAATTCGAGCTTTATTTAAAGTTCTTAAGGTTTATTTTACACCGCGTCTCCACGAGCAATATTTCATAGCTTGCCATCTGTCATTTCTGATAGAAAGAAATAACGATAGTATGCAATAAAATGTATGGTGGGCATTTCATATCATACTATTTCCATAGCCATCACACGAAAACACATGCGTCACAACAAAAAAGTACACCCCATAGCATACTATCGATAGCAAGCTATGAGCTGAGCAATAGATGGCATACCATTTTTCATAGAATACTATTTGTGGTCTCCACGAGCAATTTTCATAGCATACTATATGGCAAGCTATGAAATATTGCTCGTGGAGACGCAGTGTTAGGGGACGTGAACAAGCTTAACAAATTTTTTCAAAGTGAGTCTCGCCAGGTAAATTTTTCTAACATTGATGTAAATGAAAATATGTTGTCGGACAATTTTTGGAATAAAATATTTTCTTTAAAACGTGGAGATGGAAGCGAGTGTTTTCCAGTCCTTAAACATTTCGTCATGTCGATATTATCAGTTCCCATATCCTCAGCAAATGTTGAACGCATTTTTTCACAAATTAATTTAAACAAGACAAAGATTTAGGAATAAACTTCAAGCTTGAATAGAATCTTGTTATACAAGGATTACATAAAACTAAACCATAATAATTGCACTGAATAAACCATGATATGTTTAAAGCCTTTAATTATAGTATGTACAAAGACGAATGAGACTATATGTGATTTTTTTTTATTAGATTTATACTTATACTATGTTTTTATGTTTTGTTTTATTGCTACCTAGATAAATAAAAAATATTAGTCAGATTTTGTCTATAGATTGCGGACATTTTTTGACTCAATTGCAGATTTTTGGAAATATTTTCATGGCAACACTGCTCTCGACATCAGCAAGTATGGTTGGTTTGGTATACGTATACCTCTGTGTCACACAGCAATGAGAAACAGACGAGAGAGAAAAAAAAGAGGAGGAGTATTTTTTTCGGCAAACGGCACAGGGTGCTCCGTTAAATTTTTTTTATATTTTTCTTGTCATACATTTTTATTAAATATAAAATTATAATTACATGTGTGTTACGCTAAGATACTTTTGCTTGTTGGTGGCTTTTTTGATTATTTTATTGAATTTTTTGACAATGTCATACGCTCAAACAGGTACATACAATTTTATAAGAAATTAGAGTAGAAATCGGTTATAACGATGTTTAAAAGACCTTAGAATTTCATCGTTATATCCGGTACATTAAAGAAATCCAAAAGCTACATTTTCAAGGACAGAAATCACTAATTTGTGAATATTTTACACACTTGGTTGAATAAAATATTTGTCCAATGTTTGGATTTATATTTGATCCGGGCTATATACCACATACTACTTGTTGCAAACAGAAATAAACACTTACTGAACTTTCAAGTATGGTATGCTGTAGACCTGTAAGAACATCCAAAGACCGGTGACTGCAATCGCTATGGCATACATTCCATTTTCTTCTTGATAATTATCCTCGGGTAATTTTCTGACACTGTTGAAAAAAGAAGTTCACCTGTTTTTATTGTTATGCTCCATGGTACTCAATATTTTTTGATTTTTTCAGAAATCGTATTGCCTATAGACTATATTATTGACTTTCATTATTTATATCAATGTACAAATTTTAAAAATTTGGGCTTACAATTCGAAGACTGTCGAAGAAGCTGTACCCGCCCGGCTTTGCCCGTGCACAGGAATGGTATTGCTTAGGTCTTGGGTAATAATGTTCCTTCGTAAAATGCGAGAAATGATAATAAATCTACTTGGTGGAATTTTCTTTCTGCCTCAACCTAAAATACAGCAATATGCACACAAAAAAAAAAAAAATAATGAAAATCGGCCCAGCGGTTATCGAGATATAACGTCAGCGAGTTTCAACCCATAGAAGATGCTTTTTGTATAGGAGGTATAAGATTTTGAATATTTTTTGTGTATGTGAAGTTCCGCTCCCCTTTGACCAAACTCCACAGAAACCGTATATGGACCAATATCAAAGATGTGTGAAAGTTTAGTTAAAATTGGTAAATGCGTTAAGGCGTGAATCGACGACAAACATTTTAGGGCTCAATTTATATATATTTATTCTTTGTTTTGATTGTTACAGCCAAAGTAGGTAATTAAAATTTATTCTTTAATAGGTAATTGGGAAAAAGTGAAATAAATGTTTGTTGTTTATAAAACATTTGCGCACTGTAATATCCCTTAAAATCTGTAAATATGGAGGCAACACTAGGTTACTGACTTAATTCCAACTCACACTTGCATTTTTGAGGTTTTTTTTTTTAATGTAGCATGCAAAATAATAAAACGAATTTTCACTACCGAAATCCGTAGTTTTATAGTCGGTTTCAGTTTTTATTTATTTTTCCACTGTATTTCAACGTCGGAAAGTTATAAATTTGCAGTTGGCACGCAATTATTTTCTCCATGTACTTTGCTGAAAAAAGATCTTTTAAATTCACAAATGAAATGAGATGGAGTCAGCAACTCATTATTTTCTCATTGGTTGCGTAAAACAGCCCTTAAGTCAATTGAAATGCCAATAAGACCATTTATATTCTGCTGTCATCCTTTTAGTTATATTGCAGACTTACCGAAGAAAGAAATATGTACCTAAAAAAATGCATTTCATAAGAAATTTATTGTGTCTTTATTTTCAGAAAATGGTCTTCTGAATTTTTTTATGTCTTTTAAATTAGATGAATTAGAAATGTGGTATAACTTAGATCAAAGTTCGACCACAAGCAATAGTATTAATTTTAAAAACAAAAGAACGTATTTTTAAAATGTGTTTGAGCAAAACAAAAGAAAAATAAACAGCGCGTAAGAAAATTAGAAGAAATTAAATACACCTCCAAAAAAGAAGTAAAAAATCGAAAAACACTTGCACTGTAATTTTTTCACAACGAAAACTATCACGTATTTTTTGTATTTTTTGTATTTTTTGCACAACTGATAAGCATTCGAGTTTACGCTCCTTTTAAAATGCGTTATGAAAAAACCGACAATCGTTCGTCGTACGCAGCAAGCTAGGGTGACCAGATCCATGCGCACCAAAAAGAGGACCTTCAAAAATCTCAAATGAAAAATTGAAGTATAGTTTTTTTTAGAATAGATTTCTAAAATTTGTTTACAAAAATGGATCCTGATTTGTGTTCGGCTACTTATAAGTTGAAAACCACAGACTCGATTGAGTTCAAATTTACAGATAATCTTAAGTATTGGCCCAGGGGTGCGCATAAGAAGATTGGTCAAAATTGGTCAAAGGGGCGCGGCACTGGGCCGATTCTCATTATATTTTTTTTTTTTTGTTCATATTGCTGTATTTCAGGTTTACGCAGAAAGAAAATTTCAGAAAATCGGTGTATTCTCATTTTTCGCATTTTACGAAAGAACATTATTATCTAAGACCTAAAACAATACAATTCCTGTGCACGGGCAACGTTTGTGCGTATCTAAGTCCGATAAAAGCCGCTGAACCACTGACCCTATCCGCCTGTATTCTTATTAAAAAAAAATAATTCAAGAAAAATATCAAAATAAACCTTGAGATTTTCAAAATAACTATTTTAGGCAAAACAACTTTTGCCGGGTCAGCTAGTAACCCTACGACCCCCTTCGACTTTGAGTCTAGTCCGTTTTTCAGTCCATTGGCTTGTTTTCAGAGAAAATATCGCTCAACATTAGCGTTATGAGCAGGAATTGAAAAAACAAACTACGCAATAAAGGTATGAAAAGTTCATTGTGTAATTCAATATTAGGCGTATTTTTTTGGGAAGTGAGTATAACAAAACCAAAAGTGAGTATAACAATTTTGCATGTAAAACCGAAAGTGAGTATAACAAAACCAAAAGTGAGTATACAAGTTTTGCATGTAAAAGTAAAAGTGAGCTAGCTATAGATTTTCAAAAAAATACGCCTATTGTAAATTTCTACCTTTTCCGTGCATAGATGAAATTAAAAATGTATTATTGTTTTGTTCTTGCTCTACAAATACTATTTTTGGGTTACAAAATTGGTTAAACAATTTATTCATTCATTCATTCATTTTCAATGGTCCGCTTGTCCATTAAGTGGGTCGCGGGTGCAGGTTGCTCAAGTGGACCCTCCATAGCTCTCGATCCTCCGCCATCGACTCTAAATCATCAAGGGCAATCCCCATACGGGTATAGGAGAGATTATGGACTTGATCTAACCATCTCATCCTTGGTCTACCTAGAGGACGCCTACCCGATGGTACGGATTCCATAGCACGTCGTGGAATCCTGGTCGGGGACATACGCTTAACATGACCAAACCACCGAAGCATGGATCGCTCCGTCCGGAGAAGTAGCTGCTCGACATTGAGTTCCTCACGTATTCTGGTATTTCTGATGCGATCTCTACGGGTCACACCAGCAATACTACGGAGAAATCTCATTTCGGCAGCTTGTATCCGCGATCTTATTCTTTCGGTCATTACCCAAACCTCATGACCATAGGTGAGAGTTGGAACAAACACCGAATTAAAGACTGACAACTTAGCTTTGACACCAAGTTCAGTCCTCCTAATAACAGAATGACCAAGCTGTCTCAAAATTGACCCAGCCTGACCAATCCTACAGGAAAACTCGGCATTGCTCCTTCCATCACTCGTGAATAAGACCCCGAGATACTTAAACTTCTCCACCTGTTTCAATGGGACTCCACTAACATGCAGAGTGCATTGAACAGGCATTCTGGAGACGACCATCACTTCAGATTTGTTCACGTTTACCTTCATCTCAGCTTCAACACAAACGGTTACAAACCGATCGAGTGCGCGCTGAAGTTCAGTCTGAGAGGACCCAAGGATGACCAAGTCATCAGCGAAGAGCAAATGACTTATCCTCAGATCTCCCAATTCGAAACGTTCCTCGCCAAGACTGCGCTGTAACATCCAGTCCATATAAGTAATGAAAAGGAGAGGAGACAAGACGCACCCCTGACGAAGTCCAACGCCCACGGTGAAAGGTATTGATTTAACGCCGTTTACCCGAACACAGCTTTTACAGTTTGTGTAAAGAGATTGAATGGCTCTCAAGAGAGAACCATCAATTCCATACTCCTGTAATACACTCCAGAGTTTCCCGCGAGGGACTCGGTCATATGCTTTCTCCAAATCTACGAAGCAAGCGTAAACAGGTGTAGCATACTCCCAAGCCTTCTCAAGTACCATTCTGAGAGTGAATAACTGGTCGGGACGCGTACCCCTGTAATTGGAGCAATCCCTTTTATCCCCTTTCTTGAAAAGAGGCACAATCACCCCAATCTGCCAATCGCTGGGAGTTTCGCCGCATTCCCAGGCCACTTTAATGACACGAGAGAGCCATTTGACTCCCTCTTCACCTAGGGCCTTTAGCATTTCTGACCGGATTTCATCCACTCCGGCAGATTTGCCGGCTTTTAGCGATTTGATCGCAAGAGTGACTTCCTCTACCGTGGGACTATTTTCCGCCCTGCTTAAGGCGATGGATGTGTCATCCTCAATGCCCTGGATTGGATTGAGCAATTCGGAAAAGTGCTCGCTCCATCTGCGCAAGATGTCCTCCTCATTAGAAAGAAGTGTACCATCTTTGGATTTGACTCCTTCGATAATGTTCCACTTCCTTCCTCTAAGACGGCGGATTGTCTGCCAGAACACCTTGCTTGCAGATCTGTGATCACGGTCCAACTTTTCGCCGAACTCCTTCCAAGACTGTTCTTTGGCTGCTTTAACAGCCAATTTGCAAGTTCTTCGCGCCTCAATGTACCGGTTTCGAGAAGGAGAGTCCCCCAAGTGAATCCACACCTTGAAAGCCTTCTTCTTCTCTCTGATAGCTTCTTGAACTCCGGGGGTTTTAAACCACGCAGTTCTTTTCGCACCACCAATTTAATTTAATTTAATTTAATTTATTAGGAATTTTGTTTCTATCCATCCAGAGATTCGTCCCATCTCTGAAGATATTGTAAACACCTTGAATAAACCCCTAATACATTTTCAATTATTTTCATTCCATTTTTGTTGGCTCTCACATTGAGGCAACAATCAATGAGCAACTTGGCAATAGGAAACACGCAATATTATCGCTCACAGTTATTTTACTTTGAATTAAATTAGAGAGCCACACAATATCGCTCTAACGAAAAGTGTTGCTGAATGCGGCAATAATTATCGCTGGCAATACACAGCGCATGTTGAAAAGCAACAAACATCGCTTCATAGTAGCAATATTTGTGATTATTGACACATTTTTGAAAATATGTCGGACGATCCTGTTTTTAACACTAAATTCGTAGAAGTTGTGGAAAAATATCCCCGATAGCTAAAAATTTATAGGCAATTTTGTTGATTCGATTGACAGTTGCTAGGTGCTTAGTTGCTAAGTGCTTAGTTGCTAATTGCTTATTGCCTCAATCTGGGAGCCGCCTTTAACTACAAATTTTAAGTCGTGTTCATACCAGAAAGATGCAGAAAATTTCTTAGTTAGACTACGGGCAGAGTGAACGCGAGAAGCGGGGCGAAAGCTAAAGCTAAAGATTCTAAGCTATAAGCAAAGCGAATGGTGTCCATAATGAAACGCTAACATTAACGCTTCGGAAGTTCATCAAAATAAACAACATCCTTGAATTATGGAAATGGATTCGTTAGAAGAAGAAGACTTTCCATGAAATAATTTATTGTTCAGCCATTGAAAAAACACAGTCCGTATGACGAATTTTACCATCTTTACAAAGAGTCACGAAGACATTCGAAAACATCCCGTCAAAAATTGCTGAATCCTTTTGAATTTCATTAAAAGTAGGTATTCGACTATATGTATACCCAAATCTATTGATAGCTTTGTTTTAGCTGGAATTTTTTGCTAAAAACAGAGCAGAAGAGTTTCGCTTAGCATGTATCTTAGCGTCGAATCTACTATGGCCAGTGCGATTGAAATGTATGGACGCAGTTTATTAGATTTGACCTGTCAAACCTTAGCTTCAGCTTTCGCTTAGCTTTTGGCATGTACTCTGTCCGTAGCCTAGTGTTGAAAAAAAGTTTTGGTATAGTTTTGTGGTGTCGAAAAATTCGGTAAACTGGGGAATCCCAAAAAAAAAGACAAATTGCACATTTTTTTCAAAAAGAGAGGACGTCTGGTCAGCCTAAGCAAGCCCCTTGTATTGGTACAGGTAAAATGTGTTGTGTACCCTTTTCTTCTCAAGCATTCGTTGTATTATGATAAAAAGTATTTTTTCGACCTGCTTCCACTTCCCAGCAAACATTTTTCTTCAGGAATGAATCATAAATGATTCAGTTAAATGAAGAAAACATTCAGATATGAATTCATTTATGATTCAATTTGAATCCTTTTTCCTGAGAAATGGGCCTTCATTTATGAATCTTTTAAATGATTCATAAATGATTGGAGAAACATTCACTAAAATGAATGTAAGCATGTTTACTTATAGAAAAGTGTCATGCAAAATGTCACGATACATCTTCACTTAAGTGAATATTGACTGCATCATTTTTAAATCATCATAAAGATTCATAAATGATTCATAAATGTTTGGAGAAACATTCACTAAAATGAATGCTTATATTCAGTTTTTTTTTTGGCTTAAGCCGCTCGTTGGCTTGCTCAAAAAAATACTCCGGAAGGTTGTAGTTGGCGTGAAACGCATCTTTTAAAAAAAAATAATAAATTTAGTTAATATGAGCTTATAATTTTTGTTTTTTAACTTACTTCGTTACAGATGTTTTCATTGCTGGTGTTTCTATCTTTTTTATACTTTTCAATCCTTTTATTTTCGCGAGTGGGGACCACCGTTCGTTGCAAGCAATTAATCGAACTGACGCATCTAATTTTTATATTTTCTTTGTTTCATTTCCAGGTCCCGATATCACTATCCATTTGCGCAAAAACAAGTTTCTCTTGCACAAAAATAACCCTCGATCTTTTTCTTTACGATCTTGTGCACTGCCACTTTTATTCATTTAAGTGAAGGAAATTTGAATGTCGTTTTAAATTTGAATTCTGAAAATGTAGTGCGAGATATTTTTTTTTGGAGATAGCTTGCTCATAATCATTTTTGTTCACTTATGTGAATGAAAATCGAATGTCAATATTCGTTTTAACCTGAAACCAGATTTGGTTCACATAAATGAATGTTAAATGAAGGCATGTTCTTCATTTTTACTGAATGTAAAGTGATTCTTCACTTTTACTGAAGAAAAATGTTTGCTGGGTTATTGTCGAATTTTTTTCTGCATTTTGCTTTGTGGTAGTATGAAGTGCATATGTAGAGAGAGTGTCTCCACCCAGCAAACATTTTTCTTCAGTAAAAGTGAAGAATAGGATTCTGCTTGAGGTTGCCACTTTGTATTTTTTAAGCAAACAATGCTGCACTTTTACCGGTTTTCGTTTGGTAGTATTTTAATACAGTTTGGTTATTTAGAGACATTTTTAAATAAATCTGCGATAAAGTTAGACCTCCATTCCCATAATTATATTCACGACGATGAAAAAGGGATTTTTTTTTTTAAATGAACATTGCCCCAAAAGTATATATATATATTTTAAGTGTGTTCCTTATTGATTTCTTGGGATGGATTGCGTCATTTTCTTTAATAAATTTAAATAAGACATATGGTTATTCATGGAACTTTTTACTCCCAATTGTCGTAGGTTCCCCAATTACGTAGATGAACGCATTAATCGTATATGCAATTAAGTACTAACTAAAGAAGCATACCGCACTTTGAACCACCAGCCATTGAGAAAATAACCCTACCCGTGGCAGAGAGTGCAAAATATCTGGGAATAATTCTTGAACGAAGACTTAATTGGAAAGTAAATGTCAAAGAAAGAGTTAAAAAGGCAGCGAAAGCATTTTATGCATGCAATCGTATCTTTGGGAGAAACTGGGGACCTAACTCGAAGATAATTGGGCAATCGTACGCCCAAAACTCACATAGTATGGCAACTACCAAGCAAAAACCCCTTTTTTGGTGTAGTGGTGGAGAAACTATGATATTATTCGTTTCTCTTATGGTCGGTGGCAGAGTATTGCTGTCCCCCGCCGGGGCTCGAACCAACGCCGCTCGGGTCACAAGCAATGACTCTAACCACTACATCATGGCCACTGCGAGGCAGCTAGTCTAGTGGCTACCCACAGAAAAGTTAACCAATCTTAAGGAAATGACAAAAATACAAAGACTGGCATGTATAGAAACAACTAGTGCGTTTGAGTGCAACACCAACTGCTGGTGTGCAATCAACTCTGACTACATGTCACCCTACTTAGACTTCGATAAACCCTTCGCTTGCCGGTTTCCGGGCAGGGAAGAATGGGTCAAGAACGAACCCACGTAAACGAAATCAATAGCCATCTACACTGACGGATCAAAAATGGAATGTAGAACTGGAGCCCAATAATACTTAGAGGAACTTAACATACATAGTTCAATCAGGCTCCCTGACTACTGCAGTGTTTTCCAAGCTGAGGTAATGGCGGTCGCGGAAGTGGCAAGCATTGTATCAATAATGGCAATACCACGGAATGATATTACCATATTTATTGAAAGCCAGGCGGCTATCAAGGCAATCTCTCTACTAATAAGATAAAATCGAAACTAGTTACGAATCTCTGCTGGGTTTTTGGACACAGGGATATAACCGGCTAACGAACTGGCTCTGGAATGGACCTAGACCAAGCACTTTAGTCGATCAAACCAACAATCTGTAATCTATGAGAGCGAGTAGAATACTAGATCCAAATGAAAGCCAATACCATACATATCACGGAAGATGTGACCAGAGTACCTACAACAAAAGCAGGACCAACAAACTTTTGCGATATGACAGAATATAGCTTACAAAGAAACTATATCTCAAGAATGATAAAGAAGCCCCCGTGGACACCCCTCACTTCCTCTGACACTGCCCAAGTCTATGTCACTTGAGGAACAGAATGTACTACTTCCAGGAAATCCAAGAACTCTCCAATGTCTCAGTATATAAACTTTACAGGTTTCTGAGGACAACGAGATGGCTGGACAAAGTCGAGTAACCACGGAAAGAATGAAATAAAGCCAATAAAACAAGGCTAACCCAAACGAAGGGTATCACAATGGGTCCACAAGGACCTCAGTGGGGTGAAGAAGAGGCCACTCAGCTTCACCAACGCGTAAACCGAACTTAAGTTGAGTACTAACTACAAAACGTTACTTACGAGCATCTGACAAACAACAATTTGTTGGTTCCATCCATTCGTTCCAAAAATAAATTTAAAAATCACACAAGTGAGGAGCTAGGCCTAGGGTGCCTATACGGACCTGTTGCGCCAACTATTTGCTTTTTTTTAAATACTTGGTCTTGGTGGGGTAAACTTTAAGCGACTTTGCAACCTATTTGTCCACATAGTCGTACCTATGTGCAAACGACTTTTTAATAGAAGTTCTTTGATTTAGATCAGATGTGTCTTGGAGCTAACGTTTAAACATGCTACTGACATATTAGTACCTGTCAAAAGAACAGTGATTGTGGCGTAACTGCAATGGTAAGTAAGTAAGAAAATCCGTGTTTTAATGCGAAGGAGGTTATGACAACGCATTTTCATCGTTCCTGTTTATTTTATTTCTCTTATTTTACTGACAGTGTTTTAACATGAACTATTGGAACAATTTTAAAATTTTATACATTAAATCATCGCCAGCAGTCTCATTTAGTGTATTCAGTCGGGCCGATAAAAATTCTCCAAATTTTGTGTAGAGAATCTCTCGGGGTGTCTGTCGGATAACACCGTTAGTATCATATTCTCTGTCTTCGTTTAAATTGTTCACACCGGCATGATTACTTTTATTTGGTATAGGTTGAAGATTTTTTCGTTCATCGTCACCATCATGATTGGTAGGTTCTTCTTCAATGAACACAGATGGCGTTGTAGAAATTGATAATGCAATTTCTCCCGGCAGCAGTGGAGTAGATGTGTCATTTAGAATGACATCTGGCTGTACGTTTGTACAGTTTATATTGGTCTGTGTGCCGAAAAAGGCACTAGGTTGCCTGGAGCGATTTTTGGTCCTGCAAATAAGAAAATTTTATTAGGTATAATAGAAGGGAGACCTTTTTTATTTGAATAAGTATGATGATCAAATTTTGAAAATCAAAAGACAGCATTCAAAAATGTCTTTTATTTCGGTGTAGATTTGAAGTATTTCAAGGCAACGGAATAGGGAATTTTTTACATCCTGTCGAGCGCATAGCAAATTCTAGTATTCCGTGCTTTTAGGGGCTTTTTGGGAGAATATGTGAAGCCTGCCTACGGTTGATAACGTAACAAAATCTACCCACAATTATTTTTTTTAGAAAAAAACTGCCTTTAAATTTTCAGTATAATAAATACAGTATAGGTATCCCAGAGAGTTGTGTGCAGTGCCTCAATGGTTAATGAGCTAAGTCCCGCACATAGAACTAACTCTCACTTGCCAACTAAATCCTGCCAAATATGGAGTGGGAATGTCTTTGGAAGTTCTTTTATGACGTAGTTCGTTGTGAACTAATTCACAAGAAAGTAAGTTTGCAAACTGAATCCCAAGTTTTATGATGGGAGTTAGTTTCACGTTGGACTTAGTTCGTAGGGTCTGCAGGTTAACCTTCAGTTTAGTTTCAGCACAGATCAGCTACAAGCCTATCGAGTGGATAAATTTTATTTTATAAAAAAGCGACAGATCTACTGCAATTGCAGTAAAGTCCGAACCCATAAATTTATTCCGCAGCCATTCAAATAGAAATATAACTTTTTAAAATGTCATTAAAAAACACGAAACATGAGAGCCGAAAAACTCGATTTCTTATCTTACGCCTTTGTGAAACAAGATTCATTGAAGCAATGACAGTAATATTTCCTTTTTAAAGCTCTTCAAATGCATCTCAATAAGTCTTGAAAATATAACGAGCCAGAACGTGGGCGATGTCCTCAAAAGCATCAACACTTTTGGCAGCGGTCCAAAAAAGTGATTTCCTAGTAAGCCTTATTGTATTCGAAAAACTACTCAGTTTAACGCTGCCCTTATGAGTTTTCCTACAGAACAAATCCTTAGATTTCCTTTCTGCAATTTTCCGCACAAAAGAAATTCTGAATTCTCTTAATAACCTTAGGGAATATGATAGTTCTAGCGAAATTTTTTTTAATGGTTGATATATATGACAAGACTTGCTTTAGAGCTATGAACTTCTTGTTTAGGGTCTTGCCTACGCTTCCAGTGACCGCAAAGCTAGCGTTAAAAGAACATTTTCAACTATGAAAAGGATTAAAAAAAAATGTGTCCCGAAGCGTTACGGAGCATGAAAGATTAGGCTCACTTGTTCATTCAGATATTAATGTGGATCCAGATAAGGTGATTGATCTCATGTCAAAAAAAAAAATCAAGACGTCTTCTGCTTCGAAAAATTTTGTGTAAGACAAAAAATAATTTATGTGTGACGTTAACAATCAAACAGAGCCTACAAAATTGCAAGTCTTCGATTTCTCTCCATTTTTCACCACAATTATGTTTTATCAACAAAATTTTTGTTGGATCTTAAATCCATCCGATCAATTCTTTGACCAGAACGTAGAACGGACCTTAAAACTCCAACGTCAGATTTGTAGCTCATCTCGCCTCTATAGTTTTTATAACGCCACAAAGCTTAGTGGGCTTGAACTTGAAATGCCATTTTTTGGTTGGCTTTAAGATTTCTTGGACGGCCGTCTTCCAGTCCATTACTGGGCACTCGGAATACCTACAATACGCCGGCAAGTAGTGCTGCCTCTGAACGCATATTTTCTTCACCTGGAATGTTCTATGATTTTTTTTTTACATTTAAATGTACTGATTGTTTTATAATTTTACGTGCGATTTCTTGGTGGTTTAAACTGCTTTCTGTATGGTACAATGCTTGAAATTTTATTCGCATAAGAACAAAAACTAAAATAAATTACCTAAAGAAATTATTGTAACTAGGCTCGCCAAGTGGTCGAAACTCGAAATTCGCCCACCATACAATATAAACACAAAGAAACGCAACATGCAAAAAATTAGTAGGTATGTGCCTCAACTAAAGGGTCCGCCAAATAACTTTTTTTTTTTTGAAAATGATATAAAAAAAAACTACTGAATATTTTCTCAAATTTCTGTTTTTATTTGAAAGTACAATCCTTCCGGTAAATAATGGAAAATAATTTCATTCAAATGGCTGCCTCGGCTGGCCATGCAGTAGCCTACACGATCGGTCCAATTTTTAAGCACATTATCGATTGCAGCTGTATTTCACCAATGGCTTCACGAATATTGTCCTTTAAAGCGTCAATTGTCTCTGGCATGTCGGCGTAACACTTATCTTTTACGGCACCCCACATATAATAGTCCAACGGTGTCAAATCGCAGCTCCGCGGTGACCAACCGACATCAGCTCTGCGGCTAATAATGCGATCTTCAAAAACAGGGCGCAATACATCGAGTGTAGCTTCGGCTGTGTGGCACGTAGCGCCGTCCTGTTGAAACCAAATGTTGCCAATATCCTCCTCTTCAATTTTTGTGAACAAAAATTCGTTCAACATGGCCCGATAACGATCGCCATTGACTGTAACGGCCACTCCTTGCTCATTTTCGAAGAAAAATTGCCCAATTATGCCTCTGGACCAAAATCCGCACCAAACAGTGACTCGTTTTGGGTATATCGGCTTTTCAATGTATGCGTGCGGGTTTTCTGTGCCCCAAATGCGACAATTTTGCTTGTTTACATACCCGCCAAGATCAAAATGAGCTCCATCTGAAAAAATGATTTTTTTTGGCAAAATCGGCATCTTCTCTAAGTCGATCGCAGGCCCACATTACCATGATTTTCAAAGTAATGTCGCAATATTTCCCAGCGTTGTTCAAGCGTATACACAACCATATTCGTTCAGCGGAAGGATAAAACTAATTATCTGTCAAATCAGACATGAGCTAAGTGTTACCATTCGCGAAATAAGCACTTGTTGAAAAATAAACGTTAGATGGCGGACCCTTTACATGCATAAGCACTCTATACTGAAGTGCATCTGCTTTCCTTTGTTTCCCTCTTCCTATGAAATCCAAAAAAAAACTACCCCAAAGGCCCAACCCAACCATCCCTGGTAACTGTATGTCTCTTCTCTTATGAAGATTATTAATATACCCCAACCCCATGTAATGTACATAGACAGCTGCTGACCATTGTCCTCCATAGCACTCATACTGAGAAAACAAATCAACACTTTTCGAATGAGGTACCATAGTTGCAAAAAGGCTTACTATTGTACTGAATTCAGTACAATTTGACTTTCCCGAGTGCGCAAGTACCACTTCTCAATTTTCAGTACTATTTGTACTATTTTTAATTTTTGAAAGTTTATTTTTATAGGTATCTTTGAAATCAGACATATAAGGATTAAACAAAAATAAGCTGAACGCACTCCTTTGTTTTAAAATTCTGTATGCATTCATTACTCATCGTACTTCGTTAAAAATTAACTTTGTTGCATTCCTCGAAGATGTGGAAAAACGATTTGATTTCGGAGACATTTTTTTAAACTCATTACAACATTTTTCACAAATTGCCATTTGTCTTAAGGTTTTTTTCCTGGTGAACAAAAAAGTATTGAAATTATCAATCATGAATATAGAGCCGTATCTGACTACGATAGAATTATGTATCTACATACTTCTATTTCTGAGTTTTGGGCTGAAATAGGCCCTGTGCAAAATGAATGCAACGAGTTCATATTTTCAAATCCTACACCACAATATCCAGGGTGCTTTTTGTATTTCTTCTTATTCTTCCGCAAACGTTTAAAGAATGTTTTCTTATCAAAATGGCTATTATCAAAAAAAAAAAAAAAAACACAAAGCTAAGGAAGCTAGAGAGGGGCTATCATTCACAACATCGCCTGGAGTGATAGTGATTGGTTTATGCCACCGGACATAAGGGTGGGCTGGCCATTCCTTGCCGACAACATCTGGCAGGTCTCCGGTTCATGACGAACCTTTACCCTGGAGGGACAATGGGAAGAAAGTTGCGTTTAGGGTAAGAGTAGGCTAGTTATTGTAGTTCTAGTATAGGGTCTAGATTAAGTGTTAGGTTAGTTTAGGTATAGTTTAGGATAGTAAGGATTAGTTTCGCGGTTCTTTCCCGTCCTCCCTCAGGGGTATTGGCACAGGTCCTCAGGCACTTTCCTTCTCTTCACTCTTATTTTCTGTCAATCTTTTTACGTCCGTCCGAAGTCTGATTAGAGTAGCTTTCTTTCTTCTTTCTTCTTTCTTTCTCTTTTGAATTATTGGCATGGATAAAAGTTGTTGAGCAGGTGGTAAATGGTGAGGGGACAAGAACACCCGCGTCCGACGAGCTCTAGCCGAGCAACCACAAGCATGCCGCGCCCTCCTTACTTTTGCCGAAGCTGCCCCTGTGGCTCGACCCTGGCTCACAACAATGGCACAACAATGCAGGCGTAATGTCTGCAGTATTAGAACCTAAACATCTTATAAAAAATTAAGGCTGCTGCAGCTCTACAAATAAAACAGATCTTTCTAAAATAAGATTGAACATGAAGAACTTCTATAGTAGATTGTTATCTGAATGTGGTGAAGTCGTGTTCGAATAACAATGGTAGATTTTCTGTACAAAGTCTACAGTTTGCTCGACCGTTGGACAAGTGATTTTGAACACGACTATATAAAGATTACCTAGTCTTAATCTCTTGTATGTACAGTACATGGACTAAAGTTCCTATCCGGCGTCTATAAGACTTAGATTACCTTGAGCTTAGTACGCTGCTCGTGCTAAATTTTAGCTCACATACAAAATTGTCTCCAAAATTAAAAATAAATAAATAAATAAATGGTTTTTTAGCTTAATTTTCACAGATAATGTTTTTTTTCTGTTCTTTTGTGTTGCGGAAAAGTAAATAAGGATAAGGTTTTTGCATGAATACCTATAGGATTTTAGTTAATGTTTGAGAGAAAAATTGGAGAGCAGCTAAAATTTAGATTCCCTCGAACTGCGTACTAAGCTTTAGATACAATTAAATTCACTTACATTTCTAACGCCAAGAAAAATCACCCTATACCCCATAAGCCATAAATATTCTAAATCAGGATGCAATTCTGAAACGATTAAGCCAAGTACGTCTATCCGTCCGTGCGTCGGTCTATCTAATGAAACGCCTAAGGCGAATGAAATTTTGTGAAAGGACTTCTTTGTTCCGGTACCTCCCTGCATGCACAAAACCATTATAAGAGCCACGTACTTTTGTATACTTACGAACTCACATAAATACTTAACATTTTGCAAGATTTAAATGCTGGGGAAGTTATAAAAACTGGCCGATTATGACACTGATATGTACTCCCTTTTTTTTTTAAATATTTATTTTTTATGTTTTCGTTCGGTTTTTTACATTTAAGAAATTTTAGTACTATTCAGTACAATTTTGTTTCAATTTTCAGTACAATTGAGAAAAGTCGATTTTCATCACTGTGAGGTACTCATATGATCGAGTAGTTTTTTTTGTTTTTTTTTTTTTGTCCTGTCGCACGATCGCAAAAAGTATATCTATATATAATTATGTGTGCTGTGGTATACTGGTATCCAAATCCAATCCAGCTGAAGGCAAAGTCATGAGTTATGATGACTCATAAGAAGAGACGGAGTTATACATAATATAAACGTTCTCTGTGTATGATTCTCTTTTTTAATTTCTGCTTCACACAGAGACTGAGGGAAGGGGAAATATTAATTGTCTTTGTATGCGCAGCGAAGAATGTTGTTGTTGTAACCAATGTAATTTAAAAACACTAATTTACCTATTTTGCAAATACTTTTTCCAAATAATTATTCTTCTTAACACATCTACGAGTGGTAAGCTTCAATTTGGTAAAAAGAAAAATAGATTTGGTATACTTTCTGAAGCGAAATCGGGTCGTTTTTTAATATTAAAATAGATTTGCAGGTGCCAGAATACGAAACGGCCCCCAACAGCCCAACACCATCACACCTCCATCTCTACTATGCAGGCGGACCAAATGATGAGTTTTTTTTATTTCGGAGATTATTGAAATAGTAGCTATAGCCATTGGGGCATTTTTTTCGTTTGAGAAGACCACACGAATGCTAAAAAATGTGGCAAAAAATATACAACCGGATTTTTCTGGAACTTGCAATTTGTCACAGAGAAAAAAGAAGAGTCACAAAAAAAATAAGGTTAAAAAATTCCATTATTTTATCATTCTGCTTTGGACATTAAGGAATTATAAGGAGAGTGTAGTTGTACACTATACGTAATGTTCTATATTCAAGTGGCGAGTTTAGTTCGTCAATTTCTAGTGAACTTCGACCAATAGTATAGGTAGGTGCCTACCGGTTTAAAACCAGCACCATTGACAGCAATCTTCACCATATCCCAACCCTAAATGTCTTATTACAATATAAATCTGTGTGCATAGAAATGTGTGCACCTATGCAAAAGCATTTTTTGTTTACATTGATTTATCAATTTATGCCGCTGTTGTTGAATCTGCTGACTCAATTAAAAAGTCACAGAATTCAATTTGATGCCTATGCAATTGGGTTCAAGGAAACACCACCCCCCAGACATGTAAACAACCTGAATCGGATTTGTTTTGCTTTAAAATGCGTGATCTCTTTAATAGATAATAATTGGACAGCAAGAAAAGACAGGTAGGCATTTACTTACCTTCTTTGGCGTATAACATCCTTGAGAAAACTCATCGCACCATAGTACTGCCACCTGGATGTGTAGCGATTGCCCAGTAGTTTTTCGTGATTCAGTTCGCGCCGAAATACAGCTCTCAGTGAATTGAACGTCATCTGCACACGATCTCCAGATACGTTGAACTTTCGTCCCAGTTCGCACCACTTCAAGTCCTTTTTCTCATCCGAACGCTTGTAGTGCAGCAATCGACAATCCCATAGAATTGGATTCAAACGAACCATCTCTATCAGGCGATGCTTTTCGTTTATGTTGTGCCTTGCGAATACCATCTTGAGATACAAGCTATCTGGTTAGAAATGCACGCAAAAAAAACCCACACAAACTGCCACCGAGCGCAGTTGGAACTGACAACGTTGTGGTTGAAACACTACCCACAAACCCTCAAGTTACCCAAATTTATTCAGATCTATTCAATTTCAATTCTCTCCAGCAGCCAAGTGTGTTATGGAATTTTCGCCAATTTGTTGGTTGGATTGTCTGTTATATTATTAGCGAACAAGATGATGCAGGCAGTGAAAAAATGTGATTGTTTATATTTTCATTTGTTGACAAATGAGAACGCACATCACACCATCCTCCTCCTTATGAATTGTTTTTGGCTTTTGGTTTTGTTTTGTTTTCTTTAATTTTTTTTGTTACTATAATACTCTATACCAGAGTGACTCTTACCGCCACTTTGTTGCTCTACCAGCTTAAAACTGAAACTGAAACTGAAACTGAGTCGTTGTAGAGATGATGATGGATGATGATATTGTTGTTGTTTTTCATTCCGTCGAGAATAGGAAAATCGCCAATTCTCAACATTGGCAATCTCCACATTAGACAGGAGATCGAGTTAAATTCATTAGCACCCGTCCACAGCCACAGCCCCCCCACATCATTTCGAACTTAGAATTTTCATCTCATACCGGATCTCGTATCCGTCTGTGAAATATACACTTAAAAGTGATAGGCAGCGTTGAGTTTGATTATGAAAACGATGGCGAAAATGTGAGATACGTGCTTCAATATAGCGTGGAGCTATTATGAAAAACTGTGACATCTACTACGGTGATGGCTATACAGAGAACAGAAGCAGCGCCTATTCGGATGCCGATTCGTTGTAAGCGGCAGACTTAGCAAGAAGTCCTGTGCTTTCGACACGTTAGTGAGCGCCCTACAACTATCCGCATCAAGGCTAAATTCGTCAACATCAGCCTGATATGCGCTCACGCTCCCACAGAAGATAAAGACGATACTAACAAAGAATGTTTTTATATGAGCTCCTCGACAAAACATATGAGCAATGTCCTAAGTACGACGTTAAAAGCTTCTTAGGTGCCAAAATAGAACGCCAAGGGAGGACATCTTTGGTAGTACACACATCCTACACAACACTACGTCTTGAAACGGACTTAGGCTAATTGACTTTGCTGCGGGACGTAATGTTACTATAACAGCAACTGATGTTTAACCCGACTACCATCCCGAAACCCTTGGTACATTCAGCAAAGTAACAAATCTACTCTACAGAGAAGGACAGCGGCTTTTAGAAGCAAAAAAAATAAAAAAATATTTGCAGTCAGTGCTCTGCAGTTTCCTCACCTCAACATTCACAAAGGAACATGGCGGTCACCAGATCATCAAACGATCAATCAAATTGAGCAAGTTGCGATCGACCCAAGGCACTCCTCCAGTATTCTAGATGTTCGAACTCTCCGAGCGGCCAACTTAGACTCAGATCACTACTTTGTTGTAGCCAAGGTACGTATGCGGATATCCCAGATACCACAACAACGAGGAAATACTGTGAGGAGATTCAACGTTGAACGGCTACAAACGAAACAAACCGCCAGAACTTTTGCCGATCGCGTCTCCCTCAACCTCTCGAGAAGTCCTGTGCAGCCGGCATCAAGTGCTGAAGACCAGTGGCATAGATGACAAGAAGCCAGGTTTCACCCGACCACCACCACGAAACCCTTGGTTTGATGAAGAGCACATGCAGCAAAGCAACTGGCCTACAAAGCGGCGCTGCAGAGAAGGACGAGAGCAGCTCGTGAGATCTACGAGCAAAAAAGGAGGGAAGAACACCGGCTTCTCCGGAGGAAAAAGAAAGAGCATGAGAAGCGCGCGATCGAGGAAATAGAGAGGTGTTACTCCAGGAACAATGTTCGGAAGTTTTACCAAAAGGTAAACTTTGATAGACCATTCTCCTGCTCGTTCCCGAGTAGAGATGAATGGAACACAGATGAACCCACAAATAGGAAATCGATATCCATCTACACAGATGGATCGAAGATGGACTGTGGAACCGGTGCCGGCATCTTCTCGGAGGAATTAAATATACACTGTTCAATCAGGCTTCCTGACAACAGCAATGTCTTCCAAGCAGAGATTCTGGCAATCGCGAAAGGTGTCATTGTTGGCAATACCAAAAAATGATATTACCATTTTCATTGACAGCCAGGCGGCTATTAAAGCAGTTTCTGCTATTGAAATAAGATCAAAGTTTGTTCAACTCTGCCGCGAAGAGCTAAAGTTGCTGCTGGGTCCCTGGGCACAGTGACAAAGCCGGCAATGAGAGGGCCGATGAACTAGCGACAAATGGGTCTGCAATGGATCATGATCTGGCACTGCAGTCGATTAAGCCACCACTCTGTAATCTTAGAGAGAGAGAGTGGAAAATAAAATTCGCATGAAAACCAACAACAGGTGGAAGGGACTAGCTACCTGCGAAGTATCACGGAAGCTTTGGCCAAAATACGACCTAACCTAACAAAAGGTAAAAAGAACATGTCACGGGAACAAGGCCCGAACAGAGACCTATAGAGACGACCAAGGAAACCTTGTAGTAGAGTCACAGTCGGTGCCGAGGATATGGAAAAACCATTTCTGCAGACTGCTTAACGGCGAAGACGACACAAATTCCGCTGTCAGGCAGAATGAACCATTCAACCTGGGCGATGAAAGCCAAGACTCCCGTCCACCTGACCAAAATGAGGTAAGGATAGCAATATCCAACAAAGCTGCAGGACCGGACGGTTTATCGGCCGAGCTTTTTAAGGCAGCAGGGGATGACTTGGTTGAGAGCATACACCAACTCGTTTCTAAAATTTGGTCAGAGGAAAGTATTTCTGATGAATGGAGCCTCAGCATTGTTTGCCCGATCCATAAGAAAAGAGACCCTCTAAACTGCGACAACTACAGAGGCATCAGTCTCCTTAACATCGTTTACAAAATCCTGTCTGCCGCACTGTGTAAACGCCTGAAACCATTTGTCAACGAACTGATTGGACCCTATTAGTGCGGTTTTAGGCCCGGTAAGTCTACAACCGACCAAAAATGCACACTACCGCAGATCCTGGAGAAAACCCAAGAAGTCCGAATCGATACTCACTATCTATTTATCGCATATGACAGCATTTATAGAGACGAGCTATACAGAGCCATGTCTAGTTTTGGCTTCCCTGCCAAACTTGTCAGATTGTGCAGAATGACGATGGAGAACGCTCGCTGCTACGTAAAGGTCGTAAACAATCTCACCGAGACCTTTGATGTCAAAAAAGGATTTAGACAAGGTGATGCGCTGTAATGTGACTTTTTCAACATCATTCTTGGGAAAATTGTTTGAAACTCGCAAGCCAACACCAGGGGCACGCTGGCGACATCGACATCATTTGCACAACACAGCGATCTGTCACTGGTGCGTTTGCAAGTATCAGTACAGAGGTCAAAAAATGGGTTTAGTGGTGAATGAGTGCAGAACAAAATATCTGCTGTCAACAAGGAGGGGCACACAACATCGACGAATCGGACAGAACGTCACGATAGACAAATATAACTTTGAGGTAGTTCGGGACTTTGTCTACCTCGGCTCCGCTATTAATTCTGAAAATGACATCACATCATAAATCAAGCGAAGACATACACTGACAACAGGGCAACAGGGCAACTGACTAGTAAGGCCTTGTCGAGAAACACCAAGGAGACACTAAGACCCTCATTATATCAGTCCTGCTTTATGGCGCAGAATCAAAGACGTTGTCTCAAAAATTAATACTAATTCTAAATTTTTGCTTTCGAGATTTTTTTTTCTACATTTTTGCTATTAGAGATTTTTGTTTTTGAGATTTTGGTTTCGAGATTTTTTCATTCTATATTTTTTTTTTCGATATTTTTTTTTCTAAATTATGGTTTTCTATATTATATTTTTCTACATATCGGGGTAGACCCGTTGACGGGCTTTGGAGGAGGAGATTTAACAGCGAACTCTACGAGCTGTACAGCGACATCAACCTGATCAGAAAAGTACGTATCAGTCGACTAAGATGGCTAGGACATGTAGAGCGTACATCAATGCTCCGGCCCGAAGAGTATTCGATTCCAAACCGGAGGGTTAATTTTAAATTTTTAATTTTAAATTTTAAATTTTAAATTGTAAATTTTAAATTTTAAATTTTAAATTTTAAATTTTAAATTTTAAATTTTAAATTTTAAATTTTAAATTTTAAATTTTAAATTTTAAATTTTAAATTTTTAATTTTTAATTTTTAATTTTTAATTTTTAATTTTTAATTTTTAATTTTTAATTTTTAATTTTTAATTTTTAATTTTTAATTTTTAATTTTTAATTTTAAATTTTAAATTTTTAATTTTTAATTTTTAATTTTTAATTTTTAATTTTTAATTTTTAATTTTTAATTTTTAATTTTTAATTTTTAATTTTTAATTTTTAATTTTTAATTTTTAATTTTTAATTTTTAATTTTTTTTAATTTTTAATTTTTAATTTTTAATTTTTAATTTTTAATTTTTAATTTTTAATTTTTAATTTTTAATTTTTAATTTTAATTCTAGTTTTGCTACTCACGGATTTCATCCTAGTCGCCAATGTAATGACCGGTGGTCGGCAGCAGCTAGATGTGCACCGCACCACATCTCACAATCGACTGACCACAGAAATGCGGATCAAGGCCTTTTATAGAGAGACAACAGATGTTACTCTTTGGCGCGTAATTGACTTAATAACTTCTGTGATCATTTTCTAAGCATAGGTCACTAGCACTACAGTCATGAAAGGCGATTTACAAAGGTAGAACGAATAAGAAAACTTGAATGATAACGCGCCATTTGGGCGCGTTAGTGTGCTGGACTACTGTGCGAGGGATCCCAGGTTCGATCCCCGGTAAAACACAAATTACATCTTAAGGCTTTTTCTGCTGCGCCACCTCTCGCGAATGTCTGACAAACATCCGACAGGATGACTGTCCTGAAAGAGTTTCTCAATTCAGCCGTTCGGACTCGGCATAAAATTGTAGGTCCCTTCCATTCGTCCCAAAAATAGAACCTCTCACAAACGAATGTTTGCGAGAAGCTAGGACTAGGGTGTCTCGCCACCTATTTATTTTTTTTAGGTACAAAATGCGTTCCCACTTTCTGAACGCCTCTTGTATTTTTTTGTGTGTTAAATAAAGGGAACTTCAAGTATCTACCGGGGCTCTTAATATCGGTCCACATTTACTGAAAATGTACCAAACAATTTAAGACAACTCTAAAACGAGCAAAAAGGCTTTGCCTACCCAGAGATTCAGCAAATAAAACGACATTCGCTCTTTAAAATTTTCGAAGACTAAACTTCCTTTGCACTAATAAATAAAACGCGACACTACTTGTAGACATTTTTACAAGTTTTTGTTAAGAAAAATATATTTTTCATTGACTTATGGTTAGCAGAGAATTTTCGAAAATATAGTGTCTAGAAAAAACGACGGAAATTTTAGTACCTATTTAAATAAAATGTCTGTCAGCCGTGAAAGAAGAGTAATAGTTTCTCTTTTCCTTTTAATATACCCAACGAGTCGGACTGGTTTTGTTGTTTCTTCAATAAAAAACCAAAATTAGTACTTTAACCTTGAAACATCCCATCCATCGTTAAAATGGTCACAAGATCTTGAGTCTCTCTCACTCGAGTCATAATACTCTCACTGAATGTTCACTGGAAAAAACGATTTTTTCTTCAGAAATTGAGACATGATATTCATGGAAACTAATTCTAGTATTGTCATACCCACGCCCGCGACCGTCATCACAACTACCATATGACTAAGACCAACACCAGCACCAGCCACCGCCCACCAGGAGTTTTTAGCTGGGACAAGTGAGCCGATTATGTGCATGAAGTTACTTTCTACGATGAGGAGGCCTTCGATTGCTTGAGGTGCTACAGATTAAATGAATTAATTTGATAGACAACTCGGCTTTTTTTTCACATAAACTCCATTCAGGGGAGGAAAGCTCCTTAAACGAATTATATATAAATTCTGATTCAATCGAAATTGTTTTCAATGAGCTCACAATAGCCAGTGCGGAGCCGTGCTACGTCGACTTGAAAAAATAATTGGAAGTGTACCTACGACCGGACAAAGTCAAAGATATCGGTGCACCATGAAGGAAATGATGAGAATACAACGAAGCGTGGTGCTTAGACCCCTTTTACACGCACCGGTTTTTCACTTTAGTGTCGAGTATTTGAAGCTAAAGGGGATGAAAAGTGCAGGGGGTAGCCGAACACTGATCGGCCGCGAATTCTTCGTAATTGCATGTCCGATGTCATGTCATAACATCTCATGTAGTACGAAGGTGGTACTGTGAATTGCACTTCCCCAGACAAATTTGGAATTCATCAGTGAGACAGTTTAGTCTCATCAGTCGATGCTAGGCAGAATCTAAATTCGAAAACTGATACTTAATAGGCATCCACTGCTCAGAAATTGTGCACCCTGTGTGTGCATCTTTCCCGTCAGGATGCCATTCGCACGTCGTGTTTCTCTTGAACTCACCACCAAACTTGCATGCGACAATTGCTGCCCGTCGGTCGACGCCTCTATATTCCCATCAACAGATTTATCACATGATATCAACGTTCAGCATGATTCAACGACACATCGAAACCCAATGCTATAACCGATGTTCACTCACACCTCACACCACCCAAAAAGTGATACAAAGCCCACTTTTGACCAATAGACTCGGCGATTGAATTCGCGTGACTCATGGAAATGCGCATGTGATTCCTCTACACACGCCTCAGCCATTCAGTGGAAAAAGTGAAACCCGATCTTAGAGGAAATACCAAAAAATATAAACCAAAAAAAATAAAAAACGCAGGACTATGGTCTACACGAAATTTTATTGAGCCAAAAAAATATTACAAAAATGACAATGGGTACAAAAATTACTTCAACTGCACAAGAACAAAATTCATTGACTCGAATTTTTTTTGGGAGATTTTTTGCACCAAGAATTAAATTACATAAAAAGAGAAAAATTATGGGCAATTAATTTTCGAACAATTTAGAATTTTTTTTTTATTTTTTAGTTCAAGTGTCTTTAAAATTTAGTTAAAAATTTGTAAAAATCATCTCGGCGTTACTTGTACCTCCGGTTTTGATTCTCATAATCATTGTCTCGAGGATTTGGTTTATGAGAAAATGACTCTATCTGGCGGAGGGCTCCAAGTCCGTCGTTGCCCGGTGAACGTTCATAGGTCTCCTTCATTTTTTTGGCTCCGTCTCTACTGGGGGACTTGTCGTCGGTGGTTGAACTGCGCTTTCTATTATCGGACATGATGGAAAAAGAATCTACTTTTTACTCTAAGGGTATTCACAGCGGTATCTGGGGGTCTGGCCGAAATGACGGCCTAAATGAAACTCTGGTTAAGCGTTTTGTGGCAGAGATATTTATAGGAATTGTTGCGACTGCATTCGAAATCATATACGAAGCTAAGAGAAGTGGAGGCTTTATGGTTTACTTAAGCGAGTATTTCAATTCAGTGAGTAGGTGACGTAAGGCTGTTACTATCGCTCTACTTTTCAATGTTTCAGTCGCTTATTTTGGCATAGCAATAGTGATACTCTTGCAATTGGTATTTGTAGTCATTGCTGTGGGACATGTGATATTGCAGTTTCTATTGAATTTTTTTTTTTTCGATGGATGTGGGATTGTTGGTAGTGCATAGAACGGATTAGGAATAGTCTCTCGCTTTTTAGGTTTTTCTTTTTTTTTTCAGCGAGTAGGTTGTAGTGTCGAGTATAGCTTCGTTCGAAATGCACTGGTAACTCTTCATGCGCTGTGGAGGGATTAAAATGCCCGCACGTTAGAATTTACTTTCGAGGCATTGGACCATAACTCGCCGTAGATGTTTATTCTGTTTCTAGCCATATCACCATCATAAGTTGTGTTCATCTCCTATGGTGTTGAAATGAAAAGGCTTTCATCAGCGTCCACCTACGTCCTGTGTACACTATCTGGCCCCTGTTTTGCTCATTCCGCGCAATTGACCACAGCCTTGAATTGCTTTGCCTAAGCAGATAGAGTGAGACAAAAGAGGCATTTTTTACACAGGTCTACCGTCTATGGTCATCACCATGCTTCTTCTTATTTTGTTGTAATTGAATAGACCTTCCCAGTTCCCAATCCAACCAACTCGCGGATATTGAAAACATAAAAAAAAATTCTGACCATAGGCGACTTCACTGAATGACTGGTTTAACTGGTTTTGAGTTCACCAGACAGCGCTATAAAGAGAAACGACTGCCATCGCGTAATTGTTGTTGTTCCCAGAACATGTAACGTACAGCAGTGGGGAACATAACAACAAAGTTGATGACAGTAATGGCACCTCTATCAATGGTTGGCTTCTTAATCTTATGTGGGATCCGGGAGTGGCTAAACTGTTACAGAGTGAAAGTATATACCTACTCAGCAACTTTGTCTCTTTCCTTCGGTCGTGATTTTATTAGGTTTGTTCGACGTGGCCAGCCCTAGTGCGCCCTAGTTTACCCCCTGTCACAAACAAAAAATTTTTAATTTACAGATTTTCAAGAAAGGGGATAAAAGGGATTGCTCCAATTAGGAGATGGATTAGGAGATGAGCAGTGCGGCTTTCGTCCCGGCAGAAGCACAACCGACCAGTTATTCACTCTCAGAATGGTACTTGAGAAGGCTTGGGAGTATGCTACACCTGTTTACGCTTGCTTCGTAGATTTGGAGAAAGCATATGACCGAGTCCCTCGAGGGAAACTCTGGAGTGTATTACAGGAGTATGGAATTGATGGTTCTCACTTGAGAGCCATTCAATCTCTTTACACAAACTGTAAAAGCTGTGTTCGGCTTCGGGTAAACGGCGTTAAATCAATACCGTTCACCGTGGGCGTTGGACTTCGTCAGGGGTGCGTCTTGTCGCCTCTCCTTTTCATTACTTATATGGACTGGATGTTACAGCGCAGTCTTGGCGAAGAACGTTTCGAATTGGGAGATCTGAGGATAAGTCATTTGCTCTTCGCTGATGACTTGGTCATCCTTGGATCCTCTCAGACTGAACTTCAGCGCGCACTCGATCGGTTTGTAACCGTTTGTGTTGAAGCTGAGATGAAGGTAAACGTGAACAAATCTGAAGTGATGGTCGTCTCCAGAACGCCTGTTCAATGCACTCTGATGCATGTTAGTGGAGTCCCATTGAAACAGGTGGAGAAGTTTAAGTATCTCGGGGTCTTATTCACGAGTGATGGAAGGAGCAATGCCGAGTTTTCCTGTAGGATTGGTCAGGCTGGATCAATTTTGAGACAGCTTGGTCATTCTGTTATTAGGAGGACTGAACTTGGTGTCAAAGCTAAGTTGTCAGTCTTTAATTCGGTGTTTGTTCCAACTCTCACCTATGGTCATGAGGTTTGGGTAATGACCGAAAGAATAAGATCGCGGATACAAGCTGCCGAAATGAGATTTCTCCGTAGTATTGCTGGTGTGACCCGTAGAGATCGCATCAGAAATACCAGAATACGTGAGGAACTCAATGTCGAGCAGCTACTTCTCCGGACGGAGCGATCCATGCTTCGGTGGTTTGGTCATGTTAAACGCATGTCCCCGACCAGGATTCCACGACGTGCTATGGAATCCGTACCATCGGGTAGGCGTCCTCTAGGTAGACCAAGGATGAGATGGTTAGATCAAGTCCATAATCTCTCCTATACCCGTATGGGGATTGCCCTTGATGATTTAGAGTCGATGGCGGAGGATCGAGAGCTATGGAGGGTCCACTTGAGCAACCTGCACCCGCGACCCACTTAATGGACAAGCGGACCATTGAAAATGATGATTTACAGATTTAACACCAGCAATAACATTAAATTTGTTTAATTAATGATTGTAATGTTGAAAAACACATTTATTTTAACATTTATGCTGGATTTACATTACCACGCCACGCAAGAGTGCGGGTTTCAACTGCCACTAGCTTGTTTTTCAAATTTTCTAAGGAAGATATGACCCTCTTTCAATGCTATTCAAATTTCACACCTTGCCTATCTTTCTTAATCGCATGGGCGTCACAACTCTATAGAAATTTGACTTAAAGTTTGACACCCAATTTGAAAATTTCAATAGATTTGTGGTGTATCATTAAAAATTTTGACAATTTTCCAAGTAGAAATCGACATTTTTAAAGAAGTCAAAATATTTGTAGGTACAACACGGCATTTCTATTAAAATCGAAACAAGTAGATGGCGATTTTGACAGATCCTCGATGAACACTTGCTTGAACTTCTCTCTGACACTAATTATTGATTGACATTTCAAAATGGAAATATTTTTTGAAATCAGGCTAATAAATTAATAGTTAACGCAAATGGATCAAGACGTATCAAGTTCCGGCTGCCTCCGGAGACAAAGTTGCTGAGTACCAAATGCCTCTGTTTGGAAGTGTTGTCTAATCCGACAGTTTTGTATGGGAGGTAACAGAACTACTCGACCGTTTTTGCCTTATTTCAATACCAACCTGACGAAGCGACGGTAAACGGAAGTCCCCTCACAAAATTTCATATGACTTTTTAGACCGAAAAACAGACAGACAGACGGACATGGCTAAATCGAAACAAAATTTAATCCTGATTCAAAAAATAAATGCACTTTAATGCCCAGTTGCACAGTCAGAGTTAAAACTCTCGCTTTGGTTTAAACCTTCGTTCAAAAAATGTTCGGTTTCACTGTGTTCGTTTGAACCCAAACTCCACCAACGCTCGGTTTAAGTTAAACGCCTGCATTCTGCCGTATGGGTGTCAGGTGATTCCATCTTGGAGTTATGTAATGACAAAGTGAATATACGTTGGAGGGTATAAAAATATAGGTTAGGGCCTCGTCCATATAGAAGACATCTTTGAAAATGGAAGTCGAGGCAGGTTATAAATCAGGCAGCATTTTTTAGCTGTATAGCTCCTTGATAAGGTACACAAAACCCAAGTATACAATTTGTTGACAAGATCAGCGATAAGTGGTCCCGTTTTCTCACGTAATCACTGGAATCACTTATCACTGGAAAATTGAACCTAGACATAGTGTCGTATTTATTTTAGGGACGAATTAAATCCCTTTGAAGAAAAACAAAAAATAACTCCCTGGATCCAGCATGACCGACCGGTTCACGGTAAAATCACAACTGCCCAAAAAAATATACCACACCAAGCCATCCCAGCTTCAAACTTCAACCAAATAAATTACTGGAAGAAGACGTTATCACTGACAACGTTCAAAGTAAGAAACTAAAAGTTTTTTGGCTAAGCTACTGTCACCTACCGACAACTTGGGGTAGAAATCAAAAATGGCCATCAGAAAAAGCCATCGAGCGGATAGACCAATGCCAAAGATCAATCACCCTAAACTATCACCTCAGCTAGACAAACTGGGTGAGTGGGTGGTTCCATCCCAAAAAGCGAAAATATTGGGTGGCAGCAAACGCTCTCCCAACAATTATCTTGTTGCGTAGTGACAGTGACACTGACACACGATAGGATATGTGCTCTCGTTGATGTGAATACTAAATACGTCTGCGACAACTGAGAGCAAGAATGAGAAATGAGAAACCGCCCAAATGATCAGACATCAGAGACAACATCATGTCATGCCTGCCATCTTTGAGGACTGATTCGCAATTCTCGGACCAAAGTCTCTATCCTTTCCCACACTTCATCGTCGGGCAGACCTACAATCTGTTCCAAAGTTCTGAATAAGAAAACTCTTGGATGGACACGAGGCAATTGGGTAAGTAGGAACTATGAACACGGTCGAAATGTGTAAGGTCCCATCCATGTGAGTGTCAAGAAGAAGTACAATCTGGTCTGTGTTAAAATACTCCCATCACCCCAATCTCAGCTCACTCAAGCGGATCAACTGAAAACGAAAGAAGGAGGCAAAAAAAATCCCATCGCTGAGCTGGAGGAAGAAACTTGAATAAAACACGAAACCAAACGAATAGACTCATTGAAGCTTTATTAAGCTTTTTTTAATTTAGTTACAAAAGATACATAGTAATTAACTGAGTTAAGTTTTGAAAGGAAATTGCCAGAACTTAGTCTGAAGAGTCATGAAGGAAATCGAATATATATGCCTCCCGTGCTCGTGCTTGACGACGAAGAATTTTCCGTCTAATCCAATCCAATGTTTCCACTTTTTCCCTCCAACTTGAGCTTAAAAAGACCTCTGAGAATCGCACTCCCCTAATTGGCGGAAACGCGAACGCGTTGGTCCCGGACGATCTTCTCCTCCAGCTGCCCGATATGGATGCCTGTTGCGATGATATCGTAAGCGATGGCGCCGAGAAGGCCCTGGAACATCTTCCTCTTGTTGGTCGGCGATTGGGTTGGGACGTGCTTCAGGTACAGCATCTTCTTGTGACTCTGGGATTGGCCCAGATTGTGGCTCATTTTGTGCTGCTGGGACAGCATCATCTTCTGGTGCCTGTCCGGGCTGATCGGGTTCTCAGACATTTTTCTGGAATTTAAAAGGAAATAATTTTAATTATTTAAATGACGATGGCGCTTAATATTTAAATTAAAATTTATGCTGGAAGAATATTTATTGAAAAACGTACACAATTTCCTCGGTGAAATATTTTAGATTCGGAATTTATTTTTATTTTCTTTATTTTCACTTCTCTAACTACACTTTTAAATTAAATCAATGCGCGCACTTGACCACTGACTGTTAGAAACAAACTCAATGCGTTTACGGTAGGAGTGAGGTATATATATATATTGGCCACTGGGTACTGGGGCACTGCTCACTGGTCACCGCTCACTGACCACTGTCCAGTCCACTGCCGCCTTCGTCACTGGTCACTGGACACCGGGCACTGGTGAAAAATGCGAATAAGAGTGACCAGTGAAAACTGACAGAGGTAGTGACGCCTGACGGCAGTGATCAAGAAATGCCTCAACATCAATGTCTTGGCTGAGCTGTAATTTTTGAACGTCATAAAGTTCAATTTAATGTCTTCTTACTCAATACACGGTTTTGATTGCAATCTGTCTAATTCCATCCCCGAATTAGTGAAGACAAAAACTGGAAACTATGAAAGAGTGTGACAAACGCGCCCCTAAAGTAAATAAGAGCCCATAATAACCTTGTTGACTTCAAAGAGTGGAAGTTAGGTAGGTGTTCCCTTCGACCTACTAAGCGCTTGTCCATATTTACCTGTTGAATGGAATGTTGAGACTATATCCTACTACAGTTGTATCCAAATTTTGGGCGAATGTGCCCAGATCCGGCGCGGTAAATACATTTCTTACAGCGTTTGAGGGAACATAGATTTTTCGCTGCGAGAGTATGAGGTCTTTAAATTTCGGCGATCTCAAGTGTCATTCATGGATAATGGCTCCAGATTCAAGTTTCATTTTACAGACAACATTAAAACATACAGAAGCATTAAATTTCGCTCTATTGCCAGGATCCCATTTTATAGTATCCTGTCACCGTCAAGGTCAGAATTTAAAGAGCCAAACATATGTCGCAGTTCCAATTCTACACGGGTTTTTTTTCGTTGCTGGATGGATATCGAACAGAAGATCTAACAGGTGGGGTCTGGCCTTACTGTTGCAGCAGCGAGTGGCACGGTGGGACCTTGCTGCCTTTAATTTATTCTAATCATCAAATATTTATCGCGCCAAAAAGGGGTAGATGCAGTTCACAGAAAGGAATGCAGAATAATAGATGGAAACAAATTAAGAGTGGGATCAACATGCACAGACTATAAGTGACGTAATGTATGATATTGACGGCATGGCGGATCCTCCCCATGCATACGCCTTATACAGGACATTATTCGCATGACTATTTTGTTGCCTGAAATAATTCAAAAAAAGCCCCAAACTCGATCTGTTACACGTTTTTATTAATTTATTACGTTACGTATACAGAAGTTGTCTTACCGTCTCCGTATCGGTGGAGGTATCATAGTTCCTCTCGACTGCTTTTCGCTGGACAAATCATCATGACCTTAGGTAACATTTATGTCAGTGATTTGTAGGGGAAGAAGAAGCCTATTTTTGGGAACGGGATGGAAAAATGCTTACATGGTGGGGCCAGATGGAAGCCAGTAGTAAGGCTCGCTCCCTACAGCGTTGAAGGGACCTTTACTGCGAAATATATTATTATCTGACTGACATTTTTAACAACTCCTTTTGATACTCAAATTTCTGCTCTTTGGGTTTCCCTCCAAAATTTGATTGTCTGTGGAACCCAAAGGCATTTCTTATCCCAAAAACCTAAATTTTCGTTATATTGTCGACTAAAAGATATGCCACACCATCAATATGTCATTGACACTTCACCCATTCTAAGTTGTAGGTACCCAAAATGAGTCAAATGCGCTATCAGCATTATCCATGTCATTAGCACTTGTGGTCACTTCCGCGTTGCTGCATACGTCTTGATACATGATACTCAAGTAGATAACATACTTGGGGTATTTTGTACAAGTTCTGTGCCTTGTGAGTACTGATGTATAGGTATATTGCAAGTGTTGCATGTGTAGTGTTTATAGAATGAAGTGAAGTGCTCAAGTGAAATGCGTTGGCGCCATAATGACCTAGTGCCGACGTATTTGTAGGTCATTTGTCTTGGTATTTTATGGGAACATGAAAGGAGACGTGTTGGAAAACAAGATATGATGGGATACTGTGCGGGATATGTAACGTAGGTCCTTTTACATGCCATCCCGCTAAAAAAATAGAAGAGGACTACCTTCAAGAGGTTAATTTTCTAAATGGAGTCGTAGTGGATGTAAAGATAAAGGCTAGTTGCTGATTAGTTTTACTCTTATTTTATAAAATCTGGGGGCTTATTCCAAAATGCGCGGCGGATCGCTTTTCATGGCGGATTGGGATATTTGTATTTCTAAAAGCGATGCGATAGCTATTTTGAGGCGTTTGACAGCTTTTGGAAATACAAAACTATCAATCCGCCATGAAAAGCGATCCGCCGCGCATTTGGGAGTAAGCCCCCTGGTATGTACGTTTGTGGTATCAAATAAATGCAGGCGGAATAGGATAGTATCCTACAGTGTTAAATCGAACATTTGTGTACATACTGCTGATGATCTTCAATTGTGGGTACCTTAGTTTCCCTATATTAGCATGGACTAGGACCTCATAGCAGAAATAAACGACGACCAGTACCAACTCCTGATACTGAATAAATTCCAGAATATTTTGTATAAACGGTTTTTTTTATTAAAATTTAATATAATTCCAGTAACTATATTCAATTCATGCCTCTGCACCATAAAGTAGGACTGGGATGATTAAGGTCTTATAAAGGGTCACTTTAGTTGTTCGAGAGAGGGCTTTGCTACTCAATTGCTTTCTTAGCCCAAAGAAACAGCGATTGGCAAGAGTTATTCTTCGCTTAATCTCAGCGCTGGTGTCATTGACTGAGTTTTTTTCTGGTTTGTTAATTTTAACCCCTGAAAAGAATCGTATTTAATTTATTTATTTGAATGACTTAACAATTCAAGGAGAGTTACATTTTCAGTCGTTTTCATTACTTGGCCAACACTAATTTGTTAACGACAAAAATCTGAATTTTTCTGTCGTTCTGTGTCGTTTCTCACAAGACGTTCGTCGTTCACTAATGGGACCCACCAGGCGTTTTTAAGTCCTCCCACATACCTCAAATTTATATCGTTTATTCAACATTTACTCATGATCACAAATCTATATAAGGAACCCAAATCAGTTAAAGCCTACACCCTTTCCGACGCATCATAATTGATGGCAATATTTTGTTACTAAGCAAAATGCTAAGCAACTAAATTGAAAACAAAAAAATCCCATCAACAAACAGTTGCAAGGTTCAAGGTAAATTCTAAAAATAAACTTCAACCATGCTAGCTATACCTATGTGTTTCGTTTTACTCGTATCGTAACATTGTCTGAAATGCTTTCGGCCATGTCACCGACGCGCCATTCGGCCGCCATTTCACAACCACTTGTTGGTCTTTTTGTTTACATTTGATGCTGCTTATCTTTATCGTCGTAGTTAGATGCTTCCTTTGCTTAAATGCGAATGTGACGATGAAAAGGAACGCAAATCTTCTGACGAATATCAATAACAAAAATATGCTTGGATGTATCCATATCCGAAGATAAACACAATTCGATTGAGATGTGTTGACAATGATCTCATCGAACAAAGTAAGCAGCCAAAAAGTTGGTACAGCCACAAAAAATACACGACAGAGAATTAAAAAACGAAATGTGAAATCAAATCCATGATATTTAGGTTCGTCGCTGTATTCGTCATTGTCGCTGAACTGTCCAACTGAAAACCGTCACGCGTCGCCATCAAGAAAAAGTCATAAGACTCGATGAAAAAAGTACAAAAACTCAGAACAAAGAAACAGCGACACTCGAATTTGCTTGTATCTTTGGTCATTTTTTTTTCTAATTTCATATAAGGTGAGGACACATTTAAAATCCAACCCCAATCACTTAGCGCTCAATTGAATAGTTTTCCGGGTAACATGTGCTGGGGACAAAATTTAATATTCTGCATGGGGAACCGAAAACGATCTGCAATCGAATATTGATGTCAAGTAAGTGCTGTATCTAGATCTATGCATTTTAGCACCTTTCAGATAATAATTTTTTTAATTTCATTCGGTTCCAATATCGCTCCACTTCAGAAAAAAAAACCTTTACATGACTGATTCGATAGTGCTGACTCCTGACAGCAATAGATAGAGACACGTTGTTGGCTAAATGTGACGGCTGCAAAAAACTGCTTCAAGGTTGCTGGTATTTTTCATTAAGTTCTAAATTTCAATAAAATATTTATCCACATATACTTAACACCTTGCTGCAGTGACATTTAAGATGCATTTCTGATACAATTCGTTATTAGCTTACTTACAGAAAAACTGGCAAGGACACTGATGGCAGAAAAACATCTAGGGGTCACATTTTATTCCTGGCTGTTTGCTGAGAATCTAAAAAGCAATCGACATTAGGGCTTAGTAGTAGGTACTCAAGCGGAATACATGGTAATCTGCTGAGCATCGAAGCAGTTTAGTCACTACAGCAACAATCTTTCCCCGCTGAGGAGCAAACGCGTCGACATTTAGGTGCATTTTGTTTGAACTCTGCAGATTCCATAATGAGAGCGTCGAAACTCTAGAACCAAATCTGAAATCACGTGGAAGAGCCCTCTTGTGAAAAATACCAAATTAGTACATTTGGAAGGATATACAAATCAGTATTCCCTCCTAACTGGACTATAGATGTAGTGATCTAAATCAGAGCAAAGTCCCTCAAAAATTCTTAGAAAAATCATAACGCGAAGGGACTCTCAAAGAAACCTCTCAGTAGGTCAAATGGGGTCGCAATGCACTATGCTGCCTACGTTGTTCCGATTTAGTCCCCAAAACACATAAATTCAGTTATTTCTTTAGAGATTCGTGGTTAGCGATGAGGCAGTAGTAAAAAAATACAAAATATCACAAGTGTCGATAATGACTTTACTCAAGTGGAAAATATTTTTCGAACAGCACGCACTAATAAAAATTTGATATCTTTGCTATGTCGTTGGTAAATTCATAACGAACCATAGCGAACCAATTTGAAGACAGACATTAACTGCGCATTTTGGACTGGATTTCCATTTCCAGTACTAATTAGAAGACCCCAATAGCAAGATTATTAACCTAGTTTATTGCGACACTCCAACAACAATCCAAATCCAAACGAGCGACCCGACTCATAAATGACTTTGAAGGGACCACGAATGTAGAATTGAGATAAACAAAACTCGGATACAATGGACGCATCAACTGCCATTGTTCGTCTTGCATAGCAACTATGTACACAATGTAGCCCCCATTATAAGCGCCTTCGCTTTGCCGAGCTTTCTTCGATGTTCAGGTTCAGACTCTACGGTCCGTTGTCAGCTCATGGGCTTACACTAGGGATACATATTAAGATGCTATAAATATTTGGTCATTGATAGTTAAATGGGACGGTCATGTTGTTCTTCTGATTAAGACGATCGAAAATTAGATAACAACAAAGTTGGCCAAGTCGAACGCCTGAAGGCGACAAATACGAATATTATCTTCCGGAATGTGCGAACAGTTGCTTCAATGGCGCGCCGATATGCTTGCAGATACATTATGTCCTCGTTCTGCACTTTTGTAAGTTATAGCTGGTTCAGTAATTTTGTCGCAATGCCGCGACGTAGAACGAATCATTGGAAGTATTCTTTTTATGACTATTTGCAGATCAAGGGATATTTGACGACTCTTCCTGAACTGGTTGGAATAGTATACCTACCTAATTGAAGCCAATGTGTTGTTGTCAAGGAAGTTGATTGTTAAGTCAGACGAATTGATTAAGTGTCGTTAGGACCAGGAAGTGACGCTGAGTGCGATATACCGTGTCGTTAATGGGCTTACCGTGATATGTAGAGAAAGAGTACCTTTAATTTCTCTAAAGTAGAATCAATTATTTTAGAAAAACACTCCCTACCCATGCGTAATGTCAGCAGGCGTATTTTGCATTTCCTAGGAGATTTTGCAGAAGATTGCCGCAATAACAAGCCACACCAAAAATAAAAGAAAGTACATATTTTGCTTGCATTTTTATGCACAGGTTTGACTTAGTATATTTTCTTTTACTTTAACCCTCGCATGGACGGAAATTTAAATGTACTTACATGGACAGTATCGTCCGGGGTAGATAAACAAAATCTCACGCATTCTGTGTGAGTTTTTTCCACTAGGTTACAGTTTTTCTTTCAATATTAGCCTTTTGCATTAATTCTCTTTATTTTTTAACTTTCTCGTTTACGTTCGATTGTGCCTATATTTTCCAGATAAGAGCTTTTCTTTCAAGCATAGAGTGCTCCCTTTTATCGAGCAAAGATATCGGTGACGCGCTTCAAAGCAATTTCGCAATAAATCGTATTTTATTATTTTATTTGTTACGCATATTTGTATGTCTTAAACAATATACTTTAGCTTACTTTTAAGCTCTACTTGGTACACACGTGAATTTTTGTATCGACATTTTGCATGCAACTCTACCTGGGTAGATACTTTCATGAAATAAATATGATTTCAGCTTCTTCGACTTAAGTCTTTTTATCTGCGTCTGATAAAGATTGTGATGGTGAGATCATCATTTTGGGAGCATTGCATATCCCTTAACTGCTTGCGTCTCCCAAAGTCTGGTTGGTAGATGGAGCTATTTAGTTTATTATTGTCCAAATGCGTTTCGCCCCGATGTGGTGGGTGGGCTCATCAGTAGACAAACCAACACATCTGATGCCTAGACGCACGATTTACTCGATGTTTCCCGAGACTTATGGAATCACAAACACAAAGTGGCTGTGAACCATAACCTAATACGAGTCTTTGGTCAATTTTAGTGTTTAGTTTAGGTTTAGCCATCAATTTCATACAAACTGAATGCTGGACATCCTGGATTCGTTTCAGCTGAAATGTATGGTGTCCCAAGGTCCAAACAGTTAGCTGTTGGATCATTTAGAACAAACAGAATCCGGACCAGGCACAAGAAAGACCCCAAGTGGATCCGAAATGCAAAAAATGGAAAATACATTGTTCGAGTGGAAAAGCAAGAAAAAAACCCTGTTCCAGTTTTAACCAATTTAATTCAATTTCCTATTTAAAAAAGCTCTGAATTTCTAGTCTACCAAGTCATGTGGTTGGGTCTACTAAATGTAGTCAAAGACATTGTGTAAGGACGTTAAAAATAAGCACTCGCAGAATTTTGGTTTCAAAACAGCCAAGAAGATCTTCATCCGCCTTTGCAAACGTCCATGCTTCTGTGTTATAGACCAGGACTGGGATAGGCTTTTTTTATAGAGCTAAGCCTTACTATAGTCAGTTGCATTCTTAGGCCAAACAAACAGCGGTTGGCAAGTGTAACTTTTCGTTTGATTTCTGCTGTGCCTCAAAGTTGTAGATGTTTATCGTGATATTCTGTCCCACTCATCGATATTGTGCGTCCGTTCTTGTATTTATTTTTGCCCCCATTAGCCTCTAAACCCGCAGTTTTGCCTCTTCCGTGTTAATATACTTGCAAACGCACCATTGACATGCGTTCTACCAATGATGCCACTGATGTCAATGCCGTCAGCGTACGTAAGTAGCTGCATAGACTTCTTGTAAATTATGCCCTAGGTCACTTGTTGCGAGTTTCGCACAATTATTTCAAGTATGATGTTGCACATGACAGCGCATCACCTTTTTTGACATCAAAAGTCTCAAAGAGATTGTTTCCGACCTGCTAGGGCGACAAGTGGAGACCGCCTTTTGAATCCGTACTGTTTAAAAAATTAGTTGGCTCCAAGTCGAAGATAGATACAATTAGTAGACTCTGACTACTGTTTTACAAAAATATTTCATTGCTCTATATAGAAACACTTTTAATGCTGCCATCTTCGAATTGGAATACGTGGCCGTCATATCTTAAAAGTTCATAAAAAACTCACTATACATCCAAGATAGTTGCTTTCGGAAGAGTTTTATGAGCTAACAAATCTCAAACAAAGTATTCCCATTACCTCCTAGAAAAGTTTCATTAGATTCCAAGCTTAAGGTCGATTGAATTACCATAATCCATAAAGTGATACCTACTGATGATTAGAGTATGGATGACTATGGAAAAACTAGCTTCTGCTTATATTTCCCTCTTTAGAAAATAATTTTCTTATAAGAAGGACGCGTGGTGAATGTTTTTGTTAATTTTCGGATTCATTTTGTTTACTCCAGAGAACTAATGGGTCTTCACTCTCCATCTATCAGCATTGACCTTTCTTCTCGCAAATATCCGAAAATTCTACTGTCATCAGAATGCTGTCGCCATTAAAATATGACATAAAAGGGATGGTCCCATTCGCTCGATAAATTCGATCAACACTTGTTGTGAAATAGATCCCCCATGCCACGCAAGAGATTCGGGAACAAAAGCAAAACAGGAAAAGCAAAAAAGAAAAAAAACCTTTATGTGTGTGTCAGTTCCGAGAATTGCGCTTCATCTGAGTTTCATGTGTGGAACTATCTGCTACTCGTCGCCTTGCAAAATTATGAATCGTATGGAGAATGTATGTTGCCAGTTCATTAGATACAGTGTTTTCTTATTGGAAATATGCGTACGTACACGAAATGAAATCTAAAAGAACAGAGTTCTGATGCTCGGCGTCCGTCTGGAGACTTTTATGTGTCTCCTGCATGCTTGAATGAAATTCCATTTCAAAAACCAGGCTTCTTGACTTTTACGATCGTCTGAACGTGAACTGAGAGTCGAGGTTTGATGTATGATCTTGTATCGTGTGCGTTATACAATTATCCATGGTTTTGGTTTTTTTTTATGGAATTTATTTTAGTACCGTGTGGAAATCAGAAAGAGAGACTAACAACAGCACATGATTCTGGGAATGGACCTAATGTCGAGACCACAAATTTATTTTTATTTTATGGGTTTGAAACTCTACACCCAGCTACAGAAGAAAGAAAACATCAGCAATTTAAGCAATGGGGTGGTTGTTTACTAAGCTATTTCATATGTATATATTTCGCATAGACAGACAATTGATACATATATATAGATAATATAAAAAAAAATAAATAGCTCATCACCAGCCTCGTCGTATGTGCTTGCAAGGTATTCCACCTTACGAGGGAAGAATGACTCTAAGCCTAGCTACTCACAATCATTCGTTAGAGATTAAATATAAAGAGCAGATATGCAGTGAATAGAATTTCTCAATTTAGTAAATTTAGAGGTAGGATCTCCGATAATTCTATTAACAAAAACTACTCTCCAAAGTGTGTATCCAAATTCTATATTCGCCTTCCTAAACCAAAAAAAAAACATAAATTCTGTAAATGGTTTCCGGACTATTTCATTCATCCCTTGTATCTCGAAGGTGTTGGAAAAATTGTGGCAAAACGGCTGCTTTGGTTTGTTGGGTGCAAATAACTGCCCTCACTCCAGACAATATAATTGGGAAGATGTTTATGAGTGACCAGAACTGGGGCCAAATCAAATCCTTCGTAGAAAATATTCTCAGGACCTAAAAGAGGGAAGAAGACCCAAACTGAGAGAGAACCCCCGGGGTTCATAAGCACAAACGTCTTAGGCCACAGAAGACACACGAGACGGCGTCCATACATGGACCCAAAACCGGCACCACCCTAAAGTAATGTAAAGAGCGGTTCCAGGATGGATCTGAGGCCGTCGGTAGGGAGAGTTTAATCCACGAGACACACTAAGTGCTGATGGCCTGCCACTTGATGGTACATTAGGTATTCTAATGCTTTATCGGCACGCAATCATGTCACAATTATATACCTAGACTTTGAAAAGGCCTTTGATGAAATTAGGAAAAATTTGAAGCTACGGTCATTGGTTCCAGAATGTGTAGGTCCGTTCGTCTATTCAACGGGTGCTCTTTATTATTGCTTTTTATTTTTATGACCTAAGTCAAATCTTAGTAGTTGAATCGTTGTTTATATGCAGATGATATGTAGAGGAATGGAATACGCTCCTAATATTGAGTAGTGCAATATCTCAGAACCAACGTAACGCATGTGTCCACAAATTTCACGAAAAGGGTTTCCTTCATGCGCATATATACTGTTAACACCCCTGTCCAAAGAAAATCAAAATTATGTAGATCCCAAGCAATACTCATTATTTCATTTCATTATTTGACCAACTAAGACCTGGAAAAAAATATCAACTCTTGTCTCAAATCCCACCACCTGTTAGATAGATAAAAATAAAAATTAAACTAGAACCAGTAAATTTCAAATGTTCTTGTTTTTTATTTTAAACTAAACGTGCAAAATAACAAGGATATAGCATATTGGTTAAAAAACTTTTAGCGTTTTATGAATATTGTAGTTTAAAAGAATCTAAGAGACTAAAAACAGCATTCCGTTTTTAGTTCAAAGTCAAATCACAGTTCCATCATAATTACATACATACATACATTTTTCAGAGACTTATTCACAATTACAAATCATAACTACTATTCAAAAATAAAATTTCATCTAATTTGTCTGCTTGTAGGGAATTTCTCTTGCCATTCATTGTGTCGGCTTCAGTGAAAATCCTTTCTGGAGGGACTGAAGTCGCCGGAATGCATAAATACTTTTGCGACAGCATAAACAGTTCTGGGCTTATGGTCTTGTGCGTTGCCCAAAACGTTAGTGGATCTTGGGATCGATCCAAATAATCCGCTTGCAAGTACTGCTTCACTGCAAGAGCAGCCACAACACTCGGGGCTTTTCTGTAGGTTATTTTCACTTCACTTATCTTATTGTCCAGCATTGTCCATAGGGATATACTTTCTGGAACTGCTGTCGTTTCATTTGTATAATGGATGAAATGAGAAGCCACATCCGCATTAGCAGCTTCTGTTGAACCGCTTTTCTTGTTTATCAGAAACGTCAGCTCCTCGGTAATAAACTTTTCAGCGTGAGCGGCATTTGCTGGATTTCCAAAAGCGATCTTCTTAAACCTCGGGTCCAGAAACGTTGCCTTTGCACAGATCTTATCTGCTTCCAATATCCCAAGGCGACTTTGGATAAAATCAAGTGTAGAATTTTTCAACAAATCTCCTTTCGATGAGTTAATTTTTTGATTTTTTATGGTCAACTGAAGACCTCTTACCAATGGAATCACTAGGGACATTGAGGGATACTTTTCGGCAGACAACTCGACTGTCATGGACTCGATAGGTTTGAGTATAGCTATGCAATCAGATATAACCTCCCACTCGTACGCACTCAAAACCATAGTTGCGTCTACTAGAGACGCGATGACATCAGTCAGTGGCTCCTTTGCCAAAAGAATGCGCTCCAACATTTCAAGCGAAGACGTCCACATCGGTGGTATGTCCAGTTTTAGTTGGCCCATTTCTCCGTGCATGCTCTTGAATTGACTGATGATTGTTCTGCATTTTATGAGTATTTTGACAATTCCCGGATTCATATTGAGTGCATCGATGACACACGCGTTCAGGGTATGGGCCACGCATGGATGGTGATACTTCTTCAAAATGTCGTTTGTAGCCTTTTTGATATTCCATCCGTTATCACTAACTATGGTAACAACTTTTGATGCAATAGACCAGTCGTCGAAAACGTCTGTCAAGACCGTTGATACATTTTCGACTGTGTGATTTGGGGGGACTTCCCGTGTGGCCAGAACTGCTGAGTGTTTTTTATCGTCAACAATGAAATGGCAAGTGACTGTTAAAAATGATCGGCTACTGCCGGAAGTCCACATATCAGTCGTTACAGTAACATGAGTGACATTTTTTAGAACGATTTTTAGTTTGTTTAACATGTCCGCGTATTTATCCGCCAGCATTGCATTTGCCAACCGTTCTCTCTTTGGCACTTTGTATAAAGGCTGGAGCTGTTGGGAATTTTCCAAAAATCCCTCGCCATCAACTATCGAAAGAGGTAAAAGGTCTTTCGTGACCATTTTTATGACTGAATTGTCAATGTCATTTTGTTCAAACTCCGATTTATCTGCTGTCGGTACGATTTCCCTTTTCGGTACTGCTCCTTGTGTAGCTTCCAGTTGAACTGGTTCCATAGGAGGAACGTCAACAACACGAATGGTAATTCCCGATGGTATATTACAAGGCGGCGCTGAAACGGAAGGCCCAACAACTGGACTCGGTTCACTGTGGTCCCCCGAAATTGCCTCAATTAGGCATTCTGGGTGCTTCCGACGTAAATGCCTATTTAAATTTGACGTATTGGATGTCACATTGAAGCACACCTTGCACATATTGCAAACCACAGTTTCGTCAAATATTTTGAAAAAATTCCAAACGATGGATCGCTTTTTATACAGACGCATTCTCTCGGCCATGTTCGCTATAAAAAAAAATGAATGCATTGCTATAGAAACTAGGAGTATATGGAGCATAACGAAGATGAACGCAAAGCTGGGATGTGTTGCTTGATTGGTTGGTAGCTAATTGTGTTTGTACTTATTGTTTGGGAATAATCGAAAACGATATACAAGAAGGACCAGCACTTAGATTTGCAGATGAGCGAAACCAATGAAACCCAAAGAAAAGCGACGACAAATAATTTCGAAACACAATGATGTTGATTATTTATTGCAGGTACTTATCTCGTAGGCTGTTGAAATCCAAGTGGACGAGAATACAAAATTTACAAACGATCGTGGACTAAAACTAAACTGTTATACATTTATAGAAGCGCAACTGCGCAAGTGCATCAAAAAACTGGTTTATGAGAACAAGAGTGACAAACAAGCATGAATAGAATAACATAATTATGATTTGAATTGGATAGAAAATAGAAATAGGGTAAATGTACACTGTTAGGCAAATTATTATCAAAGCAAATTATAATATTATGATTTAAATAAATGGACAAGATATTTTCAAACATTCCCGCGCCCCTGGAACAAGGTTTCAGCATATAGGGAGTGGGGCCAGTTTATGTATCGGGCGTATAAGATTCCCATTAGCCGTCCGTAGAGTAACGACTCTAATATGTCCGTCTTTGCCTGGATGAATTGCGATGATTCGTCCAATAGCCCATTTTCCTGGTGGCAGATTTGAATCCTTGATTACCACCAGATCGTTCAACTGCAAGTCCGGTTGAGGCTGCGACCATCGAGGGCGTTGTTGTAGTGACGTCAAGTATTCCATACTCCAACGTTTCCAAAATCCTTGAACCTTCGTTTGTAGAGCTTGCCAAGAGGACAATCGATTTTGAGGTATCTCGAGCGATGGTTCGGGAACTGCTGAGTAGGATTCACCTATAATGAAATGAGCAGGTGTTAGTGGATCTAAATCATTATCTGATGTTCGACATAGAGGGCGACAATTTAAGAGGGCTTCAATTTGGGTAAGAAGAGTGTAAAATTCTTCAAAGTTAAGGATATCTGACCCAATAACACGACGAATGTGCTGTTTAATTGACTTCACCCCCGCTTCCCACAGCCCACCGAAATGTGGTGCGGAAGGGGGAATGAAGTGCCAGGTGATTGCATCGCGAGCGAGCGACTCTGCTACTAGAGAGTTGTGGTATTCAGACATGGTGATTTGATGCATTTCTGATAATCGTTTAGTAGATCCGCGGAAGTTAGTGCCATTGTCTGAATACATATGCGATGGTTTACCACGACGCGCGATGAAACGACGAAGAGCTGCGAGAAATGCGTCCGTGGTTAGGTCACTTACTAACTCTAAATGTATGGCCTTTGTAGATAGACACACAAATAGAGATATGTATCCTTTTGTGATGTGGGATTTACGACCAATTTTTGTTCTCAACAAAATCGGACCGGCATAATCACAGCCGCAGTGTAAGAAGGGTCGACTAGGCTGTATGCGCTGTGCGGGAAGATTCCCCATGATTTGTGTGGCTGTGGTTTTTCGCTGCCGGAAACATTTTATGCACTCATGGGTTATCTTGCGAAGTAAATTTCTGCAGCCGATGATCCAATACTCCTGGCGGATTAGGACGAACAGTGCTGAGACTCCCGGATGAAGAAGGCGTTGATGAAAATCGATTGCAATGAGTTGTGTAATCGGGTGTCCCTTTGGTAGTATTATCGGATGTTTGACGTTGAAAGAGACGTTTGCTTCTTGAATCCTTCCTCCAACTCGCAATATCTGTTCGTCATCTAAGAAAGGAGATAGGTTAGCGATTTTCGAACTCTTACCGAAATGACCATGCTTCTGGTAATGCAAAATGTCGTCTCCAAAATAAAGATTCTGCAGCCATCTGGTTAGGTTACGTTTAGCGTTGTAAATTTCTTGAGGGCGAAGTTGATGTGCCGTTTCATGGGATAGTTTACGACTTCTTGATATAAATCGGAAGATGAAAGCGACGATTCGTACCAGCTTCTTCCAAGATGATACGCGGGGAAATAGCACATGAAATGGATGCTCCACATTTACGACCAGACAGGACCGCTGGACTTGCTTTTTCTCCTCCTGCCTGCAATCTGGGTGTTCCTGAAAGTGGTTTACGATCGGCCAATGGTCTTCTCCTTTTCCCAACCAATGGGGACCTGTCCACCAAATTGGGTGGTGAACTAGAGCCGATGGTGCTATACCGCGCGAAGCACAGTCCGCCGGGTTCTGGTCAGACCTGATGTGAAACCACCTGTTTCTGGGGATCGTATTCAGGATCTCAGAAGTGCGATTTCCAACGAAGATATCCCAACGACGAGAAGGTGACGAGAGCCAAGAGAGAACAACCTGAGAGTCACACCAAGCGAAGACGTTTGAAAAGGTAATGTTTAAAGACTTTTGCACAGCTACGAGTAATCGCGCAAGCAATAGTGCTCCACACAATTCTAGGCGAGGAATACTCAGCTGTTTAAGTGGTGCAACTCGACTCTTAGCTGCGATAATATTAGTTTGTATAGACCCGTCTGGTAGAATATGACGCGAATATATAACTGCGGCATAACCGGAGGCCGAGGCATCGGAGAAACCGTGCAATTGGAATGATGGATCCGCTATACCTATGCATCGTGGTATGCTGATTTTGGTAAGTTCAGGTAGTTCCTGACGATGCTTACACCATCGTGTAGCAATGCAGTCGGGTAGAGGATCGTCCCAGCTCAGTTTTCGGTGCCATAATTCTTGAAAGATTATCTTTAGTTGGATTACTGACGGAGAAAGGAAACCGAGGGGGTCGAAAATCCGAGCGACTTCGCGAAGAATTTGGCGTTTAGTGATGGATTCGTTGGGTGTTAAGTTTAAACGAAACGCGAAACAATCGATTTTGGAGTTCCAGTACAAACCGAGTACTTTAACCCAAGAATCAGCCTCACTATCGAATGAAATGAATTCGTTTTGACAGAGTTCGTCCGTTTGCAAAAGCTCCTTGCAATTGCTTTGCCACTTGCTAAGTTGTAAGCCACCTTTTGAAAGGAGCTCGATTAAACACATTTTCTTTGACATGGCTTCAGTGAGAGATTCTCCACCTGACACCACGTCGTCAACATAAAAGTCATTTAGAAGTATCTCTGCTGCAGCAGGATACTCTTCACGATAATCATGAGCCAACTGTTGTAGAACGCGTACCGAAAGATAGGGAGCGCACGAGGTTCCGTAAGTAACCGTACATAATCGGTAGTGTTCGATGGGATCAGATGGCGATTTTCGCCAGACGATCCTTTGGAAATCTGTATCTTCATCTGATACCCATATCTGACGAAACATTTTTATTATATCAGCGGTGAATACAAATTTGTGACGACGAAATCTCAAGCATACCGAGAAAAGGTTTCTTTGGATAGGTGGACCAATCAACAACGAATCGTTTAGGGAATTTCCGTTCGAGTCCTTAAATGAACCGTCGAATACAACACGAAGTTTCGTTGTTGCGCTGTCTGGCTTGAGAACTGCGTGATGTGGTAGATAAAATACGTTGGGCTTCGAAATTTCAGACGTTGGTATCTTACGCATATGCCCTAGCGACAAGTATTCTTCCAAAAACGTTGAATACGACTGAGCGACGGTATTATTCTTGGAAAATTTCCTTTCCATTGCCGAAAGACGAGAAATAGCACCGCTGACGGTGTTAGCGAAAACAGGTTTGTTCTTAAATGGAAGCTTGACAATATACTTGCCATCTTCACTCTTTCGATGGTTTTGAATGAAGTGTTCTTCAATGGCCTTATCTTCCTTTGCAACAATTGATTTTGTGTCAACTTCTTCAATTGTCCAAAAGGCCTGCAAAGTCGAGTCAATATCGAGGATCGAGTGATGGGACCGAATGTTTTGCTCCACGCGCGAGTAAATTTGTCCAGCCAATACCCAGCCGAATATAGTTCTTTGGGCAATTGGCTTACCGTTTGAGCTGCGAACGAATTCACCTTGAAGAATTTCCCATACCTTATCCGCACCGAGCAAAATGTCAACAGCATTTGGTTGGTTAAAAGAAGGATCAGCCAAGTCCAGATTTGAGATATGATCCCAATCTTTTATGTCGAACGCAACAGATGGTATCACTGAGGTTATTTTTGATAGGATGAAAGTATTTACCGAAATACTAGCTAAATCAAAACGAGAGGTAATGACCATCGAAGCTAGACCTCTAGATGTCCCAGCACAGGTTGCACCAATCCCACTTATTGGGATGCGAGAATTGGTTCGTCTAAGGCCAAGTCTTTGAATGCAAGATTCGGTGACGAAAGAAACCTGTGATCCAGAGTCTATTAGAAAGCGAACAAGCTGATATTGTCCTTGGCTATCACGAACTTTACCTACCGCTGTAGGAAGTAGAGTTTGTGGAACACACTGGGCGATGTTGATGCTGTGATTTGTGACGAGATGAGTGGGATGAGACGACGATGACGACGAAGACGAAGGTGTATTCAAAGACGATTGATTTGTGTTATCCGAGAGCAAGTTGTTATCTGAGTTGACTGTATGGGGATGTACGAGGGTATGATGCCGAGAATTGCAGCTTTTACAGCGAAACTTCGATTGACAGCGAGCTGCATTGTGACCACCTCGCAAACAATTAAAACAAAGTCGTTTAGACTTAACCAAATCCCTCTTTGTCCCTACATCCAATGCGATGAATTCTGCACATTGCGAAAGAGAGTGCGTCGAGCTACATTTTGGGCACTGATTTGATGATGAGACGTGCATACTTTTGAAAATTGGAGGCTTCTTATTGGTTTCACGAATGTTTACTCTACACGATTCGAGAGCTTCACAGCGTCGCTCGAGAAAGAGTAAGAACTGGTTTATAGTGGGGTATTCTAAATCTACGCTATCAGCTGACCAAGCATGACGAGTGTCTGGATCCACTTTACTGACTAACGCATAGATCATCCATGGATCCCTTTCTAGTGAATTTAGGGAGTCAAGACCCCGTACAACCTCATCAGCGCAGTCAGATATTTTTCGAAGAGTTTTCACGTTAGAACTATGTAGCGAAGGCAATTGCATAAACGTTTCCAAAAGACTGTTGATAATGTAGCGCGGCCTATCGTACCTCTTTTCCAATCTTTCCCATGCCTGTTCATATGTGGCATCAGACAATGGGATGTGGGTTAGCAAATTTAGGGCATCACCCCGAAGAGACGAGCGAAGAAAGTGAAACTTTTGCGTAGGTGACAAGTTTGGTTTGTTATGAACTGAACTTTCAAACATGTCCCTAAACGCGGGCCAATCACGATAATTTCCCGAAAATGGTTCGATATGAATTTTGGGCAACTGGTCGATGAAGTTAGCAAATGAATTAGATGTGTTCGACTGCTGCTGTGCAGGAACTTGTGGGTTTGGCGAAGGATTGACTTGTGAAGCCGTCGGTTCTGGCTTCTTCCTATCCCGAATCGTAGAAAGTAAAACCGATTTCACAACGAGATACTTCGACTCGAATTCCTCGAAGTCATGTTCCGGATCAGTATAACCTTCCTCATTCGCTAGGATATACATTTGCTTTTGCGAGGCATCGAATTTGACCCACAATTCCTCAAGCTTCTCTAGTCTAACTTCGAGAGCATCTAATGTAATTACTTCATTAATTTTTTCCGTAAAGGTTCCTAACTTGGTCAGCGATCCTTTTAAATTACCGCGGATCGCGCGCAAAACCGAAAGACTGAGATCTTGGCTCATCTTAAACGAAATATTCTTTGAAATGTCTATAAACCGCGAAGCAAAAGCACAGATGTTCACAGATATTTGTGTGACGACAAATTAGATATTGTTTCATGCAAAATTTCCACTAATTATATGGCATGCATATCAAATAGTCCATGCAAGCATTATAATAGAATAGCACATGAGCAGACACGATATAGTTCACGAAACCGAAACGAAAATGCTACTCACAAAAAATGTCCCAAAAATGTTCATACATAGAGGTGTAGGAACCAAATATAAAATTCTTTCTACCACGTGGCAAGTCAAAAGGTTATTTCAATTGATCATGCACTACAATTAATGAATTCCCAATTCGACGCAGGGAATGATCGAACGATGCTGATTTTGATTAACGGCAGTTCCGTTAATCACAAATGACGAGATATACTAAATATAACTTCCTAGGTACTCCAAGACGAAATCCAATAATATCCAAAAAGATCCGGCTCGATTCGGACCAGAAATAATGTTTGGGAATAATCGAAAACGATATACAAGAAGGACCAGCACTTAGATTTGCAGATGAGCGAAACCAATGAAACCCAAAGAAAAGCGACGACAAATAATTTCGAAACACAATGATGTTGATTATTTATTGCAGGTACTTATCTCGTAGGCTGTTGAAATCCAAGTGGACGAGAATACAAAATTTACAAACGATCGTGGACTAAAACTAAACTGTTATACATTTATAGAAGCGCAACTGCGCAAGTGCATCAAAAAACTGGTTTATGAGAACAAGAGTGACAAACAAGCATGAATAGAATAACATAATTATGATTTGAATTGGATAGAAAATAGAAATAGGGTAAATGTACACTGTTAGGCAAATTATTATCAAAGCAAATTATAATATTATGATTTAAATAAATGGACAAGATATTTTCAAACACTTATTTTGAAATATTTATTGAAAAATCACACCTGAAAGACTGAATAAGTTATCCGCACAGGCAGCATCGAACTATACGAGCTTGACAGACAGAATTGACAGAAAGGCGGCTATTGATAAGTTTTGCGACTGAAGAGCTCCTCAAAGTTGTTTGCTCGCAGCACACCACTATACTCTCTCTTGGATCTGGTTGGAATCGGAAATCAGGATCGACCTAGCCATCAGAGTGAGTAGTATCAGAAAGCTAGTGGAGAATAAGATTTGTATGAAAGCCAACAACAGGAGAAAGGAATTAACGATAACGACCTGTGAAGTATCACATAATATTTGGCCTAAATATAACAGAGGCCGGACCAACAAACTTCAACAGTTTGACAAGTTCTCCCGCTCTATAGCGGGTCATAAGGAAGATGATTGCTGGACACTTTGTGATAGATATGTGTACACGTGGAGCGGCTAGGCATACACGTAATAACTTTAGCAGAAGTTGTAGGGACGTCGAGCCAATAGAATCCGTTGGCCAACTACTTTGCGACTGCGCGGTCCTAATAAACTCGAGATCGAACATCCCCAACAGCTACTACTTTCATGATGTGGAGCTGGAGGATCTGGAAATATTGTTGGCGGTTTTCAAATGACGTGACATTTTGGTGAAAAACTGTAAGCTGTTTCCTAATAAAGTGCGGACAGTGCATCAGCAGTTAGTTGTAGACCACCAAGCGCGTGCAGCCTACGCTCAAGCCATCTCTAAGCTCATCTCTTGTTTTTGCGATTTGCATTGGCCGGCAAGATCCCCTGATTCGTTCGCGACTTCTTTATGATGGGTTTTTTGAAGTCACGAGTCTATGTCACAAATTTTTAGACTCTTGAAGCTCTCAAAGAGAATATCCGTGAAAATGGAATACTGTACTTATGTAGATGTGTGTAAGAAGAAAATTGTGCGATCTCTATAACTGGTCCACTTATTTCGACTCGGACATGAATTCGTCTTGATTGGGATTGGATTCGTTTAGTGTGAAACTACCCCTAAGGAACTCCAGAGATAATAAAATCGATGTGCATGCCCATACCCGCCTTCCAATGAAAGTCGTGTCCATCCAGACGGGTAGATTTAGAGTGAGTAGAAAAAAGAAAGGCAGATGGCACGGAAAATGCAGTGAAAATCCACTTGGTGATGAAGAAGGCCATGAAGGTTCTTTTCCGCAACATTTGGCCTTCGATGCAAACCTTCATTCATAGTATTTGCGTTGCTAGGTTGAGGACGTCAAAAACAGGCGTCCGCTTCGGGTTTAACATAGAATTTATTTATGTTTTCGAATTCACTATTCATTTACTCCTGTCAAATTGTATGTTATTGCAATGACGCCTTGATTTCGTGTGTAGCCATGGGAATGAAGGTCATGATCACGATAGTGTGACTGCGCTTATGTGCAATATACCACATTAATTCCAATTGCATAGTACAAAAATAAATACAAATATCTATACCAACAAATAATGAAATATGACAAATTTCCTTACATTGTCCCAGTTCTGCGTTAAAAAGGGAAAAAAACATTTATTACTTACCGAGTTTTATTAAAAAATTATTCCTTCGAAATACTATCAAAACCTTTAAACTGTTAACCTGGAATATATATAGGAAAATATTAGCCTCATCCTTTGATGAATTTCGTTCGAATTTGAGTTTGTTTGCCACACAGTGAGCGTCAAAAGTAAGTAACCACCAATTTTCTTTAGTGTTTTGAAACCAACAACATCTCAATATCTACGTAAAACTATGAAAACGTAGGTACCCATTTAAATTCGAAAACAAGAATACGTTATAGGTAAATATTAAAACAACAATTTACAAACTACAAAGACAAATTATGCGTTGACGTTCACTTACTTTTGACGTTGACTGTAGGTATATATGGGGTGGGACATCTGTTATTTAAACACTTACAGCTCGTAAGCTTTTAAAACAATGTACAGAAACCCAAAACCTATATTTTCGCGTTTCAGAATCAATTTACGTTTGAACAGAGTTGAAAAATATTACAAAGTAACTTTCAAAATGTGTGTAGGCACTTTTAGCAGAAACTTCGAAATAATGCACCAATCGCAGTAAACTGATACGATATTTGATATTTTTAATATTATCTACCTAAAACAGTTTATTTGAAAAAATTCTCTATTATAGCAAAAAAAAAAGAGCAATTCAAATTCGAACGAAATTCATCAGTCAATTGATCACTAAGCCAGTAAAACGTTAACCACACAAAATTCACCAATAAAAAAAATTAAAATTCTAGTTCTATAACCAGCAAGCACAGTCCAACGAAAGTCCAATTAATAGTTCAAAAATTTAAGTAACGTGCAAAAATTATAATTTATTAAAATATCGCGCAGAAATTGTCGTCCACACTTCGAATCTAATTGCCATCGACTGAATGAAATGAAGTGAACAACTCACTCGCTCTCGAAATGAACAACGAAACCTTTATGGCTTGGCTATTACCTACTCTTATTGACAGGAACTAGAGTTTTAAAAATGTAGCAGTTGGACGAATGAAAACTTTCAAGCCGAAACAAAATAGTCGATAAACGGAAGGTGGAATGAATGACGTTAAGAGTAGGTAAGGTACCTACATCTCTGCAACGCATATGTACTCTCCCGGAGGCTCAAATTACATTCGAGGTATTCGTCTTATGAAAACAATAATTAAAATAGCACCGACGACGACGACGACGATGACACGCCTTGATTTGACATGCTTTAGTTTCGTGCTATACTCGTACTCAAGTTGATCAGAATCTCGTATGTTCTTAGATTTTATTTTGCTCTTAACCTGGAAACGCAGTTTTCACAGGAAATTACTTTTTTGCTTACATTTATTTGCAATTCAATGGAAATCGTAATCATAATCATATTCCATGGACATTTGTATAAACCCATCAAAAATATCAATTAAAAACGCAAGGAACCCGAGCAAAAGTCCTCCAATTCGAATGAAATTGGATAAGTTTCCGTTCCGACGAATACCTCGCGTTACGTTAGCTTACATACAGTATACATTAAATAATATTATTGTAAACTTAATTTCAAGTCGTTGGAGTATGTTCTGAATAAAAGGCTGAATTATTTTTCAGCTACTATCGATAGGTACTAATAATCATTTTTAAATCTTATGAACTCACAATGGCGAAATTTTCGATATAAATTCATCTATTGTGACCTACCACCTATTGAACTATTACAGCCCTCTATCGGTTTAAAAAGTGGTTTAATTTAGACCGTGGCTTAAAATATCCATGGGAATAATGGCAAATTTTCCTTTAGAGGATATTTTAGCAAGTACGTATCGTGCACGGCATTTTTTGCAATTAATATTTTCTTAAGAAAACAATTCCATTTCAGGCAAAAACTGAAACTTTATGGGGATTGCAATTATTTTTCATATTTCACTACGATTTAGCTCGAAACACTACGTTTTTGTAATTTTGCATTGGAAACGCTGCCACTGAATGTTTTCCAGAGTTCCTTACGATGAATGCTCTCACATGCCTATTTTTGTCGATGAGTCAATTAGTCACCCACTCACCACTCACCACCACCTTATATGATTTATAATTTATGAGTCTATTAAATCTTCTCGGGTTACCTACTCGGTGATAGTCGTCATATTGTGCACAAACCACAGAGAACTAGACCGCCGACTTTCCGTACACCTACCCGATTCTCCCCGGAAAAAATTACCCTGTCTGTGAATACGTGTAAATGTCAAAATTAATGGCGGGAATGTAAATAAAACCTAAGAGCGGCCATTTATTGGGATGTGTTAAGAAACGTTGGGAACTAAGTTGAGGTACTGTTTACATTTTAGATAAAATCATACTGCAAGTAGCTAGACGGCTGGTTGGAATGATTTAAACTTAATTTTGAGCGAAAATATAATTTATATCGTTGCTAATAATTTGTTCGCTCATTCGAAAACTTACTTTTTTATAATTCACAAGAAATTCATCGCAACAATAAATAACCCGCGAATAAAAAATATTAGTGAATGAAAAAAAAATCGCTGGCGATTTATTTTACGTACCAGCAAATTTGTTAAAATTGCTATCAAATAAGAGATAACTTTTGGAATTGTGGTTTAGTTTCACACGAGAACATTATCTTACAATTACCTTGTGGCATCAGCATAAATTATTATACTGCTTTCTCTTTCTTACAGCTCATTTCTTTTTCTTTTCAGCGAGTTGGTTGTGTTTTATTCTTGTCTCCGAAAAACTTTAACTTTTTCAGCATTTATTCACTCATAGGCCTGTTTTATTGCGCATCTATAAAGTAGGGGTATTCATGCAACGTCGTAACGAACGTGGTAAATGAACTGTCAAATTTTGTATGGAAAATCACACAAGATGTTAAAAAAACCGAAATGGTAAACTTACTACGAGGTCAATGTGACATTTTTTCACACTTGAAATAAAGGCGCGAAATCAGGAAAAAAATAGTTTGCATGCATTTATAATACTTTTGATGTTTTTATAAATAAAAATTGCACGTTTTACTATTCCAAGTGTAGGATAAATTATTAATCCATCAAATTGTATTAAGAAAACAAGTTTTAAAAGAGTTTTAAATAACGAGGTTTTCAATTCCAAACAAAGTATGTTTTCGTTCACGGCAGAAAGTTTGGAATTGTAAGTTTCGTTATGTAAACCCTTTTAATACTTTTTTTCTTCATACAATTTGATAGAATAACTAATTATTCTACACTAGGAATTGTAAAATGTGCAATTTTCTATTTACGCGAATGGTAAACTTACGACGTTGCATGAATACCCTTGTCAAGCAGTGTGTAGTTGTTGTAATTGCGTGTTAAAATGTCTACTTCTCTTTACTTCACTGAGATAGATGTGCAATAGGTCTAATAACAAAATCAAAATAACAAATAAAGGATAACCACGTGAATAAACCAAAGTGAAAAATAAATCACGAAAAGAGTTTCATTTTGATATTTTGTTTTGTCCTGAAGCTCTTCATTCCAAAGTTCCAGGAGCACGTCTTTTCCGGACCAATTTTGTTTTTTTGCACTCATGAAAATATATAATAGATCACGAAATTAATAACATGATTTTAGCTAAATCAAGTGAATTTAGCTAAATCAAGTTGGTGGGAACATGGTATAAGTGAAAAGAATATTATCACATGTTTTGACCATTCACATGAACACTTTTATTTATCGCAACAGTTCGCCAAGTTCAAACATAAATTTCTACTACTTAACAATCTTTGATTTAAGTTTACATAAGTTCGAACGAATTTTGTATTTGATAGTTTGTGGAGCGGGTTTTCATGTCGTAAATTTTGAATAAACTTGTGAAAATTCGCACCAAGGGTGTTTTCCTTCGAGGCAAACATTTTTAGTTCAAAATTTCGTTGTTTAAACTCTTTTCAAACTAGTTTTTCCCATATTTTGATGCATTAATTTATTATTCTATATGAGCAATTTTTTGTTATATAAATGCATCAAAAGTGATTTGTTCGCATATTATTATCAATTCGTTTGTTCATTCTCATGTGAATATTCCTTTACATCGCCAATTTTAATTGATATCAGCAGTTTGAACAATTTAACATTTCCTAAAATTAAACTGTGATGTGAACGAAGTGTAACTGGAAAAAAAGAAGAAACCTTCAGAACACAGCCCCACTGCCATAAACCATAGCCAGGTGCAACTGCCATAGGATTTTACTAAGTATGCGTGTGCCGTAATTTCTTCCCTTTGATTTATACAGGCCCAACACATAAATAAATCCTATGGTGCCAACAGCTTGTGGGCAAAGTCCGTTATGTGGGAGGAGTCGACGGTCTATTTCTTACTGGTTTGTGATATTGTGCTGATGGAGTCTCACTGAAAATCATGTGATCAAATGCATTGGTCGTCTGTAGGGGTACCTTTATCGACTAGTGTGTGAGGGTTGCGACGAAGCGCTTTCCGCTCGAAGATTTGGGGCCTCTTTTTGTAGGTGGGACTTATACGAGATGGAGGGAAGCAGCAAGTTGTTTATTGGACCCGATTCAACTGCTTGCTGCTTGTAGAGAAAAAGTTTTGTCCTTTTTATTCTCATTAGCATTAGTAGCCTAAGTTATAAGTTATAATATGGAATAGCTGCCCTTTTGGAGTGTATAGTAGTTCTGAGCTAGTATTAGACGATATGTTGCCAAATTTGTGTCATCATATGTACCTATGCTGAAAGATGTCAGCATAATGTAGGTATATGTTGGCAAACTAAACAAATTGTCTAATTGCCCTTTTTGGGACCGTGTGCCAATAGTCAGACAAATTTTCGGTGTATGATGAGATGACGAACTAAAGTAGGCTCAGCATTCGTCCCATTTTTTAGCATACGGTTGTGATATTTTTGAAGTTTCGATAAATGTTTAAAGAAACGTGTTTTAAGAGAAAAATGTCTGAGCTTATACCTATGTTCTCGTTGAACTGGTTTTGTTGTGCATTCTTAGCCATCCGCCGTTGGAGAATTGTCAATTTAGAATTTCCGCCTTTATGACCTATCATTTTCGTCGTGTCGAAGTCATTTTCAATATGGTACAAAAACACGAGAAAACAAGTGAAATTATTGTCAGCTTTGATAGCCAGCACTACATGACATACACACAAGTCATGCAAAATGTGAGGCATTTGAGTAGCACATGGTTCTAATATTGGTTTTGTATGAGAGGTACCAAAACTGACGAAGCGACGTTAAAAATTTCACAAAACCGCATTCGCCTAGACAGACAGACAGACGAACATAGCTTAATCGATTTAATCGAGTGATCCTGGTTCATGTCCTGCCCAAAACCGTTGTTGTGCCACTAACATGCGCGTCCGGGTTCCCGAATATTCGATATCATCATTCTGACATTCCCTCGGATATCCCATAACTGTCTGCATGCGATACGCAAGCATGCGATAAGCAAGCCTGCAATACGCAAGCATGAATATTCGTGTGAATATAAATAAAAGAACCAATTTGTTCCGCTGCTAGAATGCAACTGACTTTATTTTTATTCCTTAAAATTGAATTAAACATTATGAACTTAAACTAGGTCAAATAATTAATTAAACAAATGCTGATTCGGGTGCGGATAAACTAGGTCGATTAAACAAAAGTGTTGATTCGGGTGCGGATGTGGTGTTGGTTGCGCTGTGGGGTTAATGTTCGGTGCATTGTGAAATTATGAAAATGATGATTCGGGTGCGGATGTGGTGTTGGTGTTGATTAAGCGGTGGGGTTAATGTGCGGTGCATTAACTACTCTCCCCTTTAAACGGAGCTGTCCGCAGCTGTTTGCAGACTTTTCAGGAGGTCTTGTACGAACTTCTCCCTATCTAGTTCCTTTAAGCTGACATTGTTGTGACCCTCTCTGGTGCGATCATTTCGTTTCTTCCTTAACTTTGAAATAAGGGCACCTAGGAATACCATTGTAATACTAAAGGAAAACAAAGCAAGCCATATTAGACTGTGTGACTTTACTTCCTGTTTCAGGGTTGCGATATGTTCTAAATTCTTCAAATGGACTTCGTTTAGGTATGGTAAGGAGAGCATCGTCAAGTGTTCCGAAAAATTGATTGCTTGTACCCTAGGTGGTTCCGGGCTTAAATGAGCGATCTGCTTGGCATTAGTGTAGATCGTCCCGTTGATCCTTGCTTTTTCATCGAATATCAAAACGTAGGTACCATTTATTAAAATTGGCTGACTATCTCCTTCCTGGACTTCGGCAATTTGGTTGTTAATAATTATGAGACCATCTTCGATGACCTTCACAGGGTCGAGTTGATGAGCCGTCGCTGTTTTGCATAGCGCTGTGTTATTATTCATCAAGTGCTGCACGCACGTGTAGTCAGAGCCCAGTTCGCAAAATGTCAGTGACGTTGCCTTCCTGCAGTTTTTTAAAGGCTTATAGATGGTTTCGCATTGCGCAATTTCAAATGTTTCTAAAACTACTATTTTGTTATCGTGTATTACAGGGAATAAACTTATTCTATTGCATGTGAGCTGAATTATAGGGTATTTTATTAAAAACAGTATCAAATCATTATTTTGCATTATCTTTAACTTAGAGCTATTTAAAATTTCGGTAATGCTAATATTTGTAAAGTGCTCTGCTCTTATTACAGATTCAATTTCTGCGTCGTCTAGTATTATTGGGTTTATTAGGTTCATCTTCCCCAACATAACGGAATAAATTATATTGTCTAGGTCAGTAATCATTGCTTTATTTCTGCTCAGAATAAGCTCAAATAAATGCCCTGTATCAGTTTTAATTTCCTTTGTAGCGTCTAGTAATTTATTCACCGTTTCTGTTAGTTGGTTGATTTTCGTCTGCAACACAGTGTTCACCACGATTTGGCGTTCGTTCGCTTCAATAAGTGCTTCCTCTTTGGTTTTAACCTCATTAAAATCGTCAAAGTCAGGTGTACCAGCTATATATTTTAAGGCTGTGCCTATCAGGTTTATACCACGAGCATGTCGGTGGTGAACTCGGAGAGTATTTAGAAGGTGTAATATTTGTTCGACGTCAACCTGAATTGCCTTCCTTTCGTCAATTTTTTTAAATAATGGTATAAACTTTAGGGTTTGGTAGGACATAATTTCATAGGCCGTTAAATTAGTGCAATGCGTAATGTAACCGCTACTGGTGTAGATGGCAACCCTTCCATTGGGGACAGGAATATAATGGGCGTGTGAATAATTTAGAAGTCTCGTGTTTGCGATTCGTAAAAAAATCAAATGAAGAGCCCTTAGAAAGAAGAAGAAGAAAAAAAAAAATATTATCTCAGGTTATCTTTATGTACTTGCCTATTGTCAATGAGTACTACAGTTCCTAAGTCTCTCTGTATAGTTTTTTCTATAAAAAGTTTTGTGAACTTATTCCCTATTCGTCTATTGGTTCGAACAAATACCTTGTCACCAGGTTTGAAAATTCGTGTCTTTTTTTTTCTATTGTGGTAACAAAGGTCTGATTGTTGAGTCTGTTCAATTCGATTTTTAACTTCGTTTCCTAATTCAGGGGGCATTGAGTGTATTATGTCGATAGGTCTTCGGTTTGTAACGGAATGAATCGTCCTATTATATTTGGCAGTTGCGATAAGGATTAGCTCAGAAGTATCCTCTATATTTTGTTCTAGCTTTATACATCTGGCTATCTCTGATAGTGTGCTGTGGAATCTTTCTACTTGACCGTTTGTTGTGCTATGGAATGGGGGTGTTGTAAAAACGCTAACGTTAAAGTGATTCTGGAGTAGCGACTTGATGGTTTCAGAGTTGAATGATCTTTCGTTATCGCAAATTACGGTCTTGGTGTTTTTGAAAACATTAATAATCTCCAAAAGCGGTTCTTTAATATCGATTATTGCACGAGATTTCACTGGTATTACCATCGCAAACTTAGAAAACTTATCCAAACAAGTGAGGAAGTGTTTCTTGTCTGTTGAGTAGATGTCGATGTGAAGGAGTTCACCGGGTTGGGTGGGTATGGGTGTTCTGCCTATTCGGGTTTTAAGGGGATGTCTTTGATATTTCGCTTCGCGACAGATCTTGCAATTGGAATAGATCTCTTTAAGTTTTTTCCTAATATCTGGGAAATAGTAATCGTTCAGTATTTGTTTCATATTTTCACGTACGGATCTATGAGCTCTGTTATGCTCAGTAATGACAATTTCTTCTTGATCGTTTTTGTTAAAAATATCGGTGACGAATTTTGAAGTGTGCAGAAATTTCACAGATGGAAATTCGTTGACCAAATTGTTTTGGATTTGTGCAAGGATAGGTAGATCACAAAAAATTGCGTTGACCACATCAGGATTTATGCTTTCCTTAAGGATTTCAAAAAGCTCGTTAAAATTGCAAAATGTTATTGTGTGTCTGATTTTTGCTCTAAAAATGATCTTGGTTACTTTTGATGTTTTTTTATCTTCGTTGAGGATTAACTGATTCTTAAAGCAATTTACTGGGTTTGGGACGGTATCTATGGTTGCGGACAGAGATTCTTCGCTGTGTGCCGTTACGGAGCTGGATGATTCAGTTTGCTCCAAGGCATTTATGTGTTGTCTAGATAGTGCATCTGCAACAAAATTCTCCTTTCCTGGTTTGTAAAAGAATTTTGGAGAAAACTCTTCTACAAATGCCTTCCACCTTTTGATTTTCGCATTTGGATTTTTGTCAGATACCGCGAAGGTCAACGGTTGATGATCTGTGTAAATGTTTAACCGTTTAACGCCATACAAATAGTTACGCAATTTCTGCAGGGACCAGACTATGGCCAAAAGCTCTCGTTCATTAGTAGCATAATGCTCTTCCGTTGAGGATAAAGTTCTCGAGATCATTGTAATCGGCCTACCGTTTTGTGACAGCACGGCTCCTAGTGCGTGTGAAGAAGCGTCAGTAGTTAGATCGAACGGTCTGTTGAAATCTGGGTAAAGTAGAAGCACGTCCTCGGAGGCTAAGATTTGTTTAATTTTATCAAATGCTATGAGAGCATCTTCATCTAGATCTATGCTTAAATTTTTCGACTTATTGGTACCAATATTGCCGTTTTCACCCCGCAAATATTTCGTAAGAGGTTTTGTAATCTGAGCATAATCTTTGACGAATCTCCGATAATAACCAGAGAGTCCCAGAAAGGACCGTAGACCACGAAGTGTTTTAGGAACTTCGTAGTTAACAATATCGTTCACTTTATCCGGACAGGTCTTAATACCCTTATTTGATACTAAGAATCCTAAGAACTCAACTTCTTGTCTGAAAAACTTGGACTTTTCGGAGGAAACACGCATATTAGCCTTGTAAAGTTTCGTTAGAATATGGTTAATGTCTTGAATATGTTGTTCCTTTGTTTGAGAAAAGATTATGACATCGTCGATGTAAACGTGACAAATTGTCCCGATTTCTTTTCTTAAAACATCATCTATTGCTCTTTGAAAAATGCTGGGGGCATTTTTGAGGCCAAAGGGAAGTCTGCAAAACTCGTATTTCCCATTATTAATAGAGAAAGCTGTTTTTTCCCTATCTTGTTCTGCTAATTTAATCTGATGAAACCCAGATTTAAGATCCAATGTTGTAAAAAACGAGGATTTGCCTAAATTTGCAAGAATAACGGATGTGTCGGGAATGGGATACTTGTCACTAATGGTCTTTTCATTTAATTTCCTGAAATCTACAACCATTCGCATCTTGCGCTGTCCCTTTTCATCAGTTCCCTTCTTATCGACTACCCAGATTGGACTGTTATATGGCGACCGTGAAGGTCTTATAATGCCATCCGTAAGTAGATCGCAAATTTCTTTATTAACAAACTCGGCAGCAGCCATAGGGTATGGATACGATTTGGAATAGACAGGCTCACTATCCTTTGTTCTTATAGAGGCGACGATGTTAGTATTGTAGGGTAAGGATTCGTTTGGGTCTGCAAATACTTTTGACCAATACTTCAGCAGAGATGTAAATTGTTCCCGTAGATCTGTGGGTACTGTTGTACAGTCGTACGAAATATAATTAACCTGTTTGCAATAAAAGTACAATAATTTCTCTTCCACGCCATTGTAAGATATAGTACCTTTTCTTAGATCCATTTGAGCATGGATTTCTCTTAGGAAGTCAAATCCAATTATACCATCGAACGTATCGAGATTAGGTAAGATGAAAAAACAAGCGTTTCTGCCAAAAACATTAATCAAGCATTTAGATGTGATCTGGTTTGTACCATGTATAGATTTGATATAAAATTGTTTCTCAATTGGCTTTACTCCCTTTAAGTTATCGAGCCACTTAATATAATTTTTAGAAGCACCGGTGTCTATTAATAACTTTATTTCTCTCCCTCCTATTATTCGGCTTACATATGGTAGGAGGGATTTACCCCTAAAAAATTTACTTCATCCAATATCTCATTGTTGCATGCGTTGTCGTACGATTGCTCATATCGCTGCTCTTCATATCTTCCGACGTCTTTATGATAGTATTGTTGGTAGCAATGGTCGTCTGTATCGCCGTTATATTCAGGGAGTACTGGTTGTTGTTGTTGGTTTAGATGATTAATTCTCTGTACCTTAGCTATTGGCTGTCGGTCTGATTCACGATACCTTTTGGGTGATCTATTTTGGTTATCTATCATCGGGGTTCTTGAATGGGGACTTTGAATGATCGGCCTATTCTGGTAATTCGTCTGTTGTCTAAAGTGCGAAGTTGATGGATCAACTTCCATGGCCGTCTGTACAGGACGAATTTGATTATTTTGCACTTGTTTATAATGAGGAGAATTATAATGGGCATTCAAGTTTTGTTTGTTGTTCAGGTATTCATTCCGGGTAGAGAAAGAATTAGCAAACGCGTAACGCGCTTGATTAGCTTCTAGTTCCTGAGCAAGTGCTAATGCACTCGGCATATCAATGGGTTTTGATGAAAATAGAATGTCACACATTGGCTTATTTAAACCAGAGATAAAAATTCTCAGAGCATCCTGCCTATATTTCTGACTAAGTGATTCGATGAGTGCAGCGTTTCCCTCATTGAACATAATAGTCTTATTAAGAATTAAAGCCAATTTCTGCTCAATCTGATCATAAAAATCGGTTATAGTCATTCTACCTTGCCTGAGAGTGGACATCTCTCGTTCAATGAGATGAATTGGCCGCTTGTCGGCATAAGTAAAATCTAGACGTGATATGATAGCGTGAAAATTTAGAACAGTATTGAACGAGGATAAGACAAGATCCGCTGAACCAATGACTTTATTTCTTATTATTGCAACTGCTTGGTAATGTTTGGAACTACCAACATGGTCCTCGAATAACCTGTAGGCAGCAAATGCAGCTTGTCGCCATGAAACATAACGAGCTTGATTTCCTTCGAAATCAGGTAGGGATTTCACTAAATCCAGAGATTCAGTGCAAATTTTGTCCTGGTCAATTATTACAGGTTTGTATTCCTCTACAGTAATTGGAGTTTCTAATGCCTGCAGTCGGTTCGTTAGTTCAGTAACTTGCCCTTCGAACGTCCTCCTAGTATGTTCTATGGCAGCCTGTACTGCAGCAGTAACTACTGTTTGTAGTGTTTGTGCGTCCATTTTTTGTTAAGTCTTTATTCGTTTTGTTAGGGAAGTTAAATTTTTACTTTAAAATACTTTATAAATCAAAACGGCTGAGCACTCCACTTACATGAAAATGATCCTCATTCTGTTGCACTCACAATTTTAAAGTTCTTCTTAAACTAATTTGGACACTGGTTTCAAATTTTAAACTAATTCCTTTTTAATCTTCTTAGGATAGTCTTTAGCACGAGTTTCCTTCTTTTTAGGGTATCGGTTTAGGACTTAGGGCAATGCGTTGCGGTAGACACGGGTCTATTATTCCTTTACTGGAATTTTTTTTGAACCGAACTCGCGTTGCCTTAGAAAAAATATCGAGGGTCACGGGTTTAGAACTTAGGGCAATGAGTTGCGGTAGACACGGGTCTATTATTCCTTTACTGGAATTTTTGGAACCGAACTCGCGCTGCTTCAGAAAAAAATGTTGTTGGGCGCCAATAAAAGAACCAATTTGTTCCGCTGCTAGAATGCAACTGACTTTATTTTTATTCCTTAAAATTGAATTAAACATTATGAACTTAAACTAGGTCAAATAATTAATTAAACAAATGCTGATTCGGGTGCGGATAAACTAGGTCGATTAAACAAAAGTGTTGATTCGGGTGCGGATGTGGTGTTGGTTGCGCTGTGGGGTTAATGTTCGGTGCATTGTGAAATTATGAAAATGATGATTCGGGTGCGGATGTGGTGTTGGTGTTGATTAAGCGGTGGGGTTAATGTGCGGTGCATTAACTTATACACAATCAGCAGAATCGACATCGTGCGAAAATAGATAACATAATGCGACTGCTGGTTTATGGAAAATCGGCACTGCATTGGCTTTCTCTCGTTTTTGGACAGGTGAGTCTGAATTATACGGCAGCATTTATTTCTACACCGTGTTGGAGTTAGTGCACTACCGCCTACGCTTAGTCTGTTGTCTTGTCTTGTCGTTTCGTTGTACATTGATCACGTAGTAGATTTCACAAGAGTCACAGAAAATCGATGAATACAACGCGCGTATGCACGAAAAAATGGCTTCTCTGAGATCATAGAAATGGTTATTAGTAACGCGCTAAGACTCTAAGAATGCCCACTGCAAAATAATATTTAAAATAACCTTCGGGGTAGCTACATTATTTTGCACTTCCCTCCGATGGCGCTGGCTGCAGAAACAAGCAAGCAAGCATATTGGATAAAAGGTTAACCTTCCTCGGCCCCGCAGTCATAAACACTTACTAAGTCATTAATGTCAACTGGGGAACGAAAAGAGGGATATTTTATGACATCCATAACGAGACTGCCTTAAATTCTTCAGCCGACTTGTACAAACACTTCAAATGACATGAGATCATCTTAAACAAAGACTTATACAACTACTGTCAATCAATTTAATTTATTGTTACTCCAAGTCGGGACATTTTCCTTGATTTTGCACATAAAAATGCGTCTTTGGGGTTACTTTAGGCAATCCTCTGTTTCGATTGAAAGAAGACCGCCAACATCTAGGCTGCATCCAGCATGTGTATGTGTCATCATTATTTGTCAATTGTCACACATATGATTTATTACTGTGTATTTATACTTTTGAATAGTTGGTGCGCAGACACAGTCTGTATGTAGCTGGAAGGGATTTCTAAGAGTAACATTGTGTGACCTGAAAGCTTCGAAACTGAAGCCTTTTATTCAGAATATACTCCAACGACTTAAAATTTAGTTCACAATAATATTATTCAATGTGTTCTACGAAGAGTGTGTTCAAGTATGTAGGGTGTAAGTTAACGTAACGCGAGGTATTCGTCGGAACGGAAACTTATCCAATTTCATTCGAATTGGAGGACTTTTGCTCGGGTTCCTTGCGTTTTTAATTGATATTTTTGATGGGTTTATACAAATGTCCATGGAATATGATTATGATTACGATTTCCATTGAATTGTAATTTCCTGTGAAAACTGCGTTTCCAGGTTAATAGCAAAATAAAATCTAAGAACATACGAGATTCTGATCAACTTGAGTACGAGTATAGCACGAAACTAAAGCATGTCAAATCAAGGCGTGTCATCGTCGTCGTCGTCGTCGGTGCTATTTTAATTATTGTTTTCATAAGACGAATACCTCGAATGTAATTTGAGCCTCCGGGAGAGTACATATGCGTTGCAAAGATGTAGGTACCTTACCTACTCTTAACGTCATTCATTCCACCTTCCGTTTATCGACTATTTTCTTTCGGCTTGAAAGTTTTCATTCGTCCAACTGCTACATTTTTAAAACTCTAGTTCCTGTCAATAAGAGTAGGTAATAGCCATAAAGGTTTCGTTGTTCATTTCGAGAGCGAGTGAGTTGTTCACTTCATTTCATTCAGTCGATGGCAATTAGATTCGAAGTGTGGACGACAATTTCTGCGCGATATTTTAATAAATTATAATTTTTGCACGTTACTTAAATTTTTGAACTATTAATTGGACTTTCGTTGGACTGTGCTTGCTGGTTATAGAACTAGAATTTTAATTTTTTTTATTGGTGAATTTTGTGTGGTTAACGTTTTACTGGCTTAGTGATCAATTGACTGATGAATTTCGTTCGAATTTGAATTGCTCTTTTTTTTTTTGCTATAATAGAGAATTTTTTCAAATAAACGGTTTTAGGTAGATAATATTAAAAATATCAAATATCGTATCAGTTTACTGCGATTGGTGCATTATTTCGAAGTTTCTGCTAAAAGTGCCTACACACATTTTGAAAGTTACTTTGTAATATTTTTCAACTCTGTTCAAACGTAAATTGATTCTGAAACGCGAAAATATAGGTTTTGGGTTTCTGTACATTGTTTTAAAAGCCTACGAGCTGTAAGTGTTTAAATAACAGATGTCCCACCCCATATATACCTACAGTCAACGTCAAAAGTAAGTGAACGTCAACGCATAATTTGTATTTGTAGTTTGTAAATTGTTGTTTTAATATTTACCTATAACGTATTCTTGTTTTCGAATTTAAATAGGTACCTACGTTTTCATAGTTTTACGTAGATATTGAGATGTTGTTGGTTTCAAAACCCTAAAGAAAATTGGTGGTTACTTACTTTTGACGCTCACTGTGTGGCAAACAAACTCAAATTCGAACGAAATTCATCAAAGGATGAGGCTAATATTTTCCTATATATTTTCCAGGGTAACAGTTTAAAGGTTTTGATAGTATTTCGAAGGAATAATTTTTTAATAAAACTCGGTAAGTAATAAATGTTTTTTTCCCTTTTTAACGCAGAACTGGGACAATGTAAGGAAATTTGTCATATTTCATTATTTGTTGGTAGATATTTGTATTTATTTTTGTACTATGCAATTGGAATTAATGTGGTATATTGCACATAAGCGCAGTCACACTATCGTGATCATGACCTTCATTCCCATGGCTACACACGAAATCAAGGCGTCATTGCAATAACATACAATTTGACAGGAGTAAATGAATAGTGAATTCGAAAACATAAATAAATTCTATGTTAAACCCGAAGCGGACGCCTGTTTTTGACGTCCTCAACCTAGCAACGCAAATACTATGAATGAAGGTTTGCATCGAAGGCCAAATGTTGCGGAAAAGAACCTTCATGGCCTTCTTCATCACCAAGTGGATTTTCACTGCATTTTCCGTGCCATCTGCCTTTCTTTTTTCTACTCACTCTAAATCTACCCGTCTGGATGGACACGACTTTCATTGGAAGGCGGGTATGGGCATGCACATCGATTTTATTATCTCTGGAGTTCCTTAGGGGTAGTTTCACACTAAACGAATCCAATCCCAATCAAGACGAATTCATGTCCGAGTCGAAATAAGTGGACCAGTTATAGAGATCGCACAATTTTCTTCTTACACACATCTACATAAGTACAGTATTCCATTTTCACGGATATTCTCTTTGAGAGCTTCAAGAGTCTAAAAATTTGTGACATAGACTCGTGACTTCAAAAAACCCATCATAAAGAAGTCGCGAACGAATCAGGGGATCTTGCCGGCCAATGCAAATCGCAAAAACAAGAGATGAGCTTAGAGATGGCTTGAGCGTAGGCTGCACGCGCTTGGTGGTCTACAACTAACTGCTGATGCACTGTCCGCACTTTATTAGGAAACAGCTTACAGTTTTTCACCAAAATGTCACGTCATTTGAAAACCGCCAACAATATTTCCAGATCCTCCAGCTCCACATCATGAAAGTAGTAGCTGTTGGGGATGTTCGATCTCGAGTTTATTAGGACCGCGCAGTCGCAAAGTAGTTGGCCAACGGATTCTATTGGCTCGACGTCCCTACAACTTCTGCTAAAGTTATTACGTGTATGCCTAGCCGCTCCACGTGTACACATATCTATCACAAAGTGTCCAGCAATCATCTTCCTTATGACCCGCTATAGAGCGGGAGAACTTGTCAAACTGTTGAAGTTTGTTGGTCCGGCCTCTGTTATATTTAGGCCAAATATTATGTGATACTTCACAGGTCGTTATCGTTAATTCCTTTCTCCTGTTGTTGGCTTTCATACAAATCTTATTCTCCACTAGCTTTCTGATACTACTCACTCTGATGGCTAGGTCGATCCTGATTTCCGATTCCAACCAGATCCAAGAGAGAGTATAGTGGTGTGCTGCGAGCAAACAACTTTGAGGAGCTCTTCAGTCGCAAAACTTATCAATAGCCGCCTTTCTGTCAATTCTGTCTGTCAAGCTCGTATAGTTCGATGCTGCCTGTGCGGATAACTTATTCAGTCTTTCAGGTGTGATTTTTCAATAAATATTTCAAAATAAGTACAAACACAATTAGCTACCAACCAATCAAGCAACACATCCCAGCTTTGCGTTCATCTTCGTTATGCTCCATATACTCCTAGTTTCTATAGCAATGCATTCATTTTTTTTTATAGCGAACATGGCCGAGAGAATGCGTCTGTATAAAAAGCGATCCATCGTTTGGAATTTTTTCAAAATATTTGACGAAACTGTGGTTTGCAATATGTGCAAGGTGTGCTTCAATGTGACATCCAATACGTCAAATTTAAATAGGCATTTACGTCGGAAGCACCCAGAATGCCTAATTGAGGCAATTTCGGGGGACCACAGTGAACCGAGTCCAGTTGTTGGGCCTTCCGTTTCAGCGCCGCCTTGTAATATACCATCGGGAATTACCATTCGTGTTGTTGACGTTCCTCCTATGGAACCAGTTCAACTGGAAGCTACACAAGGAGCAGTACCGAAAAGGGAAATCGTACCGACAGCAGATAAATCGGAGTTTGAACAAAATGACATTGACAATTCAGTCATAAAAATGGTCACGAAAGACCTTTTACCTCTTTCGATAGTTGATGGCGAGGGATTTTTGGAATATTCCCAACAGCTCCAGCCTTTATACAAAGTGCCAAAGAGAGAACGGTTGGCAAATGCAATGCTGGCGGATAAATACGCGGACATGTTAAACAAACTAAAAATCGTTCTAAAAAATGTCACTCATGTTACTGTAACGACTGATATGTGGACTTCCGGCAGTAGCCGATCATTTTTAACAGTCACTTGCCATTTCATTGTTGACGATAAAAAACACTCAGCAGTTCTGGCCACACGGGAAGTCCCCCCAAATCACACAGTCGAAAATGTATCAACTGTCTTGACAGACGTTTTCGACGACTGGTCTATTGCATCAAAAGTTGTTACCATAGTTAGTGATAACGGATGGAATATCAAAAAGGCTACAAACGACATTTTGAAGAAGTATCACCATCCATGCGTGGCCCATACCCTGAACGCGTGTGTCATCGATGCACTCAATATGAATCCGGGAATTGTCAAAATACTCATAAAATGCAGAACAATCATCAGTCAATTCAAGAGCATGCACGGAGAAATGGGCCAACTAAAACTGGACATACCACCGATGTGGACGTCTTCGCTTGAAATGTTGGAGCGCATTCTTTTGGCAAAGGAGCCACTGACTGATGTCATCGCGTCTCTAGTAGACGCAACTATGGTTTTGAGTGCGTACGAGTGGGAGGTTATATCTGATTGCATAGCTATACTCAAACCTATCGAGTCCATGACAGTCGAGTTGTCTGCCGAAAAGTATCCCTCAATGTCCCTAGTGATTCCATTGGTAAGAGGTCTTCAGTTGACCATAAAAAATCAAAAAATTAACTCATCGAAAGGAGATTTGTTGAAAAATTCTACACTTGATTTTATCCAAAGTCGCCTTGGGATATTGGAAGCAGATAAGATCTGTGCAAAGGCAACGTTTCTGGACCCGAGGTTTAAGAAGATCGCTTTTGGAAATCCAGCAAATGCCGCTCACGCTGAAAAGTTTATTACCGAGGAGCTGACGTTTCTGATAAACAAGAAAAGCGGTTCAACAGAAGCTGCTAATGCGGATGTGGCTTCTCATTTCATCCATTATACAAATGAAACGACAGCAGTTCCAGAAAGTATATCCCTATGGACAATGCTGGACAATAAGATAAGTGAAGTGAAAATAACCTACAGAAAAGCCCCGAGTGTTGTGGCTGCTCTTGCAGTGAAGCAGTACTTGCAAGCGGATTATTTGGATCGATCCCAAGATCCACTAACGTTTTGGGCAACGCACAAGACCATAAGCCCAGAACTGTTTATGCTGTCGCAAAAGTATTTATGCATTCCGGCGACTTCAGTCCCTCCAGAAAGGATTTTCACTGAAGCCGGTGACACAATGAATGGCAAGAGAAATTCCCTACAAGCAGACAAATTAGATGAAATTTTATTTTTGAATAGTAGTTATGATTTGTAATTGTGAATAAGTCTCTGAAAAATGTATGTATGTATGTAATTATGATGGAACTGTGATTTGACTTTGAACTAAAAACGGAATGCTGTTTTTAGTCTCTTAGATTCTTTTAAACTACAATATTCATAAAACGCTAAAAGTTTTTTAACCAATATGCTATATCCTTGTTATTTTGCACGTTTAGTTTAAAATAAAAAACAAGAACATTTGAAATTTACTGGTTCTAGTTTAATTTTTATTTATTTTTATCTATCTAACAGGTGGTGGGATTTGAGACAAGAGTTGATATTTTTTTCCAGGTCTTAGTTGGTCAAATAATGAAATGAAATAATGAGTATTGCTTGGGATCTACATAATTTTGATTTTCTTTGGACAGGGGTGTTAACAGTATATATGCGCATGAAAGAAACCCTTTTCGTGAAATTTGTGGACACATGCGTTACGTTGGTTCTGAGATATTGCACTACTCAATATTAGGAGCGTATTCCATTCCTCTACATATCATCTGCATATAAACAACGATTCAACTACTAAGATTTGACTTAGGTCATAAAAATAAAAAGCAATAATAAAGAGCACCCGTTGAATAGACGAACGGACCTACACATTCTGGAACCAATGACCGTAGCTTCAAATTTTTCCTAATTTCATCAAAGGCCTTTTAAAAGTCTAGGTATATAATTGTGACATGATTGCGTGCCGATAAAGCATTAGAATACCTAATGTACCGTCAAGTGGCAGGCCATCAGCACTTAGTGTGTCTCGTGGACTAAACTCTCCCCACCGACGGCCTCAGATCCATCCTGGAACCGCTCTTTACATTACTTTAGGGTGGTGCCGGTTTTGGGTCCATGTATGGACGCCGTCTCGTGTGTCTTCTGTGGCCTAAGACGTTTGTGCTTATGAACCCCGGGGGTTCTCTCTCAGTTTGGGTCTTCTTCCCTCTTTTAGGTCCTGAGAATATTTTCTACGAAGGATTTGATTTGGCCCCAGTTCTGGTCACTCATAAACATCTTCCCAATTATATTGTCTGGAGTGAGGGCAGTTATTTGCACCCAACAAACCAAAGCAGCCGTTTTGCCACAATTTTTCCAACACCTTCGAGATACAAGGGATGAATGAAATAGTCCGGAAACCATTTACAGAATTTATGTTTTTTTTTTGGTTTAGGAAGGCGAATATAGAATTTGGATACACACTTTGGAGAGTAGTTTTTGTTAATAGAATTATCGGAGATCCTACCTCTAAATTTACTAAATTGAGAAATTCTATTCACTGCATATCTGCTCTTTATATTTAATCTCTAACGAATGATTGTGAGTAGCTAGGCTTAGAGTCATTCTTCCCTCGTAAGGTGGAATACCTTGCAAGCACATACGACGAGGCTGGTGATGAGCTATTTATTTTTTTTTATATTATCTATATATATGTATCAATTGTCTGTCTATGCGAAATATATACATATGAAATAGCTTAGTAAACAACCACCCCATTGCTTAAATTGCTGATGTTTTCTTTCTTCTGTAGCTGGGTGTAGAGTTTCAAACCCTTAAAATAAAAATAAATGTGTGGTCTCGACATTAGGTCCATTCCCAGAATCATGTGCTGTTGTTAGTCTCTCTTTCTGATTTGCACACGGTACTAAAATAAATTCCATAAAAAAAAACCAAAACCATGGATAATTGTATAACGCACACGATACAAGATCATACATCAAACCTCGACTCTCAGTTCACATTCAGAGGATCGTAAAAGTCAAGAAGCCTGGTTTTTGAAATGGAATTTCATTCAAGCATGCAGGAGACACATAAAAGTCTCCAGACGGACGCCGAGCATCAGAACTCTGTTCTTTAAGATTTCATTTCGTGTACGTACGCATATTTCCAATAAGAAAACACTGTATCTAATGAACTGGCAACATACATTCTCCATACGATTCATAATTTTGCGAGGCGACGAGTAGCAGATAGTTCCACACATGAAACTCAGATGAAGCGCAATTCTCGGAACTGACACACACATAAAGGTTTTTTTTCTTTTTTGCTTTTCCTGTTTTGCTTTTGTTCCCGAATCTCTTGCGTGGCATGGGGGATCTATTTCACAACAAGTGTTGATCGAATTTATCGAGCGAATGGGACCATCCCTTTTATGTCATATTTTAATGGCGACAGCATTCTGATGACAGTAGAATTTTCGGATATTTGCGAGAAGAAAGGTCAATGCTGATAGATGGAGAGTGAAGACCCATTAGTTCTCTGGAGTAAACAAAATGAATCCGAAAATTAACAAAAACATTCACCACGCGTCCTTCTTATAAGAAAATTATTTTCTAAAGAGGGAAATATAAGCAGAAGCTAGTTTTTCCATAGTCATCCATACTCTAATCATCAGTAGGTATCACTTTATGGATTATGGTAATTCAATCGACCTTAAGCTTGGAATCTAATGAAACTTTTCTAGGAGGTAATGGGAATACTTTGTTTGAGATTTGTTAGCTCATAAAACTCTTCCGAAAGCAACTATCTTGGATGTATAGTGAGTTTTTTATGAACTTTTAAGATACGACGGCGACGTCTTCCAATTCGATATGGCAGCGTTAAAAGTGTTTCTATATAGAGCAATGAAATATTTTTGTAAAACAGCAGTCAGAGTCTACCAATTGTATCTATCTTCGACTTGGAGCCAACTAATTTTTTAAACAGTACGGATTCAAAAGGCGGTCTCCACTTGTCGCCCTAGCAGGGCGGAAACAATCTCTTTGAAACTTTTGATGTCAAAAAAGGTGATGCGCTGTCATGTGCAACATCATACTTGAAATAATTGTGCGAAACTCGCAACAAGTGACCTAGGGCATAATTTACAAGAAGTCTATGCAGCTACTTACGTACGCTGACGGCATTGACATCAGTGGCATCATTGGTAGAACGCATGTCAATGGTGCGTTTGCAAGTATATTAACACGGAAGAGGCAAAACTGCGGGTTTAGAGGCTAATGGGGGCAAAAATAAATACAAGAACGGACGCACAATATCGATGAGTGGGACAGAATATCACGATAAACATCTACAACTTTGAGGCACAGCAGAAATCAAACGAAAAGTTACACTTGCCAACCGCTGTTTGTTTGGCCTAAGAATGCAACTGACTATAGTAAGGCTTAGCTCTATAAAAAAAGCCTATCCCAGTCCTGGTCTATAACACAGAAGCATGGACGTTTGCAAAGGCGGATGAAGATCTTCTTGGCTGTTTTGAAACCAAAATTCTGCGAGTGCTTATTTTTAACGTCCTTACACAATGTCTTTGACTACATTTAGTAGACCCAACCACATGACTTGGTAGACTAGAAATTCAGAGCTTTTTTAAATAGGAAATTGAATTGAATCGGTTAAAACTGGAACAGGGTTTTTTTTTTCTTGCTTTTCCACTCAAACAATGTATTTTCCATTTTTTTGCATTTCTGATCCACTTGGGGTCTTTCTTGTGCCTGGTCCAGATTCTGTTTGTTCTAAAAGATCCAACAGCTTACTGTTTTTGACCTTGGCACACCATATATTTCAGCTGAAACGAATCCAGGATGTCCAGCATTCAGTTTGTATAAAATTGATGGCTAAACCTAAACTAAACACTAAAATTGACCAAAGACTCGTATTAGGTTATGGTTCACAGCCACTTTGTGTTTGTGATTCCATAAGTCTCGGGAAACATCGAGTAAATCGTGCCTCTCATCAGATGTGTTGGTTTGTCTACTGATGAGCCCACCCACCACATCGGGGCGAAACGCATTTGGACAATAATAAACTATATAGCTCCATCTACCGACCAGACTTTGGGAGACGCAAGCAGTTAAGGGATATGCAATGCTCCCAAAATGATGATCTCACCATCACAATCTTTATCAGACGCAGATAAAAAGACTTAAGTCAATGAAGCTGAAATCATATTTATTTCATGAAAGTATCTACCCAGGTAGAATTGCATGCAAAATGTCGATACAAAAATTCACGTGTGTACCAAGTAGACCTTAAAAGTAAGCTAAAGTATATTGTTTAAGACATACAAATATGCGTAACAAATAAAATAATAAAATACGATTTATTGCGAAATTGCTTTGAAGCGCGTCACCGATATCTTTGCTCGATAAAAGGGAGCACTCTATGCTTGAAAGAAAAGCTCTTATCTGGAAAATATAGGCACAATCGAACGTAAACGAGAAAGTTAAAAAATAAAGAGAATTAATGCAAAAGGCTAATATTGAAAGAAAAACTGTAACCTAGTGGAAAAAACTCACACAGAATGCGTGAGATTTTGTTTATCTACCTCGGACGATACTGTCCATGTAAGTACATTTAAATTTCCGTCCATGTGAGGGTTAAAGTAAAAGAAAATATACTAAGTCAAACCTGTGCATAAAAATGCACGCAAAATATGTACTTTCTTTTATTTTTGGTGTGGCTTGTTATTGCGGCAATCTTCTGCAAAATCTCCTAGGAAATGCAAAATACGCCTGCTGACATTACGCATGGGTAGGGATAGTGTTTTTCTAAAACAATTGATTCTACTTTAGAGAAATTAAAGGTACTTTTTTGTCTACATATCATTGTAAGCCCCTTAACGACACGGTATACCCGCACTCAGCGTCCTGGTCCTAACGACACTTAATCAATTCGTCTGACTTAACAATCAACTTCCTTGACAACAACACATTGGCTTCAATTAGGTAGGTATACTATTCCAACCAGTTCAGGAAGAGTCGTCAAATATCCCTTGATCTGCAAATAGTCATAAAAAGAATACTTCCAATGATTCGTTCTACGTCGCGGCATTGCGACAAAATTACTGAACCAGCTATAACTTACAAAAGTGCAGAACGAGGACATAATGTATCTGCAAGCATATCGGCGCGCCATTGAAGCAACTGTTCGCACATTCCGGAAGATAATATTCGTATTTGTCGCCTTCAGGCGTTCGACTTGGCCAACTTTGTTGTTATCTACTTTTCGATCGTCTTAATCAGAAGAACAACATGACCGTCCCATTTAACTATCAATGACCAAATATTTATAGCATCTTAATATGTATCCCTAGTGTAAGCCCATGAGCTGACAACGGACCGTAGAGTCTGAACCTGAACATCGAAGAAAGCTCGGCAAAGCGAAGGCGCTTATAATGGGGGCTACATTGTGTACATAGTTGCTATGCAAGACGAACAATGGCAGTTGATGCGTCCATTGTATCCGAGTTTTGTTTATCTCAATTCTACATTCGTGGTCCCTTCAAAGTCATTTATGAGTCGGGTCGCTCGTTTGGATTTGGATTGTTGTTGGAGTGTCGCAATAAACTAGGTTAATAATCTTGCTATTGGGGTCTTCTAATTAGTACTGGAAATCCAGTCCAAAGTACGCCGTTAATGTCTGTCTTAAAATTGGTTCGCTATGGTTCGTTATGAATTTACCAACGACATAGCAAAGATATCAAATTTTTATTAGTGCGTGCTGTTCGAAAAATATTTTCCACTTGAGTAAAGTCATTATCGACACTTGTGATATTTTGTATTTTTTTACTACTGCCTCATCGCTAACCACGAATCTCTAAAGAAATAACTGAATTTATGTGTTTTGGGGACTAAATCGGAACAACGTAGGCAGCATAGTGTATTGCGACCCTATTTGACCTACTGAGAGGTTTCTCCGAGAGTCCCTTTGCTTTATGATTTTTCTAAGAATTTTTGAGGGACTTTGCTCTGATTTAGATCACTACATCTATAGTCCAGTTGGGAGGGAATACTGATTTGTATATCCTTCCAAATGTACTAGTTTGGTATTTTTCACAAGAGGGCTCTTCCACGTGATTTCAGATTTGGTTCTAGAGTTTCGACGCTCTCATTATGGAATCTGCAGAGTTCAAACAAAATGCACCTAAATGTCGATGTGTTTGCCCTCAGCGGGGAAAGATTGTTGCTGTAGTGACTAAACTGCTTCGATGCTCAGCAGATTACCATGTATTCCGCTACTACTAAGCCCTAATGTCGATTGCTTTTTAGATTCTCAGCAAACAGCCAAGAATAAAATGTGACCCCTACATGTTTTTCTGCCATCAGTGTCCTTGCCAGTTTTTCTGTAAGTAAGCTAATAACGAATTGTATTAGAAATGCATCTTAAATGTCACTGCAGCAAGGTGTTAAGTATATGTGGATAAATATTTTATTGAAATTTAGAACTTAATGAAAAATACCAGCAACCTTGAAGCAGTTTTTTGCAGCCGTCACATTTTGCCAACAACGTATAGCCCGCCCCAAAGCAAAAGAAAGATCCAACATGCGCAGTAGCACTTTATTTAAGGGAATTTTTTCTTCTTAAGGTATTTTTGATCGCATGAAATAGTTAATGCTTTTCTCTACTTTATCAAAAAGTACAGCGAAAATTCCATTTCAACCCATAATACTCAAAACTCTGGGGGCTTATTCCCAAATGCGCGGCAGATCGCTTTTCATGGCGGATTGGTATTTTTATATTTCCAAAAGCGATTCGATTCATTCAAAAGCGATAGCTCTTGTGAGGATTGCTGGCAATAAATCCGCCAGAAATCCGTCACTTAAATAGCTATCGCTTTTGATTAGATCAAATCGCCTTTGGAAATACAAAAATACAAATCCGCCATGAAAAGCGATCCGCTGCACCTTTGGGAATAACCCCCCTGGCTTGCATTACTAAAAACATACTTGAAAAGTGCAACACCCAGAAAATTTCCCTCTTCTTTGGGTGGGTAAATGTGTATCTTTTACATACGCCAATTACGGTGCTGGGTGGACAATCAGTCATGTTTTGTTGTCGCTAAGCCTATACATTCATTCGAAAAGATGTGCTCCTGTTTTCTTCCCTTTTTTAGATCAAAAAAATCTTTATTTGTTATTTCGTTTGGTTCTATTTTGCATTTTTCTATTCTCTTCTCGGTGACAGTAAGTTGTGTCTGTGGTGAGTACAAAACTATGGTTGCCGTCAATGATAGGACAATAAAATAATATATATATTATGGCAGATAGTGTCTCCGAAAAGATATGGCTAAGATCCGCTTTATGCACAAACCTTTTCGGAGTACCCCGTATGCAAACCTACCTCAGCGAAAATATTGACATTAGTATTCAGTGTCCAAACCCATTTGGATTGTTTGTTTGTTGCATTTTGTTGCATCCAAGGAAGAGGTAATGACATGAGGTGCTTGCTATAAAATAGAAAATGCAGAGTGGCTGAGTTGATTTTGACAATTCATTTCAAGAATTACCAGCAAGATGAAGCCTGCCGAATGAATTAAGGTAATAAGCCTAAAAGTGTACAAGCATTTCGTATAAAATTATGCATTTGGTAGAAATATTTGATAAATTCTGACATTTTTCTCTAGAATGTTGTGTGCATGAGATAAGAACGCCAGTATGATTTAAGCGCTGTCATGCGATTTTTTTTATGAAAATTTGTTACTTAAATTTGGAAAGCAATGATTTTTGTTGTGCTAATGCACAAATCAATTGTATATGCGATAATTGGTAATGAAATAATATTATAATAATTATTGTATGCCATGATTTGAGTCAATGAACAATTTAATTCCACCATCTGCTTTCTTAGCCACTTGTTGTTTACAGCGCCACCTGTTTGTGAATTGAATTTAGCCAGCAGCTCTCCGACTAGGGAGAAAATCAAGACTTGTTGCCAGGAGTTGTTTTCTTTTAATTAGCATAATGTGAAATGTGCCTCAACTGGCAACTACTGGCAATCACTGGCTGGGGAGGTTTCAGAAAAACTCACCCAATTCTCAGATCCGATTTGAATCGCAAATCATTCGATTTCAACCAATTGACATTCTAACTGGCATTCCAACTTTCGATATCGTTTGAGATTCGTATCTTGTTCATTTCTCCCCACATTCTCAGTTCCGATTGGATCGAGTTAAATGTAAAATTTTATTCAAACGAAAATTTGTGGTCGAAAGTTCTATTTAAAAATGGAAGTTCAATTGTTTTTGTATAAATCGAAAGATGTGTTGCGTACTTTTATCACAAAATATACATAAAAATACGCGTGAAAAAACTCCCAAAAATACGATTGAAAATACTCGAGAAAATACGCCCCAAAAGCGTGCCAACATATTTCACGTAGATATATTATAAACGCGTGAAAACTCTTCAAAATACACGTGGAAATACGGGTAAAATAAGCGCCAAAATACTACCCAAAATACTCTCCAAAATATGCCTCATTACACGAGTGGATATACGCGTCAAAATACACTGTAAAATACGCACCAACAGATGCTTTAAAATAATTGCCAAAATAAGCGTAAAACAACACAGGAAAATACGCGTAAAATAAGCGCCAAAATATGCCCCAAAATACTCCTCCTAATACGCGTAAAAAACAGGGAGAAATTCGCGTCAAAATACGCGCCAAAGACGTATGCTAATAAGCGCCAAAAAACACCTCAAAATACTCCTAAAGAAACGCGTGAAAATACGCGCCGAAACACGAGTGAAAAGACGCGTAAAATAAGCGCAAAAACGCCTCAAAATACTCCCCAAAATACGCACTGATATACGAGTAAACATACGTCTCAAAATACGCATTAAAATACTCGCCGAAATAAGTGTAAAAAAAAATACTCGAAAATACTCGTCAAAGGACGGATGCTAATTCGCGTAAAATAAGCGCCAAAATATGCCTTCAAATACTTCCCAAAATATACATCAAAATACACGCCAAAATAAGCGTCAGAGTACGCGCCAAAAAGCGAGTGCTAATACGCGGCAAAATACACCTCAAAATACGCGTCGAAGTAAGAGTAAAAATACGCACCGACATACGCTCTAAAATACTAGCCAAAATAAGCGTGAATACACCTCAAAATATGGTGCTAGTACACGTAAAATAAGCGCCAGAATACGCCTCAGAATACTTTCCACAATACACGTCAAAATACGTGCCAAAATAGGCAAATGCGATACTTTCAGAAGAAAATTCGATTCAAAATTATTTCTACCAATTTCCCCGTTTTAGTATATCCAATTTTTCTTTAGTAAAATATTTATTAGTCGTCTACGAGATTGTTGATTGTTGCTAAACGTCAAAATGACAACGAAAACGTATTTCTATGAATCTGATTCAAGCTGTTAAACTTCAAAATGGCCGCGTTCCATTGACCGCTAGATGACTAGCGGCATGCCAAACTCCATATAAAAAAAAACTGACATTTCAGCATTTGCGCTAGAGCTCTAGCACATTTTGTGAAATATCCTTTTCTGGAAAATTTTTCAATCTAGCACAAAATGAACTGCTAGATTGAAAAAAATAACGAACTGTCAAAACAAAAGCGAAAGTGTAGAAGTCAAATATTTCCAATTTGGTGTAAAATGTGAAATGAAGCTTCTATGTAATTAATATACATTGTATTTGTATATTTAAATAAATAAATATGCGGCATGATGGCCCAAAATAGATTTTTGACTCTCGTGAAAATGAAATAATACGAATTCAAATTGGTTTAAATGTCACTTTGCCGCTACCGCTAGATCTCTAGCGCCAGCGTTCCTCCATCAGGGATATTATCTGCTAGATGACTAGCGGTCAAAGGAACGCGGCCAATGACTACGAAAACGCATTTCTGTGAATTCTTTTTATCAATTTAGCCAAAAATAATTACCCTCCAAACATTTTTTTGACACTATCGTTATGGAAAATAAAATTTTTCAGCTTTAAAAAAATGGTCCTGTTTCGTGAAAAAGGAAATAACGTAAATACAATAAATATTCTAGTTTTTTTTTACGTTTTGTCTTGCTTGGGATTTGCTAGACTGTTGAAGAGGAAATAAAAAAAACTCAATTTCAATATGTCAGAAAATTACTCGAAGAACAGCCACAATTTGTTAGTGAAAAACAGTAAGCGAACAACAAACAAAAGAAGCTGTGTCTGCTAAAAGTCTAAAGAAAAACTTTGAATTGGAAATTCATTATTTATTCTAATTTGATTTCATATAAAAATGTAGCTACTAATCTACTATAATCCAATTTGCACACACATCGTAGGTAGCTAGTGTAACATACCCTCAGAAAGAATTTTCATTATCCACCCCCAGGGGACACCACTGCTTTTAGAGAGCGGCTTGGATTCGTTTTGCATTTTGCATTGCGCATTTAATTTAAAGCGCATTTAAGTTTGTGGTTTGTGCGTGGTTAGAAGTTTGATGGAGGTTGGTAGAAAATATAAGTAAAAGCCTTTAAAAAAGTAATTGGTAAAATCATGTAAGTTCATTTTTCATTTTACGTATTATATTATTCTAAACATCCATGGGCCGAAGACAAATTAAATCATAATTCCATTTCAATAAATTGCGTTTTGTTAGCCAATTCTCGGGCCATGAATGTTCTCTATCAAATATTCCTTTGTTCAACAAACAAAAAAACTCTGGCAACTTTTATTTTTGTTTTTTATTTAAAATTGTGTTGTCCTTGGTGGTAGGGATTCTAAGATTCAATCCTCAATGCAATCAAAAAGGTTTCTCTTCCGAATGAGATCAAATCTTTCGCAAATTTTCCAAATCTTCAAACCAAAATACGTAGTATAGATCGGTACAGTCGCGCTGTCTCGTGTCTCTGTTGAAATGTAATCCTGTTGGTCAAACTTTGTTACCGGCGCCGAGCAGACGTGTCTATATGTATGTAATTTACATTTTATATTTAATTTTATTCCATAAAATCGCATTGCGTTACATTTTCTGCCAATAACTTTGGTACAGTCTGCTGCAAAACATTTTTTTTTTGCTTTTATGGGACTTGAAGGCGCCATACCGTGACCATGGAATTAGGAAAATACAATCGCCTCTGTACATGGTACATAAATAAAGTCGCATCACAAGCTTCCTTTTGTCAATCCATGTGTGACTTGGTCCTGCTGTCCACGTAGCTGCGCTTCATACGTACTAATATTTGCAGCTTGCATATGGACAAACGAAACTGCAAACGCTACGTAGACAGTAGGTCAAACTCCTTTGATCAATGCGCTCTACCCGAAATTCACTGGACATGAGCGCCAGCTGTGTTTTGTTTTACGAAGTGGCGAATGGCGATATCTCTATTGACCAGTTGGATTCTTTCAGGTTATCCTAATCCTTTTTTTAAAGCTTTTACTGGAAGTACAAGGCTCGTCGCCAACCAGACATTGCTACTGTTTCGTGCCTTTTCCTTTAAGATTTTCGTACATATTCCTTTCTCAGATAATCGTCCCTTTCGCTGTTGTTTGCAATCAGTTTTCCAATCAATTTTTCATCTTTTTAAAATTCTTTGTCAGATTTTTCGGTGCCATTTCTACAACTAGGTTCGTTGTTTCAATTTCAATTGCATCACTGCTGCGCTTTCATACGCACGGTTTCGTCATTTAAACTAACGAAACAAACGAAGCTCTGTCTACGGATCGGCAAAGCCGCGTTTGCGACTACAAAAATGCGACTTTGTCGCTTCGTGGACAGAGCTTCGTTGGTTTAAATGCCAGCTGCAAACAAACTGCAATTATCAAGCGTACAACAAGCTTCAAATGACGAAAGCGTGCGTGTGAAGCGCAGCTACGTGGACAGTAGGCCTATGCGGTACTGCAACATCAAAAATGCGAATTTGTCTGTAGACTTCGTAAAATGGAACAATATCTAGCATGAGTGATGGTGTGGCGCTGCTCGGTGGTTGTAACTAGATCTATTGCTGTTCATAGGTCAGATGGCGAACCCTTTGTGAACGAACGAATATTCGCGAGTTCACATGAAAACTTTTCTTAATCGCCGCCGTTCGCGACTTTTAACCATCAATTTCTATCAGCAACTTCCAATTCCAATTTAAATGGTCCTTCAAATTCGACCGAATGCTTATTCGCTCGTTTATGGAACGCGATTTGATCATGTGGATTGCGAATAAACTGACAATTCGCACCAAGGGTATTTTCATTCGTTTTTGATTCGGAATTTTCTTATGTAAACAGTTTAAAAACTTGTTTCCTTGATACATTTTAATGGGATACATATTTACCTATCCTACTCTGCAATAATAAAATGTGCAATTTTCTGTTTGAAAATTCATAAAAAGTGATTTGTTCGCATCTCAGCAATTCGCACGTTCGCTCTCATGTGAATTGTCCTTTAGTGCTTCTAATTGGAATGGAATCTTTAACTGTTTAAATTCAGTGAGAATGAAGTGTCCTTTCCGCATATACCTACACAATTGTGTTTGAGAGTTTTTCATCATGCTATCTAAATCCTCACACACATTTTTCACTTTCACCACTTTCCAGTTCATTCTTCACTTCTCTTCATTTGCCCGGCTCTCTTTCAAAGACAGAAATTCCATCTGCCTTCTATTACAACACAGACATTATAAGTGTCCTATAAGTTCGAACTCGTTAGATTCATGCGGTATTACAAGGGACCTAATAATGGTCTAAGGGTCGCTTGCTGATACGACTCATAGAGATTCCACATAAATTCTTCTGTGAAAGTTTATGCCATACAAAAAGTACCCCATAAGAATTTTCATAGAACTTAAATCTTTATGATTCGTATCAGCAAACGGACTGAGTGTGCCAGCCTTTGTCGATAGCCACTTCAAACTAACCTCTAAGATCGGAAGATGGAGTCCTCCGCGTTAGGGATTTTACCACAAGTTCTCTTTCCCTTTTAATGCGAAGAAATTGCTTTCGCGATGGATTTCGTATGTTTCAACTATTGCAACTTCTTTCAGTGGCTGGTGATGGACTGATTTGTACTTGGTTTGTGCTGGCTATCAGCACGAATCAGATGTTCAAGGCTCTCGCACATTCAGTTACAGATTTTCATCGCTTTCAAGGTTCTGTCCCTGTTTTCTTTTTGTAGTTTCCTGAATCCTTTGAGCGTCAATGTTGCTCAAGTGGACCCTCCATAGCTCTCGTTTCTCCGCCATCGACTCTAAATCTTTGAGCGTATCATTTCCTACTCTGGAGAATGGGTCAGGATCTATGGAAGCTGCTGGTTCTGTCTTTTTTGCTTAGGGAATCTGCAATTTCAACTGGCCACCAAGTTCTCTTTGCACTTTATTGAGTGTCTTTGCCGAAGTTGCCGACCTATAGAACTAACAATCATTCTTTCTTTCTTAGGTCACGAAAACGCCTAAATAAATCATCATCGGCAGCATGGTTATCATGACAACAGATCTACTCGTTATCTAACCGAAATGGAACCAATCTCTCTGTTAAATCCACTGCAACGAAGACTGGCATTTCACGAAGTTTAGCATTAAGCTCTAGTGTGCGCCTCGCATTCAATTAAAGTTGGTTTGGATGATTCCAGGTTGGGAATTCACTATTGAAAGACTGGAACCATATCAGTTGAACAAAAAAGGTAAATTTGCAACGCCTTATCAATCCAATTCATTGTTCTAACTCGACGTTTTCTTTCTTTCTGAATATAGCTCTTCATACACTCAAATTGGGCCAACCACTGACTTGGAATCAACCGCCGACATTAGAAGCAACTTTAATTAGCCTAAAGTACACCAACAGAATGGAAGAAACACTTTATTCAGGCCAACTCAAACAATGCGAACCCGTTTGCTTCCTTTACCACTCGAGTATGGTACGCCTCAAAGAACCACATTTGAATTCACCACAGTTGATCAAGAAAGGTAAATTTAAGACGTCTAAGCAAACCAATTCGTTGTTCTAAATCGACGTTTTCTTTCCTTAATATAGCTATCCGTGCAACCAAAACTGGTTCAAACTCAACTCGTAACTTGGAATTAACATGAAGAAGAAGTTGATGCAGTAAATTATAAGGTGAGTGCGTTTCTGTGGATTATTTTACTTAAAACATAAATCTATTTATGCATTGGAATATCAAGTGTTTGAGTAGGTAGATGGATGCACACTTGCGCAAAAAATTTGCATCCATTGTGTGACCATTTTTTTGATATTCTAAAATTCTAGAGAACAAGTGCATTCTTTCATTTCGATTTTTACTTTGTAAAGTATTTCTTTAAACCGACTTAGGGTCATTTGCTGATACGATAGAGACTTAAGTTCCACATAAACTCACAGTTTTTTACTTTGCAAAAGTAGCCGATTAGAATTTCAGTGAAATTTAAGTTGTATCAGCAAACGAGCCTCAAATATGTATCGTATATGTTTTCAATCGCATAGTCTATAGTAGACGACGGATAGATTGTATCGCTTCAGTAGACTCATAGTGCATGATTCTGTAAAAGCACCCCAATGTGTTTGAGGTTTAATCTGATGGCCAATTTGCTTAATATTGAGACCCTTTGGAACGTCAAAAGCTCATTTGCACATATCCAAAGTGGCCTTTTTTGAATATCTGCGGAATCCATTTATCAAATGGAAACTGCTGTCTAGATCAAGTGAAAAATACAAAGATGTACTTCGATTTGCCAAATTTGTCTAAGAATATCATGGATATTATCTGTCACTTAACTTGTTCATCTACCTTTTGGTAATCAATCGGAAGTAATTTTCTCTTACCACTGGAGTCGAGTCGAAGAAGGCGAAGAACTTACTCGATGGCACGCATCTCGTCGATTTGTTTCGTCACATTTTCTTCTAATTACACGTGTGTTTATGTATGAGGGTATCCGTAAGACTTTGTACAATTTATTTGAATAGAGAAATCGGTAAAATAGAGAAATCGGTAAAACTCTTCTCTTCGATGACTTGAGATACCAAGTGACTTCTTTATTATTTAAAATTTTTAAAAGTAACTTAATTCTACCTTAGATAAATGCTTGTGCTCGTGCCGAGTGTTGGGTTGCCGACTCGCCGTTGCCGTTGCAGGTTATTGCCCGGTTTAATGTCATGCACCCGTGCTGGGTTTTGGGTGACTTGACCGCCGCTTTGCTTAAGTTGCATTCTGTGTGTTAACTTGCATCTAATTTGATTTGGGTTCATTTTGTTCCCTCTGTCCTTCAAATGCATGACAAATCTTAACGATTGTTTTGTATTCTTCGCAGTTTAGGTGTGAAGATGTCCTTCTTTGTATACTTAGTCTCATTTGCACAGCCGACGGTATCTATATGAAGGTTATAGAGCTCTGAGTCTGAGTAGTTACAATTTTCATACTTTTTGTTTTCAGTAGCTGATCTAAAAGAATGGTTTGGCCCTGGGGGGTAGTACCAGTAACTGCGTGGTAAATTCCTTCGGATGCATACAGTTTAGGTAATGTTTAACATTAAAGACTGTATTGCATTTATTGAGGTGACAATGTGGGGGGTTCGTTTCTTGTAGCTATGTGTGATGAAGGTCTGTCCTAGACGTAGTCGTAAGAAGATTCCGTTTTAGAGGTTTGAGGATTTATGTACAACTTTTTCAGGCGGTGGGCTTATCGTTGTATAATTATGTGAGTTAGATTTCCGGCGGTCGAATCTTATCTTTTTTGTGTCCTTGCTATTTTGGCAATAAAATGTAATTATAGGCTCGGCTATAGATGTCAGGTCGACTTTTTCGTTTCAGGCTATTCCTACGTATCCTGATTTACACATAAGTTTGTGGTGATATTGGTTTTCAATTAGGACAGTTACAATTATCTGCGGTTTCGCCGGGATTTCTTTTAACATCTCTTCTCGGCCCGTGTTTTTTTTTCTCTCGGAATTATATTCCTTTGCGAGGATGTTGTCGCTTGGTGGTTTTCCGCATTACGGCAGAGGATCTTTATCTGTTCACGGAGATCAGATATTTCTTTCCATAATGAATAACGTGTGAGATTAGATTAGTATAGGGGGCATTACTAGTTGTTGGTTTTTTCTATTTTGATTGTACGATATTGTGTATGTAAACGTTGGCCTAAATGTGTTTGGCTCTTTCAATCCGAATAGGATTGAATTTAAGCACATGTGTGACATTTGTGATTTTTTGTTCATTCATTTTGATAACATTATAACAAACATAGGATTGATCTGTGGCCAAATAAGAGATATTTCGTTTTTCTTCTCATAGGGCCTCATACTAATGGTGTTCCAAAAAATGTTTAAAACTATTATAGCATTACCTTGGATTATATTTCATAATTGCTTCTAGGAGTATCCTTTTTTGTAGCGTTGTTGTTGTCGTTGTAGTAGCTTTACTTGTCATTGTCAGTTCGTCTGAGATTCAAGCCGAGGAACTGACCCACTTCCTTTGGTTGCATGACATTTCTGGTATGAAATTAGTTAGTTTGACTGGACAGTTGAATAAGTGTTGAACGTCATGTGGGTTATTTTTCAGTGGGGGCATCTGTTTTCGATGTTGTAGTTGATTAAGCTGGTGGCACCAACCTGATCGGAGTTGGGCTAGGGTTGTCCTGGTGTGGCGGGTTAGCTACTTCTATTTGTTTGCAATTGAAGAAGGTCTGCCGCTGAGAACAACGTTTTCTTTGTAGCGGTTGATTGCATCGGTCACAGATGCCTGATGGATGGTGGTTTATGCCTTTTGTTATATTGTTCTGTGCTGATGCCGGGGTTGTAAGGTGAATCGGTTTATGTCTTGTTGGTAGTGTGAGATGCATCTGGCAGGTGGCTTGAAATATTCGGCCCCATCATGGTACCCGTTCGGAGAGTATTTTTCTCCACAACGCAACGCAATCATATTCGTTTTCCGAACGTGCATCAACGCATTTTGTTCACTTAAATTATTTCCGCGACGAACAGATGTCGGAGACCATCGGAGAGAAATTCTGGCTGTCAAAAACAGATGCAAAAAACGCAACCCATCGCAATGAAACGTAGACGGCCGGTATGCGTAACGTTTTGTCGGAGCAATGTTCCCACGAATTTTTCTTTCGGAACGGATACCATGATAGGGCCGATGGTGTTCGGGTTTTTTTTTGGGTCTAGAAGATAGATGCGACGTAGTTGATCGATCGCTTTATATGTGGCGAGAAGTATTTTCTTGTCTTTGTACCCCATGAACTACCTGCAAGGGACTTGATTGTTTGAAGAATGTTTATTTAGTAATGATGATGTTGTTTCTGGATCCGAGCCTTTTTCTGGCATTGGTGGCATGTGTCAAGAAGATGAGCTTGCTATCGAAAATTATTCTCAGAAGTTTGGTGTGCGTAGTAATATATTCAGTCCGAGCTTCACTTCTCTCGTCCAGGATGTAAATACTGTGGGTCTAGCACGTAACTTGATACAATCGAGCTCTGGCAGCACCTAATTTGTCTCGATCGTTTATTCTCGATTGATTATCCTCGATTGAGACAAATTAGGTGTTGCCAGAGCTCGATTGTATCGACTGAACTCGATTGTATTAAGTTACGTGCTAGACCCCCTGTTGCAGTAAATTTCTCTGTAGGCAGTTGTACAATACTGAGGTATGCATTGATAGAGATGGTAGGTAGGCAGAGGTGTCTCGTATGTTGCGATGATTTAACAGTCGTCTGCATATGAAACGATTTTTTAAGGTCAACCGGAGGTGGTGGTAGCGTTGATATGTAGTAATTGAAGAAATATGGTAAAAACCCGCCTTGGGGTACTCTTTTTTTTTTTTTTCATTTTCCTATGTTTTGAGCTGGAATTCCACATCTGTTTGTCTGCCACTGAGGTAGTTTACCAGCCAGCCGTTTGATGCGAGTCAGGTGAAGATGACTGGGGGATTTCTTAAAACAGTTCAGCACGGCTCACTGTGTCGAAGGCTTTGGATAGATCTAAGGCCACGGCTATGGTCCTGTGACATGGTCTAGGTTGGTTCAGTTTCTGAGTTAACTGGTTATGACATTTGAGGCTGTTGTGGTTCTGTGGGGTTTGCTAAAGGTGTTCGGTGAGCTTTGGAAAAAGTAAAGCCTCGAGGGTGGGTTATGGCGACTGGTGGGAGGAGTGAGATTTGTCGGTTTGAGTTTCATTGATTTGCCGGCCTGAGCAGTGTGATCACCCTGCCAACTTTCTATAGCCCTTGCCGTCCGTTGAGAGGTTAGATATTGTATACCAGGTTCTCTTAGGTTTTTTTTTTGGCATGTCCCATCAGGACCGAGTGATTTATATGGTTTTCCTCTCCGAATTGCGGATGTTACTTCATACGTGATGAAATTTATGCTGTCTTCTTCTGTTTGTAGATGGTGAAGTTTACGTTGGCTTGTTCTTTTATCTGAGTTGTAAGATCGTTGAATTTTCGGTTGAACAGCTTTGCATATTTTAAATGGTCATTCTTGCGTCTTCCATTAAAAAAATGCTGCTTGTATTGCAGTTGGTCTTGGTTGGGTTAGATGAGGCTTTTATGTTGTGTTGTTAATTCTGGAGTTGGATGGGTATATTGTTCTGATTTTGTCTCGTTCTTCTCCGAGTGTTGTTGCAGTGGGGGCGAATTTTGAGCATTCTGCCAGTTGTACAGTTTTTAGGAACGTTTGTTGGCTGTTTAAACTGTTGAATTTGGTTTTTGTGAAACTAGTCCAATCAGCTTCGTTAAAGTTGAGGTAAGTTTTTTTTTTCGGAGAGTTGAAATTAACAGTCGCTATTGATTGTGATTGGTAGGTGGTCGGAGTTAGAGAGATGCTTGTGTTGCATGCGGTGTTGCTTAGCAGGGATGTTTGTACGATGCTAATGTGGGGAGAGCTTTTATTGTTGTCCGTGAGTCTTTTGGCTATTTTTTCGTTTAAAATACTAAAGTTTGAACCGTCTACCTGTTCTGCTATGTATGTGCCGTGGCGATCTCTGGCAATGGCATGATCTCAGACCTCATCCAAGATGAGGTTGGCATCGCTGTAAAGGATATTTTCGATAGGTGGCATATATCCTGGGGGTAGCTCTCAACTGGGGGAATATAGATGTTGGTGATCCCGATTGCTGATTCGCAAGATGTTATTGCGATGCTTTGCGACTCAAAACCGCCATTTGAGGTTTCGGGCTATGGGATGGGTGTGTATGGTATCTTATCAAGTATGATGAAACTCGGCCGCCATGGTCTGTGAATCTATCATGACCTAAGAGTTCATATTTTCCAGACCTAGCTGCTATGTGTTCGTTTGGTTTTTTGTATTGCAGCAATAGGAATGTTGTTGTGTTCCATTAAGTGTGTCAATTTAGGGATTTTTGACGAATGGTGTTGTGCAGTTATGGCAGTCTGGAGGTTGTAGGTTTCTGTTCTTATAGGCAGCATCCATTTTCTGTGGGTTCTTATCCCAAGCAGCTGTGTAGGTGGCACCATTCCAAGTACTATTTACAGATAACATAATTTTCGCGGAGGTTAACTGATTTTATGGCGATAGGTCCCTGCGGTAAACACCGAACAAAATGTTGGTAGGATGTTAATACTGAGGATGTTACCTCAAGTGATACTGCGTGTTAAGAGGACTCTTATTGGGTTTGGGAATATATTTTTCAAGTATGGGGAATCAACCCTTTGTTAAAGATTTCGTTGAATAGTTCAAGTTTCTAATTCTTCATATGTGTCTTAATTTCTCTAATATGATGTTTCTTAATGATTTTTGGATAATTTTTAAAGATTTCATAAACACATAGTAAAAAGCTCTTTCAATACTTTTTGTATTCTGTTAGGAGTCCCAATGTGGCACCAGCACAATTCGACGTTGATTAGTTCCTTCATCAATGCAACTCGCTGACTTCCAAAAAATCCAATAATTGTATTACATAATTATTTTCTAATTTCTATTTTCAGCCTTTACAACAAAATGCAACTGGCTTACTGTAAACAACTTGATGCCAGCTTGAAACAACGAACTGGAGCAGCACACAGACAAATGACGCAGCAACGTTACAAACAATTAGAAGTTAAAAACAAAGAACAATATATATCATATGATGGCAATGTAAGTTTTGTTATAAGTCAAGTTAAGCTTTATTTTAATCCGCAATTTATGTGTAAAGAGGTGTCATATACCTATAGAGAGTACTATTTCGGTGATATTAATGCATTTCACAATTAGGTTTCCAAATTCGTGCTCCATTGTGAGGAACAGTGGTTTTAAATGTGTGTTAATTTTTCGCGTTTAAAAAGGTTGTTCATTGCGAACAGAAATTACAAAAAAAAAATAATATTTTTGGTGAACATAGCTGTCCCGATTGTAAAAGTTGCACAAGAACAACATTTCAATACATTATTAAGTTTCCTTAATGACTCTGAGCATACAAATGAACAGAAAAGTAAAGGTTTTTGGTTAACAAGGTCCAGGTACTTATCCTCTTGCTGTAAGGAGCCAACATTGTTGATTAATGTTGAAGAAGGAGTTAAAATAAATAAATCAATAGCAACGTGGGAACCCTGGGCTTGGCTTCTTTATTTTGGCACGGATGGAAGCAGCTAGAGAGCTCGAAAGACTCGGCGTTTTGTAAGGTGACTATAGTGGTGTCGCAAAAGCAACTCGCGGAGACTTTAACTACTAGGTTCCACATTTCACTTTCACTCGAAATGAAATCGGAAATGAATTTTTGTGTTCTACATTTCACTGTATTCGATTTCGATTTCAAAGTTTTCGGAATTGAGACAGTGAAATTGTGATTTCGAAAAAATGTCGAAGTTGCCGAATCGTTCGAAATGCAGAATATTGAAAACGAATTCACTCAATTTGCAATTTCGATTTCACTCGATTTCTGGAACCTAGCTGTAAGTAAGGCTTGGGAGTAGTAAAAGTTGAGAACATTGAAAGCTATTTTTTCTTGGGGTGAACGGGGTAAGTTGAAGACGAAACCATTTAACTTCAGAATCAATGTTCAAGTCAATGAGTTTTTATTTTTTTTTTTAAATAATATGAATTACAATCCTGTCACTGCTTTTCAAAGTCGATTGCAAGGACTGTAACGTGGTTTCTACTACCGAAAATATAGAAATATTATGATCGATATACAGTAAAGCCTCCAAAGTGCAGCGCCCGCGTTGGAACGCAACTTGATAGTGAAAGTTATGCTAACATATACGGCGGTTTTCCTCTTTAAAAGTAATGAGATGGGGTTCAAATTCGGACTTGGTAATTGGGCAATCCGCAATATTGGATCGGGATGGGATTCTTATTCTCGATATCAGGTAGAGAAATTTGGAAGACAAGTTGCTGTTTGCTGAGTAGTCTGAACAAGTTTTTGCGACGTATTTTGGTAGGCTAATGTCGCAGAAGCTTTTAGAGGGTTCGTAGAACTCATTCTTAGAATTTTGTGAGGGAGTTGTAGTGGTGTCGTGAGAGCAACTCATGGAGCCTTTAATTATGGCTTGCGCAGGAGACTTTCGGATAAATTAAAAAGATATATTGGGCGATTTTAAGAGCACATTCTTCTAACAATTTGTTTTTTACAATTAAAGTGACTACACTTGTAGTTTTCGGTGTGATTTCCACGCAGCCACTTACTTTTGTGAAAGGGCATTCACTGTGAAGACCAATTTAACATTCAACACATTTGTAGTTGGATATTTTTTCTCTCAAAGTAGGCGCCGAAAACTGTTTGCCGCAAAGGCGCTTGATTTTTAACAAGGCATCACAATTTAGTGTCAAAATTTCATCTTTGAGCTACGATTTTCTGTTTTAATGGTCATTTGGGGCTTTGCTTTATGGCCAAATACATATTTTTGGGAGATGTGTATACTCACAATGAAAATATTGTTTAAAACTCGATCCGTCTGTTGGCGAGTGACTTTTTCAAGTATGAAAACTTGGAGGTTAGCTTTGCTTTCTTTTTGGTTCTCCAACGTTTGCCAGATTCTGCTAGGTGATGTGGTCACTCTAGCCTCTTGGAACGGAGGTAGATTTAAAATCAATGCGGACAAGTTCGTTACAGGTCGTCGAAATCTTGGTTTGGGCTGGTAGCCGCACCTCTTCGATTTGGTCTGCCACTGCCATATTTAACTATTCGCATGTGGTATTAACGAATGTATTTGTCCAAAGCCCGGTGTAGTCGATTTTAAAGTGACTGAAATTCTAGAAAAACGGGCGCGTTTAATCATTTTGGATTTATAAGCAAAACAAACTTCTTCTCATTTCTTTCCAAACGGCACTAATTGTTTTCTTGGAGCTCTTCCAGACTCGATATTTCTCTGAAATAAACTTTTTCCATGGGTGTTAGGTCAGAAGATCTGGGTGGCCAAGGGTTGGGGGCCAAATCGACCAATCCACCGTTCGTTGAAAGTATGGTTGAGAAACGAAGTTTGACTATTCTCGTGGATGGCAGCCATGCTTGCACTGCTAGCTCTGGCTGTTCCGCTTGCTCCTTATGCTTGACGATTACTATCCTGCGTCGAAATGCTGTCGTAGTAGTACGCCTCCGCATTTATCAACCTCTCTTCCCAGACTTCATTGTCCTTACTGGCCATGGTTTCAAGCAACTTCTGATGTATGCGTTTGAAGCGCTCCCAAGCATCCTCAAGTCGCTCTAGACGCACTTGCAAGCCATGGCTGTAAACATGTTTATTTTTTTTTTTTGCAGTTTTTACTAAAGGACTCTTGAAAAACACTCGTAGCTTTTAGTCGCTCATCACTTTTTGCATGCTTCTTAGACGTTTTCGTGGTTCTCAGTCGCTATAGCTTCAAGTTCGCAGCCCCGATGTGGTGGATGGGCTCATCAGTAGACGAGCTTTATGAATAGCTTAATTGATGAGGGCAGATGGTGTTATGAGCTCTAGACCCGAGTCGTCTACATGCAAATCGTCTTGTGAACTTATGGCCTCCGGTTTATCCATCATCATCAATCATTTGAGAGGTATGCGAGGCCTCCGTATATTAATCACTTTGACATTTTAGGAGATTTCATTCCGCTTTCAAAAAGAGAATACCAAATATTCAGTTTCGGGAAATGTTACTTTCGGAACGAAATACAGACGCTGACCCCTGAGCAGCAGGGCATTGGGGACATATCCGACTTATGTGGCTGTGTCTGATGTGTCACCCTTGGTGGAGAGTCATCGGGATTTACAATGACCTCCGGTGATAGACGCTGACATAGTCGTTCTATGTGCGGGTGCTTTGCTTGAAGGTAGCTTAGATGACGAAGCTATAGATAGCGGTGCTTCTTCTCGTGCTGGCGTGTCATCTCTAATGACGATCGACTCTACAACGCTATGAGGTGTTTTCTTTTGTTTATTGTACATCTCGCAGGTTTCTTTGCATCTTTCTCTTTTTTTTCGCATGCTTGTGAGATTTCGACGAGTAGAGAGTTGAGACGTTTTCGTGGTTCTCATAGTCGCTATAGCTTCAAGTTCGCAGCCCCGATGTGGTGGATGGGCTCATCAGTAGACGAGCTTTATGAATAGCTTAATTGATGAGGGCAGACCCGAGCTCTAGACCCGAGTCGTCTACATGCAAATCTTCTTGTGAACTCCGGTTTATCCATCATCGTCAATCATTTTTCATGCGAGGCCTCTGTATATCAATCACTTTGACATTTTGGGAGATTTCATTCCGCTTTCGAAAAGAGAATACCAAATATTCAGTTTCGGGAAATGTTACTTTCGGAACGAAATACATAGTCGTTCTATGTGCGGGTGTTTTGCTTGAAGGTACCTTAGATGACGAAGCTGTTTGTAAGTCAAGGACCTTCCAGATCGTTTTAAGTTTAAAAGGTGGAAAATCTGTAACCACAGTCTTCTCCACTTCCACAGTAACTAATTTTTTATCACAGCTTCCGCTTTAAATAGTTGCTTCTCAAAAAGTTATTGTGATGCAAGAGGAACGTTTCTTTACAGCTGACATGATATTTCTTTGGAATGCTTTTACCACCTTTAACCAACCAATCATAGGGCGATGGTTATAGATAGGAAATTAATCATCTCTGGAGATTTTTTCGAGGTTTTCTTGAAAGGAAGCGTCCAATAATTGGACAAGCTCCATTGGCTTTTTAGCCCCTGAAGTGGTATTGGTTGCTGTCACTTTTACTTAGAGGCATAGTCCTACTTCCTTTAGCAGTTTTGAAAAAACGCTTCAAAGGGTTCGATTTTAGTTTTGCAGCCTTAATTTCAGGACCAGTCTTATCGAGGAACAATGGAATTTCAGTGAATGCAGATTGAATGTTAGTTGCAGCCATTCCCAGATTAGTTATCGAAAAAGCTTGTGGACAACTTAAAACCGATATGAAAATTACAATTATGTATTCCACAAAGGTTGGCGGGGGTAGCAACGAGAATACAATTATTGTCATATTGTTTTTTCAGCGTCGTGAAGTACAAGCTCGTTGACGGTTCCGAGTTGGTGAGTTTTGGGAATGGTAAGGTGCAACTATGACTTTCGTTTACTCTTCGGAAAAGCCAGTCGCAAACATAAACTTCCAATTGGTCATTTTCATTTTCTCAATTTCCTGTTTTGACGATTTTGAGGTATTGAATACCCCAAAGTTTGTAAAATGCGGTCGGACGTGTATTTAAACCTCTAGCACACCTTATCCGAAAAATGCTCCAGTCTAGGTAATCCTGATTTAGATGGCGGGTCAATACATATTTGAACTCACGTTGCTGTAAATGTTGGAACAGCGAAAAAGAGGCGATATATTCAACAACCACTTAACGTTTTGGTTGTATTCGTTCCATCGTACGCAAACACTTTCGTTGACTTCAGGAATTTTCTAGCATTGCCTATGAACTCTTCATTCTGACTGTTCGGACTGTTTCAATGAGGGGAAGTATTAAATATATTGAAGCTGTGCTTTCGACAGTTTTCGTCCAATTGCCAAACTTTGAAAGCGTTAACGAGGGCCGAAGAAACCGCCGTATTACTTAGGACTTGAGAAGCAAGCCTGAATTTTATTTGCTCTAAAGTATTGGGGGTTTATGTGATCATTGGTTAAATTTGGAGCCAGTTTGAGTTCACTCTCAGAATCAATATTGAAAAACTTTACAATATATTTTCAAGAGGCCGTTTTCGCATTCTCAAAAAAAAAGTTAATTTTCAGCAAGCACCTGCGCGTGCGTACTTTTTAGAAGGTGCGTGAGGGCTTATTTCTAACAGCCGTCCCAAAGCGTGAATGTTGAGCCCTCGGAACGAAGTGAATTGGTATAATCTTGCTTTCCTTAGTAGTTTCTTTAAAATAAAAGGCGGGTGTGCTTTGGGATACCCTGCGGCTGTCCTTAACAGCTCACAGGTTTGTCTTGCGACAGTCCTGGCGGGTTCACAAGTCTACGGGAGGTAGACTTGGCAATTAAACTGAATACCCGCAGGCTCCTGGTATCAACAATTTCCAAATAGACGCATTACACCAGATTGGTACTTTCTCACTCTGAAGGTTGCTCTTCAGTTTCGCATTTTTTCCAGCTCCGCTTATACATTTCTATTCAGCAAGCCAGTGCGGGGGGTTGTTTGGCTGGTAACGAATTGCTTTGCTTTCTCAATTTACTTGTTTTAATTATTTAAAGGTTCTCAGCTAAACGAGGTTGGAAATAGTAATTCCATAATAGGCCTATCATTTTGTACACTTAGTTGTGCGAACGTTTTTCTTCTATTTAGCAAGGCTATAGCTAAAGTCTTGCTATATAAAGGATCTCTACACTTCCCTATTTGTAATGATCCTTTTGGGTTTCCTGCGAACTCTAGAAAACTGCATAGACTTCTTTGTCGATTGTCGATAATGTCGAGACTATTGAGTTCCCTATCCGTGGACACATTTTGAGCTGATTGTTTATTAAGCTTGTCCTCTTCTTGTCAATTCCATGAGTGGCGCAAATTGTGTAGCTGTCAAACAGTTCCAATGTTCTACCTTTCAGATCTGAATCGTTTCAGGTTCCTTCCTTCTTTGTTTAATCAGATCTTATTTCTACAATAGGAACAACTTCCGGAATGAAAGCCAGTATAACCAAAAATTCAACTGGTTTTTGCGAAAATTGTAAATTGTTCAGCCTTTTTCGTTCTGTGACAATCTTTAACAACGTATTCTACGTAATATCCTGAAGGAATCTCTTTTTCACGCGAGTGAATGAATAAAAAAATTCGAAAGGAGTTACATATAGAAAGTAAATGCTCGTTTTCAACATCAGTTTTTATTGGTCAACATTAAGCTTCCAATAAATATGGACCTTTTGTGCACCGAAAAACTCCTAAACGATACTGATGTCTTAATAAACAGTTTCCGATTAAACCGCGGCCACTGTAGTTGGTGGAACAGCAGGTAGAGCTTGAGGCGACGGACGAACACGTATTATAACGGCAGCGGCCTACACCCACAGCTTGATTAGGAAAAATTTCAAACACATTAACACGGACCCGGTATTTTTGAGTGATCGCTGCCTTGAGAATTTACTCAAGGCAGGGGATAAACATCCAACGGTATGTTCGTATTACAAAACCGTACAAAAGGATATTACACAACCAATGGGGAAAATTGTTTGGTTGAGTGTTTTTGGGATTGGGTTGCTTTTTATTTAAATTAAGTCACTAGGTTTGAGTTTCCAAACACAGATTTCTGATTATTATCAAACCTGTCGAATTTTATTTCCGACATTGAGGTCAGAAACGTTGATTTTAAAAATGCTATTACATTGTGGACATTTTTGAATCCATACTTTTCAAAAAAACTTGTAATTTCTCCGATGATTCGTCATACCTTTTAGAAGGTCTTCTCTGTAGTCCAGTTGAAGAAGGTTGTTCTTTGATCAGTTTTTAATGTTTGCCGCATCAAGACTTCGATGTTTTTAGTTTAATCCAAAGCTGTTTATGTGAAAGGAATTGTTTCTGCTCCTTACATCCGGTTAGATCTGTTGTACGCTTAGTTGTTGCGACAGTTTTGAATTATTTTACTGCTTCTTGCAGTCTAGTCTAGTATATTCTTGGGACTTATTTTTGGATTTTCGCGAGCTATTGTGATGTCCATCAGGCGGAGAATCCGCAGCCGTAAGATATCCTGCATTCCCTTTACAAAGTTTTCATGCAGTTTGGAATAGTTTGTAGTTTCTGGTGGACTCCAAACTTTTTCTATCTTAACTAGGCAATCATGCTACTGTGCCATTGTTGCTTCTCAAAAGCCTAGAAGAAGACTAATTCCAGCATAGCATTTTATTATGATTTGGCGTTCTGGCTTGATCTTTTGTGAGACTACCAAATTCAGTATTTAATTCTAATCTGAAAATCCTATGTAGCGTCGATTTTGGAATACCAACATTTTTTTTTTATTCATCGCGGTTATGTTCTCGGAGCATTGCCCAACACGATTGTTTACTGGGGAATTCTATAAATCTAAAAATGAGCCGATATCCCTGAATTAGCGAACGTTGTTGTTTCCCAAATCAGGCAAAATCTTCATGGTATTTTGAAATGTCTCTAGGATGATCACAAGTACATATAATGCTACACATTTCTTCGAGGTAGAATCATCTTTTAATTCGATTTCGTATTGAGTTTTCTTCAAGCTCTTGCCTTTTACTGCAAACAGCTTGCGCAAAGTGGAAAAAATATCCATGAATATGGGTTTCGGGTAATCGAGCTCTAGTGGAATTTTCTTCGGCTTTCTCAAAGTCAGTTATTAATGTTGACGGTTAATGAATGATTGGACTAGCGCATAGTAGTCTTCTCCTTATTTGGGGCTTGGCTTTATGGCCACACACATATTTTTGGGAGATGTGTATACTCACAATGAAAATATTGTTGAAAACCTATTTTATATCGTTGTCTTCAATGGTTTTGTGACAGAACGTTAATTTGGGGTCGCAGATCTATTTCTTGGCAGTTAACTGACTATATTGCCAATTCTGCGGTCGTAATTGTTAATCGAGTAATGGTGGTGTTTAAAATTTACTTCTAAAATACTTTTTTGTTTTTTAATAAAAACAATAATCAATTCTTATTTAATGCTGTGCATATTTGTATAATTAAAATAAAATGTTTACAAGTCACTAAAAAAGTGACTACTCCCGATTTCGGTTGCTTTTGAAGCCTTTATTTTCCTGTAATTATTATTTCCTTTATTTGGTCGTTTGTTATTGACGTATTCGTCTTCTTAAGCGCGTTGAACTTTCGCGTAAACTCTGGACAAGCATTAACTGCGTAACTGAGTTTTGGTTTGCTATCATTTGTTTGATTATTTGTGTCGACTTTTTAACTTGAAACTGCAGTAGATATTTTGAAAAATGTTAGTTTTTGTTTGGATTTAGCTATACAGAGCAAAATACACAATTAAAATGAAACTGAATGACGTTCTTTTGTCGTAGGCAGGCGGTTGGGCACGTCGCGTCGCAATATCCAATGGAATGCGGCGGCGACTTTATTATTATGGCCACTATTTGAGCAATGGCCAGTGAAAATATTTTTTTTTACGTTTGGCAGTGACTTTATTTTTATACAAACGCACTTTTTCTTAGGCATGCTTCGAATGCACCCTAGAATACACTCTTCTTTAACTTTTATGCACAATACACATTTCTTTTTCGGGTTCCTACAACCCAACGTATCCCAGATACAGCTACGTTGCCTTCATCACGAAGCTTATTGGAATAGCTCCTATCTAAGTAAGTAACATCGAAGCCAGTGAAGGCCCACTAACTCACTTGTATTATGCATTCGAAGACTCGACATTATTAAATTTTAGAAAAATTTCCCGACAACCCACAACCTACAAGACGGTCAAACCTTTTTTTCAAAAATAAACTTATGAATTATTGTCGTCAATAACTAGAAAGGTGGTCACAGCGATGAAGATGACTTTTCTGGAGGTGTTGCCACAGCGAAAACAATGATGAGGTATTTAGCAACCATCCGTTAATGAAGGAAAAGCTCCTAGTCACATCTTTGCCATCCGGAGCTATTACTTGCATCGCTATTAACAAGTGCCTAGCCTTTAGCAAAAACTCTTCTTGATTTTGACATTGAATAAAAGTTTCTTTTAATTCTTGGGGCTATTTTTAAAGCTGCCGTATTGAAGATGTTAAAGAGTTGATCAGAAAAATTAACGCAGCCATATTCTTTAAGGTCACTGATAAATTACCACGTTTTTAAGCAAAAGTTAAAAGACCCCCGAAAACGGAATGGCTTAAGACTTGCTTCGCATATTTTACTTTCATTCGCTAAAAGTTGTTTGGCTGAATATGCCCAATTTTGATGCTGATTTTAATTCGTTCTTAGAATTGGCATTGTAAAACTGCTGTTCCAAGACGCTGTCTTATGCTCACAGATGACATTATTCTTCAGCAGACAGTTGCGAGTACTTTTGATCAAATGTGGAGCATCATAAAATAAAAAGATCCGTGCATTATTGACCAAAAAGTAGAGCTTTGCTGTAGTTATGCTAAGATCAAAAATTTGAACCCTGATCACAAACGAAATGCACAGGAATTAGATTACTTTCTTGAAGAGCTCTGGTTATTTTCACAATAAATTTTATTAAACACACCCGGCTTGTAACTGCTGCGAACAAAAGAATAGCCAATGGGACGTTTTCCATCTCTTGGCAATGCCTTGAGTAGTCTTCCACTCGAACAATTCCATCACTTTTCCTATTATAATCCATGTGCGCTTTAAGAGACATTTCTCGACAGCCGAAATCGAACAATATTTATAAATATCGGAAAGCTGACTAATTTTCAGTTCTAGCGTTAAACGCAATGTTGCCAGGTGTATTCGGCCATGAAGATGTAAATGCTTTTAAAGTAGAAGGCTAAACATTCCCCTTAACTCCCTATACGTTGCCGGTGACATGAAATGCATAGAAAGTGCCAGTATCTTTGGCTATAGGTAACTTTAGAGAGTCCGGTTAATTCCCATGCTCCGCTTTCAAACTGGCATTCTTTATTTTCAAAATAGACACTTTAGCTTTCAAATCTGAAATTTCTCTGCTTTTGTTATGAATAGTAATCGTATTTGCTCTTCTAACTCTTCCTAGCAAATTAAATGCCCTTTGAGTGCTTGTTTACGTATGCATTGCATATTTGTTCTGTCAGAAAGAAGTACTCTTGTAGTCCTCTCCTTCATCATCATCATCGTCGTCATCAGCATGACCATCTTCTTCGTTTCCTTCGAGATGACCGTTTGGGTTTTGTTCTCAGGGTTTCGAATTCCTTTTGCCATTTCGCCTGCATCGCCTCTTGTTCAACCTTCGCAGTGGCTAAGGCATCCTCCAAAAAATTCTTACCTGTTTATCCTTTTCTTGCCTGAGAATTTTCGTTTTCTGTCGGTTCAGCTGGGTTTGGAGTTTACCGGCTAGTGATTGCATTTGTTTGTACTTTTCTTCCAGCTCTTTGCAAGAACTGGCGTTCTTCGAGGTCGCCTATAAAAAGGCGAAATGGTTTAAAGGCATAAATTGATTGTCAAATTGGTAGATTGTATTATGTTCTTTTGGGCGTACTAAGATCAACTAAGTCTCTCCTGTAAGGGGGAATATTTGGACCCATTAGGAAACTGTTTTAAGTTAGGAAGGTTTGATAAATTTAACTCGGTGTGACATTCGAATATGGGCAGGGGTTCTAAAAATTGACAAGAAAAGTTCTATTCATATAGCATGGACCTACCTAATATGGTCAAATTATGTCAAGCAAATCTGCTAAACTCACTTTCAGCCACCAGTATAAAATATTCGACAATATATAGGTTGATAAGGATCTTCAAGTCGTACAGACATTACACTCGCATTTCTGACAACGAAATTAAAATTTCCAATTTGTTGGCACAGTTCCTCTTCCTACAATGCGCTGTTTATTGTTACATTTCCCCCTCTTCTTTCTCAGACGAGAGCCTTCTCGTAAATATCATAAGCTCAGCTTCTGCTGTGGTAGTGAAACTTCTTGAGGTGTCGGAACTGCAGTATGGCAACTTTTTTCCGAGTTAAAAGGACTTGTATGCGGAGGTTCCATGGCTTGGTCACGGTGACGAGTCGGCGGTGCCCCTTAGCCAGCGCCTTTATCTGAATCACTGGGGACAGGTGGCGTGGCTTTGGCCCTTCTTCTTCTTCTTCTTTTTTTTTTTTTCTTCACCTTTACTGTTAAGTTCTTGACATTGTTCTGGCTGGTCAGCGAGTCTGTAGTGACTTGTTGTTGCCTCCTTTCGGTGGTTTGTGATAGTGGAGCGGCTGTGACGGTGTTGCAGCTCGATGTGGCTGGTTGTAGTCACGATGATGCCCTGGAACCATTTTTCGTCGGTTCGTGTCGGGTGGTGGCCAATTGTGCCATCTGGTCCGGACGTGGTGCGATTGGTAAAATATGTTCTGAAGGAAGGGATGTGGCCATGGGAATGGTGTAGGACTCTTCAGGACAAGCACTGGCGAGACAAAGTTGACTACTTCATACGGACCATCGTATTTGGAAGCTAGCTTCTTGATGAAGTGAGCGTGTGCCTGTGTGTAATTTGGAGTCCCAATCTGGGCCTGTCCACCTGTGAGTGCGTGTCTTTGAGGCAGTGAACCTCACTTTGGAGGAATTATGATCAAATATCGAGAGTCTCTCAGTTATAGCGCTGAGTGGGTGGTAGGTAATTGTTTGCCAACAAAGAAGAGTTTATCAGTGATCCTTAGAGGCTCGTTGAGCATTTTTTTTATTTTTAATTGGGCTTGAGTGTTGGATATGATTTTCTAATCGAGATGATTGAATTTTTGTTAGCTAAAAATGTCCTTTAAATTTATTTTTTGCATCTCTGTTGAGATCGTCCTTGCTTTTTTGCTTCTTAGCTGAGTTTATTGTTCCCACCGCAAGGTGCACAGTATTGATGCTATTTTTAATTTCATCGGAATTATACGATCTATATGAGTCTCGGGAAATAGCGTTTGCATTTTTGTTTCCTATTTTGACATACTTCTCGGGCCAATACCAAAGATGGCCTTTCTTCCTTGTTTTTTTTTTCAGTTTGAATCGAATATGTATTTATTTTACAAATACAAATGTTGTTGTCTTGTTGACAACAGAATGAAAAAGCTGAATTTAAAATGCTAAATCCGGCAGTGATTTTGTATATAAAATTTACAAAAAAATAAAGGCAGTTCCTTAACTTAAACACAATTTTGTTTTGTATGTTGCTAAGCGCAATGATTTTGATTCAGTGAATTGGGGAAATTGTAAGCCCTTTCAAAGATTTAACTCGTGTCGGAAGACTACGATGTTTAAATCGGATAGTCCTTCTTAAAATGACTCTTTTTAAATTCAATTTCAGTTGGTAGTGACTTACAGCTGGTAACATACTACAGTATTTTTCGCCGTAGACACCTGTTTGACGATTCGTTTTACGATTCGACGATATCGTTACACCATAGCTAGAGTAATCACAGGAGATTAAAGGTTTTTTGGCCATCTAATCACACACCCTAGATGGCAGCTATGTCGCCTTCTAGCAGTTTAGCCTATATCTTAGGTTTGACTACCTGTTTTTTTTTTCTATGTTTTGTTCTTGGTAGGCTGCGTTTCTCCCCAGATTTTTTTCCAGCTACTAGGCTTTCAAGGGAATGGCTTGCTTCTGCCCAAGTGGCAGATGGTCGTGTCTTGACATCCCTATATGACGATGCAGTCTTCGAGGTATCGTTCTCAATTATGTTTATATTTTTGGTATCAGATATAAACGGTCACCCGTGGTATAACCAAACCTCATTAAGGCTGGAGGTTAATACTTGCGACAATTGCATTGATCGTACACCATGATCGTGTGATGGCTAGGCCAACATGGAGGCCTATTTGCGCTATATTTCTATATCGAGGATTTACAATATATGCAGCTGATAGCGATGCTTAACAAACTTAGTTTTAGTTTGTTTCACTCTTCGACGTTCTATATTTGAAAGTGGTTGTCATTGCGCTGTGGATTAATTTAACTAATTCGACCCTATTTTCGAAAACTGCTTTTAGCTCACAGCAAATCATGGATACGATCATATTCGTTAACTACAATGAACTCGATGTATTAGCTAAAGGTTTTTTGAACTAGATGAACGGAAGTACAATAATTGTACCAAGGAAGAAAATTGAACTTCACTCTTCTATTGTTTCTTATTTGTACTTTTGTTTTAATTCCTCTCTTTAAATACACTCATAGTTTTTATTTCCTAATGATTCTTGAGACATTTTCATGGTTTTCATATCAGTCTCTATTGCTTCAAGCAATTTTTTTTTATTTCCTTTTTTTAAAGAGTCGTTAAATTCAATCGAATACAAAGAATGTAAAATCATCTATTGAAGCTATATTTATCCTAGTTGTACTGTCGATAATGATGTCGACCTTCTCCGTAGGTAGTACGAACCTCAACTGAGTCGACTCTTTAATGCGATTGGCTATTAACATCTCTTCTGTATTTTTTGAAATACCCAATGCGTTCTTCTTAGCCATCTCAATGAGTGGCTTAATAGAACTGTCAATGGAGCCGTAGAACAGTTCAAATGTTTTAATGTTTTACCATTTGGATCATCATCCGCATCTATGAAAGTTATGTTTTCTTACTTCGGTCTTTTTCGACTAGATCCCATTACATCTAAATCGGATGAGTCTGTAATTTTCACCACAGGAACCACCTCCGTATTGGGAGTCGTTAGAATTCAAAGGTTCTTCTTAAGAGTCGACTGTGACAACAACCTTTTTGCTTTACTGTAGGAACCCTGTCGATTGTCTCTTGACATTGACGGACATTCACACTCGTTCGAAAGATCTATTAGACCTGGTGTGCTCTGTGCTACGCCATCTAAGAGTGGTGCATTTTTTTGAATTGCTGTTTGTTCTTTAAACCTTTCTCGTGTTTGTTCTATTTTTGCAAACCCATAAGCACGTTGTTATGTTAATCAATCGTTACAGATGTCTGAAGTGTGACAATTTAATTTTTATTGTTTCTAATTATATTTAACTTTAACTTAAACACCAACGCCGCCGCCAAGTTTGTGAGTTGAGTTATCACTGAGGATAGCAGAACTTTTTTTTCTTTCTGAACTTTGCAGTTTTCTGAACTTCACGATCTCGGTGCTGATGGTTGCGATTGATAATGGTTGTGTCCAGTGCTTATAATTGTTTGTCTACGTCGTTGTCGTCGTTGTGAGTTTTATGTCGCCGCGGTATATCTTTTTTCCACTTGACCCTATCACAGCAGGTGAATTTTATGACGTCCGTAACCCACCTTGGGGATTTGAGAGCAGAGTAGTTTCTTTTTTACATTTGAATTTGACTTCCTTTAATTACTTGTTAAAACAAAATTTTTTTTTTTTTTTTTTTGTTGAACTGTATCGCACTAGAGAGTACTGAAATAACTAGATCTATGACGCAGTTTTGCATTGGAATGAATTATTGTCCAAAGTGTGGTTAGGTTGCTATTTTTTTTTCGCCTTTTGTCATTAATCAATCTCAGCTTCGAGGTAATCACAACAACAAACATCGCTTTAAAGGATCGCAGCATGATTGTCTCTTATTTAAACCCTTGTAGTTCATGTTTGTCGAGTTCCTCATGGTTTTTCATCCATCCACAAAGGTCGGGAAATTCTCGCTTCTCTTATTTTACTACAGATAGAGTAGTCCTTTTCTTCCTCTTCTTTTATTAAAGACTCTTTGAAAAATGATATCATCAAGAAAATTGCTAAATTGTTTGCTTTCTTTTATTTGTAGGTGTACTAGAATATGTTGCTTCATTAGAGTTTGTTTATTTTTTTGCCGATTTTAGATGACTTCTCTAAACTTCTGGTGGCTTGCGGTGTCATTTTTATATTTTTTCCTGTTTCCTTTTTCCGTCTGGCCGGAAGTTAACAAAGAGTTAGCTTTCACTGGTTCTCGGATATCCATAAAAATCGGTTCAAAATCTTCTGTTTCTTCCTTTGACCATTGCCTCTTGGATGAGGTGGTGGACACTTTCGCGCCTGTGGAGATACCTTTAAGTCTGTTCTTTAGGCTTATCCGATGCTTTTGAGCATCTTACTTTGTTGCGATAACTTTTGGATTTGCATTACTTTCTCTGCATTTTCCTTTAACTTTTCAGGAGCTGAGAACACTTGGTTATATTTTCATATCTCTATCGTTGATAAAAGGTCCTTTTCACCCTTTTCAGGAAGGTAAGCCGAACTGCAACAGTGTTATCTCCTACCAGATCCTGTTGGTGTATCCTAGAATTGTAAAAGTGGAAAGTTATCTTTTGTAAGGATACATGCTCTAGGTATTCTATGGTCAGTGAAATAGTAGCTCGTTAAATCTATGGCTCAGGGCTGCCGAAGATTTCTGACGTTCTGTAGCTTAACTTGGATGCACCTTCAAATACTCAATTATTCCCGTTGGCGTCCCGTATACGACTCATGTGTCGTGTCGTTGTAAAAACGATATTTGAGCCTTTAGGCGAACGTTTTTTGATGCCCAGTATTGGAGCTTTCTTTTTTTTAATGTGCTATTTGTGCCACTATTCTTCATTGGCTGGTATATCAATTGAGCCTTGTTTGCTCCAGATTATTTTATTATTCTTCCATTAAGAGATTTTTAGTTTTTTCCTCAACTTGTTGTGGAGTCGTTTTAGCTTTTTCCTCAACTTGTGGAGTCGTCAGGATGTTGTTTGACACAGGTTTTTCCACTCTTAAGCAGATACTTTATTGGAGACTAAGAGAGGTTTACCTTAGAGTGTCTTTCTTGACTTGCCTTGATGCATTTACTTTTTTTCCGGATCCCTTGTTGGCGTATTTGCATCTATGCGTTTTTTTTTATTAATTTTACCACTACTAGAAATACAACACAATTCGATCGATTGCAAGAAAATATTTGCCAAAATTGTTGCATGAGTCGTTATCACTTACAACTTCTGCCTTTTTTTTTTGTGCTAGATTCTTGTTTCAATTTATTGACGTATTCATTTGAGAATTACCTTTAGCTTGCAGCACGTTTCTGGGAGGGTTTTTGTTGCCCCATTTTCTATTGTTTTCTCTTGTCGGGTGTACTGCATTCTTCTATCGATTCTGTTTTATTTAGTGATCTGTACGTCTGTCGCTGCCGTCTTTTCAGCTTCATTCTTTTTCGGTAGAACATTCAATCTGCTACAGGACATAATTTTTCCACTTGATCTAGCTCTCTTCCTTCGCCAAGGAACTTGACTGTGATTTTTTTTAAGATCTTATGGGTTTCCCATAGTTTTCCAAAAGATCCTATGATATTCACTTACTTTTTTGTAAAGTCCCTGAGCCAGAAGACGATCCAACAGATGATTCTATCCCTGAGCCACATCCAAAAGATGATGCTGTGCCTGAATTACCTGCTGATCCAAGTCCTGAGCTAAAAAAAAAAAAACAAATAATAAATAACAACTTCCTTCAAAATTCGTCATCATCACTTTCTTCTTCTTGCCTTGCTTGCGCAGGTATTGTTTATGAAGTGATTAACATTTCCGCACAATAGGGTTTTAAGACCTTTATTCAAAGTCATATTGCCCGTGGAAAAAGGTTCACTCAAGTCATCTTGTTCAGCATCACAGACATTCCGAATCATGTGGGTGTTCTTGAGAACGCGTATTGTAAGACTGCGCCCCCTCAAGTTCGCCATACTTTTCAGGTCCATGTTCAGGTTTTGTAGGACAGAGAATACATGGTTTTATGACTATATCCGAATGATCTTCTTCGTCTTTGTCTTCGAGAATAGATGGCACTTATAGTATGCCTAAATATTCATATAATAATTTGCTAAGAGATGGTCCATCCAATCCATCACTTTTACTAAAACTTGCAAATCTAAAAAATAATGGCGTTTTCTTAGCCCCTGAAGTGGTATTGGTTGTTATGTCACTTTGACTTGAAGGCATAGTCCTACTTCCTTTAGCAGTTTTGAAAAAACGCTTCAAGGAGTTCGATTTTAGTTTTGCAGCCTGAATTTCAGGACCATCTGTCTTATCGAGGAACAATGGAATTTCAGTGAATGCAGATTGAATGTTAGTTGCAGCCCAGATTAGTTCTCGAAAAAGCTTGTGGACAACTTGGTCACACTCGAAGTGAATGGGCATAATCTTGCTTTCCTTTAAAGACCTAATCCAAAAGTAAATGCCAAAACCATTCGAATTCGCAAATAATCATTCTAATGCAAATGTGTTTGCGAACAGGCTGTGTAGATTGCAGAAATCTCAAAAAATGTGAGCAAGAAATTTGTTCATAACTTATTAATATATTATTAAGAGTATTAAAATATAATTTAGGCATAGGAAATCATCTAAATGTGCAAACACAAAGCCGTCTCAATTTGAGATTCTTGTTTAATACATGACAATGCATCCCGACTTATCTAAAGGATTTATCCCGAATTCGCCTTGGCTCAATTTTATCATTGCAATCCTCATTTTCTTCGGTAAAAAATCAAATTGCTACACTGTCCATGTTGATTTAGCACCTATTCACGAATCAGAACAAATGATTATTTCGTTTTATTCAAAAGTCTGCCAAACACAATTCGAGACTCGTTCGAACGTCGGAAATTGTTTGGGTAAAAGTTGGCTTTACTTACATTCGATTCTAATTTCATACATAGTTCTGTTTGAAAGTAGAATCGGAACCAACTTTCGAATAGAATCGAATTACGTAGTTTGCCCCCAGGTCACAGACCCGTCTTATGACAGTCCTGGACTTTTTCCTTTCGAGAGCCAGATACTCCATTTTGTAGAAGCAGGATCGCGGTTTTTATTTTTACACTTATTGCGGTGTTGATGTCAATTTCCCTGGAAGACGTACAGACACCCAGCAGTTGATAATTTGCAATTGTACTCTGGTCATCATTGAGCAGTGCAGTTGGTCTACTAGTGACACTCGTTACCTCTTCTTGCAGCTTCTTCCGCGCTCTTCGTCTACTAGTCCAATCTGGCAATTCTATCACTTGTCACATAGCTCTGCGCTGTCTTATAGGCTGCTCTATACTCGTTCTGTAGAACCAACTTTCGATGAGCATCAGTTTTATTATTGATTCCAATTTTCTTCTAGGTGTCTTGGGATATCCAGAGATCTCTATCCCTTGATTGATATGCCAATACTATAACTTTGAGCCTTTATCGCCAAGGAAGCGAGGGATTAATAGTCAATCTTATTCCAAGTCACTACAAATAAATCAGAACGGCACCTTGAATTGTTTCTCAGACATTAAAGCTAACACACTTCGGGTTCGTTAATTTGATTGAAATCATTCATTGTTTGGGTTTTATTCTCGATTGTGTCAGTTAGAAACTATTTGGTGGTTTTCTCCCTACCAATACGATCATCATCGTTGATGGTTGATGGTGTCTTTTTGGTATCTTCATCATCATCATCATCATCTTCTTCTTCGTTTCCTTCGAGATGACCATTGGCGGATGTCATTGGACGTGGTGGAGGTTGCGATTCACGTTCTTCGTTTTCTTTGTAAATGACATCTCAATTTGTGAGATTGTTTTTGTTTTGAGACTTTTTCTTATTATTACGTCTCCACCACTCTGTTGCAGTTCTTCCAGTTGAATTTGCATTTCTCGCAGATGATCGGTCAACTCGTAGATATCTCTGTCCTGAGCCTCACAACGACTGCGATTATAGCGATTTCTCGCAGATCTTCTCCACGTGGATCACGACGCTCATAACGCATTCGCATTTCCTCGACTCGAATAAAAAAAAATAAGTTTAAACAAAATCAATGGCAAACGATAATCGTCGGTAAACTTGAAAATCTGCGAAACAGTTGCACAATAAAATATTCGGACGAACGAAATTTATGACAACAAAATATAATCACAAATTTGTTAAACACCTGCATTTGCGATGCAATTGTTCAATCACGCTTACCGAGTGATGCTTTTACCGTGTCATAGAGATTCGTTTGGAGTTATAGGCTGCATCCGCAGATCATGTTGTTCTTTTAAGCCATGGACACAATGGACCCAACGGATGGTCTATGTGAAGCTGTGGCAACCGCCACAAGAGCATCCAATTACCTAACCTAAGCCATTCATATATTTTTCCTTCAGGTCTATCTGGGATTCAATTTTAATTTTCATTGTTAAAGTGTCACATAAGGAGTCTCTGCTTCCTTCGTTGTGGATTTTTTCGAGGTTTTCTTTGAAGGAAGCGTCCAATAATTGGGCAAGCTCCATTGGCTTCTTGTAGCTTCAGATTTAAATGTAGCTTGTAGCTCTTTGTCATCGATCGGTCTATCCAATCCATCACTTTTACTAAAAGCTTGCAAATCTAAAAAATAATGGCGTTTTCTTAGCCCCTGAAGTGGTATTGGTTGCTGTCACTTTTACTTGAAGGCATAGTCCTACTTCCTTTAGCAGTTTTGAAAAAACGCTTCAAAGAGTTCGATTTTAGTTTTGCAGCCTGAATTTCAGGACCATCTCTCTTATCGAGGAACAATGGAATTTCAGTGAATGCAGATTGAATGTTAGTTGCAGCCATTCCCAGATTAGTTATCGAAAAAGCTTGTGGACAACTTAAAACCGATATGAAAATTACAATTATGTATTCCACAAAGGTTGGCGGGGGTAGCAACGAGAATACAATTATTGTCATATTGTTTTTTCAGCGTCGTGAAGTACAAGCTCGTTGACGGTTCCGAGTTGGTGAGTTTTGGGAATGGTAAGGTGCAACTATGACTTTCGTTTACTCTTCGGAAAAGCCAGTCGCAAACATAAACTTCCAATTGGTCATTTTCATTTTCTCAATTTCCTGTTTTGACGATTTTGAGGTATTGAATACCCCAAAGTTTGTAAAATGCGGTCGGACGTGTGTTTAAACCTCTAGCACACCTTATCCGAAAAATGCTCCAGTCTAGGTAATCCTGATTTAGATGGCGGGTCAATACATATTTGAACTCACGTTGCTGTAAATGTTGGAACAGCGAAAAAGAGGCGATATATTCAACAACCACTTAACGTTTTGGTTGTATTCGTTCCATCGTACGCAAACACTTTCGTTGACTTCAGGAATTTTCTACCATTGCCTATGAACTCTTTCTGCATTTCATTCTGGCTAAAAGCTACTTTCATGTTTTCGGACTGTTTCAATGAGGGGAAGTATTAAATATAATGAAGCGGTGCTTTCGACAGTTTTCGTCCCATTGCCAAACTTTGAAAGCGTTAAGAGGGCCGAAGAAACCGCCGTATTACTTAGGACTTGAGAAGCAAGCCTGAATTTTATTTGCTCTAAAGTATTGGGGGTTTATGTGATCATTGGTTAAATTTGGAGCCAGTTTGAGTTCACTCTCAGAATCAATATTGAAAAACTTTACAATATATTTTCAAGAGGCCGTTTTCGCATTCTCAAAAAAAATGTTAAATTTCAGTAAGCACCTGCGCGTGCGTACTTTTTAGAAGGTGCGTGAGGGCTTATTTCTAACAGCCGTCCCAAAGCGTGAATGTTGAGCCCTCGGAACGAAGTGAATTGGTATAATCTTGCTTTCCTTAGTAGTTTCTTTAAAATAAAAGGCGGGTGTGCTTTGGGATACCCTGCGACAGTCCTTAACAGCTCACAGGTTTGTCTTGCGACAGTCCTGGCGGGTTCACAAGTCTACGGGAGGTAGACTTGGCAATTAAACTGAATACCCGCAGGCTCCTGGTATCAACAATTTCCAAATAGACGCATTACACCAGATTGGTACTTTCTCACTCTGAAGGTTGCTCTTCAGTTTCCGCTTACACATTTCTATTCAGCAAGCCAGTGCGGGGGGTTGTTTGGCTGGTAACGAATTGCTTTGCTTTCTCAATTTACTTATCATTTTCTACACATAGTTGTGCGAACGTATTTCTTCCATTTTTTCAAGGCTATAGTTAAAGTCTTGCTATATAAAGGATCTCTACACTTCCCTATTTGTAATGATCCTTTTGGGTTTCCTGCGAACTCTAGAAAACTGCATAGACTTCTTTGTCGATTGTCGATAATGTCGAGACTATTGAGTTCCCTATCCGTGGACACATTTTGAGCTGATTGTTTATTAAGCTTGTCCTCTTCTTGTCAATTCCATGAGTGGCGCAAATTGTGTAGCTGTCAAACAGTTCCAATGTTCTACCTTTCAGATCTGAATCGTTTCAGGTTCCTTCCTTCTTTGTTTAATCAGATCTTATTTCTACAATAGGAACAACTTCCGGAATGAAAGCCAGTATAACCAAAAATTCAACTGGTTTTTGCGAAAATTGTAAATTGTTCAGCCTTTTTCGTTCTGTGACAATCTTTAACAACGTATTCTACGTAATATCCTGAAGGAATCTCTTTTTTAATGTTCGGTCACGCGAGTGAATGAATAAAAAATTCGAAAGCAGTTACATATAGAAAGTAAATGCTCGTTTTCAACATCAGTTTTTATTGGTCAACATTAAGTTTCCAATAAATATGGACCTTTTGTGCACCGAAAAACTCCTCCTAAACGATACTGATGTCTTAATAAACAGTTTCCGATTAAACCGCGGCCACTGTAGTTGGTGGAACAGCAGGTAGAGCTTGAGGCGACGGACGAACACGTATTATAACGGCAGCGGCCTACACCCACAGCTTGATTAGGAAAAATTTCAAACACATCAACACGGACCCGGTATTTTTGAGTGATCGCTGCCTTGAGAATTTACTCAAGGCAGGGGATAAACATCCAACGGTATGTTCGTATTACAAAACCGTACAAAAGGATATTACACAACCAATGGGGAAAATTGTTTGGTTGAGTGTTTTTGGGATTGGGTTGCTTTTTATTTAAATTAAGTCACTAGGTTTGAGTTTCCAAACACAGATTTCTGATTATTATCAAACCTGTCGAATTTTATTTCCGACATTGAGGTCAGAAACGTTGATTTTAAAAATGCTATTACATTGTGGACATTTTTGAATCCATACTTTTCAAAAAAACTTGTAATTTCTCCGATGATTCGTCATACCTTTTAGAAGGTCTTCTCTGTAGTCCAGTTGAAGAAGGTTGTTCTTTGATCAGTTTTTAATGTTTGCCGCATCAAGACTTCGATGTTTTTAGTTTAATCCAAAGCTGTTTATGTGAAAGGAATTGTTTCTGCTCCTTACATCCGGTTAGATCTGTTGTACGCTTAGTTGTTGCGACAGTTTTGAATTATTTTACTGCTTCTTGCAGTCTAGTCTAGTATATTCTTGGGACTTATTTTTGGATTTTCGCGAGCTATTGTGATGTCCATCAGGCGGAGAATCCGCAGCCGCAAGATATCCTGCATTCCCTTTACACAGTTTTCATGCAGTTTGGAATAGTTTGTAGTTTCTGGTGGACTCCAAACTTTTTCTATCTTAACTAGGCAATCATGCTACTGTTGCATTGTTGCTTCTCAAAAGCCTAGAAGAAGACTAATTCCAGCATAGCATTTTATTATGATTTGGCGTTCTGGCTTGATCTTTTGTGAGACTACCAAATTCAGTATTTAATTCTAATCTGAAAATCCTATGTAGCGTCGATTTTGGAATACCAACATTTTTTTTTTATTCATCGCGGTTATGTTCTCGGAGCATTGCCCAACACGATTGTTTACTGGGGAATTCTATAAATCTAAAAATGAGCCGATATCCCTGAATTAGCGAACGTTGTTGTTTCCCAAATCAGGCAAAATCTTCATGGTATTTTGAAATGTCTCTAGGATGATCACAAGTACATATAATGCTACACATTTCTTCGAGGTAGAATCATCTTTTAATTCGATTTCGTATTGAGTTTTCTTCAAGCTCTTGCCTTTTACTGCAAACAGCTTGCGCAAAGTGGAAAAAATATCCATGAATATGGGTTTCGGGTAATCGAGCTCTAGTGGAATTTTCTTCGGCTTTCTCAAAGTCAGTTATTAATGTTGACGGTTAATGAATGATTGGACTAGCGCATAGTAGTCTTCTCCTTATTTGGGGCTTGGCTTTATGGCCACACACATATTTTTGGGAGATGTGTATACTCACAATGAAAATATTGTTGAAAACCTATTTTATATCGTTGTCTTCAATGGTTTTGTGACAGAACGTTAATTTGGGGTCGCAGATCTATTTCTTGGCAGTTAACTGACTATATTGCCAATTCTGCGGTCGTAATTGTTAATCGAGTAATGGTGGTGTTTAAAATTTACTTCTAAAATACTTTTTTGTTTTTTAATAAAAACAATAATCAATTCTTATTTAATGCTGTGCATATTTGTATAATTAAAATAAAATGTTTACAAGTCACTAAAAAAGTGACTACTCCCGATTTCGGTTGCTTTTGAAGCCTTTATTTTCCTGTAATTATTATTTCCTTTATTTGGTCGTTTGTTATTGACGTCTTCGTCTTCTTAAGCGCGTTGAACTTTCGCGTGAACTCTGGACAAGCATTAACTGCGTAACTTAGTTTGGGTTTGCTATCATTTGTTTGATTATTTGTGTCGACTTTTTAACTTGAAACTGCAGTAGATATTTTGAAAAATGTTAGTTTTTGTTTGGATTTAGCTATACAGAGCAAAATACACAATTAAAATGAAACTGAATGACGTTCTTTTGTCGTAGGCAGGCGGTTGGGCACGTCGCGTCGCAATATCCAATGGAATGCGGCGGCGACTTTATTATTATGGCCACTATTTGAGCAATGGCCAGTGAAAATATTTTTTTTTACGTTTGGCAGTGACTTTATTTTTATACAAACGCACTTTTTCTTAGGCATGCTTCGAATGCACCCTAGAATACACTCTTCTTTAACTTTTATGCACAATACACATTTCTTTTTTGGGTTCCTACAACCCAACGTATCCCAGATACAGCTACGTTGCCTTCATCACGAAGCTTATTTGAATAGCTCCTATCTCCTGTAAGTAACATCGAAGCCAGTGAAGGCCCACTTACTCACTTGTATTATCCATTCGAAGACTCGACATTATTAAATTTTAGAAAAATGTCCCGACAACCCACAACCTACAAAACGGTCAAACCTTTTTTTCAAAAATAAACTTATGAAGTATTGTCGTCAATAACTAGAAAGGTGGTCACAGCGATGAAGATGACTTTTCTGGAGGTGTTGCCACAGCGAAAACAATGATGAGGTATTTAGCAACCATCCGTTAATGAAGGAAAAGTTCCTAGTCACATCTTTGCCATCCGGAGCTATTACTTGCATCGCTATTAACAAGTGCCTAGCCTTTAGCAAAAACTCTTCTTGATTTTGACATTGAATAAAAGTTTCTTTTAATTCTTGGGGCTATTTTTAAAGCTGCCGTATTGAAGATGTTAAAGAGTTGATCAGAAAAATTAACGCAGCCATATTCTTTAAGGTCACTGATAAATTACCACGTTTTTAAGCAAAAGTTAAAAGAGCCCCGAAAACGGAATGGCTTAAGACTTGCTTCGCATATTTTACTTTCATTCGCTAAAAGTTGTTTGGCTGAATATGCCCAATTTTGATGCTGATTTTAATTCGTTCTTAGAATTGGCATTGTAAAACTGCTGTTCCAAGACGCTGTCTTATGCTCACAGATGACATTATTCTTCAGCAGACAGTTGCGAGTACTTTTGATCAAATGTGGAGCATCATAAAATAAAAAGATCCGTGCATTATTGACCAAAAAGTAGAGCTTTGCTGTAGTTATGACAAGATCAAAAATTTGAACCCTGATTACAAACGAAATGCACAGGAATTAGATTACTTTCTTGAAGAGCTCTGGTTATTTTCACAATAAATTTTATTAAACACACCCGGCTTGTAACTGCTGCGAACAAAAGAATAGCCAATGGGACGTTTTCCATCTCTTGGCAATGCCTTGAGTAGTCTTCCACTCGAACAATTCCATCACTTTTCCTATTATAATCCATGTGCGCTTTAAGAGACATTTCTCGACAGCCGAAATCGAACAATATTTATAAATATCGGAAAGCTGACTAATTTTCAGTTCTAGCGTTAAACGCAATGTTGCCAGGTGTATTCGGCCATGAAGATGTAAATGCTTTTAAAGTAGAAGGCTAAACATTCCCCTTAACTCCCTATACGTTGCCGGTGACATGAAATGCATAGAAAGTGCCAGTATCTTTGGCTATAGGTAACTTTAGAGAGTCCGGTTAATTCCCATGCTCCGCTTTCAAACTGGCATTCTTTATTTTCAAAATAGCCACTTTAGCTTTCAAATCTGAAATTTCTCTGCTTTTGTTATGAATAGTAATCGTATTTGCTCTTCTAACTCTTCCTAGCAAATTAAATGCCCTTTGAGTGCTTGTTTACGTATGCATTGCATATTTGTTCTGTCAGAAAGAAGTACTCTTGTAGTCCTCTCCTTCATCATCATCATCGTCGTCATCAGCATGACCATCTTCTTCGTTTCCTTCGAGATGACCGTTTGGGTTTTGTTCTCAGGGTTTCGAATTCCTTTTGCCATTTCGCCTGCATCGCCTCTTGTTCAACCTTCGCAGTGGCTAAGGCATCCTCCAAAAAATTCTTACCTGTTTATCCTTTTCTTGCCTGAGAATTTTCGTTTTCTGTCGGTTCAGCTGGGTTTGGAGTTTACCGGCTAGTGATTGCATTTGTTTGTACTTTTCTTCCAGCTCTTTGCAAGAACTGGCGTTCTTCGAGGTCGCCTATAAAAAGGCGAAATGGTTTAAAGGCATAAATTGATTGTCAAATTGGTAGATTGTATTATGTTCTTTTGGGCGTACTAAGATCAACTAAGTCTCTCCTGTAAGGGGGAATATTTGGACCCATTAGGAAACTGTTTTAAGTTAGGAAGGTTTGATAAATTTAACTCGGTGTGACAGTCGAATATGGGCAGGGGTTCTAAAAATTGACAAGAAAAGTTCTATTCATATAGCATGGACCTACCTAATATGGTCAAATTATGTCAAGCAAATCTGCTAAACTCACTTTCAGCCACCAGTATAAAATATTCGACAATATATAGGTTGATAAGGATCTTCAAGTCGTACAGACATTACACTCGCATTTCTGACAACGAAATTAAAATTTCCAATTTGTTGGCACAGTTCCTCTTCCTACAATGCGCTGTTTATCGTTACATTTCCCCCTCTTCTTTCTCAGACGAGAGCCTTCTCGTAAATATCATAAGCTCAGCTTCTGCTGTGGTAGTGAAACTTCTTGAGGTGTCGGAACTGCAGTATGGCAACTTTTTTCCGAGTTAAAAGGACTTGTATGCGGAGGTTCCATGGCTTGGTCACGGTGACGAGTCGGCGGTGCCCCTTAGCCAGCGCCTTTATCTGAATCACTGGGGACAGGTGGCGTGGCTTTGGCCCTTCTTCTTCTTCTTCTTCTTTTTTTTTTTTCTTCACCTTTACTGTTAAGTTCTTGACATTGTTCTGGCTGGTCAGCGAGTCTGTAGTGACTTGTTGTTGCCTCCTTTCGGTGGTTTGTGATAGTGGAGCGGCTGTGACGGTGTTGCAGCTCGATGTGGCTGGTTGTAGTCACGATGATGCCCTGGAACCATTTTTCGTCGGTTCGTGTCGGGTGGTGGCCAATTGTGCCATCTGGTCCGGACGTGGTGCGATTGGTAAAATATGTTCTGAAGGAAGGGATGTGGCCATGGGAATGGTGTAGGACTCTTCAGGACAAGCACTGGCGAGACAAAGTTGACTACTTCATACGGACCATCGTATTTGGAAGCTAGCTTCTTGATGAAGTGAGCGTGTGCCTGTGTGTAATTTGGAGTCCCAATCTGGGCCTGTCCACCTGTGAGTGCGTGTCTTTGAGGCAGTGAACCTCACTTTGGAGGAATTATGATCAAATATCGAGAGTCTCTCAGTTATAGCGCTGAGTGGGTGGTAGGTAATTGTTTGCCAACAAAGAAGAGTTTATCAGTGATCCTTAGAGGCTCGTTGAGCATATTTTTTATTTTTAATTGGGCTTGGGTGTTGGATATGATTTTCTAATCGAGATGATTGCATTTTTGTTAGCTAAAAATGTCCTTTAAATTTATTTTTTGCATCTCTGTTGAGATCGTCCTTGCTTTTTTGCCTCTTAGCTGATTTTATTGTTCCCACCGCAAGGTGCACAGTATTGATGCTATGTTTAATTTCATCGCAACTATACGATCTATATGAGTCTCGGGAAATAGCGTTTGCATTTTTGTTTCCTATTTTGACATACTTCTCGGGCCAATACCGAAGATGGCCTTTCTTCCTTGTTTTTTTTTTTCAGTTTGAATCGAATATGTATTTATTTTACAAATACAAATGTTGTTGTCTTGTTGACAACAGAATGAAAAAGCTGAATTTAAAATGCTAAATCCGGCAGTGATTTTGTATATAAAATTTACAAAAAAATAAAGGCAGTTCCTTAACTTAAACACAATTTTGTTTTGTATGTTGCTAAGCGCAATGATTTTGATTCAGTGAATTGGGGAAATTGTAAGCCCTTTCAAAGATTTAACTCGTGTCGGAAGACTACGATGTTTAAATCGGATAGTCCTTCTTAAAATGACTCTTTTTAAATTCAATTTCAGTTGGTAGTGACTTACAGCTGGTAACATACTACAGTATTTTTCGCCGTAGACACCTGTTTGACGATTCGTTTTACGATTCGACGATATCGTTACACCATAGCTAGAGTAATCACAGGAGATTAAAGGTTTTTTGGCCATCTAATCACACACCCTAGATGGCAGCTATGTCGCCTTCTAGCAGTTTAGCCTATATCTTAGGTTTGACTACCTGTTTTTTTTTCTATGTTTTGTTCTTGGTAGGCTGCGTTTCTCCCCAGATTTTTTTCCAGCTACTAGGCTTTCAAGGGAATGGCTTGCTTCTGCCCAAGTGGCAGATGGTCGTGTCTTGACATCCCTATATGACGATGCAGTCTTCGAGGTATCGTTCTCAATTATGTTTATATTTTTGGTATCAGATATAAACGGTCACCCGTGGTATAACCATTAAGGCTGGAGGTTAATACTTGCGACAATTGCATTGATCGTACACCATGATCGTGTGATGGCTAGGCCAACATGGAGGCCTATTTGCGGTATATTTCTATATCGAGGATTTCCAATATATGCAGCTGATAGCGATGCTTAACAAACTTAGTTTTAGTTTGTTTCACTCTTCGACGTTCTATATTTGAAAGTGGTTGTCATTGCGCTGTGGATTAATTTAACTAATTCGACCCTATTTTCGAAAACTGCTTTTAGCTCACAGCAAATCATGGATACGATCATATTCGTTAACTACAATGAACTCGATGTATTAGCTAAAGGTTTTTTGAACTAGATGAACGGAAGTACAATAATTTTACCAAGGAAGAAAATTGAACTTCACTCTTCTATTGTTTCTTATTTGTACTTTTGTTTTAATTCCTCTCTTTAAATACACTCATAGTTTTTATTTCCTCATGATTCTTGAGACATTTTCATGGTTTTCATATCAGTCTATATTGCTTCAAGCAATTTTTTTTTATTTCCTTTTTTTAAAGAGTCGTTAAATTCAATCGAATACAAAGAATGTAAAATCATCTATTGAAGCTATATTTATCCTAGTTGTACTGTCGATAATGATGTCGACCTCCTCCGTAGGTAGTACGAACCTCAACTGAGTCGACTCTTTAATGCGATTGGCTATTAACATCTCTTCTGTATTTTTTGAAATGCTCAATGCGTTCTTCTTAGCCATCTCAATGAGTGAACTGTCAATGGAGCCGTAGAACAGTTCAAATGTTTTAATGTTTTACCATTTAGATCTGTATCAACATCATCCGCATCTATGAAAGTTATTTTTTCTTACTTCGGTCTCTTTCGATTAGATCCTATTACATCTAAATCGGATGAGTCTGTAATCTCCACCACAGGAACCACCTCCGTATTGGGAGTCGTTAGAATTCAAAGGTTCTTCTTAAGAGTCGACTGTGACAACAACCTTTTTGCTATACTGTAGGAACCCTGTCGATTGTCTCTTGACATTGACGGACATTCACACTCGTTCGAAAGATCTATTAGACCTGATGTGCTCTGTGCTACGCCATCTAAGAGTGGTGCATTTTTTTGAATTGCTGTTTGTTCTTTAAACCTTACTTGGGTTTTTGTTCTATTTTTGCAAACCCATAAGCACGTTGTTAATCAATCGATGCAGATGTCTGAAGTGTGAGCAGACTTGAATTTGACTTCCTTTAATTACTTGTTAAAACAATATTAATCTTTTTTTTTTTCTTGAACTGTGTCGCACTAGAGAGTACTGAAATAACTAGATCTATGACGCAGTTTTGCATTAGAATAAAGTGTGGTTAGGTTGCTATTTTTTTTTTCGCCTTTTGTCATTTATCAATCTCAGCTTCGAGGTAATCACATCAACAAACATCGCTTTAAAGGATCGCAGCATGATTGTCTCTTATTTAAACCCTTGTAGTTCATGTTTGTCGAGTTCCTCATGGTTTTTCATCCATCCACAAAGGTCGGGAAATTCTCGCTTCTCTTATTTTACTACAGATAGAGTAGTCCTTTTCTTCCTCTTCTTTTATTAAAGACTCTTTGAAAAATGATATCATCAAGAAAATTGCTAAATTGTTTGCTTTCTTTTATTTGTAGGTGTACTAGAATATGTTGCTTCATTAGAATTTGTTTATTTTTTGCCGATTTTAGATGGCTTCTCTAAACCTCTGGTGGCTTGCTGTGTCGTTTTTATATTTTTTTTTAAGCCCTGTTTTCTTTTTCCGTCTGGCCAGGAAGTTAACAAAGAGTTAGCTTTCACTGGTTCTCGGATATCCATACAAATCGGTTCAAGATCTTCTGTTTCTTCCTTTGACTATTGCCTCTTGGATGAGGTGGTGGACACTTTCGCGCCTATGGAGATACCTTTAGGCTTATCCGATGCTTGAGCATCTTACTTTGTTGCGATAACTTTTGGATTTGCATTACTTTCTCTGCATTTTCCTTTAACTTTTCAGGAGCTGAGAACACTTGGTTATATTTTCATATCTCTATCGTTGATAAAAGGTCCTTTTCCCTTTTCAGGAAGGTAAGCCGAACTGCAACAGTGTTATCTCCTACCAGATCCTGTTGGTGCATCCTAGAATTGTAAAAGTGTAATGTTATCTTTTGTGAGGATACATGCTCTAGGTATTCTATGGTCAGTGAAATAGTAGCTCGTTAAATCTATGGCTCAGGGCTGCCGAAGATTTCTGACGTGCTTAACTTGGATGCACCTTCAAATACTCAATTATTCCCGTTGGCGTCCCGTATACGACTCATGTGTCGTGTCGTTGTAAAAACGATATTTGAGCCTTTAGGCGAACGTTTTTTGATGCCCAGTATTGGAGCTTTCTTTTTTTTAATGTGCTATTTGTGCCACTATTCTTCATTGGCTGGTATATCAATTGAGCCTTGTTTGCTCCAGATTATTTTATTATTCTTCCATTAAGAGATTTTTAGTTTTTTCCTCAACTTGTTGTGGAGTCGTTTTAGCTTTTTCCTCAACTTGTGGAGTCGTCAGGATGTTGTTTGACACAGGTTTTTCCACTCTTAAGCAGATACTTTATTGGAGACTAAGAGAGGTTTACCTTAGAGTGTCTTTCTTGACTTGCCTTGATGCATTTACTTTTTTTCCGGATCCCTTGTTGGCGTATTTGCATCTATGCGTTTTTTTTTATTAATTTTACCACTACTAGAAATACAACACAATTCGATCGATTGCAAGAAAATATTTGCCAAAATTGTTGCATGAGTCGTTATCACTTACAACTTCTGCCTTTTTTTTTTGTGCTAGATTCTTGTTTCAATTTATTGACGTATTCATTTGAGAATTACCTTTAGCTTGCAGCACGTTTCTGGGAGGGTTTTTGTTGCCCCATTTTCTATTGTTTTCTCTTGTCGGGTGTACTGCATTCTTCTATCGATTCTGTTTTATTTAGTGATCTGTACGTCTGTCGCTGCCGTCTTTTCAGCTTCATTCTTTTTCGGTAGAACATTCAATCTGCTACAGGACATAATTTTTCCACTTGATCTAGCTCTCTTCCTTCGCCAAGGAACTTGACTGTGATTTTTTTTAAGATCTTATGGGTTTCCCATAGTTTTCCAAAAGATCCTATGATATTCACTTACTTTTTTGTAAAGTCCCTGAGCCAGAAGACGATCCAACAGATGATTCTATCTGTTGGAGAGCCACATCCAAAAGATGATGCTGTGCCTGAATTACGTGCTGATCCAAGTCCTGAGCTAAAAAAAAAAAAAACAAATAATAAATAACAACTTCCTTCAAAATTCGTCATCATCACTTTCTTCTTCTTGCCTTGCTTGCGCAGGTATTGTTTATGAAGTGATTAACATTTCCGCACAATAGGGTTTTAAGACCTTTATTCAAAGTCATATTGCCCGTGGAAAAAGGTTCACTCAAGTCATCTTGTTCAGCATCACAGACATTCCGAATCATGTGGGTGTTCTTGAGAACGCGTATTGTAAGACTGCGCCCCCTCAAGTTCGCCATACTTTTCAGGTCCATGTTCAGGTTTTGTAGGACAGAGAATACATGGTTTTATGATTATATCCGAATGATCTTCTTCGTATTTGTCTTCGAGAATAGATGGCACTTATAGTATGCCTAAATATTCCAGATTAGTTATCGAAAAAGTTTGTGGACAACTTAAAACCGATATGAAAATTACAATTATGTATTCCACAAAGGTTGGCGGGGGTAGCAACGGGAATACAATTATTGTCATATTGTTTTTTCAGCGTCGTGAAGTACAAGCTCGTTGACGGTTCCGAGTTGGTGAGTTTTGGGAATGGTAAGGTGCAACTATGACTTTCGTTTACTCTTCGGAAAAGCCAGTCGCAAACATAAACTTCCAATTGGTCATTTTCATTTTCTCAATTTCCTGTTTTGACGATTTTGAGGTATTGAATACCCCAAAGTTTGTAAAATCCGGTCGGACGTGTGTTTAAACCTCCAGCACACCTTATCCGAAAAATGCTCTAGTCTAGGTAATCCTGATTTAGATGGCGGGTCAATACATATTTGAACTCACGTTGCTGTAAATGTTGGAACAGCGAAAAGGAGGCGATATATTCAACAACCACTTAACGTTTTGGTTGTATTCGTTCCATCGTACGCAAACACTTTCGTTGACTTCAGGAATTTTCTAGCATTGCCTATGAACTCTTTCAGCATTTCATTCTGGCTAAAAGCTACTTTCATGTTTTCGGACTGTTTCAATGAGGGGAAGTATTAAATATATTGAAGGGGTGCTTTCGACAGTTTTCGCCCCATTGCCAAACTTTGAAAGCGTTAAGAGTTATTTTTCAGCAAGCAACTGCGCGTGCGTACTTTTGAGAAGGTGCGTGTCATCGTAAAAGAAGTATACTCTGGAATTCTCTACCAAGAAGTAAGGCTTTTGAGGGCTTATTTCTAAGAGCCGTCCAGAGACAATTCGTCGGCCAAAATAGAGCAGTATCGAAATAACTCTGGAAAGTGGCTATCTTTAAGATCCAAACTCTTTACATTCAACTTAATGTTACCGGGTTCTTTTTGGCCATTGTCACGACCACTACGATTGAGGATTTTTACACAATTGGAAGCAATCATCTGTAAGATTTCAGGCAATTTTTTCTGCTTAACATCTATTAAAATATCTACTTTCTTCCGTAATTTTTTTTTTAATTTTCTCTTTTAACAGTATAATGCCCTAACTTAAGTTTTAACGAGTTGTAGTTTTAAACCGAAGATAGGCAAGAGTCTGTAAACGGAAATCGCTTGTTTCTACAACAGAGTCGCTTTGAGGATTCTTGGGATCAGCAACACTTTGCTTTGCATTTCCTATGCATTCTTCATCTAGCACTTCTTCGCCCTTGCAGTGCTCTTCTCACACCGCTGACGCAAATGTTTCTTCCACGTTTTTTTTTTTTTTTTTTTGGTAATCTTGGACAGCACATCGTGTGAGCCCATTTTTCGACTGACTTCTACAACATCAAGTCTGAAAAATAAGCACCACACACACACTTAGTCCGGTTGATAGTGCATCTAGCCCCCAAATTTGCCCTCCAAGCTTCCTAAAGGTAGGGAGGAACGAAAATACATACATATTTGTTATAGATACCATTTTATGTGTTTAATCTGTGGCACACTAGTAATCATCTTTTTGTTTCAAAATTTGGTAGTACCAAAGTCGTTTCGGTCTTGGTTATTTTCACTTCCCACAAAAACACTGAAGTTGAGACATTTGTTCTCTATTTTCTTGAACTGTTAATGGTTTTGTTTGTTTTTTTTTTTTTGCACAAACACTAACGCATATAACAAAAGGTAAACTTATTCTTTCAAATCTGTTGAGAATCATTCTTAAAATATATATTTTAACTGACTCTTACTTGTCACTCTCAAATTATCAACACATAATAGAGTAACAGAACCTTCCTGTTCGGCTTAAACAGAAAGTGAAGTAAACTAATGAAACTAAAAGGCAGCAGTGAAAATGAAAACCTATGTAGTAGTAAAACGGCATCAACCAACAAAAAGGTAAAAAACTTTCTAAACTCTGTTAGCGACGTTTGCTGTCGTGCCCTTCATCAGGAAGCTTTCTTGAATAGCACCTGGTTTGTGTAAGTAGCTTCGAAGCCCGTGAAGGCCCACTAGCTTGCTGGTGTTTTTTTATTTCAATTTTAGGGATTTTCTCCATTTATTGTAGAAGGACTTTGTATATCGCTCTCGATATTATTCCGAACTTGTATCAGGACGTTTCTTTCTGGTTCCATCTATTTTCAAAAGCATATATTTGCGACAGACACGTTTTCACTCTCACTGGTAAGTCACTAAGCTTACCGCGGTCACTTGTTTTGGCCAGTAATTCTTATTATTATTTATTATCACTAGACCTCTCTTCATGAATACACAGACTTATATTATCATTAAGAACTTGACTGTGCTTAGGTTAGAAGTTTGTAAATTTTTATTGAAATCACTGTCAATACTATAGCCCTAGTCTTTGAAAGTTTAATATTTCCAGGTTGTCTTCGTCAGGTTTGGTTGGAAATATTTTGCCTCTTTAAGCGATTTCCCTCTCTTCTTGAATAAACTTGAAGAAATGTCAAAAAATGACGTTTACTGCGCGATATTATTCGTATTATGCGCACATCCGATTCATATGGGCCATGAATGAAATTATTGCATTCTATTATTATGATTATTCCAAATTAAAATTTTGAAGTTCCGTTTTCTGTTTATCGCTGATAATATTTTTGGCAGCCTTCGACACTTCAAACAAAAGAAAAACTACACAACATATAGATTATTAAAAATAGACTACAATGTGTTAATTGTGAGATGCATCAGGGTCTATCCCCTGTGATTGATGTCGCGTTTGTTCATTAGCAAAAAAAGTTTTTCAATCTTACCAAGAGACTCAGTTGCCTACCTTTATTCCATGCTAAATTGTTGCAATTTTTCATCCACATAAGTTAAGATTTTGAAAACGAGGTGTAAAAAGACACTTTTGTGAGTCGAAACTTTATTGTCAGGATTTTATTTGACCAACATTATGGCAGCTCTTTTAGAGTAAAAAGCTATTTTCGTTACAATATGGTATTGATCCGAATCACTTTGAAGACATGCAAGCTCTTCAGCAACATCTATCTTGGCTTTCAATGTGTTGCATATAATACGTGTGCCAGTATTTGAGTTCGTAAATTTTGTATTGTGTTAAATTAAATTAAATTTTGTATTTTTTAATTGAATAAACTGCAAAAATAGCTCTTTATCAAAAGGAACTATTTTGTAACGTTCCCTTTCATTCATTCATTTTCAATGGTCCGCTTGTCCATTAAGAAGGTCGCGGGTGTAGGTTGCTCAAGTGGACCCTCCATAGCTCTCGATTCCTTTTTCGTTTCCTTTTGCCTCAGCATGCTATCAATGCACATTTTTAGCCCATTCTATAATTGCAGGGCAGTGATGCCAGACCTCTATTAATTTTTCTATAAGTTTTACTTTGGTTGTAATAAATTCGTTGACAATTTCCCTATTAATGATATCCCATAGTTTTGTATGGGGTTCATGTCAGGGGAGTTGCCTGTACAGGATAAAACTGATATGGATTGGTCATTCAGATACTTCGTCACTTTTTACATTTTTACTTTTACTTTGTCACACTTTTAGTGGTATGAGCAGAGTTCGCAGAATGTCCTTATATTGGTCCAGTCGCATGGTTCCCTGGACAAATTGGAGACGCGGCAACTCATCTTGTCCTGATAACTGAACATAACGAAATGAAATAAACGGGTTTTCCCCATGGACGACCTTTAGAGAAAGGGAAGCCGTTTGTCTTAGTTTTTCATTTCGCTTATATATTGCCATCTACGCTTCTTTAAGCTGCTCAAGAAATTGTCTAATTTTTTAGCATTTCTCTCACACTTATTTCGCATGGTTTTTGTTTTTTTGCGTTTTACAATTAAATGCACAATTACACTTCAAGTTTTCTCTTTCCGTAAACCAATATACCGAGATTCAATTAGACGGTTTTATGTTAATTGTGCCAATTTTCGGTATCTATGATTGAATCATTATGTTGATTGAGATTTCTTTTATTTGTCTGTGGTGCTGTTTACATTAGTTTTAATCAGATAATTCCAGCAGAAACATCTTTGGCTGGTTCATTGTTTATTGTCAGCAGTTTTTTTTTTTATTTTCGTGAGTTCGCTATGCGTGACATTCTATCCTGAGATCATGCACAAGAATTGTAGCCAGTTCGGTTCTAGTTTTTGCAAATTTGCGATGTCTCCGATGGGACGTCCTTTTATAATCTATTATAAAAAGTAAAAAATAATGGCGTTGAAGTGGTGGTATTGGTTGCTATGTCCACTTGCTTGAAGGCGTAGTCCTACTTCCTTTAGCAGTTTTGAAGAAAGGCTTCACAGATTTCGATTTTAGTTTTGCTGCCTGAATTTCAGAACCATTTGTCTTTTCGAGGGATAAAGAAATTTCAGTGAGTACAGATTGAATGTTATTGGCAGCCATTGTTCTTATCGGGATTAGTAAGTTTGATACGAAGGGAGGGCAACGAGAATGCAATTATTGTCATATTCCTTCAGTGTCGTGAAATAAGAGCTCGTTGACGGTTCCGAGTTGTTGAGTTTTGGGAATGGTCGCAACCATAAGTAAAGGTGTCCTGATTTAGTTGATTTAGATTTTCCGAAGAGTATACGAAAGTCACAGTTGCACCTTACCATTCCCAAAACTGACCAACTCGGAAGCGTCAACGACACTGAAACAAATGAAACGAGCAACCTCGTTGCTAGAGAACAACAATGACTGCAAATAACATTCAATCTGCACTGACTGAAATTCCATTATCCCTCGAGCAGACAGATAGCCTTGAATTTCAGGCAGCAAAATTAAGATCGAGCTCGTTGAAGCGTTGATTCAAAACTGCTGCTAGAGGAAGTAGGACTATGCCTTCAAGCAAAAGAGGCATAGTACCCAGGGGCCATTATTTTTTTATTTACTAAAAGGGCACCAACCAATTCTTGAGAGGAATTTTGGGAGAAATGCATAACAAGCTTGATTTGTTCGATACCCTTAACCCTCTACTCCTCGTTTCATATAGCCTTATGATTGGAAAAATCTAATGAAATCATACATTACGCTTAAACTTCTTTTGTTGTCCGTTTGTTTTTACCGTCAACCACTGTGTAGAATTTCAATCAGATAGAAGTTTATATAGATGGATAGTTTATTTAAAATTGTAAGAAACTAGTTGCGTATCGCAAATTCCATGTGAAACCAACTTTTTAAATTGATTTTATTCACGTTTTATGGTTTCGTGTTTGACTTTTCTTGTCATTTTGCGAAGATGATGATCCGATGAGAGCAGATGTTGACGAGAGATAAGATGTTGCGATCGTTATAATTATGGTCAAGACAATGGTGAACATTTCGTGCATGCGAGTCATCCTAGTTTTTTGTGGATATCTTGAATGCGTTTGTCGATTGATGTTAACAATTTTGGCTATTTATTATGTCTATATATGAAAGCGATTATTTATGCATTTCGACGCCACCTAAATATAAGGTATGCATGTTGACGCGTTAACCGACCTACAGTTAAAGCTGAATCCGAATGGGTCCTTCAAAGTTTTGCTGTTCTTAGATGGTGTTCTTTTAAAGCAAAATGTATACAGTACTTCAAAATGAAATGCACTGGTTGTTCTTGGCAACTGTTAGTTATATGGAAGTTCGAAGTGTAATACTTAAAAATTTGTTTGCGGTATATCTCTAATATGACAATTTTGTATTCTTTATTTAGGTTTTCTTTATTTTATATTATTCAAGGAATTTTGATTCGTTCTTTACTTCTTTGACATCGGCTTGAGGTACTACGTCGACAGGAGTCTCTGCTTCCTCCGTTGGGGATTTTTCGAGGTTTTCTTGAAAGGAAGCGTCCAATAATTGGGCAAGCTCCATTGGCTTCTTGTAGCTTCCGATTTAGATGTAGCTTGTAGCTCTCTGTCATCGATCGGTCAATTGAATTCATCACTTTTACTAAAACTTGCAAATCTAAAAAATAATGGCGTTTTCTTAACCCCTTAAGTGGTATTGGTTGCAATGTCACTTTTACTTGAAGGCATAGTCTTACTTCCTTTAGCAGTTTTGAAAAAACGCTTCAAAGAGCTCGATTTTGCAGCCTGAATTTCAGGACCATCTGTCTTATCGACGAACAATGAAATTTGAGTTAGTGCAGATTGAATGTTAGTTGCAGCCATTGTATTCCCAGATTAGTTCTCGAAAAAGCTTGTGGACAACTTAAAACCGATATGAAAATTGCAATTATGTATTCTAAAAAGGTTGGCGGGGGAAGCAACGAGAATACAATTATTGTCATTGTTTTTTCAGTGTCGTGAAGTACAAGCTCGTTGACGGCTCCGAGTTGGTGAGTTTTGGGAATGGTAAGGTGCAACTATGACTTTCGCATACTCTTCGGAAAAGCCAGCCGCAAACATAAGATTTACTTCCAGTAAATCATCGAGCGTTTTTATGCTTTCGGTACGCAGATAACAATGTCCTCCTTGCCACCACGAGCGGCCGATGTTTTTTTGCAGCAATTGTTAATTTAAGTAAACTGAGCTCCAATGTGGAATTATTTTTATTTTAAAATAAAATTTGTTGTAGTAGATACACCCTCAGCAACTGCATTTTCTCTGTGTGAGCTTTTGGGTCTTCTTACGTACATAAAGTTATACTTTAGAACTGTTGAAATTAGGCACGATGAGTCCCTTTTCCCTGACATAGAGCTTCGTGACTCTTTTTTATACAACATTTTATTTTCTAATCTCACGTATTTTTCTATGTAAGTATCCGATAACGGCGGCCACATTTCAGGTCATGTGCAATCTCAGCACCCGCACTCAGCATCAATGAAGTCTTTTATTTTAAAGTTGCTGTCGCATCCCATTTCGATGGCTGCAGTTAATCTCTACAGAGTTACTACACAAAGTATATCGGATAACTACTGACATAGAGCTTCATGACTCTTTTCAGACATTTCATTTTCTAAATTCACGTCTTGTTCTATCTAAGCATCCGATAACGGCGGCCACAATTCAGGTCATGTGCAATCTCAGCACCCGCACTCAGCATCAATGAAGTCTCTCATTTTAAAGTTAATGACGGGCAAAAGTATATTATATCTATGCTCTAGTTTGCCCTTTCATCAAAATCATTCTAGTTTTCAGATCGATGTACACTCCTTCCTTCCTTCCTTTTTTTTGAAATTGAATCAAATATGTATTTGATTATTTTCATCATGTTCATCATAAATGTGGTGTGCTTCTAAAATATCGCCGTCACCGATGGCATGGATACCCCAAGACTATAGCTGAATTACCGTCTTTAGAAATACTAAAATAATAGTTAACAAAAATATACACAAGAAAAATCTCTATTTTACATTGAAATGTAATGTTTATTTTTAGTTTGTTTATTTCATGCACTGTTGGTAGATAAATATATGAACGAACAAACTAAATTCAATACTATAGTTTTTTTTATTCACTAAACTAATTGTTCGGGCCAGCCATCGCAAAACATTTTCTATTATATTAAGGTCCGTCGAGTATGGCGGCCAGTTCAAAAGGGTAACATTTTTGGACTCGATCCACGATTTGATCACTCGGGCAGTGTGTATAGCGTTGTCGTGTTGAGAAGTTTCCACGGCAGAGGCCCAAACAGATCGTTTAATGACGGAATTGCGTTCATAGTTGTTAAAATTTGAAGCTTACAGGTTCCATAATACTATATGGCCGCCCAAACCATAACACCATCTTCTCGACTATGCCAGCGGTCCAAGTGGTGAGTCTCCTTCCTCAAATCATGAAAATACAGTGAAAGGCTCTAGAAAATTTCATATTTCAATTTCCTAACCCTTGTTGACCGGTAAACCTAGATATTTCTGTATATTTGATGGAATTCTATTGAACTTTGATTGGCTATAAATAACAGTTTTTTTTTATTTGTTTGGAATTATTCCTAGAAGCGTTATTGCACAAAAAAAAAAAAGATTCAGTGGGAGAGTGTTTCCATTTTTGGTTCAGCTATGCTTCCTAATTTTACCAACTTTCGTTTTATTTGAAAAATTTTAAATGTTATTTTTTAAATTAAAAACAATTTAAGACCACTATTCCTCCATTGCTTTGAATTGTCCAATCTATTGCTTGATTTATCTGTTTTTTTTTTTTTTTTTTTGATAAGAAAATGCATTCTGCGTTGTGATTCCGAAGAAAATTAGACTAAGTACTCAAATTATATGACACCTTTAAAAACTTTATGAATTTTAATCTAAATCAAAATGCATAAATATATAAATACCCAACAACAATTTGCATAAACCAACGCATTCATTGGAGCCATCGCTATTAACCATTTGAATATAAACATTCATTTGTCATCTTATTTTAAAAGTAACTTTGCTTTTAAAATATTATCGAATTATATTTTTCAATTGTTAATTGTAATTTCATTGACACAAAAAGTTAATATAAAACTATATTTAAATATTAATAGACATCTTGTCCTATAATATTTGTAAGTGAGAAAAAATGTTCTGTAAACAAAGAAAATAAAAATTAAAAAGCTAATTATTGTAAATAAAAAAAAATAAAAATTTATTGCTTTCAATCACAGTTTGCTTCCAGTTAATTTTAGTTTAAATTTTAAGACATTATAAAATTGAAGAATTTTGAAATTTTAATAAAAAATATCAAAAACTGTTGCTTTAACAAATTGGTGCTTTTTCGTGTTTTATTTAATGAACTTGTTTAAATGTTGCAGTGGTGTTGCTGGCTGCTCTATAGCTGCTTCAAGTATAATTTAAAAAATGTGAGTATTTGGAATATGTTTCCTATTTACAGCATTTTATGATCTTACCCAATGACCCTCGTGTTAGACAAGGCGCAACTGACCTACCGAGATTTAATAGAGAACGCTACAAGCTATGTAGCGAACTGGGGCATTTAGGGCTCTCCAGTGCCAATTGTCTTCGACTTTAATCCAGAGTGTCAGAGCAGTAGAAAAAGGCCTTTCCTTAGGTGAGGATAAGTGACCTCAACCATCTCCAGTATGCAACTGGAGTCAGGTTATCGAAAGACTGAACTAATTTAAAATTAGATAACGAATTTTAAAGCCACCTAAGTAAGTAAGTAGCCATTCTCGAGTTTAAAATATTTATTTTAAAATTCTATAATGTTCCGAAAACAACCAGTGTATTTTAGGCGGAACTACTGGGCTATCCGCGAGTCCTAGGGGCTTATTCCCAAATGCGCGGCGGATCGTATTGAAAGTGATACCTCAATTTCGACCATCTTCTTTTGGTTATTCTCAAATACGAACGAAGGCGAAAATGGTATTTCTATTGTTTTCCGTTTTTTTTTTCATTCAGCCATCCAAGTTTGCAAAAGTTTGACAGCTTTTTCCCGTCACAGAAATTTAGTGTATTTTTTATCCGTCAGCAATCAGCACCTAAACAGCTATCGCTTTTAAAACAAACAATCAAATCGCTTTTGGAAATAAGGCCCAATACACACAGAGCAACTGGAAAAAACTGATCAGCGATGCGAGTTGCCAAATAGTTTGCTTTAAGTCATAACCTGTGTAATCAAATGGGATGACGCCGACGCAAACGACGCTATGTAGGTTACAAACTCGTTTGCGATTCACAAAAAACAGTTTGTAACCAGATGTCTGGCGAATAACATTCCCGGTTGCATATTGATTTCGGTTTCTAGTTTATCAAAGATGACAGACCAACCTCTTGCTGGTGAGGAAGGTTGAAACACATCCTATTTCGAGAAATTATTCCTTATTTCTATTGTGCTGTTTTTTTTTTTTAGTAAATTTATTCCTCAGCAAAACTGGCCAATATTCCTATTGCTCTAAATTCGTTTAATAAATCTATTCCACACCAACAATGGCCAGAGGAGCGCCCCTTTCCAGTATTTCTATTGTGCTGTTTTTTTTATGCATTTATTCCTAAGGGAGTGCCTCTGTGTACTCCCCTCCTACCATGAAAAAAATACCCAACAATATTCTTTATTTCATCTCTAATCGCCATGTTTGTTTGTCGATGCTAGGTAGATTCCTGGAGTTAGGGGCGTAGTTATTCGCATTATCTAACCGCGTTATAGGTGTGTGTGAAAGCAGTGTTCGGAAGTTGTGGGAAATTTACCTTTTCGTGGGAATTTCGGTGGTTAAAAAACAAAGTCGCGGGGGAAAGTATTAAAAATTACCAATATTCACTTCTCAAATTCGTATAACCCAATTTTTCCACCTTGAATTTTATTAACTTATATAAAGTGTTTTTTTTTTAAGAGTGCTAGAATTTCCATTTTGACTATTCACCATGACGACGTGATACTATATGTAAATTCCTTTACTTCTGTAGTACAAACTTAAGAGACTGTCAAAATGGTTGTGATTTGAATGAATTCTGAAGTAGAGAAACTTACGATAAAGTTGGGGAATAGCGCGTTGGGAAAATTATGGGAATTTTTAACATGCAAAGGGAAGAAATATAATTGTCGGAGGAAAAAACTATCCCAATCGTATACGAACACTGTAAAACTAAAATTATAATTTAATGCGAATGTATGTGTATCACCCTCTTTCCATCGTTTTGTCAATGGCTCCGCCCATAAAAATAAATGCCAACAAACAAACACCTAAACATATGTTTGCAACCATTTTTGTTATAGGCGGAGCTATCTCTCTTGAAGAGACCATTTTTAAACCGGTCTAGAGCAGCCATTCTTAGACTGGGCGATTGCGCCCACTAGTGGGTGTTTTGAGTAGTTTTCAATTTTAATGGGCGATTGAAGGAATAAAGTGGGCGCTGAACAGGTCAATATAATTTGGGTCACCTAAAAATGATATTTTCAGGAATAAAGTGTAATTCCTAAAGAAAAAGTATAACGAACCACAAAAGCATTTCCCAAAAAGCAAAACAGGTCATACAGCACAAAATAAAAAGGTAAACAGACCGAGATCGAGTCAGCGTGCCTTTAAAAATTCTCTATGGAAGTTCGTCCATTCGTCCCAAAAATAGAAACTCACACAAAACGAATGGTTGCGAGAAGCTAACCCTTGGGTGTTACCCGCCTGTTGCGCCACCTATTTATTTATTTTATTTGTATGGAAGTTAGAGGACTTCCTTGCATAAAAAGAAATACCTACCATGTTTCAACATTTTGGCTACAGCAACAAATATCTAATTGCACATATTAAAAGGAAACATCCTGGTACACTTCTTCTTCTTCTTTGTCGGAGGTTGCTACTATCGGGTGTAGGACTCAGACACAACTACTGGTCCATTGTACTGCCAAACAGACACCTTACTTACTGTACTCAGTTTTCCCGTAGAAAGGTGAGAAGGATCTTCAGTGATAAAGAGCTTAGACTCACCACATCAGCCCCAGAGATCCGCCATCTAGTGCGAGCAAAGTTAGGAGAACTACAGAGGAAGTGTTCCGTTTTATCATCGTCATCTCCACAAGCAGGACAGATGGTGGTGTGGCTCAAGCCCAATACATTTAAGTTTTTGGCAAAAGCTTGGTGCCTCGAAAGGGCGCCCACAAGCAGTCTGCAGTGGATTCTCCTGAGAGACAAGGAAAGACGCGGACCTTTTGAAGATGCAATGAAGGGTCCACTTGATGGATGGAATCCTGGTCGGGGACATGCGTTTAACCACCGAAGCATGGATCGCTCCGTCCGGAGAAGTAGCTGCTCGACATTGGGTTCTTTACCTATTCTGATATTTCGAATGCGATCTCTACGGGTCACACCAGCAATACAACGGAGAAACCTCATTTCGACAGCTTGTACCCGCGATATTATTCTTTCGGTCACTACCAAATTAAAGACTGACAACTTGGCTTTGGCACCAAGTTTAGTCCTCCTAATAACACAAAGACCAAGCTGTCTCAAAATTGATCCAGCCTGACCAAACCTACAGGAAAACTCAGGCCCTTATTGTGATTGTCGATCAGCGATCGTCACGACAATTGTCGATTGCGTCGATTGCCTTTAGCTATTCGTACGCACAAAAATACGCACAACGATCAACAATCGACACTCACAATAGGGGCCTCAGCATTTCTCCTTCCATCACTCGTGCATGAGACCCCGAGATACTGAAACTACTCCACCTGTTACAATGGGACTCCAATAACATGCAGAGTGCATTGGACAGGCGTTCTGGAGACGACCATCACTTCAGATTTGTTCACGTTTACTTTCATCTTAGCTTCAACACAAACGGCTACAAACCGATCGAGTGCGCGCTGAGAGGACCCAAGGATGACCAAGTAATCAGCGAAAAGCAAATGGCTTTTCCTCAGATCTCCCAATTCGAAACGTTCTTGGCCATGACTGCGCTTTAACATCCAGTCCAGTCCAAGTAATGAAAAGGAGAGAAAACAAGACGCACCCCTGGCAAAGCCCAACGCCCCCGGTGAAAGGTATTGATTTAGGGCCGTTTACCCGAAATCAGTTCGTACAGTTTGTGTAAAGAGGTGCCTTACCAACAATCAAATTTAGACATGCAAAATTCGAAACTACAAAATATTGCGTACCAATAACCAATTTATCCCGGAGTTAACCCTAATGTCGACTCTAACTTTCGATGCTGAGAAAGTCGTGTCTAAAGGTGGGTTTCCACATGTCGGTTGATTGATAAAGTTTGACAACACTCGCGTTTATGTCATTGAACGACACCAACGTCAGTTCATTTCCACTTATGCCAATTATTGGCAAAAAATCGTTTGTCAGTTGATTGACCAACTTATGAACTCGATGCTTGTTTCTGTCAAATTATAGACAAAGTGACATTTTGTTTGAAAATTCAACTATTTCCACTTGTCCAGAAGTTTCTTTGTCAGTTATAGACAAACGCTGTTAATCAATTCATTGACAAGCAATTTTTCGCTATTTCCACTTGCCAATTGTTTAATTGGCATAAAAATACGTCAATAATTGTCAATTTCAAATCGACAAGTGGAAACCGAGCATAACTCATGGTTTAAGTATAAGTGCCATCGTAGTAGTGTCATTCAAAGGTGGAATGTCAGTTTTGCAGCCAATATATTTTTATTTTTCATTTAAAATATTGTTTAATTTCAATAGGGAATAATTTGCGTTATATTGAATAAATGTGTTAGCGGAGTGGAAGGATGAAATCAGCAAACTTAATTTTTTTAAATAAAATAAAGCGACAATTGTTCGTCAAGCAAAAGAAGCCTTTTCTTTAATTGTTTTTTTTTATGGTTGGTTCGTGGTTTTTGTTTTCTGAAGCTCCTTATTGAAGGTATTTAGAATTCCTGATATGGCTGTTAACATTTTTCCTCGTTTTGACCTGATGGATGTATTCTACACTTGAAAAAGAAATGTTTACCCAAACCAAAAATGTGGTATCAGTATCAGAAATATCTGCTTTATTTTTTTTCCTATATGTATTATTGCGTCCTGACTTCTTATACCTACCAAGAAATTGTGTGAAACAATTGCATTTCAGCAAAAGCTGATTTGTGCTGGAATAAATCTGACAATTTTGCGAAAATCGTACAAGATTTGACTTCCATTGTACTAGAATTGTACTAAAGTCGTGTTTCGTAAACCCTTCGATTAATTTGGTTATTGGTAGGGCAAAATTAAAAGTCGAAATTAAAGTTAGTTTCGAAATTAGTCACCCCTATTGTCGTTGTCGTTTATGACTCTAAAAAAAAACGACACGACTGTTTGGTATTGGCGACTAAAAATAAACGAATTTTGTCGCGGCGACGATCGACAAATGGCATCTGAAATGTCAAAAAATGTGGATTGTATTGCGTAAGGCGTTTTGTGACGACGTTTGTCAGACGAGATTGTGATAATGTGTTAAAAAAAAGTATGTGTAATTAATTTTTAATTAACTAAAAGACAATTATAGTTATTTTGCAGAATGGAGATAACAAATAAAAGACAATTTCTACATTTAGTGAACGAAATGCAGAAAAATATTCCTTTGGCAAAATTATTCACGAAGGCCTAGCAAAAGTGATGTTAATCGGCAATGGGACGACATTCGAATTCGATAGTCTAAAACACATTTTAAATGTGAAAATAATTATTGTTATAAAAACGGTTTGCAATTTAAATTATTTCTACCACTCACTTAACGTCGGTCAAATCCAATGTCTTGGATTTGGTTAGAATTTCCTTCCTTAACTTGACCAGGGGGTGGAATCGGCTAAGGTGATTTGTGATTATCACAAATGTTACAATCACTTGTGATCAAATAAAATTATCCGTCTGCGTAAGGTGATCACCAAAAATTAGGTAAAATTTGGCATCACTTGACACTGACATATTTCATTATTGTTTTTTTTGTATTGTTTTCGATTTGACCAAAAGCATTTGAGTAGGTAATGCACTTATAGAAAACGCAAAGTAATAATAATAATAAAAATAACCATTTTAACAACGCAAATGCAATTGCCGTAGGGGTAGGATATAGGTACCTACTACAAAAACAGCTATATCCTTTCTTAGTCGAACATTTTTTAAGAATTTTTTAAATTTGGAAATAGCAATTAGCTTTGTATTATGTACACTTGAATTTTACAGCTCCAGTATGTTAAGCTTATTTTGGAGATTTAATCGCAACAGTCGGACAAAAAAAAGGCCCCTATTGTTATTTTTATTTTGCTATTATTCACTTCTAGATCCTAAAAATAATTGCAGAGGTAGGTACATACACGTCTATTTTCGCTTAAAACATCAAAAGAAAAAAAAACCTACTAAAATCAACATGCAAGTGACAACTAAAATGCTGTCACAAGAAATTATCACAAAAATGTGATTGTCACCGGTGACAATCACCTTACGCAGACCAAATGTGTTGATTGTGACTATCACTTATCACAAATCACCTTAGCCGATTCCACCCCAGCTCTTTTTTCTGGGTTTCTTCTTCGTCACTGCTTTCAAAAAACATCTCAAGACTATTCATTTTTGATTTGTTTTATTAAATAATTAACCTACTCACAAGCAACAGGTGACCAAATATAAATTCGTCGACTGAAATGTCAAACCGCATGTGTATAGTTTGTGCAATGTATGTGGATTGTGACTGTGAGAGTTCAGAGAGTCGAGTCGTTTCAGTTACGCAATACCAAATTCCAAACGACTCGACACAACAAATGTCGCCAGTCGTTTGCGACAGACGACGGCGACAATAGGGCTGAGTAAAACTCGAGTTTAGTGATTGTTTATTGGTAAGGCCCATTGAATGGCTCTCAAGAGAGAACCGTCAACTCCCTACTCCTGTAATACACTCCAGAGTTTACTTCCAGGGACTCGGTTGTATGCTTTTACTTTACATACAAAAAAACTTTGCAAACCCACCTTCCCCGCGTACTTTTTTGGACCACCAGAAAAAAACTATTTCTTTGTTAAAATTGGCTGCGTGATTTCAATTGAAATTCAATATCCTCGAGACACATAATCACTTATAAGTACCGGAAGTGCTAATAGCAACAAACACTCTTTATGAATATACAATCCGACGTCCCACAACGTCCCATCTACAGCAAGAGTGTCGCGCATGCAAAACTTTATCTAAACAACAACCAGACAAACTGACGGAGAATTTATTTAAAATAAACAATTTGAATTTCAATTTGGCTTCTTATAAAAATATTAACCCGCAAAAAATTCCCAATGTCATAATGATATTAAAGAGTTTTCGATAAAAGACGACCGACGATCACTCTATCGCTGACTAATCGTTCACGATCATGATCATAATTATGGTTTTTATTTTTATTTTTTCCTTCAACCCTTAAGTTAATGGGTCCGGGAATGCCGCTGATGCTGAGCGTTTCTAACCATTTTTTTTATATATACCTACTCGTGTCAAACCGAAAGTTATTCGTTCTTTCAATACCTATTGTGGTGACTCTTAAATTTAAAAGGTTTTTTTTTATTTTGGTTTTTCCTGCTTAAGGTGCTAGTACACGGCATGTAGCAAGTGCAAACCAACATACTGTGTAGCTCTGATGTCAACAGAGAGTGCACAAAGAGAGCTTGTGCACGGCGCATGTACCCATTAGGACAAATCGCTGACGTAAACATGACTTCAGTGCTACATACGTATGTGGCTTGCTACATGCCGTGTGCTAGCACCTTAAATCTCCTTTGTTTTATCTATTTGAGTGTTTACGTTTAAAAAATCCACTTGTGATTCCCACCATGTGTGTCATAACATTGAGGGCACTAAGCACGTCTTGCGGGTGTTATTCCTATTGTTGCATTGCGTCTGTCGGTTTCATGTGTTATTGACATGTATACTCATAAATTTGTCTCCTTTATTTGTTTTTCGATAAATAGTTCAAGTATCGGGTATGGATGCTTGAGAGAAGCGTTAGTTTACATTCGCCCTAATTGACCAAAAGTGGCACATTTAGGACTTAAGGAATGTTGGGTTTAAGTCATCGTCGATAAGAGAATTTTATAGAGATTGGGACTTTGTACTGAAGTCCAAACATTTGGCTATTAAAACACATAATTGAAATTAAATTTGTAGGCAATTAATTTGGTTTGAGTCCCGACTCGTTGCATTATCGGCCGAAACGGCAGCGATGGCATAATCATATTCATAAATCATAAGCAATAGGCGGCAAAACGGTTTTAGGAAAGCAAACAGACGCCTTGTACCGCGCAAGGAAACCTGGGAGCCACGTTTTGCCTAGCTGTTGCTATTCTGCGAGGAAATATGTGTAAAAGGAGACGATGTAGTGGCTTGGATGGTTGTTGCTGGCTGCAACGAACTGATTTGATGGAGGGCCAGCCGGTGGCGGTTGGCATGGCATTAGTGTTATGTTCCTCTGATTGTTCTGCATGGTTGTGTGTTGGCGACTGATCAAAATCGTTGAATGCCTGACATCGATAGCAGCTTGTTTTGCATGCATTACAGATGACTGTGGCTGGTTTTTTAGTTACGCTTGCTCTGTGGTATTTCAATATTAGCAACAGATACTTTCGTAGCCGATGAATTTTGCTGTTGATTAGGTACGGTTGAGGACTGACGATGATGCGATCGTGTGACGTACAGTAGACGCTCGAGAGGCGGATCGTCTCTTTACAAACATTAAAGAATGTATTAAGCAATCCAAAGACATATAGTAATAGAACTCAATTCTATGCTAATAAGTTCAGTTTTGGTAAAAAAAAACCTCTTAGGCTTCCACATCAGTCTCCTTAACATCGCTTACACGATCTTGTCTGCCCGACTGTGTGAACGCCTGAAACCATTTGTCAACGAACTGATTGGACCCTATCAGTACGGTTTTAGACCCGGTAAGTCCACAACCGAGACCGTTTGAGGAAATCTTGACATTTCGCAGCATTATCGGCGACTTCGTGTACATATGGTCATTCCAGCGAAGGTTGTCATGAACGCAGATACCGAGAATGGAAAGTCTTTCGGTTTCGGTGATGCAAGTGGCATTCATTGCTAATAAATGTTGATTCGGGCTTTGCTTTAGAGAAAGCAGACAGCATTGTGTTTTTGAAGCATTAAGTTCCATTCTATTGGCTAAACTGAACTCTGATGCTGTCAAGATAAGAATTTAATGAGCTTAACATACGTTGCCGTTCCAGTTCTACGGCCGAAGAGCAGGAACGTGAGTCCTGGAAAGAATATGAGAAGCTAAGAAAGTAAGAAGGAATGAACAACAAGACAACAAGATGCATTAAAAGTGACAGACGAAAGATCATTTATGAAAATGACTAATGAGAGAGTCGGAAAAAGACCGGTGCCTTGGGGAACACCAGCATTTATAAGGTGAGTTTCAGACTTGAAACCATCTAAAACAACTACTTGAATTGAACGGCCAGAAAGGTAGTTTTTTATCCATTGAATAAGAGACGCATCTATTCCATAAGCACGCATTTTCAACAAAAGAGCTTGCTGCCTAAGGCCTAAGGCCTACTGTCCACCTAGCTGCACTTCATACGCACGCTTTCGTCATTTGCATCTTGTTGTACGCTTACATGCTGGACAAATGCTGTTTTCCACCTATAGAAAGAGTCCAAAAGAATAGGATAGATTAAGAGACTTACACAGCGGTTTTGCCAGAGTGGTTGAACACCTCTTTAGAACGATGTGGGAGATGATACCGTCTCGCCCAGCGGATTTATTTATGTTGAGACCATTTGTAGTAGGTACCCTTGTAAATGTACGAGTGCGAAAATGGCTTTGTCCCATGGTAAATTCGACGCTCTCGAGCACAGGTGGGGACAAAGCGCAATCTGGGAGCATTTTTTACAAATTACCAAAAGTTTTTACTACCCTTGGGACATTGTAGTATTTTTTGCCTCAACTTTTAGTCATATGAGAATTTGAGGACACCTTTTCGATCACTGCCGTAAGGCGTCACTACCTCTGTCACTTTTCACTGGTCATTCATTTCACATTTCACTTTTCGCTTATCATGAGTTCCGGGCGAAAAATTGTAGATGTTCGAAAAATTCCCCTTATTGGCATCACTCTTTTCGGGCGGAATAAAGTGCCATTTTCGACATAAATTTTCCATTATTTTTTTAGAGGCGAACAATAGAATAACAAGCAGCGACATGCAAGTTTATTTACTTTAGGGTAAAAAATCATTTAAGGACGTGATAAATGATTTTGCCTTTTGTACCAGCAGAACATTTAAACTGCATTTTCATTATCTATTGTAAAATAAATGTTTATTTTCTGACGACGATGCGTTCCATCAATTCACTTTAACAACACTTGGTAGCTTGTACTTTGCATAAAAGTGTTGAGTAATCTTGCGTTGTTCGTGTTGGCCAAGCTATCTACTAAGAGCAAAGTGCAAGGCGTTAGTAAGCACATTTATTGGTTTGATTTATTTACAATTATGCAAGAAACGTTTGATTCTTTGAATGGTTCGCGCAACTCCAAAGGATTGCATTTATCCCGCAAGTGCCTTCGAGTAACTCGTTTCTGATTATTTTCTTCCTCTTCCCCTTTTAGTAGTTACCTACTCTGTTATGCATTTTTATTATTCATTCTAAAATAAAAGAATTTTTAAACATTTCTTTATTTTCTTTTCAAAGCTGTCAAAGCACATATTAGGTGTGTTCGTCTGTGTTCGAAATGTCATTGTCGATTCGAAGTTTGCATTCGTTCGTGCGAAACTCGCAATAGCTTTTAGAATTTCGGGCGGACAGAATTTCGCCAGGGGAAACATTTTTCGGGCGAAATTCACAATAAGGCTGATAATGTCGCTCGGTTCACAAGCAAAATTTCCAAAATCCCAGAAATTGATTTTCTTTATCTCTTCCCCTTTACCAATAATTGGAAGTTGGAAAAATATCGAGTATCTGACGAAGAAAATATTTCTATTTTAAGATTTAAGTTTAGTCAACTCTCGTACTTTTTTCAACACTTTTATATATGTCAGAACCCTACTTAACCAACTAACTTGTTCTCGTCATTTATCATTTTACAAACTAACTTACTGCCTGAACATTTTTTTTATGGTTACAGAAATAAAACAGCTGAAAAATCAAATGTCAATTAGCATAATTGCTGCAAAGTTACAGACAGTAATGGTGGATTTACACTACCACGGTCCACGCCACGCAATTTTGCATGACTTCAGAGTGAGAGAGATCCGTTTGCTACAGTCAAGGCTAATGATCTGTAAGAGTGAGACCACAAATCTCCATAAAAAAAGTTATGGCGGCCTAAATTCAACTGTGGTCTCAGTCTTACATCTCATCATTAGCCTTGACTGTGGAAAAACGGATCTCTCGCTCTGAAGTCGTGCAAAATTGCGTGGCGTGGTACAGCGCGAACCAATTCACTTGGCCAACCGTCGGTTTCGCAGAGAGTGGATTTAAGAGAGCAAATAGGACACAAAACAAAACACAAAAACAAAATACACAGAAACCTGCGCAGTAAAATGGCCAAGTGAACAATTATTTCTTCAACATTAAATGTGTTCTTGTAGAATTTCTATTTCTGAAACAAAAAATTGCTGACATTTTCGCAGCTGTCACTCTGACCGAAAGCTGCTATTTCATTTTTGAAATGCTGTGCATCAATAGAACGTCAGATTTTGTCTACACACAACCTTAGGACAAGATTGACAACATTTTTGACATTTGTAATAGTAGCCTAACAGCAAAAGAAGAATTGTTCACATTTATAACAACTATAAAAGCGAAATCAAGAGGTGAATACATTCCTTCAAATATATAACAATTTTGCATGTAAATCCAAAAGTGAGTATAACAAAACCAAAAGTGAGTATAAACGTTTTGCATTTAAAAGTAAAAGTGAGCTAGCTATAGATCCTCAAAAAAATACGCCTAATATCTATTTGCTGAAATGTAGTGGGCATTCGGACGGATGCGATCACAGGTACTGCTGCTTGTCACTCGCTGGGTTTTTACCACATCCAATCACCCGTCGGTCGCAAGTAATGATAATGATTAAGAATATTGAAAGGATTTTATGAGCCTCTAATTAGGGTGATTGTCTGGTAATAGGTAGGCGCAAAGTTTTTTGCTGGTGTTTCTACGAAAATCTGCGCTATCTTGTTCCGGTTTTACTTTTTTTTAAACAAAAATGTATCTGTATCTAGATCTGTATACTGAAAAGGCATTGTCCCGAGAAGTGTGTTCAAATTCGGACAAACAAATTGCATTGTAAAAAGAATAGAGTGGGTAGTGTCATGTTTCAGCCAAAACAAAATGTGAAAGATTTGAGCATGTATAGATATATTTTGTTCGCCAAGAATATAAAGAAATTACTAGTAGCATTACAAAAAAATAATCGTACTTTCCACACACGAAAATAATTAATTTGTATTGAAAAAACCTCAATTCAATTTACGCTTGTCTACATTGCCCCCTACCAACAATCAAATTTAGACTCGACTTTAATGCAAAAGTCGAAACTAAAAAAATATTGCGTACCAATAACCAAATAATCCTCGAGTTAACGCTAATGTCGACTCTAACTTTCAAATCTGAGAAAGTCGTTTAAGTATAAGTGTCATGGTAGTAGTGTCATTCAAAGTTGGAATGTCAGTATTCCAGCTAATTTTTTATTTTTTATTTGAAATTCTTTAGGTAGCAGTGATTTTAATTATCTTTAAAATTGCGTAGATCGTGTTGTGGCGGTAGAGTGAAAGAATGAAATCTGTTTTTGTGTTGAAAATAAAGCGGCAAATAATCCTTCATCAAAAGCAATGTTTTCTTTTCTCTGTTTGGTGTTTGGGATCTTTGTTTTGTAAAGCGTCTTATTTTTAACATCTCCAAATGCAATAGAGTATGATTGATCACCTATAGCACATTTTTAGCCTTTTTCAACTTATTGCAGATGGATACACTTAAGAATTATTCAAACAACGAAATGTGCTTTGTGCATTAAATTGCAATTATTTCCAAATATGTATGTAGTCCATTTTATCTGCGTCCTGACTGATGTTACAAACAAATTGTGTGAAACCTGAAACTATTGATTCAATTTCACAAACCAAAAAGTTTCATACAAAAGAAAAAAAAAGGAAAAACTGAAATTATGATTTGATTGAAATTTTGATTTGCGCTCGAATAAAATGTCAGTTTTGTGAAAATCGTACTAGCTTTGACTCATGTTGTACTAGAATTTGCACTAAAGTCGTTTTTAGTAAAACGTTCGATTAAATTGGTTATTGGTAGCTCATAAGTTAAAGTCGAAACTAAAGTTAGTTTCGAAATTAGTTAAACACGAGTTTAGTGACATTTTTGAACAGTGGGTTTACCGCAGTAATGCTGAAACTAATCATAGCTCTACTTTTCACTCATACAAATTCAAGAAGTGCAGCACCCAAACAATTTATCTTTTTTTATTCTCCCTCTCTATCTCTCGTGTATAAAATAGCAGCTGTCAAATAAACCTCAAAATGCGAAACGAAAGTTTAAACGGCAGAATGCAGGCGTTTAACTTAAACCGGGAGTTGAACTCCACTTTAAACGAAAACAGTGAAACCGAAAATTTGTTGAACGAAGGTTTAAACCAAAACGAGAGTTTAAACTCTGACTGTGCGACTGGACATTAGTACGTGTAGAAGAAAGTTACAAGGATCAAAAAATTCTACTCGTTCAAAATATCAAAGTAAGGTTCTCTACAAGGCTCATAGTTCCGATTCCGAGGTATGCTTCTGGAATTTTATAAGCGAAGAAGAGTCTACGAACTCAAAAAAAAACTAATTTTCATTTGACAACTGTGCAACTCATGTATGGGAATCGCCGTTTTCAAAAGTAAGCTATAAAAAACAAAACATCGTAAATGAAGATAACTCGGATGCCTGTTTGAGATTTACAAACTTAGTGGGCGATTAGCAGTGTCATACTTCAACTCCTAAGAACTACTGAATTTTTTAAATTTTTACTGTATAGCAGCAATGAAATATTTTTTTATTTGTTGTCAACTATTTAATTTTTCGAATTTTATTTCTACAAAAAAAAAAAGAAGGTAAGGTATTCACCCCTATCGCGAATAATATTTCCCCCGGAATGTTTCCCTTTCAGCAATTTGATTTACATTGCTGACAAGGGAAAAAATTCCATCGGAATTTATTCGCGATACCCCTAATTGTGACAAGTGGAACGCGAAGTTTTGTAAAAGTTTAGTAGTAGTCCGTCTACTGAAAAAGTTTGCCCACCCATGATCTAAGCCGATATAGGATTGCAAAACAAAAAAACATACGCCTTATATTTTGGAAAAATCTTTAAAAAAAAATAAAATTTCTGATTCTGATTTTTCATTATATGGCAACACTGATGAACGAGATCAAGTTAACGCGCCCTTAAAAATGCACTTTAAGCCCACAATCGTTTGTCTTATGTAGGCACGCGCAGCACTTGATTTAAAATGTGTTGTTTACTCTTTTCGTCTCGAGTAGTCTTTGCATTCGGGTAAAAAGCATTGTGGGGTAGTTGAAATTGGAAACTCAGAAATGCATGTGTGGAGAAAGTGTCCCTACTCATTATCATTAATGGCTATACCTCTACAATCTACATATGTATTGCATGAGAGTGAAATTCAGCCATTCACATTGACTCGGATGTCGGATCCTGATATTTATTTATTCACTTTATCCACACATACTTGCACAGTATGAATTCATTCATGGGGCTGTGAATGTATCTCTTAGTGGGACGCCAATAGTTTTCGGTGATATAATAATAGCGACAAAGGAAAACAAACAAGAGGACGGAACAATCACAATTGTAAACAAAACAAGTGCCAAAATAAAAGTATCTTGCGCATGCATATCTGCTTCTCTTTCGTTGCCGGTTAGATTTTCTATAATCGGATAAGAAATCTTATAAGAGTGTTGGTTTTTTTTTTAGGGATGAATATCAACTGTACTAGCAGTAGCAGATGAGTATAGTCTGTCTGCTATTGGAGATTTCACTTCGATTCCAAGAACTCCAATGTTTGCCAAATTCGGTACTGCTCGGTACGTCGTCGGTCGGTCGGTGGTTCGGTAGTCTTCTTCAGTAGTATTCGTGTGATCTACTTGGCAGTTTGTTTGAGTGTTTATTTTCCGTACACAAAAAGGATTTTTTTCAATTCAAACTCGTGGACAGTGGATTTTAATTTTGTGATTGTGAGATTTTAGTGCGTGTGTAATTTAAAAAGGACTTTTTTGTTGAGTGAATACCAACTGAGTTAGATATTGGTGCAAGGAGCAACAGATATTAAGAGAAATTAAGTAACAATTGAAAAAGCTTATCAGACAATATTGAAATTTTGGTCGGCTCTAAAAACTTCAAGATGAATTGTGTTGTGTGTTTCGTGGAAATCGATGGAAGTGCGTCCAATCAAATAATCTGCATGGATTGTTTGAAACATTTAACCCAACCGGTTGTACAGCTGCAATACAATGACAATCTGTTTATGCCAGCCTATTCGAATAGTCCTTTACAAGTGGTAAATTTTAATAGTGCTGGTCCAATGATTGCGACTGGAACATTTTTCAATTTGATTCCAATTTACCATACCATACCGCCATGGTTGGCTCAAAATTCTATAGGTAAGTTTTTTTTTTTTTTTTTTCTAAAGCTAATTTTTGCATTACGATCCGAAACACACATGCGATTTCAATCGCACAAATGTGTGTGTTTAATTTTTTGCGCGACTAAGCAATCGCGCGATTGAAATCGCACGTGTGTTTCGGGCCTATAGGTTGAGGAAGGAAATGTCGTTGCTATTAATTTGTTTTTAAATTTAGTTGTCTAGTAAAATTATTCTATGTAAATGATATTATTGATGACGTTTCTAACCTCGACCCTATTTCCCTTGGTTATATTTTTGAAATAGAATAAATAAAATTTGGTTTGTTTTGAAAATTATATTGGATATAACCATAAAGTTGGCTTTGGACTCTTTTTGTATGGCATTTTCCATGGTTTACATTTTTTTTTTTTTTTTTTTTTTTTTTTTATAATTCACTAGTGCTCAAGGGGTTTTTGTTCCCTTAAATTGCTAATGCACAGCACGAGTGGAAGGGTTAATAGGGAGGATAGAGAAGAGGTACTGGTGCACATTGGTTTTAAACAATTGTGGGTTGTAATGAGAGGGGAAAACCGTGTGAGGCAATGCATTCCACATGCGTGTTGTTCGACTTACAAAAGAATCTCTATATTTTACAGTACGTCCGAAGGTAGGCTTAAGGGTAAACTGATGTGCATTCGATGTGTGACGGGTGTTGCGAGTGAATTGTTGAAGGGGCGGAATGCAGTTAGCTATTTCATCTGAGCATCGGTGGTGAAAATATCGATAAAATAAAGAAAGGCAAGAAACATTTCTGCGATGTTCGAGCGGGTCAATAGACTCCGCTATATTTCTATCACCTATAAGTTTTATCGCGCGCTTTTGGATTCTGTCTAGTAGGTGCAATGAAGTTTTTGGTGCACCTGACCAGATATGAGCGTTGTACTCAAGCTTAGGCCGAATAAAGGCCTTGTATATTGAAGCTAAGTCGGAGGGTGTAAAGTATTTCTTACACCGATTTAAGAAACCTAGACATTTCGCAGCGTTTTTGGCGACTTCGTATATGTGGTCATTCCAACGGAGTTTGTCGGTAACACACATACCAAGTATGGAAAGTCGTTCGGTTTCGTCGATGCAAGTCCCATTCATGGATAATGGGTGAGGGTTCAGGTTTCGCTTTAATGATAGAAGGCATCATTGTGTTTTGGAAGCATTAAATTCCACTCTATTGATTGTACCCCATTCTATAATGCTGTCAAGATCGGAATTTAATGTGTTTAGCATACGTTGCCGTTCCAGTTCCACGGCCGAAGAGCAGGGACGTGATTCAGGGAACGAATATGAAAAACTGAGGGTGCTATCATCAGCGAAAGAATGTATTGGATTAGAAGTAACAGACAAGAGATCATTGATGAATACGAGAAAGAGTGTCGGAGACAAAACAGAGCCTTGGGGAACACCAGCATTTATATGGTGAATTGCAGACTTGAAACCGTCCAAAACAACTTGAATTGAACGGCCAGAAAGGTAGTTTCTAATCCATTGAAGAAGAGACGCGTCGATCCCATAGGCACGCATTTTCGACAAAAGAGCTTGGTGCCAAACTCTGTCAAATGCTTTCGAAATATCAAGCGCAACAATCTTCGTTTCACCAGAGTGGTGGAGAGATTGGTTCCACTTTTCGGTGAGATAAGTCATCAAATCACCAGTGGACCTGCTGCCACGAAAACCGTATTGCCGGTCATTGAGAAGTTTTCGTGATTCAAGATATTTCATAAGCTGACGGTTTATCAGCGTTTCCATGACCTTGGAAAGAATGGACGTAAGTGCAATGGGTCGGTAGTTGGTGGGTGAAGAAGAATCGCCTTTTTTAGGAACGGGCTGGACAAATGCAATTTTCCATCTACTCGGAAAGAGTCCAGAAGAGTAGGACAAGTGGAAAAGCTTACGCAGTGGTTTTGCCAGCGTTGAAGAACACCTCTTCAGAATTATGGGGGATATACCATCTGGACCAGCGGATTTGTGAATGTTAAGATCTTTTAATACTCTTGCTACTGTGCGAGTGCGAAAATGTATTTGTCCCATGAAGTATTCGACGCTCTCGAGCACAGGTGGAGACATGGTGCAATCTGGAATGTTAGAGCTTGCGGCGAATTGCGCAGCCAGCAGATTTGCAACAGGCGAAAGGAGAAAACAGAGGAAAAAGAAAAACTAAAAACAGGAAGAACAAAGGTCACTCGCGTGTGCGATTTTTTTTTTCTATTTGCACTGCACTGGACACTACTATTTATTATGCTATTTGGTTTTTATTTAGTTAATTATTTTTATTAGGTGTTATGTTGGATGAATGTATTTAGAGTTACTATTGTTTTTTATTTTTTTTATTTTTGTGTTATTATATATTATGGAATATGTATGCACTTTTGTGGCGACGGTGCGGTATGTTTTAATTTCGCGTGCGCGCGCGTTGGGTGGCTACACAGTACCAGTACATTAAAATTTCAAGCAATAGGTTTTCCATTTCTGGAGACGTATACGTTCTCCTTAAGGGTTGTCAAAGTTTGTGGCTTAAGGTGGGTTTCCACATGTCGGTTGATTGACAAAGTTTGACAGCACTCGCGTTTATGTCATTGAACGACACCAACGTCAGTTCATTTCCACTTATGTCAATTATTGGCAAAAAATCGTTTGTTAGTTGATCGACCAACTTATGTAAATTTCTTTGTCAATTATACACAAAGTGACATTTTGTTTGACAACTCAAGTTGTAAGTTATTGGCAAACGCTGTTAGTCAATTCATTGACAAGCAATTTTTCGGTATTTCCACTTGCCAATCCTTTAATTGGCATAAAAATACGTCAATTGACAATTTCAAATCGACAAGTGGAAGCCCAGCATTACTTACCTATTCTGCCGTTCGTAAGAAGAAAGGACGCGTCTCTATTTTAGACAGTTTTGAGATAAATGCAATTTACTGTTTTTGGTTTTCGCGCCTTCAAATTAAATGGTTTTGAAAATTAAAAAAAAAAAAAACATTTCTTAATAAAAAAAATTATGTAATTTTATCATTTGCATAAGTTTCAGTAATTTTGGTGCTTAGGAAAGATAGAAAGAAGAGGAAAGTCGATAGAAAAATGCATGGGCTGGACATTGCTACCTGTGAATTTCTTTTGAGAGAGAGATATATGTGTGTATCTTACGCTTACCCCGTTAAGAGGTTTTGGTGGTGTGGTGACTGAAGCAGTTACCTCAGTAGGTTAAAATTAATAAAGTTACCACCTCTTGGTAGCAGTAACAGTCTGCCTGCCTATTGCCATCCGCAAGGAGAGAGGCTGGTGCGTAGCAAAAACGGATGAATGAATCAATTCTCTTTGCTGCTTGACACCGAAAATCTTTGTAACAGATTGTCTTTCAGAAAAAGTATGCCCACGTTAATTTCCATTGACAAACCCGTTCACAAGAGAGAAACTGGGCTAAGAGCAGAAAAGCTTTATTGGAGCAATCCACCTATTCCATCCTACAACTGCTTGTTACCGAAAAATGGGTAGTGGCTTGTCTTCGGGGAAAAAGACGGAGGGTTACCGAAACAGTCTAACCGCCGCCAATGTCTTAAGATGAAGCTGACTGATGTAATCAATTCCTGACCAAAGCATTTTAACCCCGCGTTAGTAGGCTCTGACAGTCCACTTCTAAGGAAGATGTCTGCTACAGGTCAAAGAAGGGTATTTGGAGTAGTCTGCGCTACAGTTTGACGGCGAAAGAGTGACAGTTTGTCTTGGGAAAAAGATGGAGGGCAACCGTAAGTCGGTTTTTAAGTAAATCTGAAACGTTCCTATTCCCTTTAGTTAAAACGAGGGCAATAAGTTGCTCTTATACCATTCACTTCAAAGATTTCATCAAACTACAAATTTTACGCATCAGAGGAATACAAAATCCCTTCAAATCGTGAGATCTTGTTGAAACGTACCTCTTCGTACACAGCTCTTGCACATGACAGTTAAGTAGCAAAAAAGGCGCATTACCCATCAGGGTCTAAAGCTTGCCAGCTTTGGGTATAAAGACCACTTTAACTTCTCGCCATGATTTTGGAACGTATCCTATAGGCTTAGGAATACGTTTCTCAGATGTGAGGTTATATGTTTCTCGCATTTTTGTAGCAGCATAATTCATAGGAAAGATGCCATCAATTCCGTGAGATTTGTATATAGTGAGAAAGAATTGATCGCCCAACTCATCTCTTCCACCGTCACCATTTACATTGGAGCGTCGCTTTCCGTGCAATACTCTAAATCCAGGTCATTATTCCCATTGGGGTTACATCCTGGGATGTGAGTGTGGAGAAGGAGTTCAAGATCAAGTGTCTCTTGACACGATTCTGTCCATCGGTCATTGGGGGTCTTTAAGAGAGCCCAAAGCGATGGGTTGATATTAACAATGTTCGTGGGCTGCGAACTGCGATCTTCCCGGTAGAATTTGATCTACCTAAATATGGCTTAATGTTATTAGTCTTTTCGCATCGCAGTGCGCAATGATGTAGCCTACGGCGCAAGCTCCTGAAAATTATGACCAGTGTTCAAATCTGGAGTTTAATTTCAAATTTCCAAAATTGAGTTCGAATCCGTACGTACCCTCAGACAGGCGTCCTCTATAGGTAGATAAGGTGGTTAGATCAAGTCCATATTCTATGGTTTAGAGTCGATGGCGGAGATTCGAAAGATATGAAGAGTTATCCATTTGAGTAATATACGCACCCGCCACCCACATAATGAATAAACGGGTCATAAAAAATGAAATAATGGTTCAGATTCCATGAATATAGAAACCCTCAGCTTTGACACCAATTCGACTTGTGAGAAGTTCGATATTCTGTCTGCCTTCCTAACAAGAATTGTATAATGTAGCCTAAGACCACACTGGTAAGGATCAATTAGTTTTTTTTGACGAATGCTTTCAGGCATTTATACCGTACAGCAGATAGGATTTTATAGGCAATGTTGAGGAGACAGTTGCCTCTATAGCTAGGCGAGTTTACAAGGTTTTCTTTCTTACAAAACTAAATAGCTTAAAATAAAATCGCCCTTTTCGTACTTGACCTGCATTTCTTTTTTCAGGCGTGGCTCAATTCGTTCCCCTTGCATCTTCAGTACAGGGATTACCTTTAAATGTCGGAGCTACAATGCAAAATTTGCAAGCTTATGGTAAGTTTACATTTAACATTATTGGTCCGCACTTTAACAAACAATTCCTTTCTATCGCACATAGCTGAGTTCAGTCTCCCAAATGAGGCAGAACTATCTCCTATTCCACCTCAAGCATTTGAACCTCAAAATTCTACAACACGACTGACAATACTGCGCAATGGTACTTGTAGAGGTCCCATTTTAATCAACGGCCAATTCTACCTGATCTTAAACACTTGTGCCTTTGACTGTATAAGCCAAATATTGATGTCATGCGGCCTCGATGAAACATCATACAGCAACTTCATCAAGTATGGCCCGAGAAATTCAACACTCAGGTTTATTAAACAATTCATGGAGGAAGGTGCGTCCGCTGACGTATACCACAATCGGACGGCCCTGCTTTTGTCTCTATTTAGTTACAAAGTTGTTAGTAACCAAGGGACCAATGGTTCCATATATCGTCCTCATAAGCTGGATATGTGGAGTACGATTGGCGAAATGTGGTCGACATGTTTCAAATCGTGCCCAAGTATTTGCACCCACTACAATTGTTCCAATTGCGGTCAGTACAAGTTATCAAGCACCATGCTTACAGCTCACATTACAAAAAGGCTTGACCCTGATTCCCGTATGTTTGAAGAGTCCATTCAATCGATGGTCACAAGACCGAGATGCTATCAATGTCAGAGCACAAGCGTCGTAACGGTTTCAAATATTATATACTTCAACCAAATCTGCTTTGAGTTTTTTGTTTGGTCGAATATGTTGGATCTGTTGGAGTGTACGTTGGCGCAATTTCCAACAACAATACATATAGAGAATAATTGCAGGTAATTATTATTGAATTCTCTGTTGTTTTGATATCGAAATTAAGGTTATGTTCTTATTAACTATAGATATAGGTTGGGTGGCATAATTTCCTGCAAAAATGGACACTTTACAGCGTATTGTCGAAAAGCAAACAACTGCTGGGAAGAACATGATGACTCAGCTTGGTCTACTAGGACAGTTGGTCATGATCTAATTGTAAAGCTGGCTGCTGCCATTTTCATAAGAATTCAGTAACTTTTTTAAACTGTTTGACTTGTTTTTTTATCAACTTTAATCAAATATAATTTGATTTTTCTATTGTTCCATTTTTGACTTTTCATTTAGCTAGCTGTACCCCGGCCCGACTTTGCCCGGTCTTAAGGTGCTAGTACACGATATGTTATGTAGCACGCCTCATATAAATGTGGCTCAAAATGACGTCAGTGCTACATATATATGAGGCACGCTACATATCGTGTACTAGCTAGCACCTTTAGATATAATGTTGTTTCGTAAAATACGAAAAATGAGAACAAATCGATTTGCTGGAATTTTCTTTAAGCCTGAAACACAGCAATAGCAACAAAACAAAAAAACGAAACATATGAAAATCGGCCCAGCGGTTATCGAGATAACGTCATCGAGTTTCAACCCATAGAAGATGTTTTTTTGTATAGGAGGTATTCGATTTTGAATTTTGGTTAAACACGGTAAGTGCGTTAAAAACGGTAAATCGGTAACAAACAGTTTTAAGGCCAAATTTTTATAAGGCGTTTTTTTTTTAAGAGGTACAGAACCTTAATTTGGCAACATTATTTCAACTAGCGGCCATTTTGTCAGCTGTTAAGTGATTTATTTTTAGTTTTGTTAGAGTTGAATACCCTTTTTTCTTTGCAAACCTGGAAGCATCTTCTCCATCGCCTTCTTTTTGTCAGACTTATCTTCAGATCTTCAGCCAAAAGCTTTTCTTCTTTCTCCATCAAGATCTCCTTGTCTGTTGATCCCGCTTCTAGAGCCTCTTAAATTTTAGTGAATTTAGCCGGCAGTTTGATTTCTTTCTTTAGAGCAGAAACCTTTATTTTTATGTCATCCTTAGTGGCAATGTTTTTCATATTTTCTTCAAAATATTCATTCATCCTTTGCCATCCTTTTTGTAAAGCAATGTTTCTTGACTAATTACGAATACGGCATTTGGGAGTCTAATCTGGTGAGAGGTTTCCAGTTTTGAGTTCAAATAATGGCTCATTGCGGAAAAGATTGCCGCCACTGCAGGGTTGGAGCACAACTGAAACGAAAGCCTAATGGTCGTTGCAAAAACTGCTGTACAAATACGCCTGAAACTATACTTTATAGTTTGGATAGTTTATAAACTTTATAACTACTTTGCGCACTATAAAATAATAATAATTTTTAGTGCCCAGGCTAAATTTTAGAGATTCACAATAGCGAAAATTCATAAAAATTAAAAAATACTAAATCATCTATTGTGACCTGCAAACAATTCCTAATCATACCAGCTTTGCCCGTGCCCAGGAATTGTATTGCTGGAAAATATACCTTTACCTTTTAAATATAAATCTCGAGAAATAACATTTGCAGTTCCTTTTGTTTGATTGGAAAGTGCCACGCCCATTTGCCCGATCGCGTCCATCGTAAATGCTTTCTAAAAGCAATAAGCGTCTATTTAGCAAATTTCATGGCTAAAGCTGCCACAGATGTCTAGATATAGTGTATTTTTGAGTTTTGTATGTTCAGCGACATCTATCGGAAAACGTTTGATCAATGTGAACTTTTCATTTCATAACTATAATTTTATTGTGTAAGTAAGTGGGCGCAGTAGCGCAGTGGTTAGTGTGCTGGACTACTGTGCGAAGGATCCCAGGTTCGATCCCCGGAAAAACACAAATTACATCTTAAAGTTTTTTCTACCTCGCCACCTCTCGCGAACGTCTGACAAACATCCGAGAGTATGACTGTCATGAAAAAGCTTCTCAATTCAGCCGTTCGGACTCGGCATATAATTGTAGGTCCCTTCCAATCGTCCCAAAAAAAAAAAAAACTCACACAAAACGAATGGTTGCGAGAAGCTAGGCCTTGGGTGTCACCCGCCTGTTGCGCCACCTATTTATTTATTTATTTTTTAAGTTTCAGCTTAATCGACCGACCGCATTACTGATGCGAAAAGGCTCATATTATTTTGTATAGGAGGAGCCACGCCCCTTTGTCCCCGAATTTTGACCAAACTTTTCGGGAAAAATCCCGGGCAAATATCTGAGATATCGCAAGCATATTCGCATAATTTCGACATTTCATTTATATGAACTTTCCCTTCGGTCTAGATGGCGCGAACAAGTTTAAACGGACCTCACCCAGTGCGTAATTGGAGGCATTTAGCTAAAAAAAACCGTGCTAACTTGAAAGGCATATTTTTTAGACTCACCCTGGACTTGTTGTCACCATAAAAATATAAAAATAAATCTGAAAACTATGACATTTGACTGCAGAGTTTTGTTTGTTTTAATTAACGACTGCATCCACATTTATCTTAAGAAAGCTGTGTACCCCGATTCCAGATTCGGTGTGTACATCTGCAATATACGTAGAGTTGATTTTTCAAGCTCTAAGATCGCAACTCTTCCTCCTAATGGTATCTTATAAAATAATCTGTCTGTCGGCATAGGACCTGTGCGTATTTTCCAACTCTGCCATCCGCAGACATTAAAGGCAGAAGAAGCACCCTTAATGTCTGCGGATGTCACCCATCCGGCAAAGTTGCATTTTCGTAGGCGTAGCTGCAAGTAAGCCGTTAGCAGGCGTACAACAAGCTGCAAATGACGAAAGCGTGCGTATGAAGCGCAGCTACGTGAACAGTATGCCTTAGGGTCAGTTCAAATGGTGACCTCTTCCCGCGAACACAGATTTTCATTGTCAGTGCTTTATCGAACGCGTTTAGCTAGTGCGCCCTTGGATCCACGTCAAACAAAACTATTGTTTCAGAAAATAGGTTCATAACGTAAGTATTGGACACAAGACTTCCAATTTTGGAAATAAGCTACGCCACAGATTTACCCTACTATTTTAGGTTAGGTTATGTAGGGCTGTCAGTTTATGAGAACACACTAGGCACTACCGTATCGGACCCATTCCAATCCCAGTTGTAGAAGTGTCGGACTGACTGATGCATTCGGTTAGAAACTACTTATCCGCCCGACCAATTGGAAAGGGTTTTAAATATGTAACTCCGTTTTGTCTTCGACTGTCGTTCTCAATGATTTCCTCTGTCTGCAACTTCTTATCCAATTTATTCCTTCGCTGATTACAACACCCGACGAGACTTTAAAGTGAAGATACCCCTTAATGTGCTAGTACACGATATGTAGCACGCCACATATATATGTGGCTCTGACGTAATTTTGACGTCAGCCAATGGCTACATACCGTGTACTAGAGGGCTGTGCCACTCACATAAGGTACTCATACGTATGAGGCACTATATGTGGCTTTTCGGCATTCCGTGTACTACCCTAGCACATACGATTTGTGCCAATACGCTACATATTGTCGAGTGGTTACCTGCTCGGTTCATTTCAGTTTGTGTCAGTGTGTTTTGTACGAGCAGCATGGTATTTAGTTTTTTGTGGGTCATAAAAGTAGCGAAGGCGACGGGATAACTTAAATACGCCCAAAACAATAAAACAATTAGTACCTACAGTTCTAGTGCAAGACTGCATCATCATAAACGAATAACCAACAGCCAACCGATATGTGCGCGCTGTGCTACATTCCGTGTACTAGCACAATTTTATGTAGCCACTGCGCTACATATACGAAAAACGAAATGTGTGCGATATGTGTAGACTATCTGGTGATGGTGACGTCTGGAGCAAACTCATTTTTCCTTTTTCTCAACTGCTCTATAATTAAAATACGAGAGGAAAGGTAGAATTTTATCAAAAGCTGTTTTATTTTGTACATTGAAAACCGCCTAGTCCACTTCCACTCCCAGTAAAATGTTATCCCTTTCCTTCCCAGTGAGAATTATTGTTTCTCACTTACAGATCGAAGTGTGTATATATTTCATACATAGTTCGGTTGGTAATTGTAACCCAACTGGCTAGCTGACAAATAATCAATCTGAAAGCCAAATACCACAAGTATCTTTATTAAAGAGCCCGATAAGCCCACTGGACACTACAAATTTCTTCCGAATAGGCACTCGCTCAATAGCGTTGCGATTGATAAGACTACCCGATAATTGTCAAGCCGGCACAATTCCAAAAGTACTTTTCTTTACACAACTTTCGGTCGGCTCATAGAACGAAGATTCTCACCAAGATTTGACCAAAATCGATCGACTTTGAATGACCTAAATAGCTGCTAATTGTATTTGAATTCAGTCAGAAGCCAACTGCATTATTCCGCATTGACATTTTTAATTCATTTGTCGATTTTTCCCCAATTTCGTTGCATCTTTTGCATACCTACTAACATTTCGCATAAACTGACATTAGACGGGTTATATATGACATATAGGTTATAGGTTCTAAGAATTGTACAATTCAAATTACTTATTTATCCATTTCAATTGATTTAATTGTATTTCTATATTGATACTGTAATAAAAAAGCAAATCTTAAAAAAAATAATTTCCGTCTGTAGGTTTGTGGACATACAACAATTTGATAAACAATTGACTTAGGAGGAGTTTGGAAAATGTAGCAGATTAGTGAAGAAGAATTTCTCAAAGTGTAGTAAACCAGTGTCTTCCAAAATTCTATTCGGCGTTACTTCAATTTGCAGAATGAATTTTCGGTTTTATTTCAGTTTTGCGAATCGAATTAATGCCGAACGATTCGTTTTTATTTCAGTTTTGCAAATCGAATTAATGCCGAATGGAAATTCGGTGCCGCAAGTCCAGGGTAACACCGAGCTCTTAATTTAAATTTAATCAAACGAAATGTACTAACTATTTCAATGGAAATGTTTTCAATGTGCCATAAGATTGCAAGACAAGATCTTTGCTTTTACGTAGTTTTACAAATCGATATCCAACTGTGGCAGATCACACATTCTTTTTGTATGACATGGTAGCCATACGTCCTATACGGAACTGCTATTACTCACATTAATGTCGAAAAGGCTACACATCCATATAAAAAAATCCAATGCAATGGACATCGTTAGCCTTAGGCCCTGGTTATAGCTATCATTGAAATGCATCATTGGAACAAATCAGTGGGATTGTGGTTTCATTTTTTTGACAAGTCGGTTATAGCAATCATTGAAAAATTCCTGTCAGTGAAAGAACCTGTCAGTTTTTCAAAAAAAGAGTCTAGGTTTTGAGGTTAGAGTTGTTCATTGAAAGCAAAACTGACAGCTGAGAATAGGAAGAGAATCGAACACATCAGTGAAACGATTGGGTTCCAAATTGGAGAAACGAGAATCAGCTGTTCATTGAAATCGATTTCGATCAGTGAAATAATAAAATTGAATTTAAAGAAGGGTTTTAGTCAGAATTAAGTAATTTCTTTCGTAAAAAAATTCCACAATTGTTTACTTTTATGTTGATACCAACTAAAGCCAATATTTAGGTCTGTTTTTTTCCTCACCCATCTCAGTGAAGTAAAGTAAAGTAAGAAAATGTGCAAAAAACAGTCCCCAACCACTTTTCTGAACAGTCGGTCTTACCCCTGAAAAGTTAACAGCTGGCATTGCTGTCAAAATGGCCACCAATGAAAAATTCAATTTCAAAATCAAAATCCTTCTAGAAAAATGAATAATTAACCTTTTAGCGCAAAAAAAATAATGATTATCAATTTGTACAGAATATTTACTTTTTCTGTTTACTTTTTTTCTCTTCCTGGCGTCTTGTATGGTCAAAATAATATCACAAATTAATTGCCGAAGAAAAAAAAACAAAAACATGCGTGGGTGTGTTTATTAGGTGAGCCCTAAATTGAAGAACGTGCTAATTTTGAGATTCGATCGAATCGAGTATTCCTCGAATTTAAAACTTTCAATCGAATGAACTTCTCACAATCTAAGTTTTGAAGGAAAGAAGGTCATTATCAAATGATTTAATTGTATGAACTTTATTTTCGAAATCAGCTGTATAAATATTTCACTGTCGATTGCGTTGGTTTTGACTGTAATTTGAGAAAGGATGGGTTAATTTACACATTCTTGGAGGAAGAAAAGATCAAATTGAACAGAAAAAATGCAATAAAAATTAAATAAATGAGCACTTCAAATCGTTTTGGTTTGTTCATTTTGATTGTGACATACGATTATTTACATTTGAAATTTTTTCCCCATAAGACGAACAAATGTTGCTTCCAATTTTGTATGTTTTATGTAAATTTCACTATAAACATTGTTTAAATAAAGACTTAGACCACATTTTTCAGTCGAAAAAACTCATAACATTTAACTTAGGTAATGCAATCGAAAATGAGAATGCGCGAAGAAATGAACAAAAAAAAATCCCCATCGAAATCAAAAGTTGGAATGTCAGTTGGCTGAAATCGAATGACTTTCACTTAAAAAAAAGAGTAGCTATGTAAATAATACTTAACCTTTATTACATACTTCAGTTAAAAAAATCAACAGGGAATACAAAATGGGAGGATTTCCTATTTATTATCTACAAAAAATGTATCCCATAATGACATATCAAAGATAGTTTTCAATTATTACAAGTCTATGTGTATATATAATTATATTTTGTAAACAAAATGCAACTTAAATAAAAACGGAAAATATTTAGTATTTGTTTTGTTTTATAAAGAAACTGTCTAAATTACCAGTTGTTTTCCTTTGTAAAAACAATTCCTTGACAAACTGTATACTTTTTTTTTAAACAAATTGCAACTTAAATAAAAACAGAAAATATTTAGTATTTTATTACTTTCCGTAATATTCAGTTGCTATTTTGAAATTTGTTTAAAATATATGCACTTTATGCATTTTACACCCACCACACCCGACACATATTATGCATCATAAATGGAGGCACTCTGTGAACACATCCAAATGGCAACATCAAATGTGTTCCCCTGGTGTTCAGAATTGAAGAATGCTCCAAAGTTGGTCTTGCTGGAAATGAATAGCTTGTGTGAATCTCAGTGGTGTCAAATTGAGTGCAGTTGTTGTAATTGCGTGCTGAAAATCCTACTTTACTTTACTTCACTGAGAGCGATGAGGAAAAAAACAGACCTATTGTTTGATTAATCGTCTTAAAATCGGAAAACAAAATTTTCAATGATGCATTTGAATGATAGCTATAACTAGGGCCTTAGACAGAAAAGAGCGGGTCGACCGGCAAATATATTCCGCAATAGAGTTAAGGAGGAGTCACGGCAATTGGGGAATAGTTTGGAGGCTCAAATCACAAGCTGCCCTGGGCAGAATGGGATACTTAAAGTGTATATAACGACATAGTTATCATATACTATACGAATGCACAAACCAGTGAGAATAGACCGTCGACTCCTCCCACATAACGGACTTTGCCTACAAGCTGCCGGCGGGCCCAGGATTTTTCATGTATTGGTGCTGTAGAAAATCAAATGAGCGCCATTAACGCACGCATAGGTACTTGAAAAATCCTAGGCCCATGGTATAGCATGGAAAATCATAGCCGCCATTAATTTTGACATTTACACGTATTCACAGACACGGTAATTTTTTCCGGGGAATCGGGTAGGTGTACGGGAAGTCGGCGGTCTATTCTTACTGGTTTGTGTACGAATGGCTCGAATATTGAGAAAAGAACAGGCACTGTAAAAATATAAATCTTTAAGATTGTCATAGGTATCCATGTTAAGTGCTGACAATTGACAGTCAAGCAGTCCTAATCCCAGCTGAAAAGGCGGTTAGGAAATATCTCGACATACCACCATTGGGCACCATTTTGTCAAAATCGTCTGTGTTCTGTGACATGACAAAAAAAAAATTAAAGATGTCGGAAATGAACATCAGCGTAGCGTACACGGCATAATATTCTCTGACATCGATTGGAAAATTTGATGCCTCTTTTTCGGGTTAGAAAACAGTTTACTGGAGCACTCAGAGGCAACTGGTTCATTTCTTCGACTTTCCGAATGAGGAGCTTACAGTGTCAGCACTCACCACATCAGCGCCAAAAATCTGTCACCTGATCAGAGCAAAGGTAGGACACTAGCAAAGGAAATGATCCGAAATTTTCTCTGAACAAGCGTGCGTCGCAGACAGTGGTATCACTTAAGCCTAGCACACTAAGATATGCCTAGCAAAAGCGAAGTGTCCCGCTAGAATATTATTTGTAGCATAATACTGTATCTAAGTAGGTTCCTGCGCAATTGGATTATTATGGTTTTTGTTGCTTCGTGTAACTAATTCAATTGTCAAATACTATCATCTGGATTGAACAGTAGCCATTTTCAATAGTTTCATCGTATTTGGTGTATTTAAAGAAAATTATTTCAATTAGAGAAGTGGCAGAGGCTAAAATCGAGGTTGCAGACCTAAACCTACAAAATATTGTGACCAATCTACCCGAGAAATATGATTTGGATATTGGAAAAACAGTTCCAATGAACACGAGACCACTTAAGTACTAAATTGAACGTAAACGAGTTGAGTATGATTTCTGTTGTTTATTAGTTTGATATTTGGCAAGAAATTCTCCTTGAGACCATCTGAAAGGTACGGAATATTGAAATCATTGGTAAATCTATTGTCACATTTGTCTTACAAAGGCATAACGAATGTCTGAGGACGTCTACACGAAAGGCCTATATTATGACATTTTGGAAGCGCCGCTTCAATTTTGTCGGGCAACAATTCTTTTCCGTGATGCTATCTTATTTGGGGGTGAAAGTTAAATTAGGATTAGGGCTGTATCATCTTAAGCACTTACTTCCCCAACGCATAAGGCGTCTTCCTCTCAACAACTTGGCCATTTCTCCCCTTCCTTGCATTGTACGCGGTATAGAATTTCTTGCAATATCTGATGCATTAATTAATTAGGTATTCAGTGTTTAAATGAAATCTGTACTTGTAGTTCTTTAAATTCAACGCTGTCAAAAAAATAATAGCCCCGCACACTCAAGAGAAACGAAAACAACCAACATTTTATGAAGTCTGTCACAATTTGGTTACAGTTCTCTTCAATCTTTAAAGTTCATGAAAGCGATGAACGATTCGACTGAACGACAATGGTATATGATATATGCAGCAAATTAAATGCGAGCCCAACTTATACCACGTTAACACAAATGCCACTCGGAACTGTCACAATATTACTTTATATTACTTTATCTACGAAATAAAAATGCCGGCCAATATTTTTCAATCGCTCTGCAAAGTTTTGTAATATTTTTTCATTAGGGGGCAAATTAGAAGATTTCCAATTTCAAAATTAGAAGTGTATTTACTTCAATCTACAATTCTACTATGACATCAGTTGGCTTCATTGCTTTTTGTTTTTTACAATGAGATTTTATCTTATTTCCAAAAATTCAGCAGAGCATAATCACACCTATCGCCAATAATATTTCCCCCGAAATGGTTGCCATTCAGCAATTTGATTAACATTGCTGACAAGAGAAGCATTTCCATAGTAATTTATTCACGATACTCCTAAATATATATAGCATTTGGTTTTTTTTTCTTGCTATATTCTTTCACATTTTGACGTTTAGTTACTCAGTCACCTTAATTCAGCACTAATAAATGTTATTTTAATAACAAATTTCGAATGATATACAAATTGCGTAAGTATGAAGTATGTATGGGAAATTTAAAAAAAAATAGAATAGTTTTTTGAAAATATTTCCTGAAATTTTCTAGAATGGTGGACGTTTGATTTTAGTAAGCGCTAACTATTGAACTCTGATCAGCTTTGCAAAGCTCTGAACTCATCCAAAACAACATCAAAGTCAAATCATAATTTTCCAAACCAACCCCAATTTGAGAGTTGTTTTTATTCCGGCGCCAGCAGTTATGTCAGATGTTTGCAGTTTGTTTTGAGTTTTAATTTTCTTTTTGATAACACTTTTTAAATACAATAATTTAATCATTAGAGGGGGACAACTGAGTAATAAAAATTGTACAATTGTGTTAGAAACCATAGAAATAAGTCATAACACGTCACAATGTTAGTACAACAGTTAGCCAGAAATGTCAGTCGAGTTTCGTTGCAAAAGACTGCATCAACATTTGGAAGAGGTGAGGATAAAACCAACAAATAAATCACGAATTTCACTGCAGAATAATGCATTTGGCTTCGGAATTTCATTATCATATCGGAATAGTTAAACATTGATTATTATATGGTCAAACATACTGTAATAAATGTGTTAATGGTCATTGTTTGGTTTCATGCCGGCTGTGGTTGTGCAAATTTGTTTGCCAATAATTGAATTATTCATTGTGAGTCAATAAAGTATTCAAAGTAAATTGTACAAAATTTCTATTACCTCTAACGTTCAATAAAGTGACAAATTTGTGTTCACCTCGAACGATATTTACTTGTTTTATCATTCAAAGAGTCTTTGAATGGGATTAGAAATATACGCTATATAGCTTTATCGTGCGAATTAATAGATAATTTAGGAAGCATGCCATTTGGATCGCTTTGGTCGTACCTACATACATAACATCAATAATTGTCGTTTGCTGTTCATAAATATTGTAGCAACATACCGAGCCGGCGGATATTCCAAGATTTATCCGAATTCCTTGTCAGAATAACTTCGTAGTGTGTTTATCAGGCTCTTTTCTTGATCGATAATTCTGTGAATGTTTAGATCGCACATATTTTTTTCCTAGGTGCTACAATTGTTTACCAAATCATGGACGGGTTTTCCTATTTCTACTTCTCTGCTATGCCTTCACGCCTTTATAATCACCAAAAATAGTTGCGTGGTTGTTTTCTTGGAGCTACAATCAACGATCAAAATCTAACTGCTTTGTTTGTACACCTTATTCGGCGATGCATTAGGGTAGTTGTCTACAAGCTCGAATGTACCGGAACATAACCTACAACATTAAGTGAGAAACAATTCAAAAATATTTCCACCACTTGGAATAGGCCTGAAGATCTACATCTGTCTTAAAGTCAGGCAAATAGTTTATTCATTCATTCATTTTCAATGGTCCGCTTGTCCATTACGTGGGTCGCGGGTGTAGGTTGCTCAAGACGTGCAAATAGTTTGCGTTCAAATTTGGTTTTTTCTGTGTTATTTTATTATAGAGCAGTCTTAGTCGGATCACGCGCTCGCGTTCACTTTGTTCCACATTCGTCTTATGTTGATAGCAGTCGAGTCTGTGTTTAACCATTCTTCAACGTCTCATCCTCATGCAATGATAAAAAGATCACTGCAAAATTTATGCGGAAGTCAAAAACCTTACGTATAACTTCCGGACTACAGCGATGGGCTTTGCTTAATACATTTCAGTTGTAGAGAAGTCACTTGTGAGTGGGAAAGCGAGGGATTGACCCTGACAATTTCTGTTGGGAAATTTTGTGGAAGGTGTTTACGAGGTGTTTTTTGTTTATTGTCGTTCCCTCGGGTTTTCTTCGCCTCTTCCTCTCTTTTGATTGCTTACATCGACCGGTATATCTTTGTGCAAGCATTAACAGACCTAAGGCACCATGTCGCTGGCACTAGACGACTCACTTCGAGCTGTTGTCGCGAATGGAAGGCACGGACAATTGCGATAACCGAACGGCTGAATAGGGCTGCTTTGTCAGACCATTTAAATTCTTGTTAGACTACAGTGGAACAAAAAGAGGCAATTTGTGTTAAACTTGCGAACCTTTGCTCAGTTGTTGACCAGACTATAACCACTGCGCGTGTAAACTATGTAACTTATCACAGACATACTAAACGCATTGAAATGCCTGTTACCGCTGTTTTTATGTCCATGCTAAATATTAACCAGCGTAGACACGAATGGAAAGTGCGAGGGTTTTATTTCCAACTGTTATTGAACTTGTCCACGTGTGCATGGAGTGTTAAGTTTCCATTCGCTCTCCTTAGGCTCTTAGACTACCTTAATAGATCATGCAGTGTTCGCCATCGTCATTCTGGACTACCTGGCGAGTTTGTTAAGGATGTCAAAACTATCCAAGGCTCTCCACAGTTCGTCTCAAGACATACTGACGTATGCGGCCTTGAAATCAATTACCAGTTGGTGGGTATCGATCTGGACTTCTTGGGTTTTCTGCAGACTTACCGGGTCTACAACCGCACTGGTAGGGGCCAGGCCAACCAGTTCGTTAACAAAACCTTTCAGCGCGTTTAAACAGTACGGGAGACAAGTATACGGAATTAAGAAGATATTAAGGGGATCTGTTTCGGGAAAACGACGGTGAGATTCCATTCATTAGGTATATATTCTTCCGAGCAATATTGTTGGTTTATTCTCTCCAGCAAGTCGTCTGCCAATGCCTTCAAAATTTCAGCCCACACGGTCCATCTGGTCCAGTTTAGTTATTGCCACCCCCATCCTCAATTAATTTTGGTCGGGTGGAGGGAAATCTTGACTTTCGACGTCCAGATTGAATGATTCGTTCTGCCCGACAGCGAAATTTGGATCGTCTTCGCCGTTTAACAGTCTCCAGGAGTGTTATCCTTAACACCGACTGTGACTCTACTACAAGCTTTCCTTGGTCATCTTTACAGTTCATCTGTGACCCTCTTGTTTTTTGTACCTTTTCGTAAAACTCCTAGAGTATGAGAAGCCGATGTTGATCCCTCTTCTTTTGCTCGTAGAGCTTACAATATGCACTCCGCACTCTGCTTTATAGACAAACTGCTTTGCTTCTTGGATTTGCTGGCACTCTTCATCAAACCAAAAGTTTTGTGGGCTTGGTTGGTTTAAGCGGCACTCGTCTCTGATATCCACTTGACGTTAATAGCATTGGTCTTCGGCGTGAGTGCTTTGTCAGGCTGATGTTTACGAATGTAGCCTTGATGCGGGTTGTCATAAGACGTTCAAGTCTGCCGCGTATGACAAATCTACCTTCAAATAAGCACTGCCCCTGCTCTCTACACCAGTCACCATAATAAATGCCAGTGTTTTCCATGGCCTGTTCCGAATCCGGTTGCTGCTATCACGGGAAAGTAAAATAGGCACAATTGAGGTGTAGGGGAAAATTGGGCACCGCCAGTTGTCTAGATTTAGGCCTAACCGTGACACCTGCGTTACGAGCGAACAGACCAACGTCAACAAAGTCGGTGTGCGTAACTGAACGCACAGCTAGCAGCTAGCTAGCTAGCTATGGACCGCGGAGCTTCTTGGTTACGGCAAAGTTCTTCATCTAGCATTACATTTATTGGACTTAAACCGCATGAGTGTCGCCGTCAAAAGAAAATCCAATTCAGGCTGTGAACGCAAAGCTTTGTAGTCACTATGTGGTCTCTAAGTAAGTATGTGGTCTCTATCACGCCCTAGTTAGCATCTCGTTGATAGATCCCCATATAGGTGCGCAAAAAGTGCTCGTAAGTTAGAACAGTTATCCAAACGATCCGCTGTTCTGACAGAAGACTCTTCCCCCTAACTTTGGTGACGATGATCAACTTAAGGCATTTCAATAATACCTCCAAGTATGGCTGAATGGAGGCGGCTGTGCATGTCTGTCTTATAATTGCGTCGGTGGCACAGTTGCTTCCATACAATCGCTACATCGATTGCCGGTCATGAGGATTGAGACTGACTGGCTGCATGTCAAGGTTCAACACTCAATTTGAGCCGAAATTATTTCCATATGCGAGGGTGTCGTAGTCAGTCTCTCGTAAGCGAACTTGCAACATTCTGGCCAGAGGTACCAATGACTTGTTTTTAATGTCAGATTTATTCTTCTCTCTGCTTCCGCCAGATCCATTCTAATGCCTTAGCTAAACCACTTTTCACTTTTTCAGCAATTCCCAAACGAATAATGTCAACAGCGAACGGATCCAATATGCTTGTGGCGATTTCCCAGATGCGTGCCACAAACGACAAGCCTGCAAATCTTCAGCAAGTGCGACAGCTTGTCGCAAAGGCCAAGGAACAGCATGTAAAGGTTTGTTATTTAAACTGTGTGCCACTGCGAGTTATCTACAAAGAAATTCCTTTAGTTCCTCTTCCTCCCCGAATGTTGTGATTTTGTGGGCGAAAATCGTCAAGAGACTCTTGAACTTTCAGAGCCCCTCACCGGAGCGACTATCGCAGCTTATGCAGATCTAGCTAAAAAGAACAGCATGTGGCTTTCACTCGGTGGCATCCACGAGGCCATTCTAGATGCAGTAAGTTGTAGTTCCACTATGTGACATTATTTTGATTTGCAACATTGTTTACTTTAGTCTGGTGAGAAGACGGATAAGATCTACAACGCCCACGTAATTATCGATTCGCATGGTGACATTGTCAAAGTCTACCACAAGTTGCACCTGTTTGATGTTGTCACTCCAGAGTTTCGGTTCCGTGAGTCGGATGTGGTGCAGAAGGGAGAACGTGTTGTCCCGCCCCTACAAACCCCCATCGGCAACTTGGGCTTACAAATCGTAAGGGAACATGTCGTGTGTATCAAACTTGAAACAAACTAACATTTGTCTTTCTTTCTAGTGCTATGACGTTCGTTTTCCAGAAGTTGCAACATCACTGCGCAAGCTTGGCGCTGAAATTCTCACCTACCCGTCGGCGTTTGCATTTTCCACCGGCAAAGCTCACTGGGAGGTTTTGCTCCGTGCCCGAGCAATCGAAAATCAGTGCTATGTCATTGCACCAGCTCAAATTGGATTCCACAATGCGAAACGACAAAGTTTTGGCCATGCTCTCGTAAGTCAAGTCATTTTTAATTCGAAATTTGTCTTAATGTTTGCTCCATTTTCAGATTGTCGATCCGTGGGGAAAAATCGTCGCCGCACTTGGTGACAAAGAACTTGACATTGCAACGGCAGAAATTGACTTGGAGAAAATTGCAACAGTTCGACAGAATATGCCATGCTTTGCGCATCGTCGCAATGACGTCTATAGTTTGACTGCAATCGAAGCAAGCGAATTGGAGGGAGTCGATCGGAACTTTGCCGATAATATTATTCCAAAGGAGACGATATTCTTCGAGAGTCCGTATTGTTTTGTGTTCACTAATCTGCGTTGCGTTGTCAAAGGCCGTCAGTAATACTCGCACTCGATACGAGGATGTAAGCCCCACCAACTTATTGTTTGTTTCTTATTGAATGTAGATGTCCTGGTGTCGACGAAGCGTATTGCGCCACGATTGCAAGATTTGAATCGTGATGAGGTCACCGATTTGTTTAGCACAGTCTGTAAGGTACAACGTATGTTGGAGGAAATTTATCAGACAACTGCGGCCACTGTCACCGTTCAAGATGGTCCCGATGCTGGTCAAACTGTAAAGGTAAGTAAGGTTGTTATTGTTCATTCTACTTTGGGAGACCCACTGCTTGTGGGTCCCCGATTTTTCAAATGGACGTATCCCCGTCGAAAGATATTGATACACGTCCAACCAGAACAACACTAGCCCAACTCCGCTCGGGTTGGTGCCACAAACTAAATAGCTACATGCCTGGACCCCAACGTACAGAACAGCTGCCTAACACATTAACCCCAATAATGTTATGGACCCACCTAATCCAAGTGGCAAAATTCCTAGGACCAGAGACGAATTGATGAATGACGAATGAAGCTGCTAGTACAACAAAGAAAATTGTATTGTTCGGCGTTGTTCGTCCTTTTCAAATTGAAATAAAGCCGGATTAAGTGTTCGGCATTATTTCAGTTCTGAAAGTGGAATAACGCCGAATTTCAATATTCTTTTACAAGTTGTTTGTCCGGCCGCATGCTGCGTGTGGAATTCCAAATTCAGCTCAGCCTTGGTGTTGCTGGTTGGCAGGCGACAAAAAGGTCATGGGCCTATGGAGGGAGTTGTTGAGTCTTTGCGGGATGGCTTATCATTCCTTTTGTTGCGTTCGAATTCCTCGTAACCTGGAACAGTCAGTCTTCCACACAGACCTGATCGGGATTATTATTTTTCTTGAAAGTTAACTTTTGGGGACAGTTAGTAACTTGGGATCCTCGTGCGACTCTTTACATCACCAGATTTGAATTTTTGGACGAGGTGATGTTGACTTTTTAGGTTTTATATGTACAGGAGGAAGGTTGGACAGTTGCTCTAACGCTTCAGTTGACCAGGCAGCTGTGATAAAAATGCCCGCCAATCTTTGTACTCTTTGAAGTGCTTTTTGAGTTAAAATTCGACATAAATCCCACAGACTTCCAACAATTGGCCTTGCGCTTTATTGGTTGTCATCGTTAAAGTCAATCGAATGGGGAACTGATACTAAATCCGCTTAAATTGGAATGGAAGATCAGTTAAAATAATCGGAATTCGTGGAATAAAGACTTCCTTTGCTTTGAATTTGCCCGTGATAATCGTCATTGTTCATCAATTTCTTGACGGACAACCGCGTACCGTTTGCACAATTTCGGATGATTCAGATTATGATCGATCCCACCTTCAGCTGTAAATTATGCGGCGGAGTTCCTGGCACATCAAGCGAGTTTAAAAATTCCGTCGGATAGATGGTCGCTTCATCCTCACGCTGTCAATGGATTTGTACGAATGCAGTCGTCCTTATTCTTCACTGCTGGTATTGTCTCTTCAGGCGATGACATAGGTCCGGGCCCAGTGCTTGCTTCCAGCGGTTCGGGAAAATAAACTGGAAGGAGGGAGAAAGTGTCGGAAATGTTTTACGCGTTACGCTCTCTGAACATAGTCCGGCAGTTGGTCGTACTGCTGTGGCTGATGGTTTGATTTGGTAAGCATCTGCTGAACGAGCACCGAACGAGCACTCCGATGGGCTTCCGACTAAGAGCCAAAGAACGGTTTGTCTTGGCTGCACGGGTGCTTTCCTGAGTACGCCGGGCTCTCCTCTAGATGGGTGTTACTATCAAAGCAATCTACCATCTTAGGCGGGGTGGTTTTTGATATAATTCACACTGGGGTTTCGATGACTTTGCACGACACTTGTCCTACGACCCTAGTTCTGATGCAATGATACCGGAACTTCGGCTGTTGTGCAAATTTAGAGTCGAATTTCTTTGCGTTCAGGACTGGCTTCAGCCAGAGTCAGCCTGGTTTGGGATGTATTTTCACGGATGGCTCCAAAACTAGTCAAGGGTCCGGTGCTGGTGTCTTCGTGGAAATCGTCAAGCATGCCTCTGTTTTTCAAGCGGAGATCTATGCTATCCTGATGGCTGCCGAATATATTGTCAGAAAAAGGAGGCGGGGTCGGAGTATCTGTGTCTGTAGCCTTGCTCAACCCTGTTGCCTGTTCCAAAATAGTTCAGGAATGCAAGAACTCTTTTAACTCGGTCGAAAGGCTGAACTCTTTGACTATTGTTTGGGTCCCAGGTCACACTGGGATTGCTGGAAATGAGATATCCGATGAGATTGCTAAACATGGCTCAGAGGATAATCTGTGCTGGGTCTTCCTGCGTCGGTCAGGGCTTCCATTGAAGATTGGGTTTCAAACGAACACAATTGTTTATGGCAAGGCCCTACAGAATTCGGGCAGACTAAACGCATGCTCCCGAAAGACAGTAAGAAGTCTGCGGCATTCCAGCTGTCTCTCAGTAGAAATGACTGCAGAAACCTTATTTGCGTTCTTACGGGGCACTTCGCTTTCGCTAAGCATCTTAGTGCGCTAGGCTTAAGTGGCGACGCTTGTGGAGACGGCGACGATACTTTGGGTCATTTCCTTTGTAATTGTCATGCCTTTGCTCGGATCAGGTGGCAGATTTTTGGCGCTGATGTGGTGAGTGCTGGTACTCTAAGCTCCTCGTCGCTGAAGTGCATTCTCGGTGCATTCTCTACATCACAATGGGCCGACCTGTGATCTAAGTGCGTCTGCATTTCCCACCTATATACCTATCTACCTCCAAAGTTGACGCTCGCTCAAGGCTATAGTCTCGGCAAACGCTTCGTTTCTGCCCTTCGTTCAATTAAAGATAACTTCGATTACCCATTCGTCCCTACACGAACGCTCCTTATCTCTAACTCAGAAAATGTCGAGACACAACATCTTATATATTTTTTTTTCTTTACAGCACGTACACTTCCATGTGATGCCGCGACGTCCAGGCGACTTTGGGCACAACGATCAGATCTATGTTCAACTTGAAAGGTTCACGGAAAATACAGAAAATCGTCCAATCAATGAAATGATTGCCGAAGCCGAGATCTATCGCAACTACTTTGCCAAAGAACAAAACTAAACAATGATTAACTTTTTAACTATGTAAATTTTTATTTTTAATATGTAAAAACGAACTTTCCTGAAGTGAATAAAATTCAATAAAATACAAAACATTTTAACTGGTTTCTGAGGTAGTTGGCACTTCATCTGTATCTGGTGCTGTTGCTGTTGGTTGCGCTAAATCGTTTGCTATTCGAAATACATTCTTAGATTGTTGTTGCGTAGCTGCTGGCAAGACAGAGGGAGGCGATGGAGAAGTTGTACACATTGGGCCCAAATTGGCTGGAGCAGTTTTCGGTCGTCGATGGGAAAGCTGTAAATATACAAATGATTTTTATTTATATATGGGATCTACTTGAACACTCTTTAAATACTTGCACTAAATCTTTTTATTCGATAGTTGCGTTTGGTTAGCAGTCTCTCTCGTGCGGCATCGTATTTGATTCGGCCCTTTAGACGTTTGTAGTTTATTTCCAAATAACCGGCCAGCCAGTCTATACCTCCCCAAAGGCTGTTCAATTCATTGGGATTGAAATGAGTTGACTTTAGACTGGAATAGTAACGATTGGCCAGAGATTCCAGAGCAAAGGCATTCTCAATGTCGTACAATTGAATTGTATCGCTGGCGAGATCCGATTTGGTGCCAACCAAAAGGACCGCTTTTCCACTCATAAACGGATGGGAAGCAATTTGATTTAGAAGTTGAAAGGATTTTTGCATTTCTTGTTGAGCTGCTGACATATCGTAGCAAAAGATGAGTCCCATAGTCTAAGGATTAGAGAGTAGGTACAAATGTAGGACAAAAAGTAATGTAGAATATTATTATGTGTATTAGTATTAGGGATTTCAATAAAACAAGCGGTAGTTTCTTATCTGGGAAAACGGTTATTTTCAGATGCGATTTGCAACGTTTGTTTGCATACAGGGGTTTATCTTCAGAAATCGATTTCAACGTGTTCCAAAGTGTGACCTGACGTTGAAATCGATTTCGATTTCTCCCCTCATTTTGCTGATAAACTGATATGAACGCCTCTCCTTCTAGGTACAGTCTTAATATTTATACTCGTAGGCACACCTACTAACTTTTCACTGACACTTTACCTTTGCATAGTAATGATGCCACAACTTTTGCATTTCTCTATTGCCACCAATTTCTGTAATCGATATTGAGTAGTTTGGTAAGTACACCTGATAGCATTGAACGCCATTTGTTGGTTCGTACAATGTTCGTCTTGTGCCGGCCAAGATGCAACCAATTTCGGTTTTACCAACATTCTCTTGCCCCAGAAGAATAACGTTGAAATCACGACTGCAAAAGAAAAAGTTAAGAGCTAAGTATTCGGTCTAATCAACCATAGACTCACTTGTTCGAATTGTTGACCCCATTTCGTCTTGTCCAGCAACAACACTTGCAGAGATTTAATCCCATCTAGGATAAGTTATGAACATTTTTAAACTGTTCCTCTATGCTTTGTCTGCACTAATGTATAAATAGAATGTTTGGAATGTTTTAATTTAGTTGAGTCAATAAAAATTACGATTGAATGTAATTCTGTAAAACGTCATGAGTGTTTGTTTACTACAAACGAACAAAAAAACGGTTGCCAAGGTGGTGTTTGAATGGGAATTCCAGTCTTTAACAAAAAGCTCTGCAGAAAGCACAACTTTTGTACGACTTTATATCAGCTTCATAGCTTGATTTTCGAAATGTTTCGAATAAACTTTTTCGATGGTTGTGAAAATAGATACGAATTAATTTAGCCAGTACACAAATTGGTTGACAGATTATAATAATGAAATGTAGGTGGTGCTTTTGTATATTCGAATTCAAATGTGGATGTAACTGTTGGCCTTTGCCTAGCTGGTCAACAGCCTCTGATTGGTCAATTTGACTGCAAATCTAGGCAAGTTTCGTGTTAAGGTGGGTTTCCACATGTCGGTTGATTGACAAAGTTTGACAGCTCTCGCGTTTATGTCATTGAACGTCAGTTCATTTCGACTTATGCCAATTATTGGCAAAATATCGTTTGTCAGTTGATTGACCAACTTATGAATTCGATGCCAATTAATTTTCACTGTCAATTATAGACAAAGTGACATTTTGTTTGACAATTCAGCTATTTCCGCTTCTTTGTCAGTTATTGACAAACGCTGTCGCTATTTCCACTTGCCAATTGATTAATTAGCATAAAAATACGCCAATTGTCAATTTCAAATCGACAAGTGGAAACCCGGCATTAGGCAAGATTTTCTAATTCTATGATAAACTGTCAGATAAATATTTATGTGTCTAAGCACATGGAACGGGGCAATTGATGAACATCGGTTTTAAATTTTGTTTTGTTTAAGGACATCTTAAGGTTTTTTCTACTGCGGCAACTCTCGCGAACGTCTGACAAACATCGAGTACTCTCGGTCCGAGAGTATGACTGTCATGAAAAAGCTTCTCAATTCAGCCGCTCTGACTCGGCATACAAAATTGTAGGTCCCTTGCATTCGTCCCAAAAATAGAAACTCACACAAAACGAATTGTTGCGAGAAGCCACTGTTTGTTAAACAAAAACAGAGAACAGTAAGAGACACGTTATTATATAATTTCCAATTATTTGTATCTCCTATTAGTTAAACGCATGAATGTGGAGCCTTTTCAGTTGGTGCCAGAGACAGATTGTAGGGGGTAGTTGGTATATATTACATCTCAGATCACTGCGGCCACAAGTGAGCCTATTGTGATGTCCTCCATTTATAGTTCCGCAGTTTGTTATACAGGCGGCTAGCTCTTTCTTTGAGTGTGCTGGCAGCTATGTGCTCCGAGTCCGAACGGCTGAATTGAGAAACTTTTTCAGGACAGTCATACTCTCGGATGTTTGTCAGACGTTCGCAAGAGGTGGAGCAGTAGAGAAAAACCTTAAGATGTAATTTGTGTGTTTTCCGGCTATGGAAAGTCGAATAATAACATCCTCCTCTGGAGGTGTGTCGCTGTCTGTATGAGAGCAGGCAAAAGGCTGCCCCCCATCGACAGTCTATCATAGTCAGTCTACATAGCCTGGGGTATAGTGCCATCTGCTACACTGACGCTGACAGTGGCAAGCTCAGTGCTACCATTACTTGAAGTATGCAGAACGCATTGCTACACGTCTCAGAATGGTGCAATTTGGAAGGACTATACATAAATCCTAGTAAAACCATTTTAGTGCTTTTTCCAAGAAGGGGACTGATTAACCTTGAAACCATAATCGTTAATGGCACTACCTTGAGGTACTCCAATAAAGTCAAATATCTCGGAATTGTCTTTGAGCTCAATTGGAACTCACAAATAAAGTCCGCAACAGAATGGGCCACTAGAGCCATGTGGGTCAGTATAGGCGTCTGTATGACAGAACTTGGGGTCTAAATCCCAGAATGATGCGCTAGCGCTGGTTGTATATAATAATGCGGCAATTGTCTGGTGTCCGAAAGTACTTGCGCACCTTCCCTACAATAGCACTAGAAGCTATCATAGGTCTTTCACCTCTACATATATTTATTAGGAAGGTGGCAGCTAGAATATAAGTTTAAACCTGCTGACCATGTGGGACACCTGAAAATACCTAGCTCAATCCCAAACATGGACATGTTCTGTTCCATCCCCGACGATATGGTTAGAGAATAAGGTTTTGGGAAATTATTAGAGGTAGAAATACTGGACCGTACAAAATGGGCCTACGGTGTCCCGACACTGGACCCAAAAATGATTATTTGGTACACACTACGGATCGAAAATGGTTCTAGTGTCTTTGGACCCAACACCAAAGTCTCTATACCTATTGGAATGTCCCCCACGGTTTTTCAGACAGAAATCCATGCCATTGAGATCTGCGCCGATTTAAACTCTAAGAGGGGAATCAAAGGCGCAAAAATACAAATCTTCTCTGATACTTAAGCGGCCTTACAAGCATGATCGTCCAATGCAATGGACTATAAAACAGTAAAATGCTGCTACGGCCCTATTCAAACACAACAAGGTCAAACTTGGATGGGTACCTGGCCAGCAAGGAACGAATCGGCGGACCAACTAGCTAGGGTTGGATCCGAATCCCATTCTACGGACTAGAACCTTATTGCAGGGTCAATTGGGCTACTGCTCTGGGTGTATTTAGCGATTGCGAACAGCTAGACGAAGTTGCCACTGGAAAAATATTCCGGGCTTAAGACAATCGAAAAGGAAATCCTCAGCCTAAATAAAGAAGGTTAGGTTAGGTTAGGTTAAGAAGGGGTATGAGAGAGATGTCTCATATGGCACTCTCGCGATTCCTGGGGGGAACCAGTTGCAGTGACCTACAATGGATAAACACCTAAACACTTGCTCTTGAGAAAGCCCCAATTTCCCTGAATATCCCAAGTAGCCTCTTATATAGTTGGTATTGTCTATCTTCTCTAGATGTTGGAAGAAGTACCTGCCCAGAAATTTCCTTCTACAGCGACATATTGCCGCACATTCACATATTATATGTGTTATGTCCTCTTCGGCTTGCCAGGTCATCGCAGAAACTACAATTGTCCGAGTCTGCCAGCCCGAGCCTTTTGGCATGTTTTCTAAGAAGACAGTGCCCTGATAATATGCCGATCAGTGTCCTGAGCTGTTCCCTGCCTAGTTTGAGGATTTCCCTAGATCTTTTACGTTCGTATTGCGGCCAAAGTGCCTTAGATACTGCGTGACCGGTGAGGCCCTCCCATCTCCTGTATAGACACTTTTAGGTCTGGGTCTACAGAGTAGATTCCAGCTCGAGTACCTTCCTCTGTTTTTGAGCCGTTTGTATAGACTGCTATTTCGCAATGTTTATAATTACTTTATCCCTTTGCCATTCGTATCTTTCCGGGTATGATACCTCGTACGGAGTGTCGAAGTCGACCAGAGAGTGAGTTTCATCGGTTTGCACATGTTCGCCAGGGAGTAGCTGCGCTAGTATTGTACAGTGCCCAAAACTGCCCTCTCTAAAATAGCCCAAGGTTGTGAGCCGTAGCGCACTGCTTCCCGCAAGTTGCTTAATATGCAAGTCAAGTGGCGTGAGATGTAGAAAGGTGTCAAGCGCTGCCATAGGAGTGCTGCGAAGTGCACCCGTTATTGTCACGCTAGACGCTCTCTGCACCGATGCTAGTTTGCCGACTATTGTTTTCTTCTTTGTCGCCTTCCACCACACTAGTGCGGCGCCATATGTGAGTATAGGCCTGACCACCACTGTATAAAGAAAGTATCAGAAAGCTGAGCTGATGGGCTCTTAACAAAATGAATCAAATGCGCCCGGAGACAGAATGCAGGTTCTGCCTTGAGGATGTAGAATCCTCCGAACACGCATTGTCAGTGATTGCCCGGCACTTCATTGATTAAATTGATTAAGAAAACGCATCTTTAACAGGGAGCCGCGTACCTACACCAGCAGAGCTTAGGAACTCCGCTACTAAGGATATTTTGGCCTTCGTTAGGGATGTCACCCGTCCTCTTTCCCCCTTCGATACAATAGATGTTTTTAGGTCGCAGTGTCAGCCAACTGGGCAGTGAACTATTTAAAAATAATAACTTATTTGACAGCATGTGAACAGTTAGAACAGTTGAAAATCCTCCAGCAGACTCGTCCCTGACCTATGCCTATAAGAACTACCAAAACGTTCTGGCACATGTGCGCCCTCGCCTTTCCCGAGAGAAGCATTTAAAAAAAAAAACGTATATATCCGCTTGACCTGACCTATCCCAAGATTGAAGGAGAACATGAGCTGCTCAGCTCAGATGACAACTAGCTTTGGTAATTAAGTCACACAGTTGGTCTTCTTATGTCCTTTGATGTGCTTTAATTATACCAGCCCAGGAATAGTGTAGACTCATCAACTACATATTTAATTGCACAAAAAAAAAAAAACATTGTCCATGTCCACCTATGTGGAAAAATAAACGCTGCTGTTCGTCATCTTTCCAGTTTCAACCCTGCTCCACATGCACTCATTTGAAGAAGATTAAAATAAAGTGTGAACTGAATAACAAAAAACGAGGACAGCCAACACTTTCACCTCACACAGTGGGATTCTTCGGTTACCGCTTGTTTTTCACTATGCACAAGTACAGTAGTGGTGTAACTTATGCAAAGGGACTAACTCCCTCCCCCCCTACACTATAGAAAGGGTAGTGCGTAACGCAATCGACTTTGTGTGCTTGGTGGTGCTCTTCTTTATTCTTTATTTTTTTTTTTGCGTATACATCGTATTTTGCCCTAATTGAGTTCTTTCACACCTACTCAAACCAATATCAGAGTCCTCTTTGGCTTGGCCCCTTATTATTCACACAACCTGATATATAAGCGGAGGGCTGGCTATAGACCTCTTATTGTTGTTTCGAAGCGGGAAAAATGGGGAAAAATAATATGCTAAAAGCATTTGGGTCTTCTTTAGTCCAATTTTGTTCCTTTTCGTTCGAAAAGAGGGAAGTACTGTACACTAAATCGATCCCGAGGTGAGAGAGAGAGAGAGAGAGAGAGAGAGAGAGAGAGAGAGAGAGAGGAAGGAAAAGGAAAAGGAATCTATGCGTGGATTCCCGATGGTGGTGGAGGGTTTGCTTTCTTTTTTTTTTCTAATTAACGTCAACACCCCGTAACATGTTGATGAGCTTAATGGCTGATGGTTGATGGCTGATGCATTCAAAAAGAAGGTAACAGCGTGCAATACCCTTCGGTGCGTGAACATTGCATAATTTCGATGCACACGTGCATGCACTAGGAAAGAAGTCATCATTTCAATTAATCGAACTAGAAACGCACAAACCGATGCGATGCTGACGATGAGATGGGATGTGGGATGCATTTCCAAGAAATGCTCTGGGGAGCTATGACGATGCACTTTACTCGTCTATAGCAACGCGGCCGGCGCGTTGGATATATGGTACATTGTAGGTACGTGACTCAATTGGGTTGCCGTTGCCATTATTGAAAAGGATTCTCTGATGCCAACATCATTAACGAGGTGATAAGTATGTAGGCGAATCCGTGTGTGTGGGTTGGCGGCACGAGAAACTATTAGTGCTGAAAACCTAATTAGGCCAGTAGAGCATTTGTTTATTTCGACTGCATACAGGGGAGTAATCGAAAGACAGTAATACACTAGAACTAGACTCCAGAGATGGGATCATCGAGGACTTTTTGAATGTCCCTAATCCAAATAGTGCGTAGCAGATTCGCGGAGGAATTTTAGAAAGGAGCAACAACATTTGGTTAGGTTAGGTTAGGAGGGGTACTCTGTTCCAATACTAATGCCCGACGACGTCCAAAAGTGAGCCAAATACAAGTTTCTTTTTAAAAATGTAATTAAATGAACAAAACTAAATTTTTCCAATTTATAATGCCCCTATTAGTAAGAGCAAACATTCCCATTAATTATGGAATACAACGTGTCGTTCAAGTGGCTGCCTCGACTGACTTCGCAGTAGCGCTTTCTGTCACTCCAATTTTCCAAAACCTTGTTGATGGTTCCGGGATGTAGCTCACGGATTGCTTGGGTGATATTGGTCTTAAGTGCTAAAATCATTTCCGGATTGTTGGCATAACATCGGTCCTTCACGGTTCCACCCAAAAAAAAAGTCCAAAGGGGTCAGCTCCGCAGCTCCGAGGCGTCAAATTGAACTCGCCAAGACGGCTGATAACAAGATTTGGGGAATAGATCAATTGTGGCATGGGCTGTGTGGCATGGCGCGTCATCCTACATGAACCAGAGGCCGTCCAAATCCATGTCTTCAATTTTAGTAAAAAAAAAAGTCGGTTAACATTGTTCCCTGCCTCATTTTCAAAGAAACATAGCCCAATGATGCCACACTTCACAATCCGCACTAAACTGTCACTCTCTGTGGATGCATTGGCTTCTCGACAATAACGTGCGGGTTTTCCGAGCCCCAGATGCGGCAATTTTTTTAGCCACCGAGATGAAAATGCGCCGCTTCAGAAAAGATGATTTTTCGCCCAAAATCGTTGTGCACTTCAAGCTGCCCTGAGGCCCAAACTGCGAAGCGATTACGAAGCGGATGGCCGTGCGCCTTCAATATTGCTAAGTCAATTGGACCGAATTCGAGATCTTTGTCCAGAACTCTCCTCAAGCTTGTGCGTGAAATATTGAGCTGTTGAGATCGATGAAGAGTTGATGTTCGTGAATTGAGTCTCACACTCGGCCACAACAGCCACATTCTCGTCTCGTTGTCCAGTATATAGCATACCAGTCTCTCGAACCCTTTGCACAAACTTGCGGCTACAGCAGGCGCGGTGGGTGCTTCATTTAGGCCAAAATTTCTTTTCAAAAAACTTTGGAAATAAGTTTTCAATATTTCCCAACGTTGTTCAAGCGTAAAGCGACTCATTTCGTATGATACTGACTTTCTGTCAAAATTTCGAGCGGGAAACAGCTATCAGTGTCAAAATAACCTATGATTATTAAAAAGAAACCACTAAATCGGGTAAAATCTTTCTTCCACCCTTTGAGGAAACCTAGACATTTGGCGAAATTCTTTGGCGACCTCGTGTATATGGTCGTTCCAAAGAAGGTTGGCATAAACACCGAGATACCGACAGAGGAAAGTCTTTCGGTCTTTTGGTAATCCAAGTGCCATTTATGGATATCGCTTCGCTTTAGAAACAGCAGGCAGCACTGTGTTTTGGAAGCATTAAATTCTAATCTATGAGCTAAGCCCCTATAATACTGTCAAGGTTAGAATATTTAACGAGATTAACGTGAGTCCTATGGAATGAAAGGAGAAGATAAAAGGACTGTCATGAGCGAAGGAATGAATTGGATTAGTTGCTGAAAAGAGATCATTGTGCAGGTGAATGAAAAAGAGAGTTGGATACAAAACGGACCCTTGGCCAACGCCAGCATTTATATGGTGAGTTTCAGACTTGAACCATCTGTAGTCGTATGGGGATCGCCCTTGATTATGTAAAGTCCGTGGTCTATCTCTATAGATGCTTCGAAAAGTTTCATGTATTCCAAACTAGTCTCAAAACTGGCAATGGTGCACAAAGTAGGTAACGAGGCACCATCTATAAAAAATTTGGTTGATTATCTAAATTGCCATCAAAATGTCTTTACCATAGAGCACTTGCCAAATCTTCCTGTCGTTGGCGACGTTCGTCCTTCATCAAATGGAATGTCTTTTATTCAGAGTAGATATCAAATAGCTCTGATGTGATGTTTGAGTTCCAATCTCCTCCTGCTGTGAAGATACAAATTGCTTTCCACAACTTCCCTCTAAACCTCTCAACAAAAATATTGTCTATGACTTAACAAGCAACTGGCAACGAGTACAAAACCCCAAATTGCGTGTATATATTCAAATAAGTTCCATTGAATTGAAGACGCAGAAAAATCGTAACGAAAATTGCAACCACCACCCGAAATGAGAGTGAATAAAAATGGAAAATAAATAAAAATCAAAACAATTGTCAGGAGCGCGCACAAATTTACATGATCGGACATTTGTTATGCAAAATGTTGTCATGTACAAAAACATTTTCAGAAAAAAAAGATACACATTTCCGCGCGCTCTGGCTAGCCGCTGGCATTGTTGTCATTGGTCATTGGTCAATCAGTGCAAGTCAATGGATGGGAATAACGTGTGGAAGATGTGATCGAAAGGTGACTGATATTACTGGATACCTTATCAATAAACGGCTCTTTGCTTTCAAAAAGTATGAGCAGCACTTTTAGTGTCCCACAGGGTAGTTATTTGGGTCCACTATTTTTTATTGTTTTAATTTCGTCCGCCTTTAACAACTGAACTCCACTAACATGCAGCATGCTTTGAAGAAGCGTTCTGGAGACGATCAACACTTCACGATAGCCTTCAATCCAACTTCAAAACAAATGGTTACAAACCTTTCGGGTGCGCGCTTTGGTTCAGTCTATCAGGGGCTTTAAGTATGACTAGACTCACCCTTCATTGTCTTCCAATTCGAAATGTTCTTCGCCATGGCTGCGTTCATAAACTTATGGGGCGACAAAATGTTCCATTGACGATGTCCGACGCGCAGAAAAAGGTATTCATTTAAAGCCGGCCGTTTATCCGACTCCCAAACACAGCTTATACAGTTTTATGTAAAGCGATGATTTCAGGCGAGAACCATCAATTCCATGCTCCTGTAGATTACCTCGAGGGACTCGGCCTTCTCCAAGGCTACAAGAAATGTGTTAACAGGTGTATCATACCGAAAGCGGTTTCAAAAACCATTTCGGTTGTACTTTCAACACCTTGGCGAGAACTTTTCCGAAAAGACTATAAAGGGATATACCCATAGAGCAATCTTTTTTATCCTCTGTCTTAAAAAGGGACACAATCAGCTTGCCAATTGGCGGGTTTCTTGGCACATTTTACAACACTTTTCATCTTGGGCCTTGAGCATTTTTGGGTGGTATAAACTCCAGTTGGGCAAACAACTTTTAGCAATTCAAGCTCCAGTGCTATTTTTCAAGCTGCTCAAAGCAATGCAATGGATCTGTCATCCTCAGGGTCGTCTTCTGGATTGAGCGACTCAGAAAACTGCTAGCTCCGTGTGTCTAAGTTGTCTTTCTCATCGAAAAAAGGCCAAATCTGCCAGAAAAACTTATTTTCTGATTTTTCAGCATGGTTCGATTTTTAACCAGACGCCTTCCAATTTCAAGATTGTTCGTTGGTTTGGTTAACTTGACTGCGAATTTGGAAGTGCTTCACGCCTCAGTGTACCTGTTTTAACGTGGACTTTGTTTGTGATGACCGGAGGATTATACTCATATATATACCTTAAGCTAACAGCGAACCGCTAAGATGTCCCTAATAGAAGGGTCAAAGTAGAAGAGAGGGAAACATCGATGGCACTATGGCAAGCCGACAAACTGATCCCCACCATCGAGGTCTGGACAAAAAGAACAAACGGAGATTGCAACTGCAACTACCGCCTTACGCAGTTCTTATCGGGGCACGAAGGCTATCGGAAAGACCTTCACAAATTTGGTCGCGATAGCTCGCCTTTCTGTCCCGAATGCTTTATAGGCGCGAACTTACCAAACCCCTCTAAATTTAATTACCCATATGTTAAGGTGAGAAGATGACTGGCTGGAGGTATGTTCCTTTATAACGAGTGTACCTACACGAAGAATTAAGGAGATTTGAAAGACGTAGAAGAACCGAAATTACGGACCCAGAGTTGGTAACCAGCCACGCAAAGTAATATCTAACGGCAGTCCCGCGGGGACGGAAATAGGGTGTGGATTAGTTAGGCGCACTCCTGACATCGATTCGGGTAGCACGGACTACCGCATCTTTAGAAGATTACTACATTTTTATGAATAAATCGTGTCCAGCAAAGTCAATTAACCGAAGTACGTTTGCACAGTTTGTTTCGCTTTGCCAAAGATGCCCGAAACTATTTCAATGCCATATTAGGGGCGCCCTTGTGCTCGTGTGTCCCGCCGAGGACTACGTGGAAACACTCCTTGGTAGCATCACACAACTCCAGTTCCCGTTTTTGGACCCTATTCCTGATTTGTCTTGTCATGGTGACGTTGTTAGCGGGTGCTTAAAGCCAAAGGCTAAGTTCAGTTCACTCTGCCGTCGGAAATGCGTTATTCTGAAGCCTCCAACAAATATCCCGTCGCCTCTACCCCATAGATATTTGAGATCATTAAAAATTCCAAGTAAGCCTAACCCAATGCGGGAGAGGAGGGGGCACCTGTCAGCCGTGCGATAACTGAAGTGTCACCGCTGAAGGGAATCCAAATGCAGCCATTTTGTTTTTCTTGCTAAAAAGTGCGTATAGCTTCACAAACTAGCACTGTGTGTATATAGACGCAATGCATCCATAGATTTATGTTGGAAGTAAAGTAGGATAAATAAAAATACACACACGTTTGTACCACATGTGAACATTGTTTTAGCAGCCCTCGCGTCTTCAATTCTTTGTTTTTTGTTAAACTCGTAGCAAAGCAATAGCAATGCAACGACAAACCTTGCTGAGATCCTCTTAGAGGCACAGGACGACACTGTCGTATCGATTGTGTGTCCGCCATATTCTATGTGTGTTTTTTTGTTCGAAATATTCAACATTTTTCTTTTCTCTTCCACCCTTTTGACGGGCAGAAAAAAAAGTGCGTAACGCACATTTTTTAATTGAATGCAATTCACACCTATAATTCGCGTATATACGAGCACACTGAATGCACACACCGCATGCAGTTGCAGCAAGCAACCACCGCACCGCAAGGATATCACAAAACCAAAAGCAAAAACACACAAAAAAAAGCAAAAGAAGAGGGAAGACGAATAAAGAACCAAACGAATGCAGTTGCATACTGCTGCACACAAGGGAAAAACAAAAGAAAACTCAGGCTCAACTCAAAGGATAATGCGCGCGTACCAGAACGATGGATGTAAGTCTACAGAAAGAACACGAGAAAAAAAAGGACTCAGAAATTATTATATTTTTACTACCCCCACATAACACCCACCCTCCGCCCAACTAGGGTATATGTGCGCTTGGTAATTGGAGTATTTGCCTCCTTGTATGGACTTATAATGTGTGCTTTTGCAACTTATAGGCCTCTTGCCGTATACGAAGGTTTTCTTCTTCTTCTGCAGTTTTTTTTTCGCATTCAGAAACGCAACGCAAGAAAAAAGAAAAAAAAAAACCAACACACACCGCTTGTATGTTGTTGGTATTTCCTGTGTTTTAGCCCAGGTTGTCACAAAACGAAAGCCCATGCTGAGAATAAGCCACGCAGAGAACGCTAAGACATACAAAAATCCATGGGGTATAAAGTATCCCTAGGGGTTGCATTTGGGGCGGCCGACACGACGCGGTAGTGCGCTCAGGGGAAGAACAAATGCAAAATAACTTAAAAAAAAAAACGGAAAAAGTATGCAAAACGCATGTGAACACTGATCTGCTTTCAACAAAAACAACAACCACTGCAAGAGTGCGTTGCGTATACGTTTACGTTCTTCTCATGTGGTGCAGCAATCTCAACGCAGTAGGGGGACCCGGACCCCGGACCACTAGCAAAGTTTTCCTCATTTCTTTCTCTGTTTTTTTTTTATTTTTTTTTTTTGCGTAAGTTGTTAATACCGAGAATCTTATCGCCATCGACGCACGGTTGGAGTTTCAAACGTTCCCTTTTTTTTTACATACATAAGACCAAAGACCTATCGTCCTTTCGAAAGGGGGAATGGGAACGCATAATGCAGTAAACGAAAAGCGAATCTGTACGCATTTTCAAATGTCATAGAACTTCTTGGGAAAGCTTATAAGTTATAACATAAGACGGTATTGATTCGAAGATAAATCCATTCCGAGAGTACTATCATAAAAAATGAGGCACGAATCGAAATGAGGACGAATGTACTCTACTTGAGATGAAAACAGAAGGTCTGTCAGTAGAGGAGAAGGTTCTTCCCTGTCCTGTAACTGCAAGGTGATTCCATATAAGGTGAATGACGTTGCTATTGCCGTGTGAAGAAAGCACGGTTCAATACCTTTTAGGAACTCCTACAAAAGGCTCTTTAGGTACCTGCGAATTGTTGTGGATTGGGCGTAAGCCACAACAAAATTGAACTTCTCCTCCAGCTGTGTGGTACAAACTTCAGGCCTAGTTTCTCACAACCATTCCTTTTGTGTGGGTTTTTATTTTTGGCACAAATGGAAGGCACCTTTAATTTTATGACGAGTCCAAACGTCTGAACTGAGAAGTTTTTCACGACAGTTGAACTCTCGGATGTTTTTTAGATGTTCGCGAGAGGTGGCGCAGTGGAAAAACCTTTTTGGTTGATAGTTAAATGAAACTCTTTCGTATATAATTCAACTGAATTCAATGTTTTTTTATCAACGTAAATCTACCAAATTTCAAAGCTAAAGCTATGGTATTTTAAATTATTACAAGTAGGTATTTTAAATTACTGTAGCTTTATTAGGTCGGTATAGGTCGTGCCATTCCCCGATTTCCAATCCCACCCTATTCAAGTTTGTATGGACAATACACATCAATGTTAACAATCTTTAAAACAATTTGATTTTTTTTTTTGTATGGGAGGTGCCACGCCCCTTTGTCCAATTTCTGACCAAACTTCACAGAAACACATTTGAGCCAATAAGAAAGATTTTCTCAATTTTTGAGCTCAATCTATTCAGTGGTTTTTGAGTTATACGACGTCGAAAGATTTTCTTAAAATTTGATCGTAATAATATTTTGTGGTTTTCGAGATAAAAGATTTTTAAAAATTTTTTGTATGGGAGGTGGCACGCCCCTTTGTCCAAACTTCACAGAAACTACTTTGGGCCAATTACAAAGATTCTGAGTTCAATCGGTTTGGTGCGGTTTTCGAGCTCTGCGATCATTGGTGGTGTATATTCCCATACAAATGGAAATTTTGATTTTCCGGCTTTTCATATGGGGTTTTCCGAATTGTCTAAACCACCCTTAATTCGAGACCAACCATTGAGGAATACTTTTGAGAAAAAAGGCATAATTTTTTGTGAAGTCTTTTTTATAATCAAGGTACATACTTTGATCAAAGTGCTTCACTTATTTTCATTTACCACTGTGAGTCATGCTTATTTTCTAATTCTCTACCAAACTTAAGGTGTTGAATCAACCGATCACGTCGGTTAATTCAACTGAGCCGCGATTGAATCCTTGTACTCTGTCCAAAACCGCCCTTGATTGCCGCTTATCTCTTAACGAGATGGCGGAGCAATTCAAGATTCACATTGCAGGGATAATTGCAAGGCCGGCGAGCTCGCTAGGCATGGCACAACTTTATCGATTCTACCCGAAAAGGAGAATCTCTATAAGCCACTCTCGCTGCATGTAAACTATTAATTTAACAAAATGGGATATGCGCCACTAATCGAAGATGGTCAAACTGCACCATGTGCTCCATCACGAAACAGATCTGGCCCATGCTGGATTTAAGGCGCTCCAATAGTCTTGAAACACTAAAAAGATTCAATATAAGCACATTAGTAGGTGTCAATCACGGGACACTGTATTATTGGGAGACATACTCTCAGGTTGGGTCTCCCTGCCAACGATATCTGTAGAAACTGCGTAGACGAGGAGAAAGCTGCACGTGCTCAGCCCTCTCATCTTTTAGAAAACTACGTCTCGGAGAATATTTCTTCGACCTTTTCTAACCTATGTAAGGCTCCAGCTCCACTTGTCGCGGGCTATTAACCTAACCTAACCTAGAAGGTTTATTTTTGTACAAATTTATTGTCCAACAATAAATTATTGTATTTACTTTTGTTATTCCTCTACTACAATATTCATTCACTTCACTTTCTACGGACAGATTAGCCAGTTGGGACTGCTTCATTATCAAATCGCTTAACCCACTCTCCTCTAAAAACCAACTGTCACAGTAAATCAATTAAAATTGGTCAATATCGTACAGCCTGTATGATGGGATCGAACCAGCGCCAGCGACCACTTAAATACTTCCAGTTCTGTTTAATCAATTAGGCAGAATGGCTATGCTTCGCTAATTGAAACCCAAAAGGCATCAGCTATCCCATAAAATATGCCAACACTGGGCTGTCTACACTGTAGATATAGCCAAAGATAAACACAAAGTTCTCGCCTCATATGGAACACTTTTTGCATTGGAATCTTCGAGATACTCAAGCAGCAAGCACTTTGCTATGTAAACAATGCAAGCGCGAGAAATGTTTTCTCATTTCAATTGTTTATGCATATTGGATGGATAAACAATGTTTGAAATGTCTTGTATTATTAAGTGAACAATGTTACAATATTAGTCAACTGAAGTTTGAATCTTGTTGTATTTATTTTGTTGCACGTTACTTTTGTTTATGTGAAGGCACATCACTATGAAGTTAACAATATTGTAATAGATCATTATGTCGCTTTCGGTTGGTGGTCCAGAACCGTCCGGAAGCAATCCGAACGTTTTTGAAAGTGTTCGTTTGGCATTCAACTGACAGAGAAATTTGCTTCTCGATTTGAATTCGGAATCGCGGAGAGTTCTTCCGGACGGTTCTGGACAACCAACCGAAAACGACATTAGTTTCCATAATTGAGATTGATTGAATATTTGATGTATGGTGGGGGTGGCGCTGTAAACTCTTTTCAATGTCATAAAACCGTTAATTGTTTCTTCTTCTTATTGGCCCATCTAATGGTTTCTTTTAAAATCATAGATTATTTTGACACTGACAGCTGTTTCCCGCTCGAAATCTTGACAGAAAGTCAGTATCATATGAAATGAGTTGTGAAATATTGAAAACTTATTTCCAAAGTGAGTGATGTGTAGCCCAAACAGGGCGATTTTGGAAAAGAATTTTTGGCCTAAATGAAGCACCCACCGCGCCTGCTGAAGACTCAAGTTTGTGCAAAGAGTTCGAGAGTCTGGTATGCTAGTGGACAACACTCATGAGACGGGAATGTAGCTGCTGTGGCCGCTACACAAACATGTTCACAAACATCAACTCGTCATCGATCTCAACAGCTCAATATTTCACGCACAAGCTTGAGGAGAGTGCTGCACAAACTTCTCGAATTCGGTCCAATAGACTCAGCAATTGAAGGCGCACGACCATCCGCTTCGTTATAGCTTCGCAGTTTGGGCCTCATCGCAGCTTGAATTGGACAACGATTTTGGGCGAAAAATCATCTTCTCCGACGAGGCGCATTTTCATCTCGGTGGCTAAAAAAATTGCCGCATCTGGGGCCTGGAAAACCCGCACGTTATTGTCGAGAAGCCAATGCATCCACAGAGAGTGACAGTTTGGCACGAATTATGGAGGTGGAGCTATCATTGGACAATTTTTCTTCAAAAATGCCGCTCATAACAACGTTTCGGTCAACGTTGGGCGTTACAGAGCCATGTTAACCGACTTTTTTTTTACTGAAATTGAAGACATGGATTTGGACGACCTCTGGTTCATACGGGACGGCGCGCAATGCCACACAGCCCATGCCACAATCGATCTTATCCCAAAATCGTGTTATAAGCCGTTTTGGCGATGTCAAGTAGCCGCTTCGGAGCTGCAATTTGACCCCGTTGGACTTGTTTTTGTTAGGAACCGTGAAGGACCGAGACCGATGTTATGCCAACAATTCGCAAACGATTTAAGCACTTAAGGCGAATATCATCCAAGCAGTCCGTGAGCTACAGCCCTAAACCATCAACAAGGTCTTGGAAAATAGGAGTGACAGAATGTGCTACTGCGAGGCCACTCGAACGACACGTTGTCTTCCATAATTAATGGGAATATTTCCTCTTACTGGCCATAAATCATAGAAAACATTAAATTTTGTTCATTTTATTCAATTTTTAAAAAGAGACTTGTATTTGGACCACCCTTCAGTTTTAGCTATTTTCTTCTTCAACATTCGCGCTTATAAGTTTAGCCAGTCGAGTCCGGATGGATAAAGCCAATACCAAGGGAGGCATTCTGTGTAGATAACGACCTTATTCCTGGCATAGCATAACTCCAATTTCATAGTCATCGGGTGCGGGCAGGTTTTCCAAATAAACTGGGTCATTGTCGGTTACTCGGGATAGTGAAATAAAACAACACTTTGGAGTACGGAGTAGGCCATTTAAGGTGACCATGTCAAATACGTTTTAGTCCTTCCTGTAGACAGATGCGTCCTGCAATGAAATTCAGTTCACCATAAAGTGCGACCGTTCTTGGACTTAGATGATCCTCATCCTTGCAATTGTGTATTTTGATTACGCCCAGTAAGTCTTATGCAAATAACCTTAACCAGTTTTTTTTTGTTTTTCATGTCAACTTGGCATAGCTGGCGGTGATTGCGAATTGATTTACATCATAAACATACACAAGTAGTATTGTTTTAAGGATTTCTTGTCCATTGTCTGGATTAAATTGCAAATTGCAAAAATGTTCCACTGTGCGTAGTCGTGAAGCACACACACAATGCGGGGCACAATGTTGTTTTATGGGACTACACCAACTGTTCCTCAAACACCCTATCGCTGTTTTTATTTTTTATTTTTTGTTTGCAGCTCAATGCGTTCGTCAAGTTGTCGTTCACAGGATGTCTACCCATACGTAGGCCTATAACTACTTTTGAAACATTTTTTTATTTTTTTTTTTGAAATGGTGCGTAGGTATAGCCATTGCGTGCTTCTTAACTTTTTTTTTTATTTTGTTTTGTTTGCTTTGTTGCTCTACTGCTTCGTGGTGTATGCATCTCCACCCCAATTGAGCTGTGCTATGTCCCCCTGTTTCTTTTTGCATTATTTCAACTTATATTTTGTTGTTGTTGCGATGTTTTAAGTTTCATTGGAAATATGTAGGTATGCATTCGGGGCCTTTTCTTTTGACGGGTTATTTATTTTTTATTTTTTTTTTCTTGCGTTCGTCCTTATTGTGCTCCTCATCAACACATAAAATGTTAGGGGGTGCAAAAAAAAAAAATACATATGCCTAGGTATGCGTTTCCTATATACGCACAGTCTTGCTGAAAAGTTTTTCGGATAAAATTAGATTTTCCAATTTTATCTAGCATTTGGAGATGAATCTCAGGAGCTCTAAAAACCTCTGTTTATAGATCCTTTGCATATCATTAGAACCACCTAAATTCGAATATGATTCTCGGGAGTTGTTTAAGATTCAATTTCTCAAGATCCTTTTAATGACCCCCGATACTATGTTAATATCTTGATCAGTCCGATTGCGAATTCTTTTCAATCACTTCTGGGGATAGATTTTTTTATATGCCTGCAAGTATTGCAGTATTGAGATTGGTCAAGGGTAGGTTTGTCCATCGTAAGGATTCAACATCGACCTTCCTAGCACGCGTATTTCCTACTGTAGGGCCAAGGATGGGTGCATTTTTGACCGATTTGTTGCAAGCACATCCGTCTCTTGTTCCCCTACAAAGTCAGTAGTCCAGATGTGACTTCATCAAGGGTGTATCTGAATTTGATTTAGTCACAAAGTCTGCTATTTAGCGTCTACGAAAGCTGTGTAGTGTACGTTTGTGTCAGCTTCGATGTTATTGAACGTCCCCTTTAGTGACTGAGAACGCACTTAGGTTGTATGTACTTCTTACGCTGCAGGGATTCATTTTCTACCGATACTAAGACCCTTCATGGATAAATGCTGTGATTTTTATAGATAGCTATGGCCAATCGCTTTCGTAACGTAGAGCTTTTATCAGTATTGCCAGCGCTTCCTCATGCGACCCAGGCCAGCTGTTGTCGACCCTGAAAACATAGGTGTCGATGCGGGATTTCGTCCCGGGAGATTTTGGAAAAAGAGAAGAAAACGAATGAGAGATTATACCCAATAAGGGATTTTGGAAAAGGGGATAACGTAGGGATCCCCATAAAACCACACGCATTGATGGCCACATTACACACCTCAGTCCATACATTATTATAAAAACGGTTAATGATTGAGCTATTAAAGCCACCCTGCTTTCCATACTACAATAAAAAAAAGTTCAATATTTTTCTCTACCACTGTATAAGGGTATCCTAATTAAATTCCCTTCAGTGCATTTACTGAGGTGTGAGATTAATGTGAAGATTTCCTTTGTGCCAGTGCGCACCCAAGTACAAACTAAAGAATGCGATGCATGGCTTCCAATTACTTTCCGCACTTTACACCTTCAAGAGCCATAAGAGCTTAACCATAAAAGGACCTTCGCTCAGAACTGCGTTGCAACTGAGCTAACTTGTGTGCGAAGGCGTTAATAAAATGGCGATTAAATCAAATGAATTCGCCAGCACAAATTCGTATACTTTAAGGTACAACAACACACGACTTACCATAGGTTAGGGTAAGTGGATAGGTCCTATCTGTATCAATATTATTCAAAGCGCTTAGCTCATCGACTTTTGGGCTGGCCTGGGTGGTTAAGTTTCAATTAAATCTGTCGCCACTAAAACACACAGTGATCTGTCTGCGAGCCGAAGAAAAACGATAATAATGCCAAAATGCAGTTCCCTTCCGTAATCCACTGGTGCGACCATCATATTCCATCAATTCTCTGTCAATCAAAAAAAAAACAAAATGGTACGATGACGACGAAAAAAACGAACACAAGAGAAAAACTAACAAACACAGACGATGTGATTGACCTGTTCGCATATAGTAGAAGCGAATTCCAGCTCGCGTCGTCGGTCGTCGGTCACCTAGCCAACCGCCTGGTCCGCCCTCTGTGCATACCGTGTCGTCCGTCGCCTTGTATTTGCAAAACACAATGCGTGCAATAGACAAGGATGGAGCTGGAAAAATCGCAAAAAGTAAACTAAAAAAACTTTATCCAATAAAGGTACTCTGAAAAGGACTCAAAATCTCCACCTGCTGTCATCTATTTCTCGTCCACTTAAATTTATTTGCCTTGTTGAGTAACAAATTTCAAAGATAAAGCGACAATGGCATGCCAAAAAAAAATATATCCAACCATCCCTGTCCCATACAATCCAAACGATAGCAGGGATGAGAGTGAGAACTGACAAGTTAGTAAAAACGTTCGGCAGTATTGTAACACAATGACCTACTGTAATTCGCAGCATTTGCAAAAATGGTAAAGTATGAAGACGTATGAGGGTCCTTAACTTATCCAGAAGTTTTGGTATTTTGCTTTTCAATGATATAATGGAGAACGTCCACATTCATGTTGACAGCCAGGACCTAACTTGACGATATTTACAATGAAGCAACGCATACTTCATTCACTTTAGAAAATTTAGTCTTTTTAGAGCTTCTAGAGCTTTTTAAAAGTGAAACCTCTTACCGTTCGCTGGGCAACAATTACGAACTACGATGAAACGAACAATTTACAGATCTTTGGGCAGTAATACTGAACTATGATGAAACGACATGAAACCTGAGAGGGTAGCGACCAAGAGAAACGACAAAATTGTTTGGGCAGTTATAACAGTCGAAACGAAAAACGACAGGTCCTTGAGCAGTACTACTGAACTCGACTTGAAACGTGAGGGGGTGGCGCCCATGAAGAATCAGCAATATGAGACATGGACGAGGAACGAAAAGGCGACAGACTCAGAGAATGGAACGAAAAACGGAGATAAAGCGCTTAGTCGAATGAAACGAAAAATCTAAATGTCGTTGTGCCGAATTCTGATGACTCAAAAATGGGCAGTTGTATCAAACTCCGAAGAAACGAAAAACGACACTTTTTTGGCCAGTTATAACGAACTCCGATGAAAAGAAAAGTCAACAGATCTTTGGGCAGTAATGTTAAACGGAAACGTGAGGGGCTGGCGCCCAAAAAAAGGGACCAGTATGAGACGTGGAGAGCGGAACGAAAAGGCGACAGATTCCGAGTAGGGAACTAAAAGTTGGAAGAACGCGCATGGTGGTGCACTTATTCCGAGTGAATGACCTACGAACGATAAAGACTGTTTGTGAGCGGTCTCAAAACCTTGTGATCTGGAGCGAGCATCCGAATTTTAACTACTTATTTAACTTACCTACTTATCGGGCTCCCAACCCGTGGGGAGTCTCTGCCTGAGACAAGGCAGCCTTCCATCCTCTACGATCCCGGGCACGCTGCTTCCAGTTGTTGCTGCGCTCTAGCATCCGCGATTGCTGGTCTTTGAAACGGAGGTTCGGTCTTCTCAAACCTGGGGACTGGGATTCGAATATCCTCTTAGCTGGAGCATTGTTGTCCATTTACTCGATGTGGCCGAGCCAATGCAGTCGATGTGTTTTGGCTTTTTGGACTACATCCACATCTTGGTACAGCTCATAGAGTTCGCAGTTGTATCATCTCCTCCATTTGCCCTCTTCGGCGAAGTAATTTTCTTTCTTGCTTATTGTCAAGACTCGACGCCATAAAGCAGAGCTGGCAGGATAAGGGTTTTGTAGAGTAGATACACATTTCGTCCTTCGAGTTAGGAGTTTTGAATGCAATGGTTTCCTAGGGATCTCCACTAGGGAGTCACTCGTGGAGTTCATGTCTACTCCGAGGTTGGTGAACTGCTTAACTACCTCGAAATTGTTGCTATCAATGGGTTTCTACCCATGGCTACAAACGTTCCATCTCGCAGAGTCTTCCAGTCTAATCCGGAGAAACAGCGCAGTAGAAGAGCACATCGCCGTAAGAGGTGAGTAACCTCGGTGGACAAATGCCAACGGATTTCGCATATTTTTCAATCGCCGTGAACGCTTCTATCACGGCACGCAGGGAGCGACCGATGATGTCAATATCGTCCGCATAGCCCAGCAGCTGGACGGGCCTGTTGAGGATAGTGCCTTCGGTGTTGACACCTGCCCTGGGCACTATCTGATGCTCCAGTACGAGATTGAAGAAGTCGCATGATAGCCCGTCTCCTTGCCGAAATCCAGTGCAAGTTTGAAATAGATCAGAGGAGCTACTTCCAAACTGCACGTTGCAGCGTATGTTTTCCACCAGGGCACGCGAAACAGCTGAATCAGTTTCAGTGGGATTCCCAATTCGACCATCGCCATATAGAGCTCCTGCCGATGTATGCCCTCATACGCGGCTTTGACGTCGATACATAGGTCTACTGGTGAGTTTCTACTTGAAATTCGTTGGTCTTTTCCAGGGTTTGTGTCAGAGTGAAAATTTGGTCTCTATAATCGATCTGCCGGGACGGAAGCCACACTGAGAGCCTGCTTGTTCTTAAGCTTTTTTTGGACAGGCCAACTTCTTCCATACTAGGTGGTGGAACTAGTTATTCATTCTCTTCTTGCTTTATCACTCTCTCTACATGATGTCCATTAAGCAGTTGCTGGAAATGCTGCTAAAAGGCAGCTACTATTCCCTGAAAAGCCTGAGTTCCGGGTCTGTAGCCAGCAGCCAGTTGCTTGGCTTTTTATAAGGCCCTCGGATGCTATTATGATCGCACGACTAGAACTCGTTTTCGTGGTTTTTTAATAGTTTTGCGCCTGAGCTGTAGGCAATATCGTTATGTCTGTTCTTTGACGATTCCATGTTACATCCAGTCGAATAGAGAGAGATGATACTACATATTTAAAATGGCTATAACAGTAGCATCCACTGTAACCTCCACTGTATTCCTCTGTCCATTACTAAGGCCCCTTTCATGAATCCTGGCCACGTTTCATCTTCCTCACCTAGTTTCTATTGGTGGTTCTTTGCAATTGCAGTTCGCACTCATAATGGTCACTCCCAGTGTAGTCCTCGATTCCCCTCTAGCCAGCCTAATAGTCCAGCTATCATTTTCAGGATTCTTGAGTCCGTGTCATTGATTCTCTTTTCCTTTGATTTCAAAAAGAGACCTTTGATGTTCCAAGCACCCTTGTCGTTCGTGTTGAAGCCATTTTTAGTAACAATTTGAAACCAAGTTCTAAGCATAATCCAATTTCGGCACAAACCAACATCAGCATCAGTATTGGTCTCCATGTCGTGGTCGTGGATATCCTAGCTCATAATAGGCCTCGACTTGAATCAACATAACAGGAAGGAGACTATCCACTTTTTTGCTGTCCATCAATCGAAGTTTCCTTCTCTCTTTATACGAAAATTCAAGTGGAGACAAAAATCGAAAAAGTCAACCACTACTATAGAGACGCTTACACTCGTTACTCATAACAAGGAGGACGAGAGGGTTCTCACGAAACAATGAAACAGCAGCAGCAGCAGACCAACAAAAGAATAAACAAATCTCTACTTAAGAAATCTTTTCAATTTGAATCCGAAACGAGATGGAAAGGATGTGTCGTCGACGACTGCGTTCGTCCATATATGACGGGCCAAGTCAAGAGACAACATGCGGATAAAGGACGTACGGGTCTAGGTGGACTAAACCGTTCGCGCGCAAGAGATGAAGATGACAATTTGCATATGATTTCAATGAAAGACTGAGGTGCATTTATCATTGCATTGTTTTCTGGAATTTTGTCTCTTCATCTTCGTTTTCTGGTCAGCAGCAGGACACATCAGACTTCACCTCCCGAGTTATTCTCGTTTTTTTTTTTTCATTTTTTTTGTATGCATATGTAGAATGTGCATATTTGTATATGTGGTGTAACACGTTGTTATCATTTTGGAAAAGCAAAGAGCTCTCCTCTTGATTTGATTATTCTAGTCTGTCGCGTTACGGTTGCATCGGGGAAATAGGGTGGGATGTAGTTTGTTCGTAGTCATGGCTGTATGGAGTTGTGAGTTTCATTTTATTTTTTATAATATGTAGTGATGGAGATAGACACTTTCACAGAACAAGTGACAAGGGAATTTCGTTTGGGATGGGACAGTCCTTCGAATTTGATGGAGGCGGCAAAATAGTGTCTTCAAGTCAAAAACGGACTGCGCCTCGATATCTGATCTAATAAGTTCGAAGGAGTTCGTCTATCTCGGAGTAAACATGAACTGCACAAATGATACCCTAGTGGAGATGTGGAGAACAATTTGACTCTAGGGAACCATTGCTACTTCGGCTTGGCAAAGCAATTGGGTTCAAAACTCCTGACTCGAAGGACGAAGTGTATATGCTCTTCGTTTCTACAAAACCCTTATCCTGCGAGTTGCGCTTTATGGCGCCGAGTGCTGAACGATAAACAAGAATGAAGAGCCTTCCTTCGAAAGAAAAATTATTCAGATTCAGTGAATTTTTGGATGGCGGAGAACGGCGAATTCTATGAACTTTGACAAGATGTGGATGTAGTCCAAAAAGACAAAATACATCGACTATACATTGGCTCATGTTCCAGCTAAGAGGATCTGCGAATCCCAGCCCCCGGATCCGAGAAGACAAGGAAGACCGAACTTCCGTTGCAAAGACCAAGCCAAAGCGGATGCCAAAACGCCTGAATGGAAACAGCGTGCACGGGATCGTAGAGGATGGAAGGCTGCACTGTCTTAGGCAGCGACTCTACACGGGTAGGGATCGGGAGCACGACTAGGTCGCATGAAACTTTTGAGTACATTTCTAGTTTTGAAACAGTTGAATTGGGAAGTTTCTCCTCTATCCTGGTCGGTCACATTGAACTTGGGCAAAATATCAGCCAAACCCTTTAGAAATAATGCAAATTCTAGGATTTTGTCGCAGCTAAGCTACAACCACTTAAGAAACGGGTATCATAGATGCGGCTAAAATCGAAAGAGCTGTCGGACAACTTACCTTACGCTTTTTACTGGTATTCTGAACGAATCTTTTTGCCCTATCTTACTTACTTACTTAGGCGGCTGCGTCAGCTAACAAGCCTCTCCAGTTAGCCCGGTCTTTAGCTAGCTGCCTCCAGTTGCGCAATACTAGTCGTTTGAGGTCGCCTTCGACTTGCGCGCGCCAGGTGAGGTCTTCCTCTACTGCGTTGTCCCTCCGGGTTAGACTCGAATACTCTACGGGCCGGAGCATTTGTTTCCATCCGCTCTACATGTCCTAGCCATCTTAAGCGACTTACTCGCAGTTTTTTGACCTGCCCTATCAGTCGACCTTAAATGAAAAGCAACCCTTTTTTTGTGGACTACAGATTTCATACAACTAAGGTTCTAATTCTAATCAAGGGCATATCTACATACAATAGCTCCATGGTAAAAATTGTAGAGGACTGAAATATCTACAAGCCCAGTTTCAGTAAGTGTAAATCGAAAATTAGAACCGAATCATGGTGACAGTTACTCTAGAACCGTCAATAAAACACAAGACTTTGTGAAAGACTCAAAAAATGACAGATGATACATGGACGGAATCTACTTAGAAACCCAGTTCCCCGACTGCAGAGATCTCGAAATGGATGACTTACTCATAGGAGAGTTCTTTTCGGATCACACGTTCGGAGAAGAAGTCAGACCAGCCCCGTTCTAGAGAAATCTCTAGACAATTTTATGCTTCATCTCGAACAAATCGTAAGAAACTGCTTACGAACTGGGTTCCTACATAGCAGAACAATATATATATGAGTCCTTCAACCCCGGGTGGGGCATAGGGCGGCGACAAACTTCCTCCATCCTTATCGATCTGCGGCAAGATACTTCAGATGTGGCCACGTTTTACGCTGTGTTGCTGCTTCGGTCAATACTGTTGATTTCGAAGTAGTTCTTGGAATACCAACTCGCCGTGTACCTTAAGAATTCCATTCAAAGGACTGCTTCACGATGTTGTCGTCTGGTCTCCTCATGTGGTCAATCCAGCGCCATTTCCGCTGCATAATTTCGACATTCAAAAACTTTTGAACCGTTATGCACTACAATTCTTGTTTCGATATATGTAATTTGCGACCGTCGGATCTTATGGCTGTATCGAAGGCAGCGGTTTACATCTGTAATTTTCTCGAAATGGAGGTGGATACTTTCCAGGTCTTACGGGCATACAGCAGTACGGATTTGACATTGGATTCGAAGAGCCTTAACTTGGTGCGTATAGGGAAATTTGACTGGAGTTCCATTCCAAAGGCGCTGTGAGCTTTACTTATTCTGCTATTAACATCCAGATTCCAGCTGCTGCTTTGTTGACTTTTAAGAGATTGATAGCAGTTTTGATTTCTACAGCTGTTTGGGGGTCCGGTGTCAATTCCCCTGTAAGATCTGTCGCATTTCTAGCTGTCATCTGATTCCTCAAAAATGGTCTCTCCATCTTCCCAGTTGATCTTCGATTGTTACCAATAGTGTGCCGTCCACATCTAAAACAGGATGGTTATAGTGTTGCTTTTATTGCCAACAATATCCTTGGCACCTTGTAAGCTTTTTTTTTCGATTATAAAGACAACTTAGGCATATGGAGCTAGCATTTTTCTGAGTTTCCCAATTTAGAAGACGACCGTGAGGATGACAGATCCATTGCATTGCTTTGAGCAGCTTGAAAAATAGTCTAAAGTGCATGACACTGGAGCTTGAATTGCTAAAAGTTGTTTGCCCAACTGGAGTTTATACCAGCCAAAAATGCTCAAGGCCCAAGATGAAAAGTGTTGTAAAATGTGCCAAGAAACCCGCCAATTGGCAAGCTGATTGTGTCCCTTTTTAAGACAGAGGATAAAAAAGATTGCTCTATGGGTATATCCCTTTATAGTCTTTTCGGAAAAGTTCTTGTCAAGGTGTTGAAAGTACAACTGACATGGTTTTTGAAACGGCTTTCGGTATGATACACCTGTTAACACATGTCTTGTAGACTTGGAGAAGGCCGAGTCCCTCGAGGTAATCTACAGGAGCATGGAATTGATGGTTCTCGCCTGAAATCATCGCTTTACATAAAACTGTATAAGCTGTGTTTGGGAGTCGGATAAACGGCCGGCTTTAAATGAATACCTTTTTCTGCGCGTCGGACATCGTCAATGGAACATTTTGTCGCCCCATAAGTTTATGAACGCAGCCATGACGAAGAACATTTCGAATTGGAAGACAATGAAGGGTGAGTCTAGTCATACCTAAAGCCCCTGATAGACTGAACCAAAGCGCGCACCCGAAAGGTTTGTAACTATTTGTTTTGAAGTTGGATTGAAGGTTATCGTGAAGTGTTGATCGTCTCCAGAACGCTTCTTCAAAGCATGCTGCATGTTAGTGGAGTTCAGTTGTTAAAGGCGGACGAAATTAAAACAATAAAAAATAGTGGACCCAAATAACTACCCTGTGGGACACTAAAAGTGCTGCTCATACTTTTTGAAAGCAAAGAGCCGTTTATTGATAAGGTATCCAGTAATATCAGTCACCTTTCGATCACATCTTCCATACGTTGTTCCCAGCCATTGACTTGCACTGATTGACCAATGACCAATGACAACAATGTCAGTGGCTAGCCAGAGCGCGCGGAAATGTGTATCTTTTTTTTCTGAAAATGTTTTTGTACATGACAACATTTTGCATAACAAATGTCCGATCATGTAAATTTGTGCGCGCTCCTGACAATTGTTTTGATTTTTATTTATTTTCCATTTTTATTCACTCTCATTTCGGGTGGTGGTTGCAATTTTCGTTACGATTTTTCTGCGTCTTCAATTCAATGGAACTTATTTGAATATATACACGCAATTTGGGGTTTTGTACTCGTTGCCAGTTGCTTGTTAAGTCATAGACAATATTTTTGTTGAGAGGTTTAGAGGGAAGTTGTGGAAAGCAATTTGTATCTTCACAGCAGGAGGAGATTGGAACTCAAACATCACATCAGAGCTATTTGATATCTACTCTGAATAAAAGACATTCCATTTGATGAAGGACGAACGTCGCCAACGACAGGAAGATTTGGCAAGTGCTCTATGGTAAAGACATTTTGATGGCAATTTAGATAATCAACCAAATTTTTTATAGATGGTGCCTCGTTACCTACTTTGTGCACCATTGCCAGTTTTGAGACTAGTTTGGAATACATGAAACTTTTCGAAGCATCTATAGAGATAGACCACGGACTTTACATAATCAAGGGCGATCCCCATACGACTACAGATGGTTCAAGTCTGAAACTCACCATATAAATGCTGGCGTTGGCCAAGGGTCCGTTTTGTATCCAACTCTCTTTTTCATTCACCTGCACAATGATCTCTTGTCAGCAACTAATCCAATTCATTCCTTCGCTCATGACAGTCCTCTTATCTTCTCCTTTCATTCCATAGGACTCACGTTAAGTTTAATATTCTAACCTTGACAGCATTATAGGGGTTTAGCTCATAGATTAGAATTTAATGCTTCCAAAACGCAGTGCTGCCTGCTGTTTCTAAAGCGAAGTGATATCCATAAATGGCACTTGGATTACCAAAAGACCGAAAGACTTTCCTCTGTCGGTATCTCGGTGTTTATGCCAACCTTCGTTGGAACGACCATATACACGAGGTCGCCAAAGAATTTCGCCAAATGTCTAGGATTCCTCAAAGGGTGGAAGAAAGATTTTACCCCATCTAGTGGTTTCTTTTTAAATCATAGGTTATTTTGACACTGACAGCTGTTTCCCGGTCGAAATCTTGACAGAAAGTTAGTATCATACGAAATGAGTCGCTTTACGCTGGAACAACGTTGGGAAATATTGAAAACTTATTTCCAAAGTGAGTGCTTTGTAGCCCAAATAGTGCGCTTTTTTGAAAAGAAGTTTTGGCCTAAATGAAGCATCCACCGCGCCTGCTGTACAGACAAGTTTATGCCAGGAGATCGAGAGACTGGTATCCTAGTGGACAACACTCATGAGACGAGAATGTGGCTGCTGTACCCGAGTGTGAGACTCAATTCGCGAAAATCAACTCGCCATCGATACGAACAGCTCAACATTTCACATTTCAAGCCTGAGCAGAATTCTGCACAAAGATCTCGAAATCGGTCCAATTGACTCAGCAATTGAAGGCGCACTACCATCTGCTTCATTATGGTTTCGCAGTTTGGGCCTCAGAGCAGCTTGAATTGGACAACGATTTTGGGCGAAAAATCCTCTTCTCTGGCGAGGAGCATTTTCATATCGGCGGCTAAAAAAAATTGCCGCATCAGGGCTCGGAAAACCCGCACGTTATTGTCGAAAAACCAATGCATCCACAGAGAGTGACAGTTTGGTGCTGATTGTGGAGTGGTGGCATCATTGGACCACTGTTCTTTGAAAATGAGGCTGGGAACAACGTTTCAGTCAACGGTGCGCATTACAGAGCCATGTACTGAACAGATCTGGCAGAGCTTTTATCCAGCGCCGCTTTGTAGGCAAATTTCTTTGCTGCATGAACTTTCCGGCAGTTTTCAACAAACCAGGGGTTTCGTGGGAGTAGTGGTCGTTTGAACATCAGTTCCCGCATCTCCGAGAATTCCGTCATCGTAGGTCCTCCTTCAGCGTGAAAATTCTCTCAGTCTCCAATACCGACAATACCTTCGTGTTCAACACTCTCGTAAAGTCAAGGACAATACCCACAGCCGGTTTTCGCTGAAATACAAAATAAACACATTTCATGTGATCAAAACTACGCCTGATTCAAAAAGAAAAATTAATTCCGAAAGATAAAATGTTATTGTCCTAAATACCTCTGCATACCTGTGTGTGTTTGTGTCTGTCTAATAAAATAAATAAATAATAACCGAAACAAACAAATTACGAGAAATCAATGTTTACCCAACCATTAACCTTATCATAGATACACCATTTTCAATCTAACCTTATACTTAGCGCGTGCCACCTTTCATAGCGTCGCGGTCGCGTCCTAGCAATCATCGCATATCATCAGTGTCGATAGTGTTAATGGTTTTCCTTTCAAGAGCCCCCTTTATAGGTATTATTATCGATTCAGCTATTTCTGTACACGTATTCAATTATCCCTAACGACATGATTCCTTATCCACCACGTGGTTAAAACAGTATCCATTCAAAATTAACCAAAAAAAAATCCTGTGAAATATTAATTTCATCGCATTAAGCTCATATACGAGTCAAAGTGCTCAAGTTGAATACAAATTACCACTTATATTTGCATCCTCAAATAAACCTTAAATAAAAGAAGACGCATCTCATCACAATTCATTACCCCGACACCGACACCGACAACACCGACCATCGATCGACGACACTTTGTGTGCAGGACTCTCTGGGGTTATCTTTTTGTATATTATATTTTTCGGGCTAGTCATACCGTTTGATTGTTCCATACATCAAATAGGCTGACTTGTACAATGACTTGATTTGCGTTCAACCCTTTTCCACTTCTATTTTGTGTGTGGTATGTTCGAGAATAGAATGGGTTTCGGGTGGGTAGGTCCTTTTCGGCACAGACAACCGAAATGAAAACAATGGGACAAAAATAAAACTCGTAGGCAGGTGAGCGAAAAACACACACATAGTCGTTCCCTATAACAACTGAAAAATGTGTGTACTCTTTGCCCGGCCCGCCCGGATCCAGATCCTCAGGTGAATATTTAAGCCGGCATATAAATGCAGCGCGAGTAGTTTTCTTGATAGAATTCTTGTGTCGGGATAAATTCACATGCCAATCATCATTAGCCCGATGATTGGCTGGAACCATGAAAATCACTTTACCCAGCAGTGTTTCCTCCCCTTCAACCTTTGGAAGGCCTGTCAGTCAGTCAGTCCGTCTCGGTTGTTTCGTCGGTCGTTTGGCGCGACGGCCGGCGGTTGCTTTTAGCAACACCTATACACACACACATGAGTGGAAACAACACAAAAAATATATCCATACACGGTCTTCTGGCCAAGTCATGGAGTCCATTAGAGGACTCCACGTTAAGATAGGACAATTTTACGCTTTGGCTCGTTTTCTATCGATCTATCAGCTAATTATCCTCAGATTGAGGATTAATTAATGTAAAATGTGGGTGGGCATGCGAACAGAAATGAACCGAATCCCGCCCGCCCCCTTAGCCAGAATGTGTACGCTCTGGTTGCCTAGATGCTGGATTTATGAACTACGATGGGTGCGGCGGACTGGGGGCTTCGATGTCACTTAAGGATGATAATTACACATGTATATGTGTACATGCCATGGGATCCGATTTTATTTTCCTAAACTAATCAATATATACATTTCTTACCCCCACGTGACCACAAAATGGGCGGGGGGGGGGTTCATCAGTACCTCCTGATGATGGATGCGATACCTACACGAGAAAATGCTTATGTTGGTTTATTGTTTGGGACTTTCAAGTTTGAAGGATGTGTTTTTGAGACGAGGACAATGATTGGAATTTCGATGGCATAACAACGATTTTCACCTCAACCTGACATAACACCACAGCCAAGGGATCTGTGTGTGTGTGCTTGCTTATAAGCAGCGATGGCAATGGATGTACCTCAGTTGAATTTCTATGCGAATTATTTGTCTCAACAATAAAATGATTACAGTCTTTTCGGTTCATTGGGTCCTGTTGCATAACTTTATGGTTGGTAAATATCGTGTGCTTCTTAAGGTTCTGTGACTGCCAACTACTGTGACTGTCAACAACTTGGTGGCTCATGAAATACACATGAGTGATGATGATGACGGACACTGGATGAATGTTGGCAATGGCAGATTCATTAACGTATTTGTGGGATTTTTTTTTTATTTTGTTATTTTTTTTCACTGGAGCACTCAGACGCAACTGGTTCATTGTACTACCTGGGAGCAAATCCAGTATTACCCATTTTAATGGAATTTCTTCGACTGAGAATGCACTTCAGCGATGAGGAGCTTACTTACATTTGTTGGATGCTTCTCCAAAAGTCGTAGAGTTGCCCATACTTTTGAACGTGGTGTACATCGGTTTGACGCATCGGTGATAAAAGACGAAGAAACAATAAGATATCGAGCTTTACTAACAGAGTACAACCGAAAATAGGATGATTTTTTTAAGGGTTAGTTTGATTACTTTTTTTCAAGCGAACTAAAAGAATTCACGATATTTACCTCTCCAATTAGTTTTAACGCTCGATCCTTCTAGTAGGGGCAATGTGGTTTTCGGCCAACCCAGACAAGATATGAGAATTGTAGTCAAGTAAAGGGCAAACCTTACACAGGGTATGCCAAACACAGGTTTCTTTATAAAAATGCAATAAAAAGATACATTTTTTCCATGTTTTATGGCTTCAAAACATTGCCATTAATTACGGAACACGACGTCGTTCAAGTGGCTGCCTCGGCTGGCTTCGAAGTAGCGCTATGTTTTTGGACTGCGAAGATTGTCACGGGTATCGAACTACGCCAATAGTCTTCATAATATGACTTTCAAGAAATATCTGGAATTTCGTACGATTTCCCTTCTCTCGGATAATCTCTTTACCCACCGGCCCATATATCTCTACGAAAAAAATTTGATTTTTAGCCTCTGACAGATCTGGTCACTTGATCGTCATACTTCTTGGCGGCAGTTCTTTATAAATGCGGTTCGGTTATGGAATTCATAGACTAGGAATATTAGAAGGATTGGTAACCTTTCAAAAAGCTGCTTGCTCATTAAAGCAGCAGTGCCATCAGATCCAAATGAAGCCTAGCCCGACTTACAATCTATCTTGGCGAGATTTTCATCTATACTGCTTTGTCTTTCTGGGTTAAAGTCGAAGATTCTTAGGGCCGGAGTGTTAGCATCCATTCGAAAAACATGTTCTAGCCATCCTACACGACTGTTTCTGATAAGATCGATGTAGAGTTCTAGAGTTTACTGTCCAAACCCCACGCATCGAAAACGGGAGAAATGCTGCCCAGCAGGACCAAATGATGCGGGTCTTGTATAAAGTTTCTTTAGCTTTTCTTAACAATACGTTACTACTCAGCTAGGTAGGTACTAGCAGCCAAATGCGTTACAATTGGGTCCATATTCTGTCCATTACGGGAACCACTCGTGGAATACCTGCTGGAAGATACATTGCTTTTCCTATTAAACCGCCTATGAAACTCCGAAGTTCTTAAAGTTCTATCAAATCTAGATTCTTCAGATTATAAATCTCATGAGGTCCTCCATTTTCCAGTTATAGTTCACAAGCAGATTCAACTACTTCGAGGTCTCTAAAGCTTCTGCCGCAGTCATTATGTCGTCCTTAAGTGATCTCAACCTCTTTTTTTCTTAGAATATACTCGGGATTGGTCTTCCCTTGTTTCACCTTCGTCTCCTTTTCACTGCGGGCTTTCTGTGTGCTTTGGTCTCTCTGTCGGAGTCTTTCGGCTGTTTTTATCCATGTGTAACCTTCGCTTGGCCACGGTGTAGTGGTTAGAGTCATTGTTTGTGACCCCGAGCGGCGTTTGTTCGAGCCCCGGCGGGGGATAGCAATACTCTGCCACTGACCATAAAGAGAAAGGAAAATTTTGTTTTATAAAAAAAACCTTATTCGCAATTTGAAAGGGCCACTCCTATTGCCCAACCGGCCGTTTTATAGTCTCAGACCTCGTAAGAGCGGTTTTTGCTATTGTTTCCTTGGTTCCAACGAGGTTTGCGACTTTTCTGTGATGTAGTCTTTAACGAGGAAAGTGCCATAAGGCTTTTAGGTAGCTACTTCCTTTTTCTTTGCAGACTTGGGGGCATCTTCTTCTCAAAAGAGTACAGCTGTCATCAACTTTCTCCAATCATCTCGAGGCCATTTTTAAGTCTCATCATAGGTTCGATAAGTATTTTTATAAGTTTCGCGGCACCTTCAAATGATGCAAATATTGCTGCACCAACAGGAAACAAGATCCACGGATCTTGGCATGAACGGAGCACTCACATGGACCTAAAATTGACATTAATATTGATTATTATTGAGGGTTCATTGAATGAGGAAATATTTTGCAATTTTAGCACTGCAACAAGATTTCTTTAAGAAGATTCACACCCAACTGAGCATTTCCGATATGCCACTGGCCACTGCTACCGCAAAAGGAACTCCCAATTTGTGATGGCAATTCAATACTTTTGGCCTCGATAATCCCTCAATACTGTGTGTAGTGGAAGTTGTTTTTTTCTCTGCAATTATCAGTTAGTGCCACTCGAGTTAGCACGCGTCGTATATTGCTGTAGCAGTAACACGCACGACGTGGCTCAAACGAAGGCTCAACGCTGAAGTGCGAACTTTCTAATTTTGCATTCGATCGTGTTATGGATCTTTCGATGCATGAAAAGTGCACCGTAGCCTAAGGTCGATTTTTGGTTCGATTGCATCACTTCAAATGGCTTTTGGCCATGTGTGCGTTGCGTATGTGTGTTAAAGGATAAGAAAACGTCTCCAATTACATTGATCGCACCTAGTTGTGCAAGGGATCCAGCCTGCCATACAAAATTTGATACTCTCTTTCAACTTTATAGAGAGAAGGCCAATCACTTGAATTATTCACGCAGCTAAATGTGGTTACAAAGTGGAATGCAAAAAAAGAAGCTTTAAAAAAATAATAAAACCTGAGATCCGATCGATCGGTCTCTCCATCGATGTTGGACAAAGAAAAAAAAATGAAATATCCTAAAGAAGCACAGAAAAGTGGGCATAAAATGTTTACACCTTGTGAGGTTGATGGCATCTCGGCCAATATGGCACGCTACTGGATGACCAGGTTCTGGAATTCAGAATTCCATTTCAATGGCTTTTTGTATACGAGAAATCATTTGCATCAGAAAATCCTTTGTGGCGACGAAGATGCGATGAAAAGTTCAAGCAGGTACACCATGGTGTAGTAGATACATTTACATTCTGTATGATTGAGCACATTCGTTGCGTAAGGCATTGGCAGTCGGGTTGCGGGTTTTGGGTTATCGCATCAATATTCTTGTATCTTCTTATCTGCTCAACGATTTCGTTTATTGTGATTTGGACAAACATCTAAAGTTGTAGGTATCTGTCTACGTCTGCCATTGATGTCACGAGGAATTCAGTCTTTTGTGCGAACCGGGAGGCTGCTAAGGGAATGAAAATCTCACAGTCAGTCCCTTTTACATCGAAGTGGTAAGACAAAGATTTTATTAAGCTAAGAAAGAAATCATTTACATTCCTTAAGCTTTTTAAAAAAACTAACAACTCTTTTTTTAAATCTTTTTTGCATCTAGAAGCCAACAGAAATTCCAAAAAAAAATCTAAAAAAAATACAAGTTGTCTCGAAAAGTCGGCGTCTACTTTATCAGGGTGCAGAAACTCTGTAGAGATCGACTTCAATTAGTGTTGAGTTGGAGAGAATGTGTCAATTGCCCAGTGTATTTTGTCATTGGTTATGATTCCTTCTGGAACTGTCGAAACTGTTTCTGTTTCGGTATGTATCCCGGGAAATTAGTTTTCAGTAAGAGATTAAGGGTCTCTGTACAGGAGTGTGTCCAATGTCTGTTGCCGTCCTTGAGATATCCAGGGACTGTAGCTTCTTTGGACAGGATTTTTCTAAGTCTGGCTGATTCCGTAGTTTTTTCTACATCATTCGTGACAGTCTTTTTGAAATTCCTCTGACTGGTTTTGTATTAAACCCAAACTGTTGGCAAATTAGTGACTTTCGGCGCATGGAAGAGTGCTCTTGTCTTCTGCCTGATATCATGGAGATCTTTGGTCCACCACGGTGGAGACTTCCTAATCTTTATTGCCCATTGAGGACGCAGGCTTTATCGTACGCACCTTTCAGAACTTTGTTTAGAGTGTCTGTAGCTACGTCGATTTTTTCCGATGAGCTTAATGTCATCCATTGCAGTTTCTTAGTACATACTTATTCGGATAACTTTACCCAGTCGGTTCTCCTGGATTCCTGTATTTGCTTAATGGGTTCGTCATTTCGTCAATTAGGAATTCTCTAATCCTGTGGTCTGCTAAGGATGCTTCCAGGGAAATTTTTAAATTTAAATTTAAATTTTGGTGGGTACGAAAGGTCCCCATTTATTAGGCTTAGTACAAGCTAGAAATACAAACTTATAATACTAGAACTAAAAACCAAGACTTATAACTAGAACTTAAAGCTAGGGTTTAGAGTTAAGGAGACTGAGCTTAATGGAGGGAGTGCTGCGGTTAAAATCGAAAATGGAAATGTTTGAGTTTACCTTCCGTAGCATACGGGAAATTGGTTCGTTGGAGCCGTAGGATGCGGTGGGTTGGTAGATAGAATAGGCGGGGGTGTCTGAGGGTTTGTATTGAAGAATATTGAGTTATAAGGAGACGGGCAGTCGATAGAGCCTGATAGAAGTCGATGAATGAAGAGAATGTCTGCAGTATCCCTGCGATCCGCAAGGCTATTCAAGTCAATGAGTTTGAGGCGGTCTTGATAGGGAGGAAGAATAAGGGGATCGTCCCAAGAAAGACCGCGGATAGCAAATCGAAGAAAACGTCTTTGTATGTTTTCGATTCTGCTTATATGCACTTGCTGAAAGGCTGACCACGTTTGGCTGTCGTATTCGAGGAGTGGGCGGACAAAAGTCACGTAGGGGTCGGAGAATTCCTTTGACCATCGTTTAATGAATCCAAGGGATGAATTGGCTTTACATATTATCTCTTCGATATTCGAACGGAAATTAATCTCGCGGTCGTACAATATGCCAAGGTCCCGAAGAGACTTTATGCATTTATCCAAGGTGTGTCTGTGTTGTCAACAAAATTCGTCTACCATTTCAGGGTTCCTTTATTGTCGCACTATTTAAAACCCTTTGAAAATGGTTAGCTGTCCTAGCAGTGGGATTGTGCTACTTGCTTTTACGATGGCTTCATTGACACCATCCAGGATTCTCAGTTCCAATAGCTTCCATTGGTCTTCGGTGAGCATTCGTTCTGGATTTCCATGGTCGACGATTGCGACGCAAAGACTCTCCTTGACCTTGTCAGTAAGTTTGGCCTTTTTCGCCTGCCTGTCTACTGCCGGAGAGGGGGTGTCGTCGTGCCGACCTCTTTTCGATCATCCTGGAGTAATAATAATCCAACAGTTCTGGAAATGATTTTCAAAATTCGAACGGAAATGCTAGAATTGAATGCAATCTTGATCAGAACGAGAATGTGTTTCACTTCCTTGCATTATGCCCAATTACTCAGCAAATTCGCAGACTGTACTTTGACAAACGCTTTTTAACGTTTGATGAATGAAATTGAATTGAATGCAATCTTGATCAGAACGAGAATGTGTTTCACTTCCTCGCATTATGCCCAATTACTCAGCAAATTCGCAGACTGTACTTTGACAAAAGCTTTTTAACGTTTGATGAATGTGCTCAAATCCTTAACAGAAGTAGTGCCCTGACTTATTCAAAGCAGTTCCCCCTAACTTTGTTTTAGCTAAAATAAAAGCCCATCCGATTTTTTTTTAGATTCTGTTTTCGCTTTTTAATTTTTGTTTTAGCTAAACTAAAAGTAGTAGACACTAAGTCCATGATGTCACTTCCAAATACATCGGTATAATAAGCTCTTCTTCCCTCCGCCCCTACGCACATGTTCCTTGTTTTAATATGAATAGCGCATCATGTACCATTATAGGTCCTTGTGTCACCCACACGCATAAAGCAGTCCTCCCTCAAACATAAGAGAACTCAATCGGAACTAAAACTGCCAATCAATCAAAATGTATCTAAAACAGTCGTCAGGTATATCTATACTCGTTTGGCAGACGAGGAGACAGCAAAACAGAACAGGACTTCATCACCTCTCCAGTCGGCTGTCAGTTCTAGGAAATTAATTCGAAAGCGTTTCCTTTCAGTTGACGAATCGCCTTCTTCGGCATAAATCCATTAATTGCCACATTTCATCACTGTATGACTAGTTTGAGAGTCCTTTCACAGTAGTTTCCTCTTATTGCGAGGTGAAACGATAAAACGCGTGTTAAGATTCGATTAAAGAAGAAAAAAATAAAAAAATATTATCTGGGTCTCTCTCGAACGTATCTTCGTCACAGTATTTCAGAGTCGACATTATCCAGACATTTTAATTGCTTTCTTCTGTTTTGTATCGTTTTTTTCATTCTCTATTTTTAGATTTTGCAATACCGACGGATGAATGTTGCACATAGCAAAAGGATATTTCCTATGAGGAGCTGAAAACTTATGCTTGATAAGGAATATTGGTTATCCTGGGTATCTATGACTATGATGTGTAGACAGAAAAAATAAATACAGATGGATGTCTAGGTAGATACTACTCGTAGCATAAATCCCAAAACAAGGATAATTATTATAAATATGTATATGTGTTATTTAAGTCACAAAATCAATGAAATTAAATGCAGATTAAAGGCGACCAATCGGCATTTAAACTTCTTTTTTTATTTGAAAAAGATTCAGGGGCAAAACTCTTTCGAAACTGAACATCATACCTTCGATTGTTCATCTACTGTTATGTAAGATAAAAGAGATTATTAGAGATTATTGAAATAATGGCCGAGTTCAATATGCTTTGCCTGGCTAGTCCACAGCCTCTGATTGGTCGATTTGACTGCAAATCTAGGCAAGTTTCGTGTGTTAAGCAAGATCTGCCTAATTCTATGATAAACTGTCAGCTGAAAATTTAGCTGCCTAAGCACATTGAACGCGGCCAATATTTTGAAAAATACAATGAGAATTGTCAAACCAAATTATAAAAAGATATTCGTAATGTCCTGCAATCCCATATCGCTGCCCGTTTCCTTACAAGTCTGTCCAGTTTTCTTTTTCTCTTCACATGAAAATAGTATTGTTTTTTTTTTTCTTTTATTTCTTATTTGTGAACAACTAAATTGCTTTTCAGGACGAAAACTTTTGCTTTAAGTGTCAAATCTTTTGCAAGCTATAAAGGGTGGGCCATCTAGTGGTTTCGTTTTAAATCATAGGTTATTTTGACACTGACAGCTGTTTAACGCTCGGAATCTGGACATAAAGTCAGTATCATATACGAAATGAGTCGCTTTATGCTTGAACAACTTTGGGAAGTATTCAAAACTTATTTCCAAAGTGAGTGCTGTGTAGCCCAAACAGTGCGCTTTGAATTGAAGCACTCATCGCCCCCCCATCACATTTTCTGACGAGGCGCATTTTCATCTCGGTGGCTAAAAAAATTGCCGCATCTGGGGCTCGGAAAAACCGCACGTTATTGTCGAGAAACGAGAAGCCAATGCATCCACAGAGAGTGACAGTTTGGTTCGAATTGTGGAGTGGAGTGGAGGCATCACTGGACAATTTTTCTTCGAAAATGCCGCTCATAACAATGTTTCGGTCAACGTTGGGCGTTACAGAGCCACGTTAACTGTCTTTTTTTTACTGCAATTGAAGACATGGATTTGGACGTCCTCTGGTTCATGCAGGATTTTTATTTTTTTTTTTATTTAAATACTTCTCCCGGGAAAGGCGAACCTATAACGTTTCATCAGCGCCCGAGTTCTGTTAGTTCTGCACTTAAATTGCTGCAAATTGTAGTCTTCTGGAAATATATCCCCAGGAAGGGAGTTCCAAAGTTTGCTTGTCCTGTTCCTGTAACAGAAGGAGGAAAGTTGATGTCCTCGCGGTTGTCAAGTGTACTGTAGCATTAGCTGCCTGTCTTGCGGGCCGCACAAAAGTTGCATTTCGTGGGATAATGTCTCTGAGTTCGTCGGAACATATACCATGGAAGTACCTATATATAGAACAAGCAAAGGTTAGCGACTTGTCTTCTGTTCACCAACGGTTGTAGAAGATTCGATGTGAGTGTAGGATGTCCAATAAGTTGAACTGCTCGTCTCTGTACGCTGTCAAGTAGGTTAAGTGGATGATTTGGGGCCGAGCTCCATATATGGGAACAATATTCCAGGCCTGGTCTAACCTGTGCTTTGTAGAGAAGGAGAAGTTGCTTGGGGTTAAAGTACCTCTTTGCTCTAAATAGGTAGCTAAACTTAGAGGATGCCGATCTTGCGATATAGGATACGTGGTCCTGCCATGTGATGCCTGAAGTGACTCCTAGAAGGTGCGTTGAGTCCTTGGATGGTCATCCATATGGATCCGAGTAACTGTTGATGCATTTTTCTTAGAAAAATTGGTGAGCTGTGTCTTTTCCCCACTTCAAGATTTTGTCCAGATCATCATTTAGAGAGCGAATTTGTTCACATCTCTGACTCTGACTGTGTGATATAGCCGCATTCACAGGCCCACGGTTCGAGATGGAGGATGTAAGAGTAAATATTATTATTTGTCGATCCAAGCAAATCGTTAATATGGAGAAGGAATAGAGTTGGAGAAAGAATAGATCCTTGGGACACTCCTGCATTTATAGCAAAGGAATTAGATCACACACTTTCTAAAACAACTTGGATCGATCTTCCCAGAAGAAAGTTTTGCATCCATCCGCAGAGTTGTTGTGGTAATCCATAAGACGCCAGCTTGCCCAATAGGGCTCTATGCCATCAGACTCGCTCAAATGCCTTTAATATGTACAAGGCAATGGCTCTGGATTCGCCGTGTTGTTCAATTGCTTGAGTTCGTAAGTGCGTTACGTAGCTTAAGAGGTCTTCAGTGGAACCACGGCTCCGAAATCTATTGCCTGTCGCTTATTAATCGGTGACCTTCTAGATATTTGATTATTTCTACATTTATTGCCTTTTCCATTACTTTTGAGAGCATTGAAAGCAACGCTATTGGGCAATCATTTTGTGGCAGACATTTCCTCCCTTTCTTTGGAATACGTTGAATGCGAGCGGAGTGGTCTTCAAGTAAGAAGGAAACGTCTTCTGGGAGTACGACATGCTAAACCGCTTACATAGAGGTGCAGGCTCTGGTGCACAGCTCTTGAGTACTATAGCCGGGATTCCGTCGGGCCCAGTTGCCTTATTACAAGTTTGTCCACTTAGTCAGTGTGACTTAAAAGTGACGAATGAAAATATCTTATGTCACATAAAAGTGTGACGAATGGGGCGTTTCGACCATATTCACGTTCCGATGGTCCGCTTGCTCTTTCCATTATTTCTGCTTCAAATCTTGTACAGCGGGCGCTCTGGTTGTGGTTCCTTCCTTTGAAGAGACTCAGCGTTATCTTTTGAGCTGGGAAAACTCCTTTTGCCAGGCACGCACTTCCATTCGATGATGTATTCTCCTACGAAAACGGTCAGGCGGTCAATTTTATTGTGACTGCGTATAAGAACTGCCTTGAAATATCGTTGCGGACTGATGTTGACGACCGTGGGCTGAATCACTGTACGTTCTTTAAGCATATGTACAAACTTCAGCGAAGCTGTTCCTTGCTGAGTGGGGAAGCGAGGAGTAACAACCATTCTCGCTTGTTTGGGATTGACCCTGACAATTTCTGTTGGGAAATTATGTCGAACCTCAGTCTCTGAATTATTGTCTTCTCCTCCGTTCTAATCACCAGTTGATGGGCTTGAACTCGTCGCTCAATTAGCGCAAGTGGTAGTCACTTGGTCAATTGAGAAAAATTGAAGTGCAAGTTCACTTCCTGACAGGGGAAAACAGAAATGTCTTCCCAAGTGGATATATACGGAGAATTGACTGTCAGAATTCAAAACTATTCAAACAATCACTTAAAGGAGTCTGATGATGAATTAGTGGTGTAGTTCGAAATGGCTATCATTCCTACCAAAGTGACTGTGTCTGTTGTTAGTGTAATTCTCTCAAAACAATAATCCAAAGTGTTCCTTAATTGAAACTAAACTTACCTCCGTCCTCCTTTCTCCTTAATAGAGAGCTCGCCTATAGATTATTTTTCTTTCCTCGACACCGATTCAATACTTTTTACTAACTATCGTGAGACAAAGAGAACTTGCCTGCTCCCTGTCTACTTCCAACAGATACTGCTAATAGTCTGGGACACGTCTAAAACGTCTAAGCAAACATCCTGCAAAAGCTTCTCAATGTTACTCCAAACATTGAAACTCATTATCGACTATGCTGCTCTTGACGTTCTCCCGCGACAAATGTCACGACAGTATTATTATTAATATCCCAAAACTCGCGATAGATATATCCTTTCGCTAACAGGTTGTCTGGGTATACATACACACCCAATTCGATGGATAGCAATATTTCGGTACACCCATTTCCAATCGAGACAATACCTTGAAGAATTTTCCAAACGCCAAACCTACTCCCATCTCGCCATTCCATCGATATGATGGATGATCCACGACGACAAACACTATACGACCGACGCACAGAATGGAAAATCGAGAAAAACTGCAATAGAAACAAACAAAAGGAGGCAAACGACCAAACATAATCACGACTAACCCATCATCCGCAGCCAGGAGCTCGTCAGTGCCCTCTAAAAGTACCAAAATTATGTACACAATAAGCGGATGGCTGGAGCAGCCCATATAGACCTCGTTGAAAGGATATCCACAGCAACAACATTTCTAAGGGGAGCATTGCTATGGTTACTGATTGAAGGTGGGTGGCAGCTGGCAGCACTACCATTATCGAGACAGGAGAAAAAAAGGATTCCACAAAAAAAAAAAGTAAATTCAAAAGCGATAGTGTTTACGCCGCGTCGCCAGCAACGCAAACAGACTTCGTCGCGTCATCGGTCGACAAAACGAATCTCATGTGTCAATGTACGTCCATAAGTAATGTATCCTCAAATAGGACAATGGAAGGGGGGGCTATTGGTTATCCCACTCCCACCCCATTAATTAACAATTTTGTAAATGCCAAAAGTGTGCATTGGACACAAGGACCAACTAACGTCAGACCTAGAGCTAGAGTTTCGTGTTGCAACACAAAAGTCCCGAACTATCGATATGAAACTAATTGTGATTTACAAAAAAAGATACAATACAGTTAACGGAATTGAAATATAGTGTCTCGTTCAATTAAAACCTAATTAATTCATTGAACTAGTGAAATAATATACCCGCCACTGGTCGCATATGCAAGTAGGTACATGGTCAGGACGGGACGTTCGGCTGCCTATTTTAATTATAAACGAGCACATCAGCAGCTGAGAGATAGCGAGAGAGCGAGACAGTTCCAACAGAGTAATGCCCATTAGCAGGTGTGGTAATTAAATTGTTCCTTCGCTAGGAACTGGATATTTATTTGATAAAATAGAAGGACGAGACGTACAGAAAAGCTCAAGGAAAAATAAATTTCTCCAGCCAGAGAGAGACTGACTGAGGCTAATTTACGAATTTAAATGGCAACATCAGCAGCCACGACGCGATGCCGCCGCCGGTGGCCGCTGATTTGGTGTCAGATATCTACATTCCATGGATGGTCGGAAAAATGAAACAAAAATATGTATAAGTTCGTCCTTCAAAGTCCCAAGTTGGGTGCCACTGCCATCTGTAACGAACCCAAAGTTTCTGCTTATTGCCATCCGTAGCAAACTTCACCGATGGAATGGCCAACAAAGAGTATGTAAAAGAACGGAAATCTCACATTGAAAAAGGTTCCCAAAAATTCTCAAGGGTCATAGGCTTCCCAAGCGAAAATCAAACATCACCTTTCCCAAGACGGTCGATCCGTTCCAAAGAGGAGATTCCCAGCAAAATACCATACCTTGGCTGCCATCAGCATCAACTCCCTCCGCTAACTATTCTTCCACCCCCGGACACACCCAAAACTTACAGATCCTTTGGGGCTTTAGAGGCAGACCAGCGGCTCGGGCTTATCTTCTCTCCCGGTAGCTCGTCGATGGGGTGAGATTTTTAAATATTAACTCATTCATTATTCATTAAGGTGGCGCTACAGTCCGGGGTGGACCTGGGCCTCAACCAACAAGCGTCTCCAGCCAGCACGATCTTTGGCCAGCTGTCTCCAGTTTCGCACGCTAAGTTGGTTAAGGTCCCTTTCCACTTGCGTGCGCCACCTGAGTCGCGGTATCCTCTACTGCGCCGTATCTCGGGTGTGGATCTTCCGGGCCGGAGCATTCATTAAATATTAACATTAATAATAGTAATAATGGATTTAGTGCACTGCGACCTTGTGGTCTATTGTTATATACATTGGAAAGGTTCATGTCAAGGTACAGTTCCGTTAGGAACCGTGGTTGAGGGTTTTTGCTTTGTCTTTAACCTTGGCAAGAATATAAATTTTAGAGCAATTCATTCAGTCCAGTTTCTTTTATGAATCTAAGAATGAGTAGTGGGGCCATGGTTTGTATATCCTTATCTGTTAAGTGGTACTTGCCCAGATGTTTGATCCTCCTGTGGGTCAGTGCTGCACAGAATTGTAGAATGTGATCTGAGGTCTCTGCGTTCTCATCGCAGAACCCTTCTTCTGATAAACGCATTTTTCTCAGATGTTCCCTCAGTCTACAGTATCCCGTTTCGAGCCAATGCATTTCTCCCTTCCGATTCCTTCTTTTGCCATCCTCAGGATAGTTTTTCCCGCCGTGTCCTCAACCATGAGCTGTAGAGGGGTTTGCTCTAGGAGTACCTCCATGGCTGCAGTTGGGAATGTACGCATTGCTCCGGTGATGCATAGGCACGCCAGTCTTTGCACTTTGAGAATATCTCTAGGCTGGTTCGTTTTGCCCATGCTACAGAATCTCTTCCGTGTGTTTACGCCAGATGAGTTTACTATCTAGGTGTATTCCTAGGTATTTTACTTCATTGACTGGTATCAGTATCGTGCCTGTAAGTCGTATTGCTTTCAGTCACTGAAGTTTTCTTTTCCTTGTGAATGGTACTATAGTTGCTTTCGCCTAATTGATGTTTAGTCCTGCAGTATGATGTCACAGAGGATTTCCTCAAACTTTCCCCTGGCAATCAGTACTATGTCGTCGGCATATGCCTGACAGCTAATGCCAAGGCTGGTTAATTTGTCCAGTAGCTCGTCCACGATTAGGCTCCACATTAAGGGTGATAGTACCCCTCCTTGTGGACATCATCTAGTTGTGTTTACTGTGATAGACCCTAGTGACGTTTGAGTCTCCGCTGGTCTAGTGCTCAGCAGTTCACACATCCACCCGGATATTGTACTGTTTACACCTTTTCTTTCCAGGGATCGTATGATGGCCTCGTGGGAGGTATTGTCAAACGCACCTTCTATGTCAAGGAAGGCGCACAGTACCGTTCAGAGCGCGTTGGATGACCTCCGTTAGCTGATATAAGGCGGTCTCTGTTGATCTGCCCGCTCTAAATGCATGTTGACGATGGTGTAGGGGGGATGTGGTTAGCACCCACAAGTAGTTGTCCACTGCTTTCTCTGTTACCTTTAGAAAAAACAAATATTAACATTAAAAAATTAGTTTTGAATGCCTGAAACTTGAGATGAGAAAAAGATCTAGTGCTACCGCAATCGTTACCAGTTTTCCTTAGATAGCGAGGCCCGAATTTCGTATAGTATATCTGGTATGTATGCGCCTCCATAGCTAATAATGAGACGGAGAGTTTGCTGTTGTGTCTCCCCATGATCTGGCTATTCTTAAGCTATTTGGCGAAAGCCCCTAAATCTTTTTTGCCATAGCTCTTACGCCATGTTCGAAATGAATTTGAAAAAGTTCGTTATCTCGGTCACAGTTGGCTATTGGATCCAATACGTATTTAGCGCAGCACTGCCGCCCTGAGTAGGTCTTATTTGCTCTCCTTTGGAAGTGTTTTAGTATTCTTTAGACCAGGGGTTCCCAATCGTTTTCATACTGCGACTCCATAGAGAGGTAGAAATATTTTTGCGATGCGCTTCTAAAAGAACAGATATGTGAATAGAAGCTGATATTACTGAAGATTCGTCCCATATGTATGGTAATTTTACTTGTTAACATACTCGCATTCACCTAAAAATGCGCCTGGTCTTTAAAGATGATTTTTCGGCCAAAATTGGGGTCCTCTTTCAGACGCTCTGAAGACAAGTCAGTGAACTAACGGCTTTGTCTATGTCTTTGAGCTCCTCGATTAGTTGGATCTTGTACGGTACGGGGCGAAAGCCCAAGAATTAACTGCCTCGGGTTCTGCTGTACACTCAATGGACCGCGGCAATGGTCCTGAAGAATTTGATTGGCAACGAATTGTCTTTATTAGTAAGAGCAAACATTCTCATTAATTATGGAACAGAAAGTCGTTCAAGTGGCTGCCTCGGTTTGGCAGGCTTCGCAGTAGCACATTCTGTCACTCCAATTTTTCAAGGCCTTGTTCTTGGTTTCGGGCTGTAGCTCACGGATTGCTTGGATGATATTGGCCTTAAGTGCTTTAATCGTTTTCGGATTGTTAGTCCTTCATGGTTCCCCTCAAAAAAAAAGTCCAAACGGGTCAAATCGCAGCTCCGAGGCGACCAAGTGTCATCGCCAAGACGGCTGGTAATATACGATTTGGGAATTTGATGCGCAAAAGATCGAGTGTGGCATGGGTTGTGTGTCATGGCGCGCCCTCCCGCATGAACCAGAGGTCGTCCAAATCCATGTCTTCAATTGCGGTAAAAAAAGCCCCAGTTAACATTGCTCTGTAACACCCAACGTTGACCGAAACGTTGTTATAAGCGGCATTTTCGAAGAACAATTTTCCAGTGATACCTCCACTCCATAATTCCAACTAAAATGTCACTCTCTGTGGATGCATTGGCTTATCGACAATAACGTGAGGGTTTTCCAGGCCCCAGATGCGGCAATTTTTTTAGCCACCGAGATGAAAATGCGCCTCGTCGGAAAAGATGATTTTTCGCCCAAAATCGTTGTCCAATTCAAGCTGCGATGAGGCCCAAACTGCGAAGCGATAACGAAGCGGATGGTCGTGTGCCTTCAATTGCTGAGTCAATTGGACAGAATTCGAGATCTTTGTGCAGAACTCTCCTCAAGCTTGTGCGTGAAATATTGAGCTTTTAAGATAATTGTCGAGGTGATGTTCGTGAATTGAGTCTCACACTCGGCCACAGCAGTCACATTCTCGTCTCTTGAGTGTTGTCCACTAGCATACCAGTCTCCCGAACTTTTTGCACAAACTTTCGTCTACAGCAGGCGCGGTGGGTGCTTCATTTCGGCCAAAAACTTCTTTTCAAAAAAACGCCCTGTTTGGGCTACACATCACTCACTTTGGAAATAAGTTTTCAATATTTCCCAACGTTGTTCAAGCGTAAAGCGACTCATTTCGTATGATACTGACTTTCTGTCAAAATTTCGAGCCGGAAACATCTGTCAGTGTCAAAATAATCTATGATTTAAAAAGAAACCACTAGATGGCCCACCTTGAATATTTGAGTTTTTTTTTTTCCTCTCAGACAGCCTCTCTGCATTTGTCCAGAGTCCTTCCCTGGTTTCAAACCGGAGTGTCAGCGCTAGCATGACATAGTGAAGTGGTGCCCCAGGTCCAAGATCACTACAGTCCACGACGGATATAAGAAACGCATGTGGAAACACCGTGAAACTTTGTTTCTTATATACGTGTTCGCAAATCGGATATAAGAAACATTTTTTTTTGATTTTAGAGGTTTCTTATATCTGTCGTCGACTGTATTTCGTATATGTGCCGTTATCTCAGCTTCGTCCAGATATGCATTTCCCATAGAACAGGCATAGATCAGCGACTTGTCTTTTGCGCGCCAGCCAGTGGTTGTAGATTTGATATTAGTATAGGTTCTCCTATTACTACAGAACTCGGTGAGATTGTTTCTAACGTTAATGGATCACCGAGTGTTCTCTATTCTGCACAGCCTGGCGAGTTTGGTGGGGTCTTGGACATGGCTCGTCTCTATAAATGCTGCCACATTTGGCCTTAAAGTCAATAAACAGATGGTGGGTAACGATCTTCTTGGGTTTTCTCTGCCGTAGTCTGAAGATTTGCGGACATGCCGGGTCTGAAAACCGCACTGGCACTTGTAGGGGCCAATCAATTAATATATTTTGTACCTTTGTTATCGCAGTGCTTAGAGAGTCCCTTTTCGGGTAAATGAAGCAATTCCGACCAAATCTTGGTGATAAGTTGATGGCGTATGCTCCCCACTAAGTCGTCTCACGCTCATTCAAATATTTTAGCTTCAATAGTTCGGCGTCACTTTACTTGACTTGATTTTCCATCTAGATTTTAGCCAATTTCGCTGCAGTGCAGATGTGGTATTTCTATTTCCTCCACACCGACTACGTCTCTACTACAAGATTGCCTTGTTCGTCTCTATAGGATTCTTTGCGGGTCTTGTTCCCTTGACAGGTTCCTTTTACCTTTTTTTGGTAAAACTGCCAATACAGAGCTACAACTCTCCATCTCTCTTTTTCCTACTGGGAGGCCGAAGTTCCTTTTTGCTCGTAGAGCTTACGAGCCATTCTCGTCTTCATCTTCAGCTCCGCTTTGAAGTTGCATTACTGCATGGCCTAACCGCCGCCACGCGTCGCTCTTCATCAAAGCAAAGGGTGGTCAGATGGAACCTACCATGGCTCTTTTTCATCGATGCCACTGATATTTGTCAATTTGTGAAGGCGGCATAGGACTTCTCGATACGTTCAGGGATACGCGATTGCTAAAGGCGCTGGCAGTTTGCTCCGAATGTAGTCTTTCAACGTCAAATCTCCTCACTGTGTTTCTAGAGCGTTTACCAGTGGGTACAACAAGGCTCGAGCCGGCATTATTTTTGATACACGCACGTCAAAAGGGACCTACCACCTACGGCTTAAAACGTTTACAAAAGCCTCAACGGGAAGGAAATAAACAAACTTCCAGTAAATTTTGTTCTTCTTGCCGGCATAGATCGTAGTTGAATATGATGCATGGCTATGCTCTTCAAGCCCATGCTGATGCTGGTTAGGAGGCTACCCTAAAAATCAAGCACTGCACAGATAAACGCATAACTTGCACAGGCACACCTATTGTTTGCTCTCACACTCTCAAGCAGGACGAACGCAAGTGCGCGCCGCGCCGTGTACAAAATTATTGATGGAGGTCAGGACTGGCATGGAAACCGCTTCACTGAACATGCATAGAAAATGAAAATTGTTCATTAAAAATTTCTCAGGTCGATTGGTATGCAATTGCGTGTAGTGTCCACTTCGCTTAGGTATATGTGCCAATTGGCCAAGTAGCATCGATATATATATATTTTATGTTTTTTTCATTCCTTTGTTTCTCTTAAGTCTTGGGGTAAAATTTATTCCACTTTTCTGCTTACAATTTTTTTTTATTATGTTTGTGCAATTTTTTTGCAAACAAAATCAGTGTTCTGCGTTTTATTTTTTTGCAATTCAATTCCTTGCATCGTGCGTCGAGCGTTGCAACTTGCAAGCTGCAGCAACAGCAACACACATTTTATGCCGCACACACCATAGGTAGGTATATGGGAGGACTTTTACCCCATTATTACTATTTTATACATTTTCCCCTGTATCCTGCGAACAAACATCAAAAGAATCCTTAATTTGTATATGTAAGTGCATCATATGAATATGTGATTTATTTTTTTGCTGGTTCTTCTTCTCCTCTCGTCTTACTTGCTTGCTCCGGTCTGGGGTTTTTTTATCCTTTGCTTATGGGATTTTTTTTTATTTCAAAAATTAATACGCATAAGGGGGATGAAGATAAACCAGAGCAAATGATGGCAAAAAAAAAAAACGCTTTTCTTCTAACAGCAGATAAGGAGTGAAAGAGTGCGAGAAAAAAAATGGGAGACCTGCACATCAATCTGTGTCTGGTCTTGTGATACTGGTGACTGGTAAGACCAAAGCATCCAACTAGCAAAGAAAATGCGAAAAACGCAATATTTTCCAATCCACCCACGAGCTCAGGCCTCAGATGTCTAGAAAAAGAGAAACACACACAGAGACGGATTAAAGGATTCCTCCGCCGAACCATCAGGCAAAAGGAAACAAAACGAATACACACGGCTAAGTGTCCTACATTTCATCAACTCGGCTCCATTTGACTGTGTGGTGGACGGTTGGAGGTAGAGCTAGAGACTATGACGAGCGAATGAATGAGGACTGCACCTGCACCTGTACCTGTACCTGTACCCGCACCTGAGTGTGCACTATACGAATACGTGTACCTACCCCCCCTTAGGGGTTGGTAAACACAAACACAACAAAAATGAAGAAAACTAATCTTCACGCAAACAATTTACGGGGTCAAAAACTATAGCGACGACGACGTGGATGATGATGATGATGATGATGATGTTGGTGGCATGGTGATACGTGCCTACAACTCTCGAGATGAAGAAGCAATGACAAAGTTATGTGGACAATGTCCAGGACCACGTAGAAGGGGAGTAATTAACGCACAAAGAACACGAAATGCATATAGGGGGACGCAATGCAAGGATATGTGTATGCCTTGGTGATCAAGATAAAAATCTGTTTTCTCTTGACCCCAAGGACTTGTGTGTTTTTTGTTCATACCTCCCACGCACGCAAAAGTGCATTTGAAGCAGCAGCTGCAGTTGCGAGAGAGTACACCCCTGCTTTCGGTAGTAATTGCTTATTTAACAAACAATGACCAAATGGACACGAGGTACCAAGGCACACAGCACAATTATGAGTCCTGTTGAATTATTTAAGGAACAAGAAGTGCAGAGAGTGTGTGTGTGTGGGAAGCCCTCCGAGATTGCGAACGCAAACACTGTACCCCATATATACGCGCTCAAAGACCAAGAGAGTCTTTTCTTTGAAACGTGTCGTCGTTGTGTTCCTGCCATCCAATGGCCTTCTACGAATGGGGTTTGTTTTTAGGACTATGCGAATGGGTTGCATATCCATAATATAGGGGTGTGGGAGGGTGTTATGTTTCTTATCACATCGAAGGTTTTCTTTTTAATTAGCGCAGAAGAATATTGTCATGGTTCCGTGGGTTTCTATAATCAATGTGGGGGAACAAAGTGGTTCGATATTAATTAGATACCTTGTTGCGAGTGTTATATTAGTGACGAACTCTACAGACGACGACTAATTGACCCGAAATTTTATGTAAGACACGACAGAAATAAAATAAACTGAACTATGACCAAGTACTGCACCAAAACAACTGAAGGGTGGGCCATCTAGTGGTTTCTTCTTAAATCATAGGTTATTTTGACACTGACAGCTATTTCCCGCTCGAAATCTTGAGAGAAAGTCAGTATCGTACGAAATGAGTCGCTTTACGCTTGAACAACGTTGGGAAATATTGAAAATTTATTTCCAAAGGGAGTAGCCCAAACAGTGGGTTTTTTGAGAAGAAGTTTTTGGCCGAAATGAAGCACCCACCGCGCCTGCTGTAGACGCGAGTTTGTGCAAAAATTTTGCGAAACTGGTATGCTAGTGGACAAAACTCATGAGACGAGAATGTGGCCGCTGTGGACGAGTGTGAGACTCAAGTCACGAACATCAACTCGTCATCGATTTCAACAGCTAAATATTTCACGCACAAGCTTGAGGAGAGTTCTGAACAAAGATCTCAGCAATTAAAAGCGCACGACCATCCCCTTCGCAGTTTGGGCCTCAGTGCATTTTGAATTGGACAACGATTTTGGGTGAAAAATCATCCTTTCTGAAGAGGCGCATTTTCATCTCGGTGCGGGGCTCTTAAAACCCGCACGTTATTGTCGAGAAGCCAATGCATCCACAGAGAGTGACAGTTTGGTGCAGATTGTGGCAGTGGACCATTTTTCTTGAAGCTGGGATGTTAACCGGCTTTTTTTTACTGAAATTGAAGACATGGATTTGGTCGACCTCTGGGAGGGCGCGTCATGCCACACAGCTCATGTCACAATCGATCTTATCCCCATCGAGTTATTAGCCGTCTTGGCGATGACAATTGGTCGCCTCGGAGCTGCGATTTGACCACTTTGGACTTTTTTTTTGTGGGGGATTCCTAAAGGACCGATGCTAGGCCAACAATCCGGAAATGATGCAAGCACTTAAGGCGAATATCATCCAAGCAATCCGTGAGCTACAGGCCTAAACCATCAGCAAGGTCTTGGAAAATATGAGTGACAGAATGCTCTACTACGAAGGGAGTAGAAGCAGCCACTTGAACGACACGTTGTGTTCCATGGTCTTTGTCCACTGGCTCGTTTAAGTCTAGATACTATTGCCACCTGGAGATTGGCAATCACCGCCAGTATGTATTGAGTAACAGGATGCGGCAACAGTTGCTTCCATTGCAGACTTACCGCTCCACTTATACCGAGTTTGTCTCATATAAATAGTGACAAAACAACCTTCTAATATGGTCAAAGACCTGAAGTAAGCTTCCACAGACCCATTGTAAATTTCGTCATATAATCTGAATAACTCAGCAACTGAAATAAAAGCTCTCCCAACAAGACACGTGCCCCATGGACAGAGATATCATTGACAGCGGTGCGGTATGCATTGGTCCCATCACATGACCATGTTTGCAGTTGGCGTGGACTACCAAAAAAAAAGGCTTAACAAAATAAACCCGTCAATTTGGTGAATGATTGATTCCAGCTCTTCATCAATTTTAAATGTGAAAGAAAAAGAAAAAAACAACCCCTCGCCCTTGCAGAGTAGTTTGGCAACATGATTGAAGGGCCTCCCATTGTTCCGACACAGCAACCCCAAAACAATCACTTGATTACTTTTGAAAATTCCTTAATGTAAGCACAGCCCCCCCGAAAAAAAGTGTAAAAAAAAACAGACTCACTCACTAACGAAACCATTTTCATATAATCATTTCAAATTTGCTATCCTACACCGTCCATTACATTCGAATTTGTCTCGCCTCGTACCGTATCCGTATCCCTATCCGTGTCCTACTACGGAGGGAAAAGAGTTTTTTGATTTTATTTTAAATGTCTGCCTTCACTCACACAGCAAACTTCAAACAAAGTCTGAACATTAAAATTGCACTATCCCCCCCACCCTGCCTGGTTAAATACCATCATCATCCCTTACGGCAAGGCCCCAAACGCCCGCCCGAGCGCCCACTCAACAACTATCGATAAAACTCCATAGAGCACACAAGCCGGCGCGGCATTTTGAATATACCTACTACCCATTGAGTGTTGACAAGGCCCAGCGTTGTAACAAACGATGAAATACACGGTTATGGGGAGCAACGAGCAACCCCACATGGCAAAGGGAATCAACACGCTCCATTCCAAATGTGGTTAGCCACGAAATTGACGGAAAATATTAGACAAAGTTAAAACTGTACGAAGGTACAAGAGTACGTTAGGTATGCCTTTAGGAAAAATGAGCAAAAAAGGGACCTTCTCGAGATTCTGGTGAAAATATTATTGATATGGCCAAAGTAACCTTTCGATCCTTGTGTCGTCGTTTTTGTTAGTGTTCTCATTTTATTGTGTGGTATTTTCGATTTGCTTGGTTTCGATGCTTGGTGCACTTCATGTTGCAGTTGCAGGCAACGGCCATCACTGGCATTGGAACGACAGTTGGGGCCAAAAGCTGTACTCACTATGGCTTTTCAATTAGTTTTGAGTTTTCTATAATTGTTGCCATTCAGAGCTCCGTCATTGATGAATTCACCGGGCGCCTAATTTAATAATGCACTGTAGTCGATGTTGGGTAAATGAATGGCTTTATTAAGAGCGACAGAACTTTACAAAACACCAGACGATTTACCAAATATGAATTTCAATGTACGTGGTAGTCCAAAAAAATAAATACACTTTGGTGCCACTGTCTTTTAGGCAGCACTGTGTGCTGAAACAATCATATTTTTAACTCTATTGATACATAGAATACAAATTTCCATCTAGCATCAATAATAAAAGTTGCCAAGCCTCCTAAGGTCACTCATAGTTATAGACGAATTAGTTTACTAAGCAGCCTCAGTAAAGTCCATAAAATGGTCTTGCACGGCCTCACCCAACAAGCCCCTTGGTCCCTAGCTATCTACGTCCAGTTACAGCACATCTTGGTTGAGGCCTTGCCAACCCCAATGGACTAAGAAGTCAATTGACTAGTAAGGCCTTGCCAAGAAACACTAATATAAGGAGACTCTATATAAGACCCTCATCATCACAGACCTGCTCTATAATGTAGAGGCAAAGGTGATTGAAGATCTTCTTGAGCGTGTCGAAGGCAAATTTTTTCCCGTATGCCGTGTTTAGAGGAGGAGATTTCACAGGCGAGATTCTACGAGCTGTACAGCGACATCGATTTGGTCAGAAAATTACGTATCAATCGACTAAGATGGGTCCTATCCATCTAGATTGTAGAGCGAATGGACTTGTTGCCCGCTCCGGCCCGAAGAGTCTTAGATTCCACTGTATCCGGACGGACAACGCAATAGTGGAAGGGAACCTCAATCAGCTCAAAGAGTGTGCAACTGGAGGCGGTTAGCCAGGGACCAGGGTCCACCCTGGACTGTACTATACTGCAGCGCCACGTAAGTAAGTAAATTGGTTGAGGTCGCTCTCCATTTGTGGATGTCACCTACACTGGGGTTTCCTCTGCAGTTTTTGGCAGGAGCTTGTACCCGACATTCAGGAGGCGTATTTCTTGGCGCAGTTCAGAGTATCTGCCTTCTTGTGGTTGGGGCACATGAAGCTGAGGTTCCCTTCATGGGGCATAAATTTAGCTAAAAACTACTGCCTTTTCAAAACCCTAGATGTTAAAAATGCTTTTAATTCGGAAAACTGGGGTCAAACCCTGCGGGCCCTCAGTGAGATGAGCACCTATACATCTCATAGGTTGCAGACTATTTCAAGAGCAGGATTTTGGTGTACAATACCGACGACGGAACTTAGGAACACAAGATCACCGGGGGCGTGCCTCAAGGCTCAGTCGGGATAGTGCGACTATCAATTCCCGGAGAAGTAAAAATTGTGGGATTTTCTGACAACATCGCCTTTGCTGTCAAATGGACTTTATTACCCCATTCTTACAGAATTCCGCTTGAATATCCTTGAAGTACGTACGCTGGAGTTATATGAAGCGATAAGCATATTTAACGGTGACAGAGGTTGGGACGCATTACAAAGTTTCAAATTGATACGACGAACGGTTCGTGAGTTAAGAAAAGGGCCCCCTTAAAAGGGGCCATCGCCAATAACTCGGGCCTCAAATCGGAAAAATTAGTTTTCTTTATTTCTTGAAGAGATTACACAAACCAAGTTAAGTCAATCAGATGAAAAACTAAAAATTTTCCCATACAGACTTCGATTCCCCCTTTTTACCCCTTTAGGGGTTCAATTTCCAAAATCAGAGAAACACATTTTCTTTATTTCTCATATAGAGTACACAAACCAAGTTTGAAGTCAATCGGATGAAAACTAAAAATGTTCCCGTACAAACGTTGACCCCCTTTTTACATTTTTAAGGGTTGAATTTCGAAATATCCTTCTCTTATTCCTTGTAAAGGGAACCTCAGTGCTTTCCGCTTTCTAGAGCAGAGGGCTTAGCCTGGGCGGTGATGATCTGTGAGTCGGAATCTTCATATATCTGTATCTGTCTTGCATTGGCCAATTGGAAAATGCCGAACATGTGTTTTTCCAATGTCCAAGGTTTGTCGATAGTAGAAATATACTACAAAGATAACTTGGCGAACCGACACCAATGCCAGAGAACATTGTTGGTCAAAATGGTCCACGCCGGGGGCGTGGAATGCACTTGCAAATCATGATGAACCTAAGATCCTTGGAGCCAAAAAGAAAGGTGCTCCACAGGCGACCAACAAATGCAGTGCACGATAATGCCAACATGATGAATCCATCAGGCTAAAACCCCCTCGTGAAGCAGTAGCGCAGTGGTTAGTGTGCTGGACTACTGTGCGAGGGATCCCAGGTTCGATCCCCGGAAAAACACAAATTTCATCTTAAAGTTTTTTCTACTGCGCCACCTCTCGCGAAAGTCTGACAAATATCCGAGAGTATGACTGTCATGAAAAAGCTTCTCAATTCAGCCGTTCGGACTCGGCATAAATTTGTAGGTCCCTTCCCAAAAATAGAAACTCACACAAAACGAATGGTTACGAGAAGCTAGGCCTTGGGTGTCTACCCGCCTGTTGCGCCATCTATTTATTTATTTTTAAAACCCCTTCGTGATAAAATGGTGAATGGGGTGTCTGTGGGAGGGGGTTTAGTAGGTAAAAATCCCACACTGTTGCTCAGTGCCGTGCTGAGTTTCGTCTTTCGCGGCCCATGGTGCGGTTGCCGCTCCTCTATCGCAATTTGATCTGGTGACCGCCAAGTCCCCTTGTGAGAATGACGTTTTACCCAATAACAAAGTCCATTAGGCCCGAAACACACATTCGATTTCACATGCATTCATATTGAAATGTGTGTGTTTCATTTTTTGCGACTAAACAATCGCGCGATTTAAATCGCATGTGTGTTTCGGGCCTTACTGAGAACAAATAATTTTGTGAAACAAACAAATTTGGTCTTAAATATTGCCTGATAAACTTGCTAAGCCATTATTGCCAACAAAAACGTAAATAAATATGTAAATGAAAAACAGACAAAAATTTCCCTGCAGTAATCGAATATCAAAATTGCGTCCTTTTGGATGTTTTATAAAAGAGAAGAGTGCGATGGGGTTTTTTTTAAATTTTTATGAAAAATTGAACGAATTTGTATGACAGCCACTGTTACAGTTATTTATTATACGAAAAACAAGAAAAACCCTTACTGCACGGAAACTAAAAAGAATTCCGACCGCCCCCTCTCCTATAGCAATTGCGCGCACAGACACATAACACACAAATACGCAAACACACCTTTGCTAAAAGCTTTTAGACTCTTTGACTGCTGCAGTAATGTGTTAGACGAGAGTATGGTAGCACTGCGCTGTTGGTTGGTTGGTGGCGCTTAAGAGTTTTGAATATAGTCAATGTAATGTGGTAACAGCAGAGGCAGCAGTGTGCACAAATCCATTCATTTTTGGTGCCGCAGAGGGGGAGTTTGGGGGGTTTACTGCTGATGAGGCTGTTCATCCATTGCCGCCGCATATAACGACCGAACATATTCGATCACCATCAGCAAAAGTTTCAGAATTGAAATTAAAACGCAAACCCCACCCGAAGAGAGGGTCAGCTAGGTGGGGTAGACCGCCCCCCACCTCGTATCAAATTAGTCTGTCAGTTGGTTCATTACATTATTACCAATTACGTCCGGGAAACCGAAGTCAATATAACTCATGCACAGGGCTATAGCCATAGCGTGTGCAATACGAGTACATGATGGCTGGTGTTGAAGGCACTCGTACTCTTCGTATACACATACATGTGAAAATTTTTAACCTCTTGTATTTTGAATTCAACTGGCAAATGGGAGTGTAATTAGTACCTATAACGATGGGTGCCATCTTCCTCTTTCGATGAGTATGTGGTTATCCTCTGAATGCCAGCGAAGCTCCGGTAAATCTACTTACTTAGTAAATCTACGAGCGAGCAAATATTCACACTATTGGCAGATTCTGGAGGAAGCACAAGATCGAACACCACCAATTTTTTGCTGATTTTAAAGCCATGTAGAGTCTGGTTTTGATATTTATGCCATAGGTACTCGTCAGGTTATGCGATGGAGAATGCTCGCTGCTCCATTAAGGTCCGAAACAATCTCCCCGAGAGCTTTGAATGTGATACGCCAACGCCGTCATGTAATTTTTTCAACACCCTATCTACTTGAGAGAATTGTGCGACAATCTCTTTCGTCGTCTTTCTAGGACTTGATGGGCGCCTTAGGGTTGCTACAAGTCGGGCTTCATGAGATTAGATACCACATAAAAGTGAGGAGTAGATCATCCGAACCATCGAAATCTTTACACATTTAGATTTTTTCGAAAACGGCTCTAACGATTTGAGCCAATATTAATAGTTGAGTTAAACTAAAAATGCTTAACATGACTGCATACCCAGTTTTTCGCTAAAAAGTCCAGAAACGACACTTTTGACAAACGATTTTCAAAAAAACGTATTTTTAAGATACTATCGTCCGTCGGTTTATCGGCCGAGCTTTTTAAGGCAGCGGGGGATGACTTGGTAGAGAGCATACACCAACTCGTTTCTAAAATTTGGTCAGAGGAAAGTATGCCTGATGAATGGAGCCTCAGCATTGTTTGCCCGATCCATAAGAAAGGAGACCCTCTAAACTGCGCCAACTATAGAGGCATCAGTCTCCTTAACATCGCTTACAAAATCCTGTCCTCCGTACTGTGTGAACGCCTGAAACCATTTGTCAACGAACTGATTGGACCCTATCAGTGCGGTTTTAGGCCCGGTAAGTCCACAACCGATCAAATATTCACACTACGACAGATCCTGGAGAAAACCCAAGAAGTCCAAATCGATACTCATCACCTATTTATCGATTTTAAAGCCGCATATGACAGCATTTATAGAGACGAGCTATACAGAGCCATGTCCAGTTTTGGCATTCCTGCCAAACTTGTCAGATTGTGCAGAATGACGATGGAGAACGCTCGCTGCTCCGTAAAGGTCGGAAACAGTCTCACCGAGACCTTTGATGTCAAAAAAGGATTTAGACAAGGTGATGCGCTGTCATGTGACTTTTTCAACATTTTCCAAAAGTCTGTGCACCTACTTGCAATCTTGCATACGCTGACGACATCGAGATCATTGGCAGAATACAACGAGCTGTCACTGGTGCGTTTGCAAGTATCAGTACAGAGGCGGCAAAAATGGGTTTAGTGGTGAATGAGGGCAAAACGAAATACATGCTGTCAACAAGAAGGGACACACAACATCGACGAATCGGACAGAACGTCAGGATAGACTTTGAGGTAGTTCGGGACTTTGTCTACCTCGGCTCCGCTATTAATTCTGAAAATGACATCACATCAGAAATCAAGCGAAGAATTACACTTGCCAACCGCTGTTACTTTGGCCTAAGAAGGCAATTGATTAGTAAGGCCTTGTCGAGAAACACCAAGGAGACTCTATATAAGACCCTCATCATCCCAGTCCTGCTTTATGGCGCAGAATCATGGACGTTGTCAAAAGCGGATGAAGATCTCCTGCGAACGCAAAATTCTTCGAGTGATTTTCGGTCCCGTTTGCGTTGACGGGCTTTGGAGGAGGAGATTTAACAGCGAACTCTACGAGCTGTACAGCGACATCGACTTGGTCAGAAAAGTACGTATCAGTCGACTAAGATGGCTAGGACATGTAGAGCGAATGGACACCAACGCTCCGGCCCGAAGAGTCTTCGATTCCAACCCGGAGGGACAACGCAGTAGAGGAAGACCTCGCCTTAGGTGGCGCGCACAAGTGGAAGGGGACCTCAACCAACTTGGAGTGCGCAACTGGAGGCAGTTAGCCAAAGATCGTGCTAACTGGAAAGGCGTGTTGGTTGAGGCCCAGGTCCACCCCGGACTGTAGCGCCATCTAAGTAAGTAAGTAAGTATCGTCCTTCTTAACTTGATAGCAAACTGGGTCCTTCGACATTCACCCAAATCTCTAATAATAGGGATTATGATAAAAATGTAACCTGCAGGTAATGCTTAAATCCATAGTAATACCTTTTGCTCAGTTTTGAGCTAAACAGTTGCAAAACAATTTTTTTTTAGCCATGAATGCGTCCTTTGATTTCCACCCAATCGCTTAAAATGGTACTTTAAAAACTGCTCATATCTCGAAAACGCCATTGTCGATTTGGATGAAAATTCAACTGCTAGGTAATGTTTATATCCTGAATACGCCGTATTCAGTTTTCAGCTAGCTAAACAGTTTAGTAACAGTGCTTTTCGAATCCAAATTTGTAACATTTGTCAGCATAATTTTACAAAAAACCTCTAACTATTTTGATCAAAATACATACAGAATATTTAAGACAACATAAGCATTCTAAACATGATCACGTACTCAGTTTTTCTCAGAAAACTCGAATATAACCGTTTTGTGAATATTTCTCAAAAATGACTACCAAATCCCGACCATTGAGACCACTATTTTTAAATAATCAAAAATGGGAATTCGAAATTCATCGCCTACGGCCGAGGCCGAACTGACACTTAAAGGAGGCAAAAGTGTCAGTTCGGCCTCGGGTGAAATTTGAAAGTAAGTAATAAAGTGTTGTAGTTAACATCTACGTATGTCTATGTTATGTAGCTAGTATGTATTTATTACTTTTTTAATTAACAAGGATTCAGTTACTAAGCCTGCGTACATCTTTAGTGGATATGATTTTAGAAGTAAAATTTGCTGAAATGACTCTGAGATTTATGCTGGAGCATTGTTCGAGTCATGAAATTATTATGATAGTGAAATTAAGTATATTTAATCTTTTAAATTTATATGTTCTATTTTTTCTTTATTTAATTTGTTTAGTCGAGGCACGATTAGGAGATGAGCAGTGCGGCTTTCGTCCCGGCAGAAGCACAACCGACCAGTTATTCACTCTCAGAATGGTACTTGAGAAGGCTTGGGAGTATGCTACACCTGTTTACGCTTGCTTCGTAGATTTGGAGAAAGCATATGACCGAGTCCCTCGAGGGAAACTCTGGAGTGTATTACAGGAGTATGGAATTGATGGTTATCTCTTGAGAGCCATTCAATCTCTTTAGACAAACTGTAAAAGCTGTGTTCGGGTAAACGGCGTTAAATCAATACCTTTCACCGTGGGCGTTGGACTTCGTCAGGGGTGCGTCTTGTCTCCTCTCCTTTTCATTACTTATATGGACTGGATGTCATTTGCTCTTCGCTGATGACTTGGTCATCCATGGATCCTCTCAGACTGAACTTCAGCGCGCACTCGATCGGTTTGTAAGCGTTTGTGTTGAAGCTGAGATGAAGGTAAACGTGAACAAATCTGAAGTGATGGTCGTCTCCAGAACGCCTGTTTAATGCACTCTGCATGTTAGTGGAGTCCCATTGAAACAGGTGGAGAAGTTTAAGTATCTCGGGGTCTTATTCACGAGTGATGGAAGGAGCAATGCCGAGTTTTCCTGTAGGATTGGTCAGGCTGGGTCAATTTTGAGACAGCTTGGTCATTCTGTTATTAGGAGGACTGTCAAAGCTAAGTTGTCAGTCTTTAATTCGGTGTTTGTTCCAACTCTCACCTATGGTCATGAGGTTTGGGTAATGACCGAAAGAATAAGATCGCAGATACAAGCTGCCGAAATGAGATTTCTCCGTAGTATTGCTGGTGTGACCCGTAGAGATCGCATCAGAAATACCAGAATACGTGAGGAACTCAATGTCGAGCAGCTACTTCTCCGGACGGAGCGATCCATGCTTCGGTGGTTTGGTCATGTTAAGCGTATGTCCCCGACCAGGATTCCACGACGTGCTATGGAATCCGTACCATCGGGTAGGCGTCCTCTAGGTAGACCAAGGATGAGATGGTTAGATCAAGTCCATAATCTCTCCTATACCCGTATGGGGATTGCCCTTGATGATTTAGAGTCGATGGCGGAGGATCGAGAGATATGGAGGGTACACTTGAGCAACCTACTCCCGCGACCCACTTAATGGACAAGCGGACCATTGAAAATGAAAAAAGATGTAATTTGTTTATATCGTAAAATTAGGTCAACAAGTGTGTTATTTTTTGTCGGTTTTATTGTTTCTAGTCTAATTTTGTTAGCTTTGTTCTTGTTTGTTTGTAATATTTGTGTCCGAGATGTTTATGTATGGTTTGAGGAGAGAATCATTGAGATCATTCGTCTATTCTATTTTCTGTTTCATTCAATTGTATGGATGATAGTAACATGATAGATGGCATGAACAATATAGACAACGGTCGTATTGTGCTTAATATTTTTGCAAACTATTGTTCTGTGTTGAAAGTTTGTCACATTAATGTGCAGACGAATTTAGAGAATTTTTTTCTTCACAGCAAGTAGACGTAATATGTGTTTCTGAAACGTGGTTGATTCCTAGAAGTGAAAACAATGATGGCGATAGTTATAAGCTTGTAGAACTTTTTGGCTACAAAATTCATCGGAGTGATAGATCCAGTAGGGGTGGTGGGGTAGCAATTTATTATAGGTGTTCGTTTAAGTGCGATATTATTAAAAAGAATGCGTCTTCAACCGGCATCGAGTTTTTGTTAGTTGAAATATCCGACAATAGCCAGAAATGCCTTGTTGGCTGTGTGTACGTTCCACATCGTGATACTGTTCTTACAGAATTAGAGACTGAATTGTCCTACTATAGTTTAATGTATCAAAACATAACAGGATTTTGCTGTAAGTTGTGGGCTTAGTATCAGACATAATTCTGTGCCTACGCATTACAGAGCTGGCTGCCGTCCTTCGCTCTTGGACTATTTTTTAGTATCTGACGAAAACGCAGTAATATTTAATAATCAATTTTCGGTGCCAGGCTTAAATTCTCCTCATGATTTAATTTTTCTAACCTACGATATCCATATAAATTTTCATCAGTCACCGAAAAAACTAAGATTCAGAAACTTCAAAAATATTAACCTAGATGCCTTGCATTGCGAAGCCTCAAATTACCCTTGGGACTTGTGTTGGACCCTTTCGGACGTAGACAATAAAGTTGTTTTGTTTGAATCTATGGTTACAGAGCTCTTCGATAAATATGTCCCAATGAAAGAAGTTTTAGTAAAAGATCCCAGACGCCCTTGGTTTTCTTTTGAAGTGAAAAAGCTTATGAGACTTCGTGACAAAGCTTATTATAGGTGGAAAACTTATCCTTCACCTGGAAATTGGACCTCATTTGTCAAATTAAGAAATGATACAACCGCCGAAGTACGTATGGAAACAACTCTTTTTCTGAAAATACCGACATTAGTCCAAATGCATTAAACAATTACTTTGCTTCTTCATCTTTGCCTACACCGGCTTTCTCTTCCAGTGTATCTGATCCAAATTTCTCATCTGATCTCATCTATAGTCGTCCAGAGTATTTGGGACCAAAATTTGTCTTTAAAACGGTTAATAGCATCGACGTTATTTTTGCTATCAGATCTGTTAAGTCCGTTGCTATAGGATTGGATGGAATATCGTTAAAATTTATTAAAATGATCCTCCCGTTTGTGATCGATACTCTTACGTACATATATAATAGCTGCTTAACCAGATCTTGCTTTCCCTCATCTTGGAAATTCGCCAAAATAACACCAATTGCTAAAAAATCAAATCCTTTAGAATGCTCTGATTTTCGGCCAATTAGCATTCTGTCTGGTTTATCAAAAGTCTTTGAGCTAATCATTAAAGGCCAATTACAAGAACACATCGACACCCACAACTTGATTAGTCCGAACCAATCCGCGTATTGAAAAGACCACAGCTGCACCACCGCGTTAATCAAAATAGTGGACGATATCCACTCTATTTCAAATAAATAAATAAATAAAATAAATAAATAAATAAATAAATAATTTTAATAAAGCGATATTTTCTTGAATAAAGGACTTTAATTATATGTTTAAAGTTGAGTGCTTCCGCTTCCCAAAAAGTCACGCTTCGTGCCTGCTTCAATCCTTCCCTTTGCCAAAGAACTTTTATAAGTGACCCAGTTAGGGGCTTGCCTTGGGCTTTGTTGGCATTGCCTACCACTTTCCACTTGTTTATAATTGGATTTACAATCCAATACCAATACCAATCCAATCTGTTTTACGAGGCTTACGAAAAAGACAGCTCAACTGACATCGAAAACTACACATCTTGGAAAATACTTCATCGACAACCTTGGCTGATACAAGCATAAGCTACCTCAACCGCTATATTTTTAACACCTATTGGCCGTTGGTACAGTCCATCAGTCCATCATGTGGTATCACAATGGGTCTTCTCTGGCCTAGTTCAAGGCTGCACTAGTTCCGGCCTGCTATACCCTAACCTAACCTTGGGTGACACCCAAGGCCTAGCTTCTCGCAACCATTCGTTTTGTGTGAGTTTCTATTTTTGGGACGAATGAAAGGGACCTACAATTTTATGCCGAGTCCGAACGGCTGAATTGAGAAGCTTTTTCATGACAGTCATACTCTCGGATGTTTGTCAGACGTTCGCGAGAGGTGGCGCAGTAGAAAAAACTTTAAGATGTAATTTGTGTTTTTCCGGGGATCGAACCTGGGATCCCTCGCACAGTAGTCCAGCACACTAACCACTGCGCTACTGCGCCCACCTTAAAAACTGAGTTCCGACAACAGACTTGGCTTTATCTCTATTTGCAGGCTTCCAGTATGAAGAAGGGAACCTAGTGCTTGGGGGTAATTTATAAAAGTGTTTTCTGGTCTCGAAGATGTCTTTGCTTTGACAATGAATGCTCTAATCTTTTCAGTTCTTATCCACCACCTGAAGTTGAAAAATCTGTGAGACTGCGCTTTAAAATCTGGTTGCTAGAATTGAATGCGCGCTCGATAGGAAAGAATACGCCATGGGCATTGGACTTTTGACTGCATGCGTGTAACTCTGCTAGACAACACGGGGCAGATGAGACATTGGTAGGTATTGTGGATCAGGGAATGATGATGATTATAGAAGTTTGGTGATAGATGCGGACTTTGGACGTCATGTTATAGGACAGGGGTAAACAAAGGCTGTCCATAAGGTGGTGTTCTGATGTCTCCCCTGCTATGGTGCATGCTAGTTGACTTTCTGTTGCATATCCTAAACGGTTCAAACGTCTACGCTCAGGCATACGCCGATCATTATTAGAGACTGTCTGTGCTAACGTGCAGATGGCCATAGATAAGGTCAATAAATGAGGAATGGGCTTTCGGTCAATCCATTGGAAACTGAGGTTGTTCTCTTCACGAGACAGAGGATTTTAACCTCCGGTCTGACTCAGCCAATGCTAAAAATCTCCACTATTCAGATCTCCGATGAAGCGATATATCTGGGAGTGATCCATCCAAGACGCTTTTAGTTCTCTGGCAGTGTAAGCGTGCTTTCGGTAAGACGTGGGTCTTATCACCCAAAAAGGTCATTTGGAACTATACGGCTGTGATAAGGCTTTTATCGTAATACGCGCTTTTGTGTCTTCGCCCGAGTGTTAGTTCTTTTATCGCAAAATCAGTGCGAAAACGGAAATTAAATTCAAACTGACTGCACAAGTTATGGCTCGTAAAACAGTCAATTACATTTTATGACAGTATTATTGATATTTACCAGCATTACGTACAGAGTTTATCGTATTGCACGAGATTGAAATGTGTTTATGCGACCTGTCAGCCTGTCGAAATGAATGCGATATGAGTTTTAGCCTTTCAGTTGGCTTTGAAGTAATGAGATGAATGGATCATTTTATTATCCTTTTAGGGATTTAGATGAAGATATTTATGATGCAAGTTGGATGCGCTTTTCATATCAACTGTTGCAGTGGGAGAGCGATAAAAAAATGACAGATGGAGTGCGAGCTGACATGAAATGACTGAGCAGAGGAAATCATTTCAGAGGAAAAAAGAGTTATGGAGAAAAATTCAGACGACATTTCCAAGTTCACACCTTTGGGGTGTCAAATGTTATCGTCGGTTGTTTGGTGGAGAGGGCTGTCGCGAGTGACTGCCTTCAGCACAAAACTCCAAAGAATGGTTTGTCTCGGCTGCGCGGGTGCTTCCGGAGTACTTCGGGCTCTGTTATAGATTCTCTGCTTGATTTACCTCCCCTTGATACTTTTATCGTGGGTGCTTCTACCAAAGCAATTTGCCATCTCTGGCGCGGTGATTTTTGGTATAATCCACATTTGAGTTTCAACCCTAGTTCCATGGATTGCATGGATATGCCATACCGTCGATGCAATGACACCGGAACTTCCGCTGTTGTGAGAATTTAGAGTCGACTTTCCTTGTGTTCAGGACTGGCTTTAGCCAGAGTCTGAGGCTCAGCCTGGTTTGGGAAGTAGTCGTATTTTCACGGATGGCTCCAAAACTAGTCCGGTGCTGGTGACTTCGTGGAAATCGACAACATTAGATTTCACCACTCGTTGGGCAAGCATGCGTCTGTTTTTTAAGCGGAGATCTATGCTATCCTGGATGCTGCCGAATATATTGTTACAATCAGAAAAAAACGACCCAAAATCAAGAATGTCAGTGTCATTTCAAGCCTGTTCGTTGACAAAAGTATGGTAATATCGGAAAATCGTTTTCCAAGTACAAAAATCTTATTTTGACCTCGTTTTTTCAAGACCAAAAAATGTTCTTTTGTGATTTTTAGTAAGCTTAAAATTCTTACTTCAATCCTGTTTCGGGATTGTTTTAAGTATGTTTGTTCTTATATTAAGAATATAAAGGCAACGTTTTGGACTATTGTCAACTTAAATTAAAGCTAAAACAAGACACAAAAAAAACTCCTTTTGTGATTTTTAGTAAGCTTATAAGAATAGGTCGCGAGGTCGGAGTATCTGCGTCTGTAGCGACAGTCAATCTTCGCTTAATGCCATGCTCAACCCTGTTGCCTGTTCCAAAATTGTTCCGGAATGCAAGAACTCTTTGAACACTTTGACTCTTGTCTGGGTTCCAGCGGTTAAGGCTCAGAGAATAATTTCTCAGGACCAGAATCTGTGCTGGGTTTTCCCGTGTCCTCGTTCATTGACGATTGGGTAGGATGTGGGCAGACTAAACGCATGCTCCCGAAAGTCAGTAAGAAGACTGCGGCATTCCTGCTGTCTCTCAGTAGAAATGACTGCCGAAAATTTATTGGCGTTCTTACGGGGCATTTCGCTTTCGCTAAACATCTTAGCGTGCTGGGCTTGAGTGATACCACTGTCTGCGACGCTTGTGGAGACTGCGATGATACTTTAGATAATTTCCTTTGTTATTGTGCTGCCTTTGCTCGGATCAGATGGCAGATTTTTGACGCTGATACTATAAGCTTCTCGTCGCTGAAGTGCATTCTCGGTCGAAGAAATTCCAGTTAAATAGGTAAAACTGGATTTACTTCCTGGCAGTACAATGGATCAGTAGCGTCTGAGTTCTCCAGCTCAAGCGATATGTTTCCTAGTTTCAAGGAGGCATTTCATCATTCATCTGCAGGTAGACGATGACTAAAAATAGATTCGTAAAAACTATACGTTAATTCATTATAGAACTTTAGCAAATTCCGTTTGGCCCATGTGGTTGTTGTTACCTGAAGCTGGGCTGTAGAATTTGTCTTTATGTCAGTGAAATACAAAATTCCAACCATTCAAAGCCTAACCTCTTCGCACCCTTGATCTACTGAGAATTTTCATTCCTAAGCTTTCGTCGTTTAGTCGAAATGGAATACCATAAGTAAACAGACGTAAACAGATGTAAACAGATGTGGTAACGGCAGTGTTAGAACACACGACTTTCATAATAGCACACGAATATTTGATAAAGCAAAAAAAATTCGCAAAGTTTTGAGTGACGTTTCTACCGACGGACTTTGGAGAAGAAGGTTTTAACATAAACCTTTGCCCAGCATCGGTGCGTGGGGCTCTTGGGTTGTCAAAAAAGGCATCATTCAATGAGACTAGGAGTTTGGCATAAGGACAAGTAGAAAGCAAGAATCACTTAATTTAATTATTCTTTAGCCGTCGGCAATCTGATTTCAGTGAGTTTTCAATTCATACTCTTTGAGCCTTAACAATAATCATTCTTAACCTTCAAATTGTATATATTGGCAGTCACAATAGATAATTTTATGGAAATGTTCGCCATTATGAGTTCGTAATGGTATTAGTGTACAGTTAAGAATTCCAAAAGGTATTTCATTAAACGAGTGACACAAAGAGTCCAAATGTGTGAAAGTTTTCCGATAACCTAGTCACACTAGTACAATTTTGTAATAGCAACTTTGCACCTATAAAAAGGGGAAACGTAAGCTTCATTAAAGGTCTGAATGCGATGACCACAGATTAGGCAAAATTGCAATTTCCCATAAGTGCGCAACACAACCTCCTGGACAACGTTTTTCTTAGAGCATCTTTTAACCAAGGATTGGTGGAGATTAGCCGATAAATACAACATTGATCTCAACAAGCGAAATAATATAATATGCTCCTGTGTTTGACTACGATATCGAGATGGATGAAATCACTGGTGCTATTGAATCTGTAAAGTAAATAGAAAGGTTCCCATTCCCTCACCTTTAGGGGTAAAATGATTTCCCTTACTGAAAAAAGGAGGTCTAATGTTGTAACCAACTACAGAGATTTGTCGTTCGTAGGCAATAGGTATACAAACGATGATATTTTGGTTCTGCTTTTGGACCTTATTCATTTGATTCCATCAAATCGAAAAAGTTATATCGGCTAAATGGCCGCGCCGGCCAGAATTGATAACCCTTTTTGCCCGATTTATCGTATTTTCCATCACTCTTGTCAGAAATTCCAGCGATAGATCCTCGCATTCGGGACGGATGTTCTTCTTGAGGGCTTTAAGAGCCTGAGGTTTGTTGTCGAACACTCGTGACTTGAAAAAACCCCACAAAAATAAGCCTGAAACGGTTAAATCTATAGCGATAAATTAATCGCCAAAAGTTGTCTCCCTAGTGGTAGAGATTCAGGAAATCTTGAGCGTAGGTTAGGTACACGCGGTCAGCACTTAGCACCTTATGTACTGTCTGCATTTTGTAAGGGAACATCTTATACAGTCTTCCACAAAAATTCTTTGTAAAGGCCTTCGATTCGAAAACCACCTATCAATATACAAAAGAGGTAACACTCCAACCTTTATCTTACCTAGGACGGATAGTTTTAATGGTTGGGAGGACGTTAAAAATATAACACTCGGCCAAAACAAAAATAATACGAAAGTAGGAAATCGGAGAGTATCCAACCTGAAATCTTTTTCAGACCACAAATGGATACTCTTCGGTGTAGATCTCGAGATCGAGAAACCAAAACCCTACAGAAACCCCAAAACAAAAAATCAGTTATTAAAAACAAATTGCGTAAATTTCCACATCAAATGATTTCCTCGGATCTCAGAACTCGACACAAAAGTACAGACTTTCGGAAAAGGTTTTAGCACAGCTTACAAAGTCTCGTGTCCGTGGTGGAACAAGGAACTCTGAAGCCTGAGAAGGATGACCAGAGAGACTTTTAATATCTGCCACAGGTGCAAATAGTGGCAGCCCTACCGGGACATATACAATCGATCTATCAGAGTGGCCAAAAAGCAGTCATGGATGGATTACTGGCCAATCAATCGAAACTTTAAAGGACTCTGCAAGATTCAGTAAAATACTGTCCAAAGAATACTCCAACCCATCTCTTCGAATGAAACGTGGACTGAGTCAACGGCAGAACCTCTATAGAGCTCTTACTAAATACCCACATTTCCAGGGTGCAAAGACAACGTTCCAGAGTGTAGCAAGTCACAACCAGCGCCCGGGAAAATATAACATCCATTATCACTGAGCAGAAAATCTTGTGGGCCATTAACAGTTTTGCTCCACAAATCGCCGGGCCTAAAGGTAGTCGGACGATATGGTGATATACTGGAAAATTTTCTCTCTGATGTGATTAGCGAAATTCTGGAGAATGCTCTGTCGAAGGTTAGCAGCACCTTGGCCTGTGATCTTGGTGTAAATCACCAAGACCAAAATACCCGACTTTACACTACCTCGTCTAAACGGTCAACCGCTCTCATTATCGGCTATCGGCGTTAGGCAATAACGCCCAAGGAAATGGCGCCCAAATCGATTTGAAAATAACGGCCGAAATAATTAACAGTTTAATACCCCCCTGCTTGGGGTTACTGTCAGATTTGGAGTATATGTGAAATTGGATATATTGAAATAGAATTTCAATATTTTAGGTTTTTTTTTGGGCGCCTCGTTCTGTCAAAATCAATTGAAAACCTTCGTCATGTAATAAATTCAGACCAACCAAAAGACAGACGGACTTACTTAAGCTAGTAATTCAAACGTGTTTTCATTTATTAATTTTAGTTTTTGTAAACATGTCAAATGTCATTTTTTGACACTTACATGAAGTTTATCGATAATATTCAAAAACTTGTATTGGCTGCACTTTTCTTTATCCCTGCGATGCTGCGAGCTCCTATTCCGGTTAAGCCCTTAGGTTAGGTTAGGTTAGTTGATTGGTAAGACAGGAGAAACCTGTACGTGCCATACTTAGATCAATGTAGATCCGTTGTGATGCCCTAGGGGTTTTTGACCCCCACACACTAGAAATCTATGAAAAACCTACGGATTGGTAAACCAACTCACTTTATTTAAAAATGTAAGTCTGATGGGGTGCGTGAACTTAGCACCCCACATTAAAAAAAATAAAAAATAAAATACTAAATGAACAGAACTTTTCAAAATTTTTATCAGGAACTCTAGAACTCTTGTCCAGCTATCCAGAACTCTAAAAAAATTTATAGTTTTTTAACTTTGGGGTGCTAAGTTCACGCACCCAGTCTGATGTCATTAAGGGTCTTATCTGAAAGTTCTTCTTAAACCTCGAAGAAGTAACTACCAAGGATTTTATTTTTTTATGTGGCAGAGCGTTGGGCAGTGACACAGAAAGTGTGTGGTGTCCGCTTGCACCTTCTTATCACCGCATCCTCTGCACAGGTCATCTGTACTGATTCCTATTTTCTTGGTATGGTATTTCAGCATTTTGTGTCTGGTGATACTACCTCTGATCGAGGACAATGGTTTGTTGTTAAATTTTAAGATTTTTTTCAGTTTTCTCTTTCTTGTAGATTGGCCACATTTTCCTGATGGTTATGCCACAGGAGTCGAGCTTGCTCCATCTTTCATTTGTCGCCATTTTTGTATTTTGTTGCCAATCGTCTCAGACAGACGACAGACAGACAGGGGGGAATCATTACTGTAGTGTCATGTCGACCTGGTTTAAAGGTGCTAGTACACGATATGAAGCACGCCTCATATATATGTAGCACTGACGTCATTTTGACGTCAGCGAATGGTCCCAATGGGTACATGCCGTGTACAAGCTCTCTTTGTGCACTCTCTATTGACGTCAGAGCCACATATATATGAGGCGTGCTACATATCGTGTACTGGCACCTTAATTCAAGGAAGAACCCTTTTCTTGCCAGCTCATCAGCTTTATCATTTCCGGACACATACATAGTCTCACGTTGTGCTGCGCGAATTAAAACACTTGTTTCTTACTTTTAAAATTAAACAATATTTATTTGGAACTATGTCCTTTATTATTGAAATACTTTTTACTAATTCTAAAAGGAGCTTAAGGCTACTATGTAGTTACAATAAGACTATCGATAAATTCATCATACAGTCGTATTTATATATTTTTCTTATCTATCTACAAGGAGACCCAAGCGTACAATCGTCTTGCTTGATAATGAAGAAGAGATAATATTCCAACATTGTATACAAACGATATTATCTCTTGTACATATGTTATCATTGTAGCGTTGTGTGCAAGACTGTACTAGAGGCTAAAGATATCATTGAATACAAATAATGTTATCTTTTTTCTCAATATGTTTTGCTATGGATACTTAACTCCCCCCCTTGTTAAACGAAATCGTCCCGATTTTTCGACGCTATTTTTAACATTTCTCTTTCATAAGTTTTGTTATATGCGTCAATCTTTTTTTGTTTTTGACGATCTGTTATACATTGTATAGTTTTTATCATTACGTACGTAAATGCTAGAATAACAATCAGTGTTACAATTGTGTATATAGTTGATAATATCGGTTTTTCTTCAAAAGGAATAATTAGTTTTTTTAAAGTATCTATGTTATCGAATTTGTACATTGTATCTTCTTTAATTATTTGGTCGATGTAAGACTCTGAATTATGATTTCTTAATATAACTTCTTTAATTTGCTTATGCATGTTTTTGTATATTTTATCGTCTAGATTTATAGTATTTTCATAAGTAACTAAGTTTATACCATTAATTGTTTGATTATTTAACTTATGCTTACCGCTTAATAACATAACACCGGATTCAATTTCTAAGTCGTAATCGTATTCTTGTTTAATGTTGCATTTTGAAGTTATATTCTTTAAAAGTGGAATAAGACAATTTTCTTCTTCAAAGTTAATTTCACAAATGTTTTTACTTAGATGATTTTGACAATTTCTTGTTCTTAAATAAGTTTGGTTACATAAGGCAATTGTTTTATCTGTAATGATTTTTCCATGTTTTGAATTTAAAGGTGTTACTTTATACAATTTACATGATTTAATTAGAACTGGATATTTATATATTGTGATGAAGAATTCATCAGTTCTAGCTAAAAATATTTTAGAGTACTCAAGTATATTTATTATGGGTACTTGAATTATTTCATGTTGAATAATATTTTTAATGTCATCTAAGTCTAGGCTTTCTGATAAATATTCATTATTTTTTGCTGCATTAATTGTTCTGGTCAATAATAATAATTGTTCGTACACTTGTTCTATTACTAAATGTTCTTTAAGGCTCTGACCTTCGAATTGTTGCAAAATTTGTTCAAATCTAGAATTTATAGTTTTTTGTTTATTATTGTTTTCTATGAGATTATTTATACTCGTTTCTATGTTAACTAAGTCATAATGGTCAGGATTACCAAACACATATTTGAAAGCTGTTCCTAAAAAGTTAATTGATCTAGTATGCCTAGTATGTTCTTGTAATTGGTCTGCTAAATTCTTAATTTTACTTAACCAAATTTTTTCTTCCTGTGTAGGTTGATATTTACTAGTTACGATATTTACGTAAGGTTGAAATATCGAAGTCAGGTTGGTGGCATGTAACAAATAAGTTTGTTCTTTGAATAAATACACGTCATCTGTTTGTGTAAGTATAAACTTCTTGTTTAGTATCTCAGTTATTTGAACGTTTCCTTGCCCTTCTTGACTCTGTACAATTCCTAGTAATGTTAGGAATATTAATATTTTCGTCATCTGAAAAATGATAATTCTTTATGTTATCCTTGTGAATTTTTATTCCTTCTTTAGAGATTACCGTGTCTCCTTTATCTTCTTCTACTATTCTTGTTATGTATCTAGCGTTAGATTTCTTTCTAAGACCTGTGATTCTTACCATTATCTTATCTCCTTTTTTATACTCTCTGTGTCGAGTTCCTTTATTTAGACGTTCGATCACTTTTTTGGATGCTGAGTTTAGTTTATTTATTATAATTTCACTATTTCTATATTTATTTTGATTAAAGAAAATGTCTCTAGGTTTCAAACCGGTAACTGAGTGTATAGAATTATTTAATTCACGCACTGTTCTAAATATTTCTTCGATAAGTCTTGTTTTATTCTGAATTGTGAATATTCTAGACAGTTCAGTTATTGTACCGTTTACACGTTCTACCTGACCGTTAGCTGTCGATCTGTATACTGGAGTTTCTACTTTAGTTATGTTGTATTTCAAACACATTTGGTTCACCATTTCTGTTTTGAATCCCTTCTCGTTATCTGTCATGAGTCGTTCACATTTTGGGAAATAATTAGATAAGACCTCTTCCATAACGTCGTACAGTCTGTTTCGAGTTTCGATTTCCCGAAGGATTGTATATTTAGAATACTTATCTACTGTTACAAGGAAAGTATACTTGTCGTTGAAGTATATGTCCATATGAATGTGTGTTCCCACATGTGTTGGTATTTCTGAATTATTCAGAGGTTCTCTGATAGGTTTTCTTTCATATTTTCCAAATAGACATGCTATGCATTTTTTGTTGAAACTCTTTGCTTGTTTATTTAGATCGGGCCAGTAATATTTCTCTGAGATTTCTTGTATATTGTTACGTAACCCTCGGTGTGCTCTTTCATGAGTTACCCTTACAAGTTTTAGTTGTTCCTCCAAATTTGTCACGTCTTGAAGTTTTCTTGGTGTGAATATAAATCTTACTAGTGGGAATTCTTTTTTTATGTTTTCACCATATTTGTATATGTTTTCAAATTTCGTATGCAAAGCTACAATCTTTTGGGGTTGTATAACTTCTTTCATCTGCCTTAGTAAAGAGTCTTTGTCCTTAAACTTTATTATGAGTCTTATTTTGTTACCAAAATAGATTTGTGTTTCGATATTATTTGTTATATCTTCAATAAGTTCGAACTGTGCAGTGTATGCATTAAAAGGCTGATTCACAGTTTTTATTATATCATTAGAAGAACTTTCAGCTGAATGTGCTGTTTCTATGGTAGAAGTATTTATGCGTTGACGTGATAATGCGTCAGCTACAAGATTTAGGTTTCCTGGTTTATAAACTAATTTTGCTCCAAAGTCTTCAATGATTCCCTTCCAACGTTTCAGCTTTGTGTTGGGATTTTTTTCTGATACAGAATATATAAGGCTCTGGTGATCGGTATATATGGTTAAGTCTGCTATACCATATATGTAGTTTCTGAGTTTTTGTAAGGACCATATGATCGCTAATAGCTCTTTCTCGTTTGTGCTATAGTTCTCTTCTGTCTTACTCAGTGTTCTTGACAAGAAGTGTATAGGTTGCTTATTCTGACTTAGTACGGCTCCAATAGCTATGTTGGATGCATCAGTAGTAAGCTCGAATGGTTTACTATAATCCGGTTGAAAAAGTTCGACTTGTTCTTTCAAATAATTTTTTAAAATTCTAATCGCTTCTAATGCTGAATCATTCAGATTTAACTTAATATTTTTACTTTGTTTTTTGTTTACTTTACCGTTATCTCCTCGTAAATATAATGTCAGGGGCTTGGCTATGCTTGCGTATCCCTTTATAAACTTACGATAGTAACCTGTAAGACCTAAAAATCCTCTCAAATCCTTTACCGTTTGTGGGACTGGAAAATTTTCTATAGCTGCTATTTTCTCAGGGTTCGTAGTGATTCTACCATGTCTGATTATGTGACCTAAGTATTCTACTTCTTCTTGAAAAAACTTACTTTTCTCATCAGATATTTTTAATGTGGCTTTATTGAGTACGTCGAATACTTGACTTATGTGCTGTATATGTTCTTCCTCAGATGAAGAATATATCAATACGTCATCAATGTAAACGTGTACGAATTTACCTACAAAGTCTCTCAAAATGTCGTCCACGCATCTCTGAAATATGCTTGGTGCATTTTTGAGCCCGAAAGGCATTCGTTTAAATTGATATTTTGCGCCATTTATAGCAAAAGCTGTTTTTTCTTTATCATCTGTTTTGATTTTAATTTGGTGGAAACCTGACTCCAAATCTAACGTTGTAAAGTACTTGGCTTTACCTAAATTTTGAATTGTCATGTTGACATCCGGAATGGGGTATCTGTCTGTTACAGTGTGAGCGTTAAGTTTTTGGAAATCAACAACCATGCGCCGTTTTGGTTTTCCTTTTTCGTCCAAACCTTTTTTAGGTACTGTCCATATGGGACTGTTATAAGGACTATGGCTTTTTTCTATTATATCGTCATGTAAGAGTTTCTGTATTTCTTTGTTTACGAATTCGTTATCTGCTATGGGATATGGATATTGTTTAACATAAACCGGATTATCATTGGTCGTCCTAATGCTTGCTTCTATAGTATCTGTAAAGGGTAACGGTCCTATGCTGTTATTAATCTTCATCAGTCTATCTATGTCTGCTTTATAAATATTATTTTCCCCAATTATGTAATTAATTTTCTGAATAGATTCGACACTGCTTATGGTAGTTAGAGTCATATTACTGAAATTTATTTCCGCGTTTAGAACTTTAAGTCCTTCATATCCTAATATCATATCAAAAGACTGAATATCCTCTAATTCAAAAAATGTTATATTTTTCTTTAATATCCTAACTACTTTCTTTGTATCTACCATAGAATAACCATGCATTGTTTTTATTTTTATAGGTTTAATTTTAATTTTTTCGCTAGAATCGCATTTTCTATTAATGTAATTATGGGTTGCACCAGTATCAATAAGAATTTTGTAAATTTTCTTATGAATAGTACTAGTTAAATTTAAGCAGGGCAACCCGTCTACTAGTTTAAATGATCTATTCTTATGTTATTATTTACCATACATTCCGTTTCATCTGCTTCTGCATATGTACTGCTGGCATCGTCTCTGCGTTGTTGTCGGGAGTTATTTACTCTCTGCTGCTTGAAGTTCTGCTGATAAGATCGTTGCGGTCTGTTGTGTGTGTTGAAACTCCCGCTGTGTTCACGTTTCGCTGGTGGATTATATACATCGGGTTTGCATTGATTCCAATTTTGTCGCTGTGCATGTACAATTTGTCTCGAGTTTATCTCCATCGGCTGTGGTCCTTGATTGTGTTGCTGCATATTATCGTATTGCTTCTGGGGTTGATAATTCGTTGTTTGGCTCGAATAATTTGGTCTTCTTTCGTTTCTGCGTTCATGTGGCATATTTTTGTGGTGCTTATCTTGAGTGAGATGTAAATGCCTGTGCACATTATCATGTTCTATTCTGCGAGCAATTGCGAATGCGTGTTCTAGATCATTTATTGTAGCTGAATATAATGATCCTCTTGTAAAGTTGTCACTCATACCATCAATGAATATACGAACTGCGTCGTCGTTAGCATTTTTAATTAGTCTGTCGATTATATTCGGCGGATCACCTGACATAGTGATTTTTGATATTATTAAATTGAGATTTTTATTTATCTCGTCGTGGTATTCAGACAGTGTGCTTCTTTTTTGCGTGATGGCTTTCATCATGTCTTGTAGCACGTATAGAGGTTCTTGATTAGAGTACGTATAATCTAATCTGTTACGTATCGCCTCAAAATTAAAAATTGTGTTATAATTAGTTAACACATTCGCGGCTGCATCCTGTATTTTACTTTTTACTATAGTCAATGCTGCTGCGTACTTACTGTGTGTTTTGAAGTTTTTAATGCTGTCCATTAATCTGGATGCTTCTTCGCGCCACGACCGATAATTTGATTGATCGCCGTTGAAAATAGGTAGGCTTTTAAATGCGTCTAACTGTATTTCACTACCATCTGTATATGTGGTTCTTATTTCCTCTAGCACAGGTATGTTTGGTACTATGCCTAATCCAGATTTTACTTCATTTAGTTTTGTTTCTAAATTAGTGTTTATTTGATTTTGGTTAGTTATTATTGCTGCTAACCTTGCATTCTCTGTGCGTGTGTGCTCTAGGGTTTGTGTTACTGTGTTGCACCTGGTTTCTAAAGCTTCTAATCTTGCCATTAATACTGCGAGTTGTTCCATTTTGAACTCGTGTCTGTTGTCGTCGAATTTGTGTGTTTTTTTCCTCCACATATACACTTTCACTGAATTGCTTAGCTGCTTCGTATGAAGAAGCTATATTTGTACCTGCTATGCTAGGTAATTCTTGTAACCGGTAACGCGAGTGTTCTGTTTATACTAGATTTCACTACTTGTTCCCGAGGTCCGCTCGATTGAAGTTAAAAAGTATATTTAACCTCCTGGCAGGATCGCCAATTAAAACACTTGTTTCTTACTTTTAAAATTAAACAATATTTATTTGGAACTATGTCCTTTATTATTGAAATACTTTTTACTAATTCTAAAAGGAGCTTAAGGCTACTATGTAGTTACAATAAGACTATCGATAAATTCATCATACAGTCGTATTTATATATTTTTCTTATCTATCTACAAGGAGACCCAAGCGTACAATCGTCTTGCTTGATAATGAAGAAGAGATAATATTCCAACATTGTATACAAACGATATTATCTCTTGTACATATGTTATCATTGTAGCGTTGTGTGCAAGACTGTACTAGAGGCTAAAGATATCATTGAATACAAATAATGTTATCTTTTTTCTCAATATGTTTTGCTATGGATACTTAACTCGCGCCAGAAACACGTAGCTCTTCGCCGCGATTTACAAGCTCTTAACTCAACGCTAGAGGTCACTTTTATTGCCCCTTGACTGTCAATGGAAAAGGTAATATCTACATGAGGTATTGCCACCATTACAACAACCTGTTTCGCAACAGTTGACACTGCCAGTAGCTTGGAATACGCTGCTGTAATCAGGAAGCCTGATTGAACGAAATAGTCCGAGTCCGAGACGTTCCGAGTAGAAAACCACGCCAAATTTCCATCTTTGATGAATGTTGGTTGATCTTCATTCCATTCGTCCCTGCTGGGAAAACACGTGGAAAAGGTCTTGTGAAATCTAGCCGGGAGTAGTGTAGTCCGTGCATACATTATTGCCCTTGCATTTGTTCAGAACTGGTGAATGTCCCGTCAGGCTGTGTTTCCAATTTTTAGTCCGGCTTAACCGAAGGACGCTGTTTGCACTAGATTCCTATACAAAGAGTTCTAGGGGCTTAAGATTGAGCCCCCCTGCCGTGGGGCTGTCTCTCATTGCCCCCGTGGTATGCCAATGCAGGCCATTCTTTAAATTTTTCTCATGGTTTTAAGGTTGTTGGACTTTCGCAGTATCGGCCTTACAACCGCTGTGTAAAGCCTCATGACTATTTTACGATTAGGACCCCATGTTCTTCCGAATATTCTATTACAGGCTTAGAATGCTGTCATTAAACCTTTTTGGTTCTTTCTTTAATGTTGAGATTCCAGTCTAATTTTTGATCTAGGATAACTGCCTAGCTGTAGGGAGTTTGTTTCCAAATATTTACGAGGAAGGAGAATCACATCAAACCAAGAATTTTGGCATCTAACTCATTAAAATTGGCCACACACTGAGATGACCAAAACGGCCTTCAAATTGAATCTCCAATTGACACAATGGCCACAATGCAATAAAACTGATAGACAGTAGGTTGAGCGCCAAGTAAATATTGCGAAACAGGTTAAAGCCGAACTAACTAAAGTTGCAATTCGACAGTATTTCTAGCATCTGTAAGCTGACGTATGGCTTTCAAATTTGATGCCTATCTCGATTGGATTCCTTTCAGAAGGCATTTCTATTAACTGAACAATAATTTGCTTACCACAAATACGAAAATATTCATTTTTGTTGTTTATTTGTTCATTTAACTGTTAACAAACTTCAAATCGATCGAATGGTAATGTGCGATTTCATATTGGATAAGATTAGATTTGAAAAAGTTTAGAAAATTCCTATTAAATCAAAATTTTGGTCATTATTTTATTGGCCACTGTTCCTGTTGAAGGATTTCTATTCGAATTCACTCAATTCAGTCGAAAATAATTTTCTCATTCTTCTAATGAATTCAGCGGTTAAATTTTTACAACTCATGCTCTCTCACTTCTCAATTTAAAGTCACTCACTCATAAAATGTAAGGAATGCCATTCGACAAGCGAAACATTTACCACGTTTACATATCGGATTGTCGCTGTTTGAACTCGGGTTCAATTGAATTTGAGCTATTAACTAGTAGATTTGAGTTTCATAGAAATTGTGTTCATTCAAATGAGTAGTATAGTCGAGTTGATACTGAAGTTCATTCAAAGTGAACTAGATGCATTTTTTATTTTAATTGAAAACTAGGGGGAATTGGCGATGATGTAATTTTAATTTCAAAAATTTATACGAGTTCCATCTTCTAAGGGTCAAATGGATGCGTTCAGAAAGAGTGTATTTTCTGACAGGTGATATCTAAAGAGTCTTTCATTAAGGCCGTGCAAAAATTGAGGGGTATAATTATTTTTAGACATAATCGTAGCGAGTAATCTGTCAAAAATTATCATTTTGGCCTTAGATAGACAATCGCAAAAAATACATCTGCCAAAAGGTAAAACTAACGTGCCAAAGCTACAAGAAACGAAAAGAGACCCGTAGAGATAGACGAGCAAGGAAATCTTATAAATAGTAAAGTAACAGTTGGTTAGGTGTTGAGGAAATAGAAAGACCACTTCTGCAAAATTGTTAAACGACGAAGACGCGACGTTTTCGTCCACTCTATCGAAATAAAGTGAGGATAGCGATATTTGAACTCAAGTCAAAACCAGATGACCCGCCGTCCGATTATTGAGACCATCGTTTGTCTGGTTCACAAAAAAAAAAGAATACCCTACGTCAACGAATTGGACAGAACTTCACAATCTTTAGCAACGTTTGCGACAATTCTGAGTACAGGTTGGTCCATCTAGTGGTTTCTTTTTAAATCAAAAGTTATTTTGACACTGACAGCTGTTTCCCGGTCGAAATCTTGAAAGAAATTCCGTATCATACGAAATGAGTCGCTTTACGCTTGAAGAACGTTGGGAAAATTATTGAAAACTTATTTTCAAATTGGCCCAAACAGTGTTTTTTTTTAGAAAAGAAGTTTTGGCCGAAATGAAGCACCCTGAAACCTGCTGTATACGCAAGTTTGTGGGAAAATATTGTTAGACTTGTAAGCTAGTGGACAATACTCACAGTCCCCGTCGTCATAGCCGAGAGAGACTCAATTCACGAACACCAACTCGCCATCGATCTCAACAGTTCAATATTTCACTTGCCTGAGGAGAATTTTGTTCAAAGATCTCTGATTATTCACTTACGAGGTCCAATTGACTCAGCAATTGAAGGCGCACGACCATCTGCTGGCGTCCTCTAGGTAGACCCAGGATGAGATGGTTAGATCAAGTCAATAATCTCTCCTCTACCCCTATGGGGATTGCCCTTGATAATTTAAGAGTCGATGGCGGAGAATGGAGAGCTATGTAGGGTCCAACCTACACCCGCGACCATTGAAAATGAATGAATGAATGAACGACCATCCGCTTCACAGTTTGGGCCTTAGAGCAGCTTGAATTGGACAACGATTTTGGGCAAAAAATCATCTTTTCTAACGAGGCGCATTTTCAACAAACAAACAAAATTGCTGCATCTGGGGCTCGGAAAACCCACACTTTATTTTCGAGAAACCAATGCATTCAAAGGGAGTGACAGTTTGGTGCGAATTGTGGAGTGGTGGCATCATTGGACCGTTTTTTCTCAAAAATGAGGCTGGGAACAACGGTTCGGTGCCTTGTTAAACGACTTTTTTTTTACTTTAAAAAAAGACATGGAATTGGACGATCTCTGGTTCATGCGGGAGGGCGCTCCATGACACAGCCCATGCCACAATCGATCTTTTCAACAAATCGTGTTATCAGCCGTCTTAGGCGATGTCAATTGGCCGCCTCGGAGCTGGCTGCAATTTGACCCCGTTGGACTTGTTTTTGTTGGGAAACCTGAAGGACCGATGTTATGCCAACAATCCGGAAAGGATTCAAGCACTTAAGGGCAATATCATCCAAGCAATCCCTGGGCCACAGCCCGAAACCATTAACAAGGTTTTGGAAAATTGGAGTGACAGAATGCGCTACTGTGAAGCCACTTGAACGACACGTTGTGCTCCATAATTAATGGGAATATTTGCTCTTCCTAATAAAGCCATAATACATGGAAAAAAATTTAATTTTGTTCATTTTATTGCATTTTTAAAAAGAAACTTGTATTTGGCCCACCATTTAATTGATAAAAAAAAATTAAAATATTTTTTTTTTAATATTCTCTTAAATACCCTAAATAAATGGTAAATGGTCTTGTGATGCTTGTGGATTTGTTCAGAATTGGTGCATGTCCCGTCAGGCTGTGTTGCCAGTTTTTGGTCTGGCTTAACCGAAGGGCGCAGTATGCAGTAGATCCCCGTACCAAGAGGTCTAGGGGTTTAAGATTGAATATGGACTCAAGCCCTGCCGTGGGGCTGTTTCTCACTACTCTAAGTCTGAATCGCCCTTATTCTCGTTGACGTTTGTCGTATGCAAAAACGATATTCAGATTTTTTTCCAAACTTTTCTAAAAGATTTTGCTACGTTTTCTTTGTGTTTCTGTAATTTCAAAACAGTTTTTCTTCAAAAAGTTACAAGCACTGACTTAAACCTGCAATGAAATATTTACGACAAACGCCAACGGTAAATAAGTCGTCCTTTACTTTTCCTCCAACACTGTTTTTAGTAAACGTTTTCAATTCAGCTTCGTTTTTTGAAAAATGCTCACAACATCAAGTCAGTTGCAGTTCTGTTCTGGTAACGCTGCAATTTCATTCAGCACCAAATTCATCAAGAGTTGAGTGGACTTATGGAATATTGAAACCACTCCGAATTGACTTAGCTCTGTAAATGACGTCTCTGTCTGTTTGGTCTCTGTTGTTCTCTGTCTCACGGCCTTTAAAAATCCCCACAAAACTCAATTTCGAGTTCATTCTGTTTCGATTCCAGTTCACTGATCAGTTCGAGTGAATCTTTCCATTAAACTTCACTCAAAATTTATTCAGCAATGAGAAAGCACAGAGAGAGAGAGAGGCCGAGCCAAAGTGAAGCAAGAGCAAGAACCAAACGATGATTCCATTTTGAAATCAGATGTGATTTAGATACCGTTAAGAACGGTTTGTTGTGTCGTTGTCGCGTGCGTGAGAGCAAAATATTAGTCTTCTTTCATATTGAAGTTCTTCTATTATTATTATTATTTTTTTTCCTGTGGTGTGTTCATACTAAACACACACACACAACGGCGTGTGTGCGCGTGTGCGGGGTGTATGCTTCTGTATGCCTGAAGAACACAGTTCCCGGAAGAACACAAAAGGCACATCAAAAAAAAGACCTGCAACTTGCAACACACAAAATTATGTGCAATGGTAAACAAACGTCAAAAACAACATAATTTCTGTTTTTCACCTCCATCAATGCAAATTCAACTGGACAATTATTCAAGGAGAGAAATCGCCAAGGAATAAAATCAAAAAGAAAATCATCTTTCAACACACAAAAAGGAAGTGTTGTGTGAATGCCTTTCTCTCTTTTATTTTTTCCAACAATTTTTTTCGGCTGTGTGTAGTCTGTAGTGCTTGGTGTGAATGTGAATGTGGCTGTGTGTAAACTAAACTAAATCAAAATCTCAAAAGGAATTCAGTTTTTAATTAACAAAAAAAAAATGCAACCAACTTTGCCGCATTCGAGGAGATAGGAGAATTGGAGAATCCTTCAAAATCTGATTTATCCATAAACAAAAAGAAAAGTTTAAACAAATTGCTCTCCCTCTCTCTCTCTCTTACACACAAACATTGAAAAGGAAAAACGATTTTGCTATGTTGTGTGTCGGCTGCAACTATATCGCTCTCTGTCATTTATTTGGCTCGTTTCTTTAAAATCAAAAAAATTTTATATAAAATATCCTCGCCGCGCCGTCGTGTTTGTGTGTGTCGCATAGTCGAGTGCTCGAGTGGTTTTTCGAGTTAAATCAAAAAATAAGTGTTTATTCTGTTTTCTTCTTCTTCTTCGTTTTGGTGTGTGTTGTTTTAATTGCTTTGTCGTCCTCCACAAGAAATAATAAAAAAATGATCCAAGAGCTTATTTATTTTTGTGTATATTGAAAAATATGTAATTTTGGTCGTTCTTTTTTTCAATAATTCTTATCCACTCGTCGTCTTTGCCATTTTCGCCATTGCCGTCGCGTCGTCGTCGTGTCTTTACTCGGGGTTTTCTTGCGTCTGGTGTTTCGCTCTCTCTATCGTATATATGGTGGGATGTAAAAGAACGACAGAAACAGAACAAAACACACTGAAAATTTAAATACAAGAAAAAAAGAAGAAGAGAAAAAAAAGTCGATTTCGGCCAGAGCCATAGTGTTAATAAAATTGGTGTTTGCGGTGCAATTGCCGTTGCATTTTGGAATAACAAAGGTACGAACATAAACAAAAGTATTAAACAAAAAATTGCATTTATCCCCGAAATTGTTTGTTTGTTCATTTGAAGTCGCCTCTGTCTCTCAATTCTTAACTTCAATCCAACAACCAAGTTCCCCTCCCTTTCGTCGACCATTAGCTGGTTTCTTGTGCTGTATTTTTTCCTCTCTTTTATCGCATGTCTCGATGGATGGATTGGATGTGGATGGTATTTTTATTGGGATTTTTCGTTTTTCATCGTACGCCTGTGTTTGTGTTAAGTTTTCGTGCGTGCGCTCCACATAAAACAAGAAAAAACAAAAAAATTCTGTAAACTGGATTTTCGCTTTTGCCTGTATTGGTAGCAAAGAAACCCAAGAAAAAGAGGCGACAAAAAAAAAAACGAAATAAATTGAAATTCCTGGAAATTATGACAAATAGAAGAAAATAAACCTTTGTGTGTTTGGGAATCTACAAATTTAGCAGGCGAACTTTTGCCAATTTGCTCTGCATTTTCGCCGCAATTCTAGTTATGCAGGTGTGAGTACCTATCTAATGTCCTTTTGTTTTTGTTTCTAAATGGATTTTATTTTTTTGATACCTAATTAAAAGGGCTCGTCTGACTCTGACTTTGGATATGCGTAATGAGCTGCCCATATCGCCATCATGCACTACATCTGCTGCCATCTGGTGGTGTTGGAGAAACGCAAGATATTCCTACTCGTCATGTTTTACAACTCGCTTTTTTTATATTTAAAGGTGTGCAATAAACACACACGTCCTACCGACTGCCATATTTTTAAAATAACTCTGAAGTTGATTGGGAGTTTGTTCTTTGTTTGTGTTTTGTCAGTTCATTTTTTGGAAATGCCAATACAAAGTTTTGAACTCCAGCCTTATCTGATTGTGATAGACACCTGAACAGAAACTACCCGTGGGCCTTGTCAATAACTACATGTCGTCGTTGGTTTGACATAAATGCCATTAGGTTAGGGTGGGCCAAGTACAAGTTTCCTTTTAAAAATGCAATAAAATGAACAAAATTAAATTTTTTTTCCATGCATTATGGCTTTATTAGTAAGAGCAAATATTCCCATTAATTATGAAATACGACGTGTCGTTCAAGTGGCTTCACAGTAGCGCATTCTGGTCACTCCAATTTTCCAAGACCTTGTTGATGGTTTCGGGCTGTAACTCACAGATATTCGCCTTATGTGCTCAAATCGTTTGCGAATTGTTGGCATAACATCGGTCCTTCACGGTTCCCCACAAAAAAAGTCCAACGGGGACAAATTGCAGCTCCGAGGCGGCCAATTGACATCGCAAAGACGGCTGATAGCACGATTTGGGTATAAGATCGATTGTGGCATGGCGTGCCATCCTGTATGAACCAGAGGTCGTTTAAATCCATGTCTTCAATTTCAGTAAACCGTTGTTCCCAGCCTCATTTTCGAAGAAAAAGGTCCAATGCTGCCACCACTCCACAATTCGCACCAAACTGTCACTCTCTGTGGATGCATTGGCTTCTCGACAATAACGTGCAGGTTTTCCGAGCCCCGGATGTGGCAATTTTTTTAGCCGCCGAGATGAAAATGCGCCTCGTCAGAAAACATGATTTTTCGCCCAAAGTCTTTGTCCAATTCAAGCTGCTCTGAAGACCAAACTGTGAAGCGATAACGAAGCGGATGATCGTTCATTCATTTTCAATGGTCCGCTTGTCCATTAAGTGAGTCGCGGGTGTAGGTTGCTCAATAGCTCCCCTTTCTCCGCCATCGACTCTAAATCATCAAGGGCAATCCCCATACGGGTAGAGGAGAGATTATTGACTTGATCTAACCATCTCATCCTGGGTCCACCTAGAGGACGCCCAGCAGATTGGACCTTGTAAGCGAATAATCCTAGATCTTTGTGCAGAATTCTCCTCAGGCAAGTGCGTGAAATGTTGAGCTGTTGAGATCGATGGCGAGTTGATGTTCGTGAATTGAGTCTCACATTCTCGCATACGACAGTCCCCGTTGACTCTGAATATTGTCCTCTAGCTTACAAGTCTCACGATATTTTTCCACAAACTTGCGTATACAGCAGGTTTCAGGGTGCTTCATTTCGGCCAAAACTTCTTTTCTAAAAAAAAACACTGTTTGGGCCAATTTGAAAATAAGTTTTCAATATTTCTCAACGTTGTTCAAGCGTAAAGCGACTCATTTCGTATGATACTGACTTTTTGTCAAAATTTCGACCGGGAAACAGCTGTCAGTGTCAAAGTAACCTATGATTTAAAAAGAAACCACAAGATGGCCCACCCTGGAGACAATAATCAAATCGAAAGGCTAGATGGGGCTCCTAGAGGTACTCTTAAAGATCGCATCCATGGCAGAGTTGTCGAAATGTCAAGAAAAATGGTAACCAATTGATTGATAAATACAGTAAAGTGTGAATTTCTATAGAAAACGACGAACTTCTTGCAAAAAATTATTCAGGACGATAAACGAAAGACACTGCTCAAAGAATACCCACCCGGGAAGTCTTGGTATTAGGTTTTTTTCAGAACTCTCGCTCAGGTCAGTTGAAGGACTCTCAAAAGGACGAGATATCGTCGCGGAATCATCGAGTAGAAAGTAGTTTAAAGAACTAAACAAAAAATGGAAGAAATCTACATCCGTAGATGTTTTAGAAGACCGTTTTAGCATTTCATTTCGAATGTGGATAAAAGGCTTTATGTCCATCTCTAAAATAGGTGTTGTTTTGGCCGCTTGTGAAGAAGACAAGGGGACAATCACTTTACTGGTTGTATTTGTGTGTATTTCCCATTGCGCGCAGAACTGTCTTGTAATACCTACCTTAGTTCTGCTCAATCGTTCCTGTGAATTCAAAAGCAGCATAACTATCGAAACTTGACCCTTCAAAATGTTTGATTTTAATGTCCGGACCTTGTTGGTTCCGCACTTAAATTGTTGTACATTGTTAAATTGTTGTGCAAGTTTCAAGGTTTTCATCTTCAATTAGCTTTGTAAAAGTCATGTCCCCGTGTGATAGATGATGTGCATTGACTGTCTGTCATAAGTCGCATTTCATAGAATAATTTTACCTAAATGGCAAACTGTGCCAAATAAACTTGAAACTTAACTAACTTCAATTTCGTCAAGTTCATCTGAACAGCCTACAGCTTTTGATTCCGATATAGATATGGTGTGTTTTAGAAACCTGGTAAAGTTTAGATAGACCGAGCTGTATAAAGAGTTTCGCAGGCTTCGAAACGTCGTTAATTTTAAAATACACAAGGCTGAGTGCAGTTTTTATTCAAAACACATTGATAGTAATTTGCCATCAAAGATTTTATACGAGGCATTGGAATTGGTAGCAAAGAAGAGTACGGGTAAGAGTTCGTTGATAAGGCCAAAAATCTTGGTTCGATACAAATTTAAGATGGGATCTTCATGTTCGTTGTTTTGTAGGAAATGGATGTTTACGCTAATCTGTATATGTCACTGTACTACACCCCTGTAAAAACTAGATTAACGTTAGATAAAACCCTTATTGTTTCAATTTTTTTTTTTCATTTGGATCCGAAGTGACAATGTACTGTCATGCCGAATCTAGAAGAAAACTTATTGTCGCCTTTAATAATGTTACTCGTTATGTGTACGGTCTAAAGCGCCAAGATCACATAGGTTTGGTTAGGTTAGGTTGAGTAGGGTGTGAGTTCATCACATTGGACTAGGCACCATATTGGGCTCATCGCCATCCCTGGGAACCTTAACGGTAAAAAAAAACCTAAACCACTCCGCCCAAACAATTAATTTTTTTTTTTTTTTTTTTTTTTTTTTTTTTTTAAATAAATAAATAAATAAATTTCCCTAGAAAACCTGAAAATTGTTTCAATTTTGTTTGCGAGACCAACCTCCTCCAAATTGTCGAAGAAATAGGTACCTTCCAAGGTATTTTCTCCTGTACCGAGCTTGACATTCACAGATAAGATGAGTTATATCCTCTGCCCTATTTTAGAACACAACTCAACTTTGACACAACCCAAACTAACTAACAACTTATAGACAACCACCGCCATCTTTGTTGTGTTTTGACAGACAGATTCTCTATCAAGTTTGTGTACGACAATAGGAAAAATACCGAATTTTGAATGACTCAACTGTAGTTGTAGTTGTCTTACACAATAGGGGCAGTAAGTTTTCGCAGTACCTTCATGTGTCCGTATCTGTTAAACCTAATCTCTTAGCGTGCTTCCTCAGAAGACAGTGCCCAGAGAATATCCCTATTGCTGTTCGTAGCTTTGATCTGCTGAGCTTTAGTAATTCCGCAGATTTTTTCCGAACTAGCTTGGGGCTTAATAGCCTTTTTTTTTATAAAATTCAACGGTTATTCCGTCGGCTAAACTAAAGGCCTTGTAATGCGTTCACGGTATTTGGTTCAATCGAAACGTAAGATCAAATTTGACACCCGAAAGTTGACTTGACAGAACTTGGATATGTCGTCTGAATTTTTCTACTTATTCCCTCTGGTCAGTCATTTCTTGTCAGCTCGCACTCCATCTGTCATTTTTTTATCGCTCTACCAATGCAACAGTTGATATGAAAAACGCAACATAAATATCTTCATCTAAATCCCTGAAAGGATAATAAAATGATCCATTCATCTCATTACTTCAAAGCCAACTGAATAGTCTAAAACTCGTATCGCATTCATTTCGACAGGCTGAGAGGTCGCATAAACACATTTCAACATTTCAATCTCGTGCAATACGATAAACTCTGTACGTAATGCCGGTAAATATCAATAATACTGTCATAAAATGTAATTGACTGTTTTACGAGCCATAACTTGTGCAGTCAGTTTGAATTTAATTTCCGTTTTCGCACTGCTTTTGCGATAAAAGTTTAACGAACTAACACTCGGGCGAAGACATAAAAGCGCGTATTACGATAATACCCCTTCAGTGTCATAAAAACTGCGACTATACTGACAATAGTGCCTGACATTTACCAAAATGACATGTCTCCAACCATAGCTATAAATGTGCATTTATTTGACATTTACTCGCATGAGGATATAACTCCCGACTTAAGAGAGAGAGAGAGAGAGAGACCGTGTCGTCGTCACAATAGTTTTGTGAATAATATCCTCTGAAGAAATTTAAATAATCTAAAGACATGCGTGCACCTAACGAGCCAATTATCCTAATGGCTTTTTGATGGATAGTGTACACTTAATAAAATTGATCAATCAATTATGTATGTAGGTATATCCGCTGTGTTAGTAGTGGCGTTGCTAGGAAATCAGTCAACTGATTGTGAACCAATTTAGGAAGCGAACCGAACACACACCACGTCACACAATAGTATTTTGTTGATCCTTGTTTTTTTTTGGCGAGTACTACACAAAACCCCCAGACACGATTGGGGAAAATTTCTGATACATCTGTACTAGGTGGAGCGCTCCTAAACGAAAATAATTAAAACGACCCAAAATGTGGACACATTCTATGAGGGCGGAAATATGAACACACACATTTCTGAGGGAGACAGTTCTTTGACGCGATTGGAGTGCGCGACCAATTTATCGAACAATGGGCACACCGCACACGGTGACAATGGAAACTTATTTGGGATAGAATTTGACACGCCCGTCTATCAAGTCGTAGTTTTGTATTGATGGTCAACTTGGTGTAGACTGTAGACATATTTGTTTGACTTAGGAAAATGTTGTAGATGTAGAGGTCAACACACACAGATTTGTAAGACTGAAAAAACAAAACCCCGTCATAAGCTGGGCAGCCATTCGCCCTAAAGCTATCTCACAGTGGTCAAGCAAAGCCTATTCTGAAAAACTCCGAGATCTCAACCGAAAGCACTCACTACACCACCTCTCTAAATTTTGACAAGAATTTTCTCGTCACTTTCCCTCTCCAGAGCAATCTGGGATGAGAATACTTTCCCCAGAAGGTGAATCAGTTCACTTCTCCACTGACGACTCAAAAACCAAAGACGGAGGGGTACATGTCATAACGCCCGGTGTCATAACGCCCTGGGGCGCTGCAACCCCCTGCTTGGGTTTACTATCAGATGAAGGTTTGGGGTGTTAGTTCTTTTTTTGGGGCCTTGACACATGGAGAGTGGCCGATATGACACTTTTAAAAGTGTCATAGCACCCGAGGGCCTTATGACACAAAAATGTGTGTCATAGCGTCCCAGGGCGTTATAACACCGGGCGTTATGACATGCACCCGGGGTGTTTTCTCCGAAAGTCTTAATCTTAAGCTCTCGTTCCGTCTACCAGATTACTATAGCGTGTTCCAGGCGGAAATAATGGCGATTAAAGAGTTCTTATCGCCATATCATATCATGTCATATCCGCGAAGGGTATCTGCATACTTTCGGGCCATCGAATCCTTGGATTCGATCTTTATAACTTCTCTAGTAGCCCTCGACTGCCGATCGTCTCTTACGGAGATGGCCGAACAGGTTCAACATTCACCTAATTTGGGTGCCGGGGAATAGGGACATTCCAGGGAATTGTAAGGCCGATGACCCATTCTGTCGGATAAAAGCACCCCAGGGATACCAATCGCTACTTGTAAACAAAAATTGAAGCTGGATGCTATCGAGAGTACACATCTTAGGTGGACAAGTGGCATCAATCAAATTTGGCCTAAGCTGGATTTGAAACGCTCTAAGAAATTGATCTCTCTCAACAGACTGCATAATCGGCACTACAATAGGTGTCTGTCATTATTGGACACTATCTGATAGGCAAGCATGCCGCAAGGCTAGGACTTTTCGCAGACGACTTTTGCAGAAGCTGTATGGATGAGGAAGAGGAGGAAACTATCCCTCTTTGTTCCTGCCCAGCTCTCTCCCGCAGAAGGAAGCTTCACTTAGGAGCTTTCCATTGCAACGACTTGGGCGACCTAACAAACACAGAGATCAGAAGCCTCTTATACGCTTTATAAAGAACTCAAAATGATTCAACTAGTAGGGAGATCTTATAAGATCCTTTTTTCGTGGTGTCACAATGTACCTATGCTGGTCTAAGTGTGTTGGCCAGCTGGAATCCACTTTCAACCAACCAAGCTGGTTCGAAAACATGCTTATCATCAACTCAGCCATAGGGCCTAGTTCTGTAAGAAAAATGACAACAAGAAGGAGTACTCTCCCGACTGCTTTGGCGTTAAACCGTCAATAGGATTCTACGAATTTTAAGACAGAAGAAAATCAAAATTGTGGGCTCTGCGAAGGACTTTCTAATATTGATTAGAAGCAAACTACTCCCAAAAATTTAGTGAGCTACTGGAATCTACTCTTAAAAAGCTTTTACTTTAGATGGCGTTCACAGTCCGGGGTGGACCACGGCCTCAACCAACAAGCCCCTCCAGCCAGCTTGGTCGCTCGCTAGCTGCCTCCAGTTACGCACACCAAGTTGGTTGAGGTTACTCTCCAATTGTGCGCGCCACCTGAGGTGGGATCTTCCTCGGCTTCGTTGTCCCTCAGGGTTGGACTGCCTTGCTGTCCAAACTACGTGGCCCAGCCATTTCAGTTGAGCTTTTTGACTAGGTCAACGTCGCTATATGGCCCGTAAAGTTCGTCGTTGAATATCCTCCTACACACTCTATCGGTCGATACAAACTGGACCGTATATAGTCCGAAGAATCTTTAAGAAGTTTTCATCATCTTTCGATAAGGTTCATGCTTCTGCACCATACAACGAATTGGGATGAAAAGGTCTTATAAAATATCTCCTTGGTTCTGTGAGAGAGGGCTTGACTTCTTAGATGCCTTCTCTTAGCCCGAAGAAAGAGCGATTGGCAAGAGTGATTCTTCGTTTGATTTTTACGCCGATGTCATTTTGCGAAGCGATAGTGGAGCCCAGGTACACAAAGTCTTTAACTACTTCGAAGTTGTATCTGTCCATCGTGTCCGAGTCGCCGATTTTGAGAGTCCTTTCTCGATGAGAGCATATACAGGCAGACCCATCTTCGCCGCCTCCGTTTCAATGCTTGCGAACGCGCCGTTAACAGCCCTCTGGGTTCTCCCAATAATATCAACATCATCAGGATAGGCAAGTAGTTGAACGGGCTTTTGAGAAATTGTACCTCTGATGTTGGCTTGTGAGTTCCGTACAATTGCTTCAAGAGTATGATGTTAAAGAAGCATTCCGTAATGTTCTTTCCCACTTTGACGGAGCAGCGAGATTTCTCCATCGTCGGAGTAGTTTTCCAGGGACTCCGAAATTTAACATGGCTTTGTATAATGCGTCCCTACATACGCCATATCATAGGCGACCTTAAAGTCGATAAAGAGGTGGTGTGTATCGATCTGGAATTCTTGGGTTTTTTCTAAGATCTGCCGGAGTGTGAAGATTTGGTCGATGGTTGACTTTCCGGGCCTAAAGCCCTGATCAGGTTATTTGCGAAATATTTTAGGCGTTTACACAGTACAGCCGACTAGGATCTTATACCCAACATTTAGGAGACTTATTCCTCTCTTCAGATTGTCTCCCTTCGTGTGAATGGGGCTCACGATGCTGGAGGTTCCATTAATCAGGCATACTTTCTTCCGACCAAATTTTGCAGGTGCATGCTCCTTACCAAGTAATCTCCTGCTCGCAGATGTGTGTTAGTATGCAAATTGTAGTCTTCTGAAAATATATCCCCAGGAAGCGAGTTCCAAAGTCAAGTGTACTGCAAAGTCATGAGCATTAGCTGCCTGTCTTGCTTTAAACACCTCGGCCGGTAGGCCATCTGCTCCAGCCGCCTTGTTTGGACTTAAGTTTGGATATCGCTATCTTTACCTTATTTTGGTCGGGTAAAAGGAAATTTTGGCCATCATCGTCCGGAATGAATGGATCGTTCTGGCGACAGCGGAATTTTGGTCGCCTTCGCCGTAGAAACTTGGAAAACTTAAAACTCAAGACTGATTTCAAATTATCAAAGCCGGATGGCACCACAATGGATCTCTCATCTGGAGGGGAAATATCTCGGCTTAATTCTAGACTCCAAGTTGACTTCGAAAAGAAATGTTGAAAAAAAAGAAGAAAGAAAGGAATGAATGTCTCTTCAATAATCATACCAGTAATCATCTGCTATGGGTCTTTAGTCTGATGGATAGCAATTGGCACAAAGGGTAATACGAAGGAACTCTACAAAGACAGGCGCTGTGAGAAGCGCGCCGCACTAACAGTTTTTCAAATCTTTCGCCTGCAATTTTTCCGTGATTCGAAAACAGTCCTATGAACACAGAGGTTTTACAACTTAACCCAAATATGGCCTCCAAATTTCCCTCCTTTTACTTACTTATTTTCTTACTTACTTAGGCGGCTCTACAGTTCGGGGGAATCGCCTCAGCTTGCTTAGCTCTCTTTAGAGTGTGAAAAACTCTGACCTCGACGAACGAGCTCCACCAGTCAGCTAGCTAGCTGCCTCCAAATACGCGCACACCAACATGGGAGGTATTTTTAGCTTACAGCTCATGGCGTTGGCGGTTCTTTCTTCTCCTTCATTCGATCTCCGACCAAAAATCCGCCGTAGTGCTTTTCTTTCGGCGGAGCCCAGTATAAGCTTACCCCCTTCTTGCTAACCCTCCAGCACTCGGCTCCAGAAAGCAGAATATTTCGTATTAGGAGTTTTGAACCCAATTGCTTTGCCAAAACTAAGTAGCAGAGGTTTCCTAGGATAATTCTTCGCCGGACCTCCATTACGGTGTCAAAAATGTAGCCTTTAACTACTTTAATCTTTCCCAGTCTATTTTAAAAACAGGTAGAGTTCGTGCTTAAAAGTATTGATAACGACCTCTAGGGACTCTTAGGCACAAGTTTTTTCTTAGCTGGGACTGCAAAAATGGGAATAATTGAAAGCACCAGAAATTTGTGGTGAATCTCCTGGAAAAAAACTGTCACATTCCCTTCTCGAATACAACTATCTTCGTTAATAGTCAAAAAAAGTCCTAAAATCGATTAAAACAAATCAAAGACAGTTTAAGGCATCATTCGGCCAAACTGTGATGGCTTCCCTCTCATAGGTGTATCGAAGGTAACAAAAAGACGGGTTGCTTTGTCAAGAATCGAGTCGGAAGTGAACGCATTAGTGAAGCGGCCATATCGATTGAAAATTTGCATACCATAGTCGACGACAGAATAGAGAAAGAGGAAAATTTATCATGGTTATCGAGGGAGGGAGGACCGCACCATCTTTCCTACATTGTGACCGAAACTAGACCCTTCGGCTCTCATTTTTTCTGTAATATTAAATTATAATATTCACAGAGCCATAGGAATCATGACCCGTAAATGGTGGATAGAGTCCAACGATTTGTATACAAAAGCTGAGCTAAAAGATCTGCTAAAATCTAGGTTCTTCGCAAGACCGGCAGGTTTAACAGGATTCATCAAGAATACCAATTGATTCCCAAGCTGTTTTGATAGATTTTTGGTTTGGTCCAATATTTTTGAGTCTCGCTTTTACCAGAAGAGACATGAGACTTTGAGTGGAGGTTCCTACGTCACACAACCCCTCATAACCTGACTTAACCAAACCCAACCAACAAGATTGACATTAAAAAGCTGTTTAGATTCTATTTACAAACGTTTTTCTAATAACTCTTTTGAAAAATCTGTCTTAGATGTTATAACGACTGATCACTCAAAGACGTGCTTCTTAGCTAAGAAAACAAATCATAAAGGGTGTCTACGTCTAGTCTATAGGTCAATTTTATTTCGAGTATAAAAGGCTGAAATAAACTTTCTCATGACAGTTATACTCTCAGATGTTTGTCAGACGTTCGTGAGAAAAATTTAATTTTTTCCCAGGATCGAACCTACCCCTAACCACGCCACGGTGGTTAGACCTGTGCCCACAGGTTTTGTAGCAATAAATGTAAAAGTCATGTCAAAAGATGAGGCTACCGAAAGTGATTTCTCAAAAATCTGCTTCCGCCTTTGTTAACGCTCATGCTTCTGAGTCATAAAACAGGATTGAGTTGACGTAGAGCCAAGGACGTCCTATACTCAATTGCCTACTTGGGGCAAAGCCTAATTCTAGGCATAAATACAACTTTTACAAAATTGTAGCTGTCGATTGTAAGGTTCGCTGAGTCTTTCTCGAGGACAGCTATTTCCTCTTCAAAATTGATTATCGCTGCAGATTTTGTTCTAAAAAATCTCCAGATGGTAACATCAACTGAAATGGACTGCCCCGCCGTCTCCGTTGCCATACCCATTCAAGTCTGAAGGAAAATCAAGTGACAAGTGGCCGCAAATAAAAATAGCCAACAATACGAAAATTTCAAACTATAGAAATTCTTTTTGGCTATACTGCCATTAAAATTTGTGTAAAACCCTCTGACGTAGTATCGAAGGCGAAGGCAAGGTAGTTTCAAGAAGTCTGACGCAGAGAAAATTGCTGCAAAAATATGAAACAGCTTTCGGACAACTTGCTGTACTCGTACACTTCACTTTTTTTTTTTAAAGGAGCGAGAGCGGTCCCAGTCAGACGCGAGACATAAAACAAAGCAATTTTATATGGTCTAGGAGTTATTTAAATACTTTTCTACCTTTCTACCTTTCTCCCTTCTAGTTGCATGACCCTTTGTCTGCTCAGCATGGCCAAATTCGTTGAATTTCTTTTGGTATACATTTCGTGGAGTGTGTACATCCAAATGTTTAAGTATTACACCAGACGATGTCATTTGAATTTTGTTTTTCAAAATCATTCAACCAGCAAAGGGACACAGCCAAAAGAAAAAACAAGACAAATCAAAGGTTTCCTTGTGGCTTAAATATTTTTCTAACGAAGGGAGGGATGTACTATAGGTGTACCGTGTTTCAGGCTATAATTCCAGGAGCAAGTATTTAATTTTGACAATAAATATATGAGACGTTTGGCGAGAAATTCGACCGTGATCCTGATCACAGATCTGCGAGCAAGGTGTTCTGGCAGACCATCTGCGCGCCGTCTTAGAGGAAGGAAGTGGAACGTTATTGAAGGAGTCAATGAGGAGGACATTTTGCGCAGATGGAGTGAACACTTTTCTGAATTGCTTAATCCAATTCAGGGTATTGAGGATGACAGTACCATCGCCTTAAGCAGAAAAAGTCACCTTTGCGATAAAATCGCTAAAAGCTGGCAAATCTCCCGGAGTAGATGAAATCCGGCCAGAAATGCTCAAGGCCTTAGGTGAAGAGGTAGTTAAATGGCTCTCTCGTGTCATCAAAGTGGCCTGGGAATGCGGCGAATCTTCCAGCGATTGGCAGATTGGGGTGATTGAGCCCCTTTTCAAGAAAAGGGATAAAAGGGATTGCTCCAATTACAGGGGTATATCACTTTTAAATCTCCCCGGAAAAGTGTTTGCCAAGGTGCTGGAAACGCGTTGCAAAGCTGTGGTCGAGGCACGATTAGGAGGAGACGAGCAGTGCAGCTTTCGTCCCGGCAGAATCACAACCTACCAGTTGTTCACTTGTTCAGAATTGTACTTTAGAAGGCTTGGGAGTTTGCCACAGCTGTTTGCGACCGAGTCCCTCGAGGTAAACTCTGGAGTGTATTGCAGGAGTATGGAATTGACGGTTCTCTTTTGAGAGCCATTCAATCTCTTTACACAAACTGTGAAAGTTGTGTTCGGGTAAACAGCGTTGGCCTTCGCCAATGGTGCGTTTTGTCTTCTCTCCTTTTTATTTCCTATATGGGCTGGATCCGAACCATCGGGCAGGGGACCTCTAGGTAGACCCAGGATGAGATGGTTAGATCAAGTCCATAATCTCTCCTCTACGCGTATGGGGATTGCCCTTGGCGATTTAGAGTCGATGGCGGAGAATGGGAAGCTATGGAGGGTCCACTTGAGCAACCTGCACCCACGACCCACTTAATGGACAAGCGGACCATTGAAAATGAATGAATCAAGATTGCAACAACCAATGGAGATGGAGGAAATGTTTAAAACCCTTTAAATTGGGAAGTAACGCATGACCAACTTCTTTAGGGGAATTTTGTCGCCTTTTTAATTTAGAAATCAGCCGTCCAAATCAAGGGCTCTTGGTCGCCAAAAAGGTCTAATCTAATTTTAAACGAGCATTGTAAGATTGTAAGTCCAGTCGTGTAACTTCAAACGTGGTCCGATAAGGTTTACACGAGTACAACACCCAAAACTGGCTCTTGCAAGACGTGACTTCAAGACTCATGCAGGTTTTCAATCCTCTTTAAGCACTTGGTCTTTACGGAACGGACCATTGAAAGATGTGTCTACGAAATGACTTCAAGAGTCATGCTGGTTTTCAATCCTCTTTAAGCGCTTGGTCTTTACGGAACGGACCATTGAAAGATGTGTCTACGAAATGACTTCAAGAGTCATGCTGGTTTTCAATCCTCCTTAAACACTTGGTCTTTAAAGAACGGACCCTTGCAAGATGTGTCTACAAACTTACTTCAAGACTTCTGTAGATTTTCACTTGTTTCGAAGATCACTAGAAAACTATTGGTCTTCAAAAAACGGGCTCTTTCGAGGCGTGTTTAACAAGTCATTTGAATTCTTTTTTGACTTCTTTTTTGAACTCGGTCTTTAACTGACCCTCCCAAGACGTGTCTAAAAATTGATTTCCAGACTCGTATGGGTTTTTGTTCTTTTTGTAACGAACACATAAAGCCCATTGGCCTTTGACGAAAATGCCCTAGTGAGGTCTGTCAACTGTTGGGGTAATTTTGAAGGCGATTTTCAAAAATTCAAAATACCCAAAAACACTACCCATTTAAGCCTCTTTAAACAATCGAGTGCATGGCTAAAACCTATTAAATGGTCCTCACTAGGGTGTAGTTGTACGGTACAAACCCATCCCCATTCAAAATGCAAAAAAGAATCCACCGTCTCATGCACATGTTGGGAAGACACGCGACGCTAGAACATTTACCTGAGTTAAGATCTCAAAGAAATTTAAAAGGACCTTTTCCCGAGCTACAAAAAAAAAACTTTCTACCCACTAACACTCTCAAAATAGTGTGCATAAAAAAAAAACTATTTCAAGTACACAGAGACATAAAATTCAACTTTGGAAGTTCTTGTTTCAGGAAGTTCGACCCAACCACACTCATGCCTTACACACACTCCCTAGTAACAACCCCCCGAACATTGAGGTAACTAATCGTTACTCAAAGCAAGACAGTGTTTCCTTTGAAATCGGCTTTGGTTAATTTAATAACCAATATTTTAAGCCAACTGTCATTCCGCCTGTTCGTCGTAGGTATAGATGTGGGTGAAAACTTGCCTAAAAGTCTTCTTAAATTATTAAGTTATTCAAGGTAGTTTCCATGTTTAAAATGCAATTTACCGACATTTTTGTCAAAGGACTTTTGGTGTTGCTACTGCTACAACCATCCCTATAGCTGAACTTCCAGGAAATAAGGATAATTTGTAATATTATTACACACAGGCCAGCAAGTTAAACCCCACAAAGAGTTGTTCCTCATTTTGTCTCTATCGTTGTGTTCCGCATTTCCTAAACTCGTATTCACACATATACAACCAAACAAGTGTTGGTCCTTGTAGGATAGCCTACTATGCGTTGCGCACTACACTCGTGAGTTTTTCTTCTTCGCTCCTTTTTCTAGATTTTTTTTTTGGGGGACGAAAACTTCCGAAAACAACAAACAATCTCGAATTTCCTCCCCGGTTTCTCTTTCTCAGTCTCAAGAGTGCCAACGAGCGCAAGAGTGAGAGGGCCTCTCAAGTGACGTATACGTCCTTTCGAAGAGTGATTAACTTTCGCGTATTCTTCTCTCAAATTTGAATTGACGAATGAGAAGGAACAACTTTTGTTTGTTGCCCCCCCCCCTGTAAGAGGATAGTTTTGATATTTGATTATAGTACTTGCTTGTATAAAAAGGGAGAGAAATTTGCATCCCTCAGGATATGGTTGTTCAACCAACGACACTCTTCCCTTTGTTTTTTTTTTCCATTGCAATCACAATTGGGAACCGTTTTATGTGCCAACTGCAACTATTGTTTTTCGACAAATCATAAAATTCCTTTGGAAATGTCATTCAAGGATAATAGAGTAATATTTGTACTTGGATCCAACCACAATGGAAACCACGACTGGTTGTGATTGTAAATGGGAAGGATAATGACAGGGTTGGCTGTCATTTCACTCCAGCTCCACCAGAAGTTGTAAGTCTATAAGGTATAGACGTCTGCAATCTAAATAAACTTTTAACTGTCACTGTGTCAACGGTTACACTCTCTCAAGTGGTTTTGTAGATATTTTTGTCATACACAGAGTTTTTGTAAATGATTAGTGGTACCTCGTGGTAGAGGGTTTTTTTTTCAGTCACTTTGACAGCCACCGCGAGGACACTTTTCAGGTGCACTAGATTTTTTCGCTTATTTACTTTTTAAGTTTGACATCGCCTAGAGATTGACTCAAATCGAGAGCTGTCGGTGGGTCAACTTGAGCGGGAGATCTGAGGTTCGATTCCCGGAAAAACACAAATGTGATTTCCACTGCGCCATCTGTTGGGAACGTCTAAAAAACATCCGATTGTATAGTTGTAGCCTTTCAATTGCGAACTCATCCTTAAATTTGTGGGTCTATTCGTCTACGCCTATGATGCCTATTCGGACCTGTTGCGCCAGCTATTTACTGAAGTATTATCCGATGAAACGAAAAATCGACAAGAAACGGGAGGAATTTGCGCGCGTATTTATCCAGCTCGTGCGACATTCGAGATTAATACTTCTTATGTCTAGTTGGGTAATTATTCCGCGATTCGATGAAACGACAAGAAACAGGAGGGAGGCAACGCTCTTGTGGGGCATCAAAACAATCGGTCTTGTAAGCTATTATGGGAGAATCGTACACAATGCACTTGCGGGATAACAATTCCCCATCTTGTGTCCGTACTAAAGACTCGAGTTTGGACAGAGTCTAGGTTCCATGAACTCAAGAGGCTACTTAGAGGTGATAATGTCGTTTCTTTTGAAAATTGGTTTTTTAGGCGTTACCATATATGACCACTAATAATATTATAAATGGGAAAGTTACTCTATCGGACTTACTGTCAGTTGTAACCTTTTTACGACTAAACCACGGAACCACTCGTAGCGTAATTTTGGCAAAGTGATAGTCTGACAACTGAGAAGGGTTATAGGGGTCGGTTTTTACTGAATATATAGGAGGAACATTTTTTGGGTATCCAAACCCAAACCGGGAGCCCATTTGTCTACATTTTCCATTTTCACCTATTTTAAAATTTATCCTGGTATTGTCGCCAGTCCATTGAAATATGCTCAAGTCGACTGCTAAGCTTAAATTATGATTTTCACATTTATATCGACTAATTTGCTATTGCAATATGAGAGCTAAAAATCCGCTTTACAATTAGAAACCAGCTGCAAATTAAGTTAGGTTAGGGTGGCTAAACAATGAGGTTACCTATTTTATAGTAGGTTATGTTAAGAAGCAAAGCCATTGATGAACCTTCTTAAGTTTCCAAGATCGGTCGAAGACCCGTGCTCCCCATATGCAATATAAGCCGCGTTCTTGGATCCCTCAACAGTGACACTAGAGATGTTTCACAGATAGAGTCTGAGCCTGCAACTTCTACAAAAGTCAAAACCTTTTTGGTCATGTTTCCAATGATACAATGTCCGGTTATAACCTTAGACTTGGATATGGATTAACCTCTACCTTGTTCCATACATTGCATGTCTTTTATGTTTGCTAGTACCTACAATCCATAACGCTACCAATTCCTCATCCCGAAGAGAAACGCGATTGGTAATGGGACTCGAAAGCTGATTTCCTACATATGTACAACCCGAAAAGTGGATTTTTAGAACTAGCTCTCCAACTGTTGGTCTGTGTAGTCTGTATTTATTCTTAGTACTGTCACTTACAAAACAATAAATTCTTAATGGTTACATTTTTCCTGGTAGAAGAATCATTTGAAGTGACTCTGGGTCCCGGTTGAACCACCAATTAAAAAAAAAATCACTGCGCTTTGAGCAAAGGGTAAAACTCACTTGTAAAAGCTTCTTACTTTAGCCGTTGCTCTGGTAGAAGAAACATTTTTTTGGTCGCAGTGACTCCGGGTCTCGATTGAACCCCCAATAAAACCACAGACGAATGTCACCTAAACAAAATCGGCAACGCGATGTACAACGGCCCGCTATTAGTATTCACTGATAGGTTTTCTAAAAGCCATCCGCCTCTCCTTCGCCCTCCTGAACTCGTCTACCACTCGGCGGAGTTCTAATAAGAATCAAATCAAAGGAGTGCCGATTTTTTTTTTTTTAATTTTTATACCATCCATATCCATATTTCCATACTACTTTATAAAATGCAACGTCTGTCTGTTCGTCCCTCCATAACTTGAGAACCATTCGTCCGATTTTATTATTTTTTTTTTTTTTTAGATTTGTAGATGTGTGGCTAAATTAGGCCGTAGGGTGGATGAGAATTGGTTAGGTCGCAGGCAGTAAGGGGGGTTTCATGAGCCGTAAGCCGTATGAACTTGAAAGTTTATATTTTCATAGATAAGTCCAAACTGTTACTTGCCTCATTCATAGTTTTTCAAAATTCGTCCTACTAGGGTTGAAAAAAGGGGTGAGAACATTTCTATTTCGAAAATTATACGCATAAATCTGTGTATGTCAATTCAAGATGTGCTTTTAATTCTTAGGCAATACTTCACCGAGGTTCATGAGTTATAGGGCTACAAAATCTCAAATTCAAAACCGCAGAATTGATTGAATTCAAATTTACATACAATATTAGATATTCGCCCAGAAGTGTTCCTGCAAAGATTTGTCAAAGTTGGGCAAAGGGGCGAGGGCACCTTCCTTACAAAAAAACATGGCAGATACATCTCGAAAACTACTCAACCGATCGAGATCTAATTTTAAGAAAGTTGTTGCTTTTGGCACAAAGGCTTTTCTGTGTTTGGTCAAAATTAAGCAAAGTGGCGTGGCAACTCTCATAAAAAACCTCTTCTATATATGCTATTTTCTTCGTATTGCTGTATCTCAGGTTTAGGCAGAAAGAAAATTCCAGAAAATCGTTTTATTCTCATTTTTCGCATTTTACAAAAGAACATTAATATCTAAGACCCAAGCAATACAATTCCTGTGAACGGGCAAATCCTGGCGTGGCAGGTACAGCTAGTATTATAATTAGTAAGAATTTGACTCTCCAACCCCCCCACATGGTGTGGCAACAAAAAATAGACCGCCTTACCTGAATGAACAACTAATTAAATAAAAAAAAATTAATTGTCTTTTTAATTATGTATACCATCGACAAGTCCTTTGTTACGAAAGTAAGTTTGGGACAACAAAAATCCAAACTATGCAACCATACCTTTTTTAGATACTTGCACCATGTATTAATAGACTTCCTCTCATGTGTGTGGTAACAAAAGAATTTTTCGAATAATTTTTTAGTTTTTCAAAGCGACAGATATGAAGGCAATTAGTAACCTCTTCTCATCGTCCTTTGGTGAGGTGCTGGAAATGCATGTGTACGTAAATTTACTTTCAATCATAATGACACAACAAGGGGATGGAATGTTCTTTGAAAGAGACTATTTGAGAGACTCATTTTGGTCAAAACTGGAATATTATTATTTGTCCTTAGTCTCTAATAAATAATTTGTTGGCCAAAATATTCTCAACCCATTATAGGATAAACAAAAAAAGAAATTTCCTTTGATTGTAATGGATACCTGTCAATGTTCAGACATAAGAGTTTAATGTCATTTACATAAATGTATTTTCTCGGTATTAACCATTTTTTTTTATTATAAGTCCTAAAGCACTTATACTACTTTAATTTCACTCCACTGACTGAGCATAAAGTCCTTTTTGTTTGAGTTGCCAAGGGAACCTAGTATTTTGTTCCTCTTTAACGGTCAGTCGGAGAAACGGTTCAGGGCTCTCGAACCTTTACGCCACTTCAGTTAAATTCGAAAACGTTCTATCGTAAATAATCTCACGCTAATGAAGCCACTTTGAGTAGGCAAAGTCCTTTTGAAGACTTTTACCTGAGAACCATCATTATGAGTAAACTTCAGACATTACTACAAGAGTTCCCAAGTTGAAACCTAATCACAATTCGACCTTTAAAGCAACCTCTCCTTTTTTACATCCAAGAGTTTTATGACCTTGTGATGGTTTCTGACTGTAGCTCACGGATTGCTTGGATGATATTGGCCTTGAATCCATTCCAGAGTGTTGGCATAACATCGATCCTTCAGGGTTCTCCACAAAAAAAAAAAAAAAAGTTCAAATGGGTCAAATCGCAGCTCCGGGGCGGTCAATTGACATCGCCAAGACGGCCGATAACGCGGTGGGTGCTTCATTTCGGCCAAAACTTATTTTCAAAAAACGCAATGTTAGGGCTACACAGCACTCACTTTGGGAATAAGTTTTCAATATTTCCCAACGTTTTTGAAGCGTAAAGCGACTCATTTCGTATGATACTGACTTTCTGTCAAAATTTCGAGCAAGTAACATCTGTCAGTGTCAAAATGAGCTATGATTATAAAAGAAACCAATAGATGGCCCACCCATAGAACGTCACATAACAAAGATATTGGAAAAAAAATATTCTATATGGAATAGCAGTCAGATGGACTTCTCAGTGTGCTTGTGGCCAACTTTGTCAGCCGCCAACTTAAGTCTGGGCAATACTTTTTCTTAACTGGCTCATTTACTCGATTTATTTGTTCTTGGGTCGCACCCACTATAAAGTTGAAGTCACTGTTTGATTTTATCATTCGCGGATCGTCTTAAGATTCTTTTCCTCCTGCAGGTCCTTTGGATAGGTAGATAGCTGGGCTACATTTTCGGCATAGAAAAGCTTCCAAGAGATGTCGTTGCGAACATAATGTTGCGGGTAATAAAATCCATTAGTTAAAAAAAGCAGCGGACTGAATGCGGACCTTGATGGACCCCAACGTTCATCTTTTCATAGGATTGCTCGGCAACTAAGTTTTAAGTTCCAGGTTTTTTCCTCATCTTTCGCCTAGAAGTCTTTGGGTGTTTTCGACATTACTTTTTAATATACCACTAAAGTCTGTACTTTGTCGATCTTAGTGGTAAGTCTGTTCTTGGCTCTTGAGTTCCTAGATCCATTATTGCCTCGTTTGTTCAGTGAACCTCGCAGTTGCTTCATCGGTCTGGATATAGAAGGAACGACTTGTATTTAGGTTGAGAATTTGTATTCTGAAATGTGAAGGGCCACTTCAGAACTGATTTACACATGTAAAGGGTTTTCCAATAAGAGGTGTGATTTTGGTATTCAAAGAAAAATTTAATTTTTTGAGATAAATGATTGGATGTTTATTTCATAATAAAGAGGAAGGTATGCCGTTAATAATGAAAAACAACATCAGTCAAATGGCCACCACGAGCACGCTTACAGGACCATATCCTTTTCATAAAATTTTCCATAACCAAATCGGAAAGTGGCTGCCCTATGTCCTCGATAGCCTCACGAATTTTATCTTTGATGTCTTGAATCGACGCTGGGCTGTTGGCGACGTTGTTGATGATCGGCCGGCTTGAGTTCTTGTGTTAACTGAACTTTATAAGCCTTAAGACCCAAGTCTTTATGCAAAATACGGTGCAATGACGTTTGTGGAATGCCCAATTCCAAAGAATGACGAGGAATGGACAAACCTGGGTTTTCTTCAACACTTTGGGCTACAGCAGCAATATTCTCAGTTGTTCTTGAGCGACGTGCACGGGTTTTATTCTTCACATCACTAACTTGTCCCAACAACTCGAATTTTTCCACCAATTTCTGTATTGCGGTCCGACAAGGTGCTTCTTTAGTTTTGCGAACTGTGACTGCAAGATTTTCACCGCATTTTTGTAGTGAATTTTAATAATTTCAATGCGTTGTTGAAGCGTGTATCGTTCCATTTTTATTAATGGCGTAGTTTCAACTTGTCAAATGTCAAAGAATAAAAGCTTCAAAAGTGACAGCTACCGAAATAGCGGGCCATTCACAATAACACCTCTCATTGGAAAACCCTTTATATAGCTAAATTCTAATAAAAATTATGCACACGGAGCAACTGGAAAGAAAACTAAACCGATTGGCAACTCGGGTTACAAACCAGTTACAAACTCAGCGGTGACTTGACTCCACACACGAGGAAACTCATTACCAATCAAAATTTGTAGTTCGTTTCCATGTCGTCATGTTATCAAAATGTCCCCCGTCAACAACAGATTGGTCTGTTGTTTGCTCATCTTCGACAAAACTAGAAACTGAAATCAATAGGCAACCCAACAGATGACTGAATCGAGTGGAGTTTTCAACCAGTAGCTTCGTATGCGTCGTCCCATTTGATTACACAGGGTATGACTTAAAGCAAACTAGTTGCTGATCAGTTTTTTTCCAGTTGCTCCGTGTGCACTGGGCCTTAGTTATACAATCAGCACATTCCCAGCTGCAGAGAGTACACATTAAAACGTAAGCACTCTCATGTGCACTTGATTTCAAAATTGCAAAATATTCACACACAGAGAGAGAGAAAGCCAGATAGATAGCCAAACACTAATTAATGAATTTGTACAATAAAAGCCCTTTAAAAATTTTTCTACTTGAGTCATTCATGGCCCATCACATATATGTAGACCATAACTAATTGCTACTTGTTAATTGTGAATATTCTCACATGTAGCTCAGTTAATTGCCGAAAAATACTGTAAATAAAAAAAAAAATAACTACAACTCATCTCATCTTTACATTTATAACCTTGAACCGTCACACAGGCACACGCACAATCCATTTGCCATCCACTGGAACTGGAACGTTAAAAGGGTTTCGGATTAATTAAGTGCTCCGAATGACTAATTCGATTTTCGAAACTCTTACCATGATCTCCAGTAAATTGTATAAAAGGGCCAAAGAAACAGTCAGTAAATGTCCTGCAAACTGAAGACAACCTCTCATGATATGTCATTTATATTGGATGCGATGTTGCGTATGTGTAATTATATCCAACTCCGTCAAAGTCATCGTGTATTAATTCTTTTGGATGGAAAAGTTGAAATTAATTACTGTTCGCCCTTTGGAATTACTTTGTAGAAAGATGTCCAACTATAGCCCGTTTAAAACCGTCCAAACCAATCGATTGCCGTCGATCGTATCCTGGAATTGAATTTTGATTTGTTCGATACTTGTATCTTGATGTCGCAAACTCAAATCATTATTGGATTGGCTGACTTTTTAATTTCGTTTTTAGCCACTGTAAGGCTTGTGGCCGGTTATTGGTTTCTCCCTCAATGAAGAAGCTATTCGCTATTGTATATGGAATCCAATGACAGGCATGGTCAAAGTCACTGGGATGGAATTACGGCGCCCAAAAGGAATGTAGATACCTATTGATGTAGTCACTGCTAAAAACTTGACTCTCGCGAAGTGAATTTCAATTATTTCTGTCATATTTCGTGGGATCCATTACTTTTTCTTCCCAACTCCGATTCTGTCGTATTTTCGTTCCTCTCTCATATCTCATTCTGCCTAACCAAGCGGACAACACACTTCGTTTTCCATCACTGCTACGATCCGTTAGAGCTTGGAATTACTACCATTTCGTTTCATCAGAGTTCGATGTTACTACTCGACAATCTGTTGGTTTTTTGTTTCATCGGAGTTGGGACTTACCGCCCAGTTACAAGACTAGCTGCAAATTGTTTGATGGTTCAAACTTTCTTCTGAGAATTTGGTGGTAAATCTTCATCGGACCTGAGACACTGCAGCCTTCCATCCTCAACGATTCCGGGCACGCTGCTTCAAGTTGTCCAACAAAAGCGCTCTGGCATGGTCTTTGAAACGGGGGTTCGGTCTGCCTTGTCTTCTCAAACCTGGGGGCTGGGATTCGAAGATCATCTTAGCTGGAGCATTATTGTCCATTCGCTTGATGTGGCCGAACCAAAGTAGTCGAAGTGTTTTGGTTTTTTGGACTACATCCACACCACATCTTGGAACAGCTCATTGAGTTCGCGGTTGTATCTTCTCCTCCATTCGCCCTCCTCGCACGTAAGACCAAAAATCCGCCCAAGTATTTTTCTTTCGAAGGAGCCCAATATATCAGATCTCCCTTCTGCAACACGAGTTGGTGATAAAATCTCCTTTTCCAAAATCACTTTTCCGAAATCCCCTGTGCTGAAATCCCTTACTCCAAAAGACCTTAAGAGAAAATCCCCACGGGCAAAGTCCCCGATTTTTAGATCTAATTGTTTGAAAAAGTGAGATACGTATGGGAACAACCCCCCTGCTTGTGGTCACTGTAGGATTTGGAGTAGGTGCAAGGTTGGGTATAACAAAGTTTAGTTTGCTTGTGGGAGATTTTGGCATAGGGGATTTCGTCCCCGGAGACTTTGGAAAAAGAGAAGAAAAAAATGGGAGATTATGTCCAATAATGGATTTTGGAAAAGGGGATAACGTAGGGATCTCGTCCAACACTCGGCGCCATAAAGCAGAACTGGCAGGATAAGGGTTTTGTAGAGCACACATTTGGTCCTTCGAGTTAGGAGTTTTGAAATCAATTGTCTTGCCAAAACGAAGTAGCAATGGTTTCCTAGGGTGATTCTTCGCCGGATCTCCACTATGGTGGCATGTTTTCTTCCACTCACACTTGGTTGATGATTGGGTGCATGCTCCCTACCAAAACATCACCACCGTATTTAAAGAGCTCCGCTAGTAAAGCATTAGAGCCTGCGGTCTTGTTGTTCTTAAGGTTTTTTATAGCTACGCCAACTTCTTCTATACTAGGTGGTGGGAAACTAGTTCTTCATTCTCTTCTTGCCCTATCACTCTCTCTACATGATGCCCATTAATGAGCTGCTGGAAATGCTGCTTAGACGTAGCTACTATTCTCTGCACTTCGGTGACTAGGTTTCCTTCGCCTGCGTTCCGGTTTTGTAGCCAGCAGCCAGTTGCTTCGCTTTTTTAGAAAACTTCCGGATATTATAACGATCGCACGACTCTTCTATCTCCTTGACATGGGAAGCTGCGTAAGGCCTCTTCTTTCTACGCAGGATTTTCTTTTCCTCCCTTCTCCTGGCTCGATATTCTTCTCTCGCCGCTTTCTTGTGTGCATCTACGCATCCTCTACGCGCATTCATCATCATACCACGGGCTCTTTTTCTTGGGTGGCTGATACCTAGTAGCTACTACCTACCTACTCTGCAAACGAAAAACGAAACGAACGAAAAAAAGACCTAAAAACGTGCTGGCTGCTACTAAATTTGAGTAACAAAATCTCCTAATATTTGTTTTCCTAGTGTTGCCAAATTAAATTTCCTTTTAAATTAAATTTAAAACACCTCACTAAACACATCGTTAATTTTTTTTTCGTCCCTTTCATTTCAGATAAACAACTTTAATGGACAGATAGAGAGCATAATTATATTATTTATTACAATAGAAGAGGAGTAACCATTTCTTGTGTTTTAATTATGAATAAATCTATATATGTAAATACATATATTAATTAAATAAAAAAAAATTAAAATAAATAAAAGTAATAATAAGAATTAATTATAATAATCATGTTAAATAAAAATATAAAAAATATAAATAAAATGCTAGTGAAAAATAAGGATAATATGTTTGGTGGTAGTACAAAACGTCCACCACCACCACCACCACCAACTTCACTACCATCATCATCATTGTTATCATCCTCGTCGTTTTCGCCACCACGAACGGTGCGAAATATTCAACTATCCGAATTTTCACCACCAAAATTATCCCCATTACTAACAACAACAACAATAACAAAACCAACAACAACAACAACGACGGCAGCCGAATCATTACCATACATGACTGCCGCTGCGGCTGTTACCACATTATCTAGTAAAACTTCAATGTCCGTGTCGTCATTTCCACCACAGTCCGCGTCGTCATCGGCGTCATTACCAACGACACGTCTACCAACAGTAGCGGCAGCCGCAACTATATTATCAGGAAGAACAAAATTAATACAACAGCAGCAGCGTCATCGTCACCGTCAAATACAACAACAACAGCAGCAGCAGTACCATCACCACCATCACCATCATCATCATACACCACAATTGCGTTTTCGACTTTTACCTGGACTAAAAGCAACATCGTTTTTTACCATCCTGACGTTAGTATGCCTCGAGACGGTGCTGTTGTCAACTGTATCGAATTGTGCCAAGACATTCTATATGCATTGGAATACATCAAACAGCATGTAAGTAGAAAATATGTCAAATTTGTTATCTGATATTCAAATTGTCACAACAAAGTTATATTTCAATTTTTGACATGTCATGTTGATTTGTTATTTTATGTTACGGTTCATTGTCATCAAAATAAAACGAGTCTACCACACAATCTATATATTTGACAGAAAGTAGGACAATTCTTATTCGAATTCGACAGTTGTCATTATCACCGGACGCCATTTGTTTTTATTCGTAGGTAGCATCTCCAGAGTCAGCGGCTAACTACAACAAGTTTGTACTTAAAAAGCTATCTTAACTACACGTTTATCTGTTGGGGGGTTGGTGATGAAATCTTGTTTTTCAAAATCCCCTTTCCAAAATACCTTTTCAAAAATCCCCTATGCTGAAATCCCTTACTCCAAAAGACCCTAAGAGAAAATCCCCCATTCTGAAATTGCAATAAAGTCCAAACGATTTTTGGACTTTATTTCATTTTCAAAAGTGCAATAAAGTCCAAATCGAAGTGGAAATAAAATCCACAATGCATAAACAGTAGAATATGTATATGCAACCCCCCTGCTTGTCTTTCTTTTAAATAGCTGAGTGCAATAATGTCCAATGACTTTTTGCAATTTCAAAAATGAAATAAAGTCCAAAACTCGTTTTGGATTTTATTGCAATTTCAAAAGTGCAATAAAGTCCAAAAAAGTCTAAAATTACGTTTTGGACTTTTTGGCATAAGACTTTATTTCATGGCACCCAATTATTATTGGGATTTCGTCCCGGGAGAGTTTGGAAAAAGCGAATAAAAAAAAGAGAGATTATGTCCAATAAGGGATTTTGGAAAAGGGGACAACAACGTAGGGATCCCGTTGAGACCTCTTAGCCGTTTTCCTGACTGGACAAACATTTTCATAGGCTTCATTCAAAGTTGTACATAGGTATATCGGCGGGTATTGGTCATGCTAGTTGGCACCTCCTCCAGATGTTGCCCTACGAAACTCTTCGGCTAAAACCACGTAGTTGCTGAGCGATTAGCAATTTTGGCCAATAATTGCTCGTCGATCAATCTCTCAGCAAACAACATTTTGGTATGAAAAAGGGGGACGTATGGCAACCCTATCGTAGCTTTAGAATTACTGTTTGGCAGAGCATCTTTGTGTAAGTTGTTAGGTTCTCTGTGATGTCATAAATACCTAGGAAACCGTTCAATGAAATTAAATCTCAAGGATGACGAGGACGACTTATGTAGAGATCCATGAGGCCACACATCACTCCCTCTATCACTGCCAGCGTTTTTGTAACTTTAGAAACACAAAGCATTTCAAGACACTTAAGAAATTTTCGACTTCTCATAGTGTAACCTTTATAGGTTGTTAGTACAAACACGTTGGGTAAACATTGAAAGGCTTATGTTAGGTTGGGTTAGGTTAGGTTAGGTTATGTTAGTTGCGTGTGGCAGTCTACAATGATTACTGACCAAATGGTCTGATTCGCTTGTGGGAGTGAAGCAACGCTGCACCTCACATCGTTTTTACCCAGAGGAATAGTGCTCGATGGCTTACTGTTCATGTATGCTGCTGACATTGTCATCATTTCTTCCTTCCTTTTTTTTAAGTATTTTCTACCACCCACCATGCTAGGCTAGGGCTTGATAAAGTACATGCAATCCGACCCATTTATCGAACTCATTGCAATCCGATTGCGGCCCGGGCGGCGCGTTTCAAATTCAAAATATTTTACCAATTTCATAGAGCAAACGATTGCCAATAGGCTAATTATCATCTGTCATCAAATTACGACAAAAAGTATGACCGAAAGCGTTCATAAAAATGGACAGGACACAGTCATTGCCAACACTGGCGAGCGAGCACCACCACCCATGATGATTTTGCCAGTTGCAGAAATTCAATATCAGGAGCCAGAACATTTTTGCGGTCACATCTTTGTGCAACTTCTGCATTTGCTGTCAAAGCGGATAACATGAAATGCGAAACCATTATTCATAATGTGATGTATAGTGCGACTTTCAATTAGAAATGGATTAATTTATCGGCGCAATTGATTGAACCATCAGATGATGCTGCTGTTGTCATGGAAAGGGACAAAATGTACAAAATCAAAGACAGAGGCAAATCAAATTTCGAATGACGCTGAACATTAATGGTGCGTCAGAAACCGCAAAAGTGTAATTTCAATTGAAAGTAATAATGTAATTAGCTCAACGGGGGTACAGGGTGCGTAGCGCACAATTGATAAATGAAAATAATAAAAATGTCTACCAATCGGATTATGCGGCGAGTAGCGTTAGAGTCAGACAGCCAGTCGAAGGTGAAGACTTAAAAGACTCAATATTCATGACTATCGTCAGTGGAATGTAGAGAAACTAGCCCTAGTCTGTGATGGCCTGTGATGATTTAAGGCACCAAAACTGGGAAAACTGTGAACTATGAAATACTGTCAGTTTAGTCATGAATGCTGTCATTCACAAGAAGACCAACAATAACAGGGAAAACAGCATGACAACCGCATGTATGATACTGTCGAAAATCGTGCAATGACACGCGTAGGACGTTGTCAATCCCTGAAATGCTGGGGTCAATCACAAGGCAAACACACAGCCATTCAATTCTACCCTCTACCAATAACATCGATGTCAAGAGGCAATCAGAGACGCGGCCGTGATGAGGTTATTTTTAGGTGGCCACTACTCCCATGCAACCTTTCATCCATGGACTGGACATGCAGATAGCTTCTATTTTAGTTTTATCATTCTGACTCGATATTAAAAAAGCACCTCGACCTGTAAGAACTTTTGAAGCGTCAGAATTTAATTTAGGAGAGTAGGGTCTCTACTTTTCTTATGTAACTGATGATGCATTCAGTAGAGGTTTCCTTTAATACATCGGTGCTTATAGTTTCATTGAAAAATGACTCTCATCTGATACCGCAGAAGGCCGGGCATTCACACATGATATGCTCAGCTGTTTCCTTTTCGACTAATTACATTTTCTTTTGGTGATATCCCAGACCGTGGTTAGGTAGCCTAATAAATCCCTACGTTATCCCCTTTTCTAAAATCCCTTATTGGACATAGTCTCTAATTTTTTTTTCTTCTTTTTTTCCAAAATCTCCCGGGACAAAATCCCCTATGGCAAAATCTCCCACAAGCAAACTAAACTTTGCACATACCCAACTTTTCACATACTCCTACAGTGACCAAAATCAGGGGGGTTGCAGGGGGGCAGCATGCCCCACCATGCGTATCTCACTTTTTAACACCATTCTTAGGTGTCGCGGCGACAGAATTAATAACACCAAATTTAAAACTGTGGGATTTTGCCCGTGGGCATTTCAGCACAGGGAATTTTGGAGAAGGCGTTCCGTACAATCGCCTCTTAGTCGAACTTAGTCGTACCTGTGTCGTCTTAGAGCCTATTAGCATACATGGAAGAATCAGCATTTTAACTCAGATCTAACAAGCCCTTTGTAGAGAAGGAAGAAAGTTGCATCGTGTTGAAATAACCTTTTGCTAAGTAGGTAGCTTAACTTTGAGGACATTGAGAACTACAAGAACATGGTTTCCTTGAAACGGAGGGCTTAAACCATGTTATCCATCTAGTAAACTGCTTTCAAAATCATACACTTTGAGCGACTGGTTGAATCAAACCAAAAGTCAGGACAGGCCATTCACCAAAAATAATGAGTTTATAGCACTCTATCGCAGACCTTCGCAGACAGAGAGCCTCTGTATAAATGACATCAAAAGAAACAAAAAAATATCAATTTCTCTCACAATTAGATACAATATCTTTTTTAAATATTTCCATCAATGTAAGATTTTTTTTTACCCATTTCATCTGTCCATCTGCATCCGACATGTCAAAAATGAAATATTTCTCTCTCTCTCACTCTGAGTCTATGTAAAATCTTGTAAACCTAAATGAACATCTAGACGTAGTTATCGTTAATAAAACATTAATCACCATAGAACGTCATGATGTCAGATAGTTTTAGAATTTTTTTTTGTTTAATTTCTAGAATTTTAGTATTATATAGAATTTGCATGAATTTGTCAATAACTTATTGACATTTGAATTCAAACTCTGATTAGTTTAAGCATTCTTTGTAATAGAAGGCCACTTTGACAACTCAATTAAATGTCGAAGAACTGACCAAAAGAACATTACTCGGTGGTACTGCCAAATATGTTATAGGCTGTCGAAGTTGACAGTGCAGCCGTATTCGACATATTGTAGATGATGTATAACTATTTTTAAGACGTCTAAAAGAGACGAAAACCGATTCTCCAAGACTTTAGATACACAGCTTAAGGCGGGTCTTGTGGACCTTTAAAATATTCGCCAAGCCAATTTGGGCAATATTTCTGAAGGTGAAAAGGGAAAATTGTTGGATGTGTTTTAACCGTTTAAGGTAAAACCAAATTTTACCACACCTGTGGGCATCGCCAGAAGGGGGCACCAGACTCCCTATTGTCCGCTAAGAGCTTTTTATATGTGATCTCTATAAATAAGTTTTAGCTCTATCACGACTTTCCACTTTTCTGTGTCTTGGAGTGATGGACAACTAAAGCCTATTGTAACACTCCAGAGCTGAAGGGAAAAAAGTACAAAAAGTCTTATGAGACTCTGGGCAAGACCTCATGGTCAGTGGAATATTCACGAGTCACTGAAAGATTCTCCCCAACGATTTATGCAGAAGCTGTAACAACGATAAAGAAAACGAATCCCTTATGTCACTGTGACGTCTTTGAAAATGTCTAAACTTAAACTTAAACTGTCCTTAGAGGTAGGAAGTTGAATGGTTTTCCGAAGACCAGTCAAGCTTGTTATTCCCTTTTCCAAAAACCCTTATTGGACATAATCTCCCATTTTTTTCTTCTCTTTTTCAAAATCTCCCGGGACGAAGTCCCCTATGGCAAAATCTGCCACAAGCAAACTAAACTTTGCATATATCCAACTTTTCACCTACTCCTACAGTAACCAAAAGCAGGGGGCTGGAGGGGGCTGCAGAGCCCCCATACGTATTCCACTTTTTAACACCATTTTTAGGTGTCGCGGCGACAGAATTAATAACACCAAATCTAAAAATGGGGGATTGTGTCCCGTGGCCATTTTCTATTAGGGTCTTTTGGAGTAAGGGATTTTAAAAAAGGAGATTTCCTCACCAACCCCTGGCGATTTTATGTCAATCAATCAATCTTGTTGTTCCTTGGACTGCCGGGAATGTCTATAAGGATGTGGAAGCCACTACGGGAGTGACCGCCCGAACTCCCACAGCAACACAAGTTCTTAGTCAATTTTCAAAAGACAACAGTATCCTGCACTTACATTGTGGTTCAATGTCCTAAACAACTTATTTTGCCACTTTTAACGATGTGTATAGCTAATGAGCTAGTGTCTTCTCATCGGCTGGCGCCTGGTAGCTGCGAACTGCACAACACATCCTCTCGTTTAACATGCAAAACATCTGCATGTTTTTATATTCTGCCGCCATGTTTCCTGCGATCTCGTAAAATTTTTACCGAACTTTCTCGCCCATCAACAACGCTTCTTCCATGGCTAACCTCGAAGTTAGGTTCATCTTTATGTTCATCCCAGGAACTATAAAAATAAGTATGCTCCTCGGGCACACGCAGATGTGGAATAATTCCACCCCATCGTCCACTAATTACCCGGACAAGTTCTTGCAAAACATATGGCGCTACTTCCAGAATAATGTTCCTTAAGTCGTTGTGGTTAAATCATATAAAAACTATTTTTAGGTGCTTAGACCATGCTTCGTATGTCTTCAGTTCAAACCAGGAACCATGAACCGTGGAAGTTACAATAATCGCCGGCGCCTTCTGTGTCCCATGTGTCCAAGCAAATTTCGATGCAGCCAAAAGTATCTTCGCCATTTCGATACCTAACGATGTAACGAGCAGAAGGCTACGATTGTACATGTCACCAAAACGTTACATTGCGTAAAATTCAGACGTCCGTCGGTGGCTACGATGTCAAATTTCGTCCTCGAGTTGTCTCTCTGTGTCATGACTGTCATGAGGCGCGATTAATACGACCAAAAGACTGATTTCAATGAGTGTGTACTGGCCTTGTGTATACTGTTGGTACTGACGGACTTTTTGTGACTGTATATTGCTGATTGACAGCGTCCAGGTACCACGCGTGCCACTACCAAATTTTCTATACTTGTCGCGATTGACATGTTTTTTTTTTCCTGTTTTTTAGGTTCGTCAGAATGAGCAATCTTTTGATTTTACAACAGCACGTAGCACACCTTCGAAAATAGAGTCACCAGCAGTACCTACATATAAACTACAATAGTGTCAAACATGTCACTCAGTATAATAGCCTGTCATGCCCCGGTCAATCGCCATCGCCACAGCTATTCATGCTCTATCACAGCATGACAAAGTAGCGAGCATCTAATGAGTTTTGGGACATACGCATGAACTCTTTTCACACTGTGTGATTCGGTGTCAATGTTGTCACGCATGACACGTACTTGTCGGTGGGTGTTTCGTGTAGTTGCCAGCACACATCTGTCTATTCTCACAAGTCCTTTGTCCTTCGCCATTATGAACTTAAAAAAACAACACAAATCAATCTTACAAGTGCGGCGCGAGTATCTTTTCTGTATAGATACTTCTTGTGTGTTTTCTTTTTTTTTCAAAAGAAGTCGTCCCGTGTCGTCTTGTCGCACCTCCTGGTACTCTTCGGTATTGTATCTGCCAGTCTGGCTGTTTCGCTAGTTGTTTAATCGTTCAATTAACACTTATGATGTCTGTGCGCGCCGCCGACGGCCGCGCCACACTACACCACAGACACACCAACAGCATTAAAACCATTCACAACCGCACCAATCACAAGTATCAATATTTATTGAATTTATTTCTTGTTTACTGGCGCCCTTTGTGGAAAAAGTTTTCCCTATTTACGTTTGTGTCTATCGTTCCAATCTGCACTGCACCGCATCCCTTCACGTGTCGATGTATTGCGGCGAGATAATGGAAATTTATTTGGATTTCAATTCTCTATTCTGTTTGGTTTGTGTAATTGCCATTTGTGGTAGGTGAAGAGCAGCGACTCGATGAAACTACTTTAGAAGCGCGCATCGAAAGGACATCACTCATGCCATCTGTATGTGTATCTATATGGGATTGTTTGTTTTATAAACGTGCAGGTTTGGGCTGCTTTCGATCCTCTAACTGTTGTCGATTGGTATAGAATTGTATAAACATCTTTTAAAACCCGACACCACTTAGTTTGCTCGCTTGATGGGATTTCGACACACATGCAGAACGAACAGCAAAAAGGACAGTATTTCGTTATTGTTATTGGTTTCGGGTGGTTTTCGTTTCAGTGGAAAGTGGAATGAGTCGAAAGCTAAAGATGGTGCACCAGCACTTAAGTATGTATATCCAATGAAAAAGGATGGAGCGAGCACTCCTTTTAGGTGCTCGCAATCCAAACTAGGGGACTGAGGATGACAGATCTGTCCGACGGTAGAGAAAGTCATTGTTGGGATTAAGGTGGAGAATTATTTGACCACAGAGTCGGCTATGACCGCTAAATTTGCAAGGAGTTTGCAGGAAATGCCGTATCTGTAAGTACTCCCCCATGAATTTGCTTTCTTAGGACAGAGGACAGTGGCGGTGAGTTAGGCAGCAAGTTGAAAGGGATTTTCTCATCCATGCAACTGTGATAAAAATGGAATAAATATTTTGCGTTGACTCCTAGCCTCGCTCTTACTAGTACAGACTCTTCTGACATTCACCAAGCGCTTTGCTGTGCATCAACTTATCGGCAGCCATGTCAGATTTCCTGTCAAATCAGCAAGCCGTTTCTATATTGGCATTGTATGGGCCTTACCTTCAACAGTCAAAGGGCCTTACCTTCATACTTTCCTGCTGACTGACTCTACAATGGCCTCGTGTGTCTCAATGGCCTGACAAACAGTATAGCGTTAGCGACATTCAAATCAAATTTTTGTTTTAAGTGGCTCTCGGTGAGAGAAGTACTTTGGCCGCTGGTCGGCCCATTGTGCAATCATTTATATCTTACTAATGCTTTTATGACTGGCCGACTGCCGGTCTAGGCAACGATGCCCGTTTTCGATAGCGATATCCAATTCAGCGGCCCAAAAACCACTACAACTATTTGGTATTCTAAAAGACAGATTTGTGTAGAACTAGGCATACCCGCCTTGTTTTATGCATATCCATTCCCTACATCAAATTCAACTACGGCATTCTGAATGCCTGTCGTGCGGGAAAATTATATTTTTCGAACGCAATGCAAAACTAGCCCTAAGCACAACTGCAATCAAGAAATCAATTTTTGGCCGAATAAGATCTATTTTCAATTTGTTATATCTCACACTCTGGATGGAACAGAATGATGAATGTTAGCTCAAAATACTCAGTGGAGTACTGCCTAACAAAAGCATTTCTTGAATAGACCTACATAGATTAATGGCAAGTTGAGCGTAGCAAGATCGAAATATAAATATTTTCTCCCTCCCTTTTCTTCAACACTTTTAGGAGGTATTTCTAAAAACCATGAATGAAGCATGCAACAATTTTGACTTATCTATAAATGTACACAAATTTCAAGTTCATACGGCTGAAGGTTCGTGAGACCCCCTTTCTCCATGCGACCCCTTTACTCCTCGAAAATTCTCACCAAAATCAAAATCATGAAAATCGGATAAATGATTCTCGAGTTATGGAGAAACGAGCAAACGGACGTTGCATTTTATAAGCAGTATGAATGGAACTGACAATCCCAGCTTCTCCAGAGTCGTAGAGGTTTCGAACCTTAAATCTCAGACTCAACTACTACTCTCGTATATAGACACGAAAGGTTCTTTTCAGTGAAGACAAATTGGAATTGGAAGACTTTGGCATAAATCAGAAAGACCTATCACAGAGGTATAGATCATCGGGCGTTAGTAATTGGCAATTGCTGTTTCCTCTCCTTTCGACATGAAGGAAACTGCTCCTATGCAGCCTTTCTTAAAGATTTTTGTATCTCCATATACCACTTTGGCACTTCCTATAATGGCCACCAGCGCTTATTGAGTTAGTTGCCAACTTAAAGAGCTCCAAGACGCTGATTTTTCTTGCCTTTTATTTTTCAGTTATTTTATTACGTAGATACCACCTCGCTCAGGAGCTTCTTTGTCAACTTTTACTTGGCTATAGGGTTATAGCATTTTTTTTAGAGTTTTTAGGGAGAGAAACCCCCAGACCTTCGACCAAAATGGCTTAACAAACAATTAGTTTAAGTTGCCACTATAAATGTGTGCCTTGACCTTTAGCCACCCTCCCACCCCACTTTAGGAATCTCTCTAGCTTACGACCTCCGAACTACCTTTGTCGCTTCTTTCTGAAACATATTCTTGACCCGTTTTCAGTTCCATTCGCCGACGCGATTACATCATACAGACAAAAATCGAAAACAAAACTCAACCTTAGTGACCAAATGGTCATTGTCTTCCCAGAAACATTCGCTAGGCATCAGCATTTTTACGAACCCCGGTAGAAGATTCGTCGTCATCCGACCAGCTGTGACATACATTACTTGTTCCGCACTCAAAACCAATCGCATTCATAATTTTTTTAGCTGAGTCCACTGAATCAAAAATTCAGAGAGAGATATTAAATTTAAAATAAAAAATTTCAAAACACAAAGAACCCAGAGCCAGAGCCAACCCACTCATAGTTCTCTCCTTCGGGGCAAGAGAGCTCATAAGAAAATAATAATAAATAAATAAATCAATGAAGCATATAATTTCAGGCGTGAAAAAAAAAAAAAAAAAACGAAACGAAACGACAACCAAACATTTACGCCCCCTTTTTAACTTTTTTTTTTGTGCTGTCAGAAATTATATAGGCGCACAATACACACATCACTGGGTTCTGTATGTATGGCTGTGTGTATGTTAGTTGATAAAACTTGAAATGAAGGGAAACAACAAAAGTGAACGCACCGAAAGAAAATACAAAAAAAAAAAAAAAGAGGAAAGAAGGTTCGACGACAAAAAGGCGAAAGAAACCCTGCACCACTGCTGAAGACTGAACTGTGAAAAATGCAACTTATGGAGGAAATTTGAGCATGCACATCCTTTTTGCAGTTCTTTGCGCGATTGTTATCAATATTATTATTGCCAACACCAACACCATGGTTTTTTTTTCTCTATATATATATAAAAAAAAATTATCATCATCCCCAACACCAAACAGGAGTTTGAGGAGCTCGATGAGGCGATGACGAATGCTCTACAAAGAATGGCTACGCAAGTAAATTCATAGAAAAAAAAATTCACCCGCAACCAAGGGATGAAATAAGGATAAACCACTCGATGTCGACGACGACGACGACGACGACACCAATTAAAGGAGCAGTGCATCGGGCGAAAAAGGATACCAAAAAGGCTTCTTTTACACGCATGTTTTTTAAGTGCGGCAGCAGTGTGTAGATGTAGACCTATCCCAAAGTCTAAAGCAAATTAATATATTTGAATGTGACACAGGGCGAGGAGTGTTGAAACATAAACACGTGTTGGGTTGTAGGTTTTTTTTTAGATTTTTGGTTTCCTTTGATTATTGAAGAGGGAAGTTGATTGATTTCGAGTTGAAGATAGCTTTCAAGATCTTTCACCTACACCCTACAAGGAAGAAAGGTCTCAGCTTCAATACTTAAATTTGTCCAATGTTTTGTGAACGTCTGACAAACAGCCGATAGTATAACTGACTTGAACCGAAAGCTTCTCAATACAGCCGTTGGGAAATACGGCATAAAATAGTGGGTCCCCAAACGAGTAGGACCCTCTAGGTTCCTCGGTCCTCTATGGTTTTTATAGATACCTAGCAACTTTTAAATACATTTTTATAAAATGCTAGAACATTTGCAGATCAATGCAAAGGACCATGACCTCTAAGATGTCGAAAGTGGAAAAGTGCATCCAGTAGGGAGCTTTGTCAAAACATTTACTAATTTTTTGGTTAGCGCCTTGAAAAGGGGTAAAAGACTAAAACCAGATTCTGATTTCTAAGAAGTGATGGTAGCTTCACGGTATTAAAAGCGGAAACATTTCAGTTCCTGATGGTGACAAGAAAAAGTTACATTACATCGCTTGTAACAACTGATGAAGCTATCAGTCGCTTGGTACTAATGGACTAATATTCAACAAGGTATAGAGGAAATGCTTTGCTACTTTGAAACAGATTTTCACTGCGGAATTGGCACCGAACATCTGTCAATTGGTGAAAATATTTTTCATTAAAAAGTCAACAAAAAATTCAAGTTTGCTCTTGGAGGCCACCCGGCAAAAAATCTCAGCTCATCAGTCTCAAACAACTTTCTGGTAAAATGTAAGGAAAAACCTGGCACAAGTTTGCTCTTCGAGGCCACCAGACAAAAAATGTCGCCCCATCAGTCTCAAGCAACTTTCTGCTAAAATGTAAGGAAAAACCTGACTAGTCTCAAAAAAGTATGGAAAGACCTGGCGCAAGTTTGCTCTTCGAGGCCACCCGGCAAAAAGTTTCGGCCCATCAGTCTCAAGCGACTTTCTGCTAAAAAGTATGAAAAGACCTTGCGCAGGTTTGTTCTTCGAGGCCACCCGGCAAAAAATGTCGGGCCATTATTCTCAAACAACTTCCTGCTAAAATGTAAGGAAAGACCTGGCGTAAGTCTTCGAAGCCACCCCCTTTATTCTCCAAGAGTATGCTCTTCAAAACCTCGGTTTTCTGGTTTAAAGTAGCCCGCGATGAGGTGCAATTCGGACTAAAAATAGGTCCATTGGGAAGACAAGTAGGTTTCACTGTTCCTTTTTGGAAACAATTTTTTTTTTAATGAAATTGCAAATGCTCAGCATGAGCCTACGAACAAAGTCCCAAGTGCAACTAACTTCCACTAGCCAAAATGAACAAAGTCCAGTGTGTAGATGCAGTGGGATTTAGTTCATAAGTTTGAGAGATAGTTCGTTGTTCATTATGAACAAATTCCCAATGAATTAAGTCACAATTTGAGAAATTTCGACGAAAAAATAATTCTTACATACACCCAACCTCGCACTTAATCCAATTCGAATTCAATCCATGCCCTCCTATACGTATTCCACTGTGCCTAATGGGAGACTAATTTCCGCAGACGTTCAGTGTTAAATTTGGAGGTTGGGAGTAAGTTCATTTGGAACTTAGTTCATAGGGCCGCTCGCCATAATGTCATCGTTAAGACCAGAGTGACCTTTCGGTCCACAATTGTGTCCTCCTCCTATCAATCTCGCACTGTGTCTGGTTGTCACAATAGTTTGTCTTTCAAAAATGGTCTCACTTGTCCTGAGAAGCCCGGTGTGGAATTTGTATGCCATAGGTTTGGCCATATTAGCTTCGAGCTATAGAGCAGTTATTTCAGACAAAGCTTTGCCACTATGAACTTCTTCGCCTGCAGCATTGTAAGTGACTCCAGTGAGGGACCATGAGCCTATACACCTTTTTTTTGCACGACGAAGCTGTTCGGTATCGCCTCTTCGAGCTTCCTCCTTTCTGGAAGGCAATGATCTTCAAAGCTTTAGCAGGGTAGTTCTTTGTTCAAGTGAAATCCAGATCTTTGCCGACTCTCTGTCGAAAATTTGAGCCCGGTCTTGAGCGAGGCTTCTTGTCAGATTCATCTCGACATACTTATTATGCCAGCTTGCATTTTTGTAAAACGTCGCGCGAAGTATCGTGATCGATAGTTGTCATTAACTAATATAGGCGGCTCATCAACACACTCCCTATGAGCTTCCTTGTTGTGTGCATATCCATTCCCTTCATGAAATTCAACTACGCCATTCAGGCGCATTCTGAATGCCCGTCGTGCGAGAGAATTATATTTTTGGAAAGAAATACTAAAAACTGCAATTAAGAAAGCAATTTTTTCACACTTGGCCAAATAAGATCTATTTTCAATTTACTATATCTCTCCCTCTGGATGGATCAGAAAGGTGAATGTTAGCTCAAAATACTCAGTCAAGTATTGTCTAACAATTAAAAGCATTTCTTGAATTGATCTACATAGATTAATGATGGAAAGTTTGAGCGTAGTAAGGTCGAAATAGAACCACAAAACTTTTAGGACGTATTTTTAAAAACCATGAATGAGGCATGCCATAATTTTGACTTATCTATAAACGTACAAAATTTTTAGTTTATACGGCTAAGGGTTTGTGAGACCCCCCTTACTCCACGCGACCCCTTTACACCTTAAAAATTCTCACCCACCCTACGGACTAATTGGGCCACACATCTATACGTCAGAAGAAAATTATGAAAGTCGGAAGAGTGTTTCTCGAGTTATGGAGGGACGAAAAGATGGACGTTGAATATTATAAGTAGTATGGATGCCCGTCCCCGTCCCTTCTCGTCAGAGAAGCCCCTCGACCGACGATTAGACGGCCTCAGTCCTCATGTACTTTGAGATGCTAGTTTCTTCATAGCCAATGGACTGACAAACAGGTTGGTTCAATGTACCTAACCGACCGAATCTTTCAAACAGTGGGTTTGATGTTGCCCACCCCCAGCAGTGTGAGTGTCTCTCTGAATGAAGTCAGCCCTTTTCCATCGGTTTAGGAATCGATGATTCTCCTCACTCACTCAGCGTCTCCTTATTGAAGAAAGTTAGATTGGAAGTCGTCTGGTTCTTGGACATTCTGAAAGAATTGAGCGGTCGCTAGCCACCGAAGTGTTTCTAATTCACGTAATGTCATTACCGGAGCTGATTCCAGTCGAGGATTCAATTCTTGTTGGCCCTTGATAGTCTTTCAGAAAATCAACGAGAGTTGAATTCTCAAGGACTTTAAAGAGCGCAACTCTGTAAAATGACTCGATTTCTTGCGAAAAATGTAGAACTTGCTATGCGTCGAGTTCCATTGGGAGTCTTAAAGAAAGTTATATCTGTCATAGCAGTGGTTGTCATTTGGGAAACTGGCTGTCAGCCCTTAGATACAGTTTCACAATGCCAGCTGTGATGTATGAATATTTCCCAAGAGTTGCACCTTCACAATCACTTTCACACTATATGTGCGTTCCCCAAGCGGATTTCCTTCTTATCTCAACGAAAATATTATGGCAACAGACAGTGGGCTGTTCTTGGAACCTCAAGTCCTGGAAACTATTTAGTGGAAGAGTTTTACCACCAGCTGTCTGCACATAGTTTCTATTTTTTTTCGAACTCGTGTTGTCTAAGGTTATTGACTTACGCTCATTTGATACGAAAATGTTTTATTTGTGTCCTGTCGTCGCCGTCATCATTATCATCATCATCATCATAACCACCATTACCACCATTACCACCGTCACCACTATCACATCTTCATGTTTGGTTCGCAGTGTGACTGCTTTTCCTCCCTTAGACATTTATTTATTTATTTTTTATATTTTTTCTACAACAGATTTTTTATTTTATCTTTTTTTTTGTATGGCATGGCGGTGGTTGGTAATGACACGAAGAGTCGAGTCAGAGTCGTCTTAGCTGTTTGGTTGTCGGTATGGGGAAAATATAACACACATGTGTAGATATTAAGGAATAATTCCATAAGGGTATTTTTCAGTTTCATTTTCTGGATGGAAAATCCATCCACCTACCTACTACTGTTGTTGTTGGCGATGGTGGTGTGGGCTTACGAGTGTGCGTAGGTATATGCTGCGAACTGCAAACACTATCTGATAAACACCCTTATTTTCCGGAATTCTACGTGGATTGCCTCGAGACGGCTAACACGTTTTTTTTTTTTTTAATTTTTTCTTTTCCCTCTCTATAGAAAGAAAACCCTATGAATGGGGAATAAAAATGTGTAGAGGCATATTCGAAACGGAAAGGAAAGAAAGAGAGAGACAAAAATCATGCGGTGTAGAAGAAATGGAATCAAATAAAACAGGACATGGCACACAGAGAGTCGTCGGAAATGAATAAGTGAAAAAATAGGACCTAGATCTGATTAGGGACATTTTAGGACACCTTTCAATTTGTGTCAAATTCTTAAGAGTATAATTATCTAGAAAGGGATAATTGGTGAGGGACACTAGGTGCGACGCGCGGATGTCATTTTTCATTTCTGCGTGTTTGTGTGTACGTAGTGGAAATAATCGTTCATTAGAAAGTCGGTCAGTGGGGTTTCTTTTCGACCAATGTAGTAGATAGATAGATTTTTAATCGGACTTTTGACAGTTGACAAGTGTTTTCAATATTTTTTTTTTTTGGTTGTTTTTTACATAATGCGCCGTCCTATTTGAGTCCAATATGAAAGATTACAAAGATTTGTTATCACAAAAGGCCAGAAGAATTATTTAGGACAGGAGAGCAGAGTTGGTTTGATGGCCATTTAACCCTTTAAAACTCTACGACAAGTAGTTGTAGTAAGAGTGAGTTAGGTACTACAATCGGTAACACAGCAATACAGGGTGGGCCATCTAGTGGTTTCTTTTTAAATCATAGGTTATTTTGACACTGACAGCTGTTTCCTGCTCGAAATCTTGACAATAAGTCAGTATCATACGAAATGAGTCGCTTTACGCTTTAACAACGTTGGGAAATATTGAAAACTTATTTCCAAAGTGAGTGCTGTGTAGCCCAAACAGTGCGCTTTTTTGAAAAAATGTTTTGGCCGAAATAAAGCCTACTGTACGCAAGTTTGTGCAAAAAGTTCGTGGCATGCTAGTGGACAAGACTCATGGTCCTCGGTGTCCTACTGTGCCACTGCATCCACAGAGAGTGACAGTTTAGTGCGGATTGTGGAGTGGTGGCATCATTGGACCATTTATTTTCGAAAATGAGAACGTTTCGGTCAACGGTGGGCCATATTTACCGACTTTTTTTAACTGAAATTGAAGACATGGATTCGGACGACCTCTGGTTCATGCTTCATGCAGGATGCCGCGCCATGCCACAATCGATTTTTCCCCCAAATCGTATATTATCAGCCGTCTTTTCGATGTCAATTGGCCGCCTCGGAGCTGCAATTTGACCCATTTGGACTTTTTTTTGTGGGAAACCGTGAAGGACCGATGTTATGCCAACAATCCGGAAATGATTCAAGCACTTTAGGCCAATCTCATCTAAGCAATCCGTGAGCTACAGCCCGAAACCATCAGCAAGGTCTTGGCAAATTGAAGTGACAGAATACGCTACTGCGAAGTCAGCCTACTAAGCCACTTAAACGACACGTTGTGTTCCTTAATGGGAATGTTTGCACTTACCAATGATGCCATAAGACATGACCAAAATTTAATTTTGTTCATTTTATTGAATTTTTAAAAAGAAACTTGTATTTGGCCCACCCTCTATATAGGTTTCGAAGTTCTTTTTCAATTGAAATTGGCGCTGAATGTAATCGAGTGTCTTCTGGAATGCATTCCACTGCGTTGGTGATGAAATCTCCCTTTCCAGAATCCCTTTTCCAAAATTCCCTGTCCTGAAATCCAAAAGACCCTAAAAAAAAAACCCCCATTTTTAGATTTGGGGTTATTAATTCTGTCGCCGCGACACCTAAAAATGGTGTTAAAAAGTGGAATACGTAAGGGGGCCCTGCAGCCCCCCTCCAGCCCCCGTGCTTTTGGTCACTGTAGGAGTAGGTGAAAAGTTGGGTATATGCAAAGTTTAGTTTGCTTGTGGTAGATTTTGGCATAAGGGACTTCGTCTCGGGAGATTTTGGAAAAAAAATAAAGAAAAAATGAGAGATTATGTCCAATAAGGGATTTTGGAAAAGGGGATAACGTAGGGATCCCCATTCCATTTTATTTGGAACTAGCTGTCGGCTTTTCCATTGCCCAGGAATTGTATTGCTGAGATGTGTTCTTGTCCATCGGAAAAATATTGCCGAATTGATGAACAACTGGTTTCCAAGTTAACGTGTCACTTTCAAGGCTGATCGGTGCGCCTTTAAATGCGTTGTTTTACCAAAATGACAATTACGGCTAGACAAACTGTCGAATATTCAAAAATACGATTAGAAAATGTAAATTGAAAAAAAAAACTCGATTTAAGTCGAAAATCACAAAACTGTTCTGAAATCTTTGACAATCTCAGCCTTAATGAAATTAATTCATTTGACAATTAAAACGATTGCTTTTAAGTAATCTTTAACCTTTTTATTCCTAAATTCAATGAGAAGAAGCCCCGAAAGCAATAGAAAAAAAACCCACCTCTCCAAAACTTGTGCAAAAGTTAGTCCTCCATCAGAACAAAAAAAAAAATATTTACATATATTTATACGAGCATACCTAACATCCTTCACCTCTTCCCATCTTTCATCTAAAACTTCTAAAAATCCCAATAGCCTCTGGGTTGAGAGTCAACACATTTTTGTTCTTTCACAAAACCCGCCACCGCCACCGTCGCCGCCGCCGCCGCCTCACCCGCCTGCAACATTCTCAGCACAACCCATCATCGTCTGGAGCTCTTGAAATAAAAGATCTTGTAAAGTTGAGATACCTACTCGTACCACCACCAAAAAAAATACACAAAAAAAAAAAAAAACAACAAAACCAAAAAAGATACTTTTGCGACCTATAGGTGTGCAGGAATAACTTTCGGTTGCGCGCTTCTCTCTCTCTCTAGTTCTTGTTCTGGTTCTGTATCTTTCGTGTGTGCGCTGCTATATGAGAGTTGCTCTTCCAGTATGCAATGTTGTAGCTGCTGCTATTGATCTTTCTTTTATTTTTTGAACTTTTACACTAGATATATGTAGCCGCGCAACCGACAACAAACACCACCAAAAAAAAAAAAGAAGAAGGCAATTTTAAAACAGCCAGAAGAGGTATGGCAAAGAAGAAGAAGAATCCAGAAGAGTGGGAAAATATATATAATCGAACTGAACTTGTAAATGCCTTGAACTTGTTATCGGTTACGTTCGGTCACACACTCCACTCCCACCGCCGTCCTTTTGGTGGTGTGCTGTTTTTACTTCATCTTCATCTTCATCTTCATCTTCATCTAGTTCGTCTTCTTCTTCGCTTTGTGCTTCCAAATATTTTCAGTGAGAAGAAATATCTAAGGGAGTCGTCGTCGGCACATCATCATCGTATTTACCAAAAGAAACTCAACAGCAGCACACAGTTAATCAGAAGAATGAATTTTGAACTGAGAATGGGAAATTGTATCTCAACTATGAAGACCAGCAATTGGACTCGAAATGGGACACTAAATGGGTTCATTCAGAGCTGGATTCAAAAATCATTAAAATGTCAGAATGACGAAATTTGTGCGGAAGATATAAAATATTTTTTTTGACACATGTGGACTTAAAAAAGTCTCGACGGGACATTTCTTACAGTAGAATGATCACAACTGTGATTACAACTCCCTGTCAGGTTATATTTGAAAAGTTACGCGCAATGTAACAAAAATTCGACAACCAAAGCTGTAGCAGCTACCTAGGTACCTACCCATGCCCAGGAATTGTATTGTTAAAATCTGTTCTTGTCTATTATTCAAGTTTTACAACTTTAACCCTTTTGAGTGTCGAGAAATATCTTTTGAAATATTCTCTTTTTGTTATAAAAATCTTCCAAAAATCTACTGCCATATAACAAATTTTAAGGCTAAAGCTTTCATAGATAGTATTTTAAATAGGTTTTGTGCTACGCCCCGTTTTCCAATTACACCCACAATTTTCGCGAGTCTCCTATTTCTTTGTCAAATTACATGACGATAGGTTTAGTCTTTAAAATTGAACAAAAAATCCGACAGATAGGTTTTATATGGAAGCGAGTGTCAAAAGTTTGCTTTTCCAATTCCGCCCACATTTTTCATGAGTCACCTATCTCCTTCTACAGGTGTCAGACTATCTCTTTGTCAAATTACAAGACGCTAGAGGTTTAGTCGTTTAAGGCTAACGAAAAGTCTGTCAGACAGATAGGTCTTAGGGAAGCGAGTTCCAAAAGTCTTTGCTTATCCTAAAGCTAAAGGAGTTCTAGGGAAAAAACACATACCATTCATTTAACCCTGGACTACAACCTGTGGCTTATTTCACCAACTTAGGTTAAAAAAGGTTTTGTAAAAAAAGAGTCAAATTCGGTTTCACCAAAGTTAGGCTGAAAGTGATATTTTTAAAAACAAATTTTGTGGAAAAAAAAATTGTAAATATGTACAAATTTACAAGTTGGTGACATAGGCCACTGATGTAAAACACGTCGAGTGATTTTTGGTCCCGTTTTAATTGACAGAACTTGAAGAAGGAGATTTAACAGCGACACAAAGTTGCTGAAGAGCTAAGCAATCAGCAACTAAAATGTTAAGCTCTGCTGTATTTTTCGACATAGTTATCGAGAAAGCGAATGAACGAGATTAGGGTGAACTATGAAAACTAAATAAAGCAGGAACAGTTCAGGTTCTTTGAAAACCTTTCAGAACTGGGCGATACATCGGATCTACTCGAATTTATCATTGTTCCTTAAGGCCCTTGTTTAACCCAACCTAACCTAATCTAACCTTACCTAACTCAACATACCCTCAGGTGTCTAAAAAGTCGAGACTTTGATTGCAACCAAGATATTAGAAAGCTGTAAAAGAAGTCCTGGTCTTTAAGAACCTCTACCGGCTTAAAGACCAGAAATTCTGATAGATAGCCAAAGATCGGACTTACAGAAAAGGAGGCGTATTGGCTGAGGTTCAGGTACACCTCAGACTGTAGCGCCACCTATCTATCACAAATCTTGTACAGCAATGGGTCACTAATAGATCGTGGATGTGATTACTCTAATATTTAGAAAGACTTCTACTCTATGTCAACCATGGAGAGGGGAATGCTTTAAACTGGCTTCCGACGAGTTGTTCGCCTTTAATAAATATATTAAGAAAGCATCCATAACGTCCCTCATTCTGAATAATTGGAAAAATTAATTTTAAAAGACAGAACTTCGTCTACAGTTCAAGGGACTCTGAAAAAGCTTATGTACAGGGTGGGCCAAATACAAGTTTCTTTTTAAAAATGCAATGAAATGAACAAAACTAAAGTCTTTCCATGTATTATGGCTTTATTAGTAAGAGAAAATATTCCCATTATGGAACACAATATGTCCTTCAAGTGGCTTAGTAGGCTGGCTTCGCAGTAGCTCATTCTGGTCACTCCAATTTTCCAAGACCTTGTTGGTGGTTTCGAGCTGTAGCTAACGGATTGCTTGGATGATATTGGCCTTAAGTTCTTGAATCGTTTCCGGATTGTTGACGGTCCTTCACGGTTCCCCACAAAAAAAAGTTCAAAAGAGGTCAAATTGCAGCTCCGAGGCGGCCAATTGACATCGCCAAGACAGCCGATAACACGATTTGGGGCAAAAGATCGATTGTGGCATGACGTGCCATCCTGCATGAACCAGATGTCGCGTCGTCTAAATTCATGTCTTCAATTTCAGTAGCGCAGTGGTTAGTGTGCTGGACTACTGACCGAGGGATCCCAGGTTCGATCCCCGGAAAAACACAAATTACATCTTAAAGTTTTTTCTACTGCGTCACCTCTCGCGAACGTCTGACAAACATCCGAGCGTATGACTGTCATGAAAAAGCTTCTCAATTCAGCCGTTCGGACTCGGCATAAAATTGTAGGTCCCTTCCATTCGTCTCAAAAATAGAAACTCGCACAAAACGAATGGTTGCGAGGATCTCCGCCTGTTGCGCCACCTATTTTTTATTTTAATTTCAGTAAAAAAAATGACAGTTAACATGGATCTTAAGTCGTCTTTGCCAAATCGCCCTTAATAGTGCCCATCCCCATCATCAATAATTTAGAAAAGTGTCAACCACGCTGCCCAGCCCAATGCCCCTTCTCTTCGATCTTGCCACAAGAGACTTGCACTCAATGAGCCCACATGATAGAATGCGCCCTCTGAACGCGCCCATTAACTTAATCAAATGAACCTAACAAAGATGAACACAAAGCAGAAAAAAAAAAAATAAATAACAAAAAAAAAAAAAGCCGAAGAATACATTTGAAAAGTGGAAAACCTGAAAGTAGACAAAAAGTTGATCGTGTTGGTAAGAGGAGCATGCATGAAGGTAAAAAGAAACTTGTTCTTAATGTGGTACTGGTTAGTTGGTGTTGTTTGGTTTTTTTGTGTTCCTCCACATATACGTATGTATACATTTATTTACTTTGTTGTTGTCCATTTATAGCCTCGATCCATCTCTTGTTGTTAAATATTACTGCGCTTTTGTGGCCCGGGCCATAATTTTAGCCACAAAAAAAAAACTAAAAGGAATTTATTCTTATTTATTGGGACAATAATCGTTGTTACTTTGTTTTCCGTGGCCTTTTACAGATCTGCCATGTAATGCGGTAACAAAACGAGAAGGTATCACCTTTATAGCCAGCCATTCATTGCGCTAGTAAAAGGGTTAACAAAGTCACTTGATGTGTCAATTGTCTGTCAAATTTGTCATTTTAAAAATTCAAAAACTGGCTTTCAATGGAAGCAAACTTCAAAAGGTATGTCTTAGCTCGTTAAGAATGAACCTCGTAAAACTATTTTTGGAACCCTTGCTGTGGGAGTGGCAGAGATTTTTGTTCGTGTTACATAGCCTTACTCACACTATAGACCACATGAGACTTAAGAGTGGGTTGGAGGTCCATTCTATGACCCTAAAGTTCATTTTTTAAATCTTCATTTTAACTTTTTTTAGGAGCTCAAGGGACGAAGTGGTAGAGAAAATTATTGCTCTGCCCTTGCCCTTAGTTTAGGACTGAAGAGTGGGTTGGAGGTCCTAAAGTTAATTTTTTAAATCTTCATTTCAAGGTTTTTTTTTTAGGAGCTGTCTGTCGGAACGAAGTGGAAGAGGAAGTCATTGCTCAGCCCCTGCCCATAGTTTAGGATCTTACGTTCGACTCAAGCTTGAGTGAATTCCTACGCCTCTGAGAAGCTTTGCCGAACTATATTTTCTGTCACACACAATTTTAGATGTAGCTACCGTGACTTTGCAACAATCATCGATTTGTCCTGCGATGTTAGTCATGGTAGGTAGCACCGCTGATTTAATTTTCCGCCTTAAGGCGTAAGCTACCCTTTAAACGTCTGCCCCGATTCGATTATTATGACTTCTAGTGGGCGCAGTGGTTAGTGTGCTGGACTACTTTGCGAGGGGTCCCAGGTTCGGTCCCTAGAAAAACACAAATTACATCTTAAGGTTTTTTCTTCTGCGCCACCTCTCAACGTCCGACAAACATCCAAGAGTATGACTGTCCTGAAAAAGCCTCTAAATTAAGACATTCGGACTCGGCATAAAATTGTAAGTCCCTTCCAATAGTTCCAAAAATAGAAACTCACACAAACGAAAACACCCGCCTGTTGCGCCACCTATTTATTTGTTTTTTATGCGGTTGGGATTCAATTTCATGACCTCCAGCTGGTTATAAGCACCGCTTCTGTCTTGTGGTCCGCTAAGGTTAGGGAGTCCTCTGATCTTTATTATTTCAATAAAAATTTGCAGCACTCCCTCTAGTCATTTAGCAATGGATACAATCTTGGACTCTTCAGGTACGGGTAGTCTTCAAAGGGCGTCATACTCATCATGTTCTACAAAAGTGCCCCCAGTATGGATCCCTGTGGTACCCCACCAGTCACTTTGTAGTCCTTTAGTTTACCGTCTGTCAGTTGGTGCTATGTATAAAGCAGCGCGCTGGTGATGAAATCTCCTTTTCCAAAATCCCCTGTGCTGAAATCCCTTACTCCAAAAGACCCTAACAGAAAACCCGCCATTATAAGATTTGGTGTTAAAAAAAGTGAGATACGTATTGAGGGGCATGCTGCCCCCTGCAACCCCCTGCTTGGGGTCACTATAGGATTTGGAGAAGGTGCAAGTTTACAAAGTTTAGTTTGCTTGTGGGAGATTTTGGCATAGGGGATCTCGTCCCGGGAGATTTTGAAGAAGAGAAGAAAAAAAATAGAGATTATGTCCAATAAGGGATTTTGGAAAAGGGGTTAACGTAGCGATCTCTAAAGCAGCAGTCTGTGTCAAAAGAGGCAACCCCGTGTTTTGTATTGCATTCAATGTTAACTATTAAAAGGGTACTTTTTCAAGCCCCCTTCCCATCTCCTACCTTCTATGGGCTTTAGTGTTTTTTTCACTACCAACTTCATAAAGCTATATTTTTTTGTTTTTTTGTTGTCTCTAGTCTATTGTCGTTTCAAGTGGCGACTGGTGGTCTTTTTGAGCTTGGGCTTTTGGTCCCCATCATTACACAGTTCTTAATAGCTGTTCCTCTTACTTTAATGGATTTCGAAGTTATCAGATACTCATGAAGTTTTGAATAGACAATGAATGTCATTGAAAAAAAAGTACAAAAAGCAAGGGTCCAATGTGACTTCCTTGCGGAACACCTGTCTCTATTCATGACTACCGCCGATTGATATTGGGCCCTTCACATTGAGACGAACCTTCGCTGAGTATAGTCTAGTCACAGAGCCGTACTCAAAGCCATGGGTTATCAATCAGTTATCTGTAAGATAATGAAAAAAGTGTCGACTATCTACTATGAGTGTGCTTTATTAACTGGCTTAAATACTAACTTATCTTAATACAAAATGTTTAATACTTCTCGTATGTATATAATTTCTTATATAAAGAGAGAGATGCAGATGTCATTGTCAAAGCATAGGGTACTATTAGCATGTATGGTCAACACCTCTTACACCTCCCCCATTAGTTATTTTCACAAAAAATATCATTTTTTAATTTGCTAAGATATTTAAGGACTGGTGATAAATTACTTTTTACTTTGGGCCAACCTTCTCTATAAAATTTTAAAATTAGTTTCAAATCCTTATCTTCAACTGTAGCCTCTTCAAAATTATTGCGTTTTTCATGCGACATATTAATTTCATGAACGCAACCCTCTAAGTTAATAGCGTCTTCCACATTATATTTATCTTCACCAAAACGCGACATAACATCTGCTAGATGTAAATATTTACCTGGTACATAAACCAGTTTTAAATGATATATTTCTAATTTAAGTCGCATCCGTTGAAGTCGCATAGATGGAATTTTACTTATCTCTTTTTGAAACAGAGGCACAAGAGGTTTATGATCGGTCTCAACCATGATTTCTCGTCCATAAATACAAAAATGAAACTTCTTGCATGCGTATAAAATTGCTAAAAGTTCTTTTTCAATTTGCCCGTAATTTTTTTCCGTCTCGCTAAGACCTCGGGACGCCCATGCAACCGGCCTTTTGTTTTGTAGAAGACATGCACCGAGACCAAATGAGCTTGCATCAGTCTGAATTATAATTTTTTCAATAGGGTCAAAACTTTGCAATGATGTTGCGTTAACTAATAGATTTTTAATTCTCTGCATGCAAATAGAATGTTTCTCGAGCCAACTGAATACTACATTTTTGCGCAATAGTTCTCGAAGAGGTTCGGTTTCCTTTGCCAAGTTCGGTAGAAAATCTCTTAGATAGTTTATCATTCCCAACATTTTTTGTAGCCCTACCTTTGAATCTGGATTCTTTAGTTTCAAAATAGACTCAATTCTAGATTCGTCAATTGACAACCCTTTGCTCGACAAAGTAAATCCCATATATTTTACTTCACTACCCCTATATTGAAACTTGTCTTTATTGAACTTTACATTATTTGTAAGAGCTGTTTCGAGAACTTCTTTTAATATTTCGTCATGCTCTCTATATGACTTCGCAAAGATGAGTAAATCATCGAAATATATAAAGACTCCTTTTATATGGCCAAACGTTTTTGACGTATATCTCTGAAAAACCATTGGCGAGGGTTTTAATCCTAAAGGAAGTCTTAAATAACGCCACAACCCGTGCAAAGTACTAAATGTACATAGGTAACTTGACTTCAAATCTAACACTATATGGAAGAACCCATCCTTTAAATCAAGAACTGAAAATACTGACATGCCAAATAACTTCGTTCTTAATTCCTCAAATGTTGGAATAGTGAACTGTTCTACCACTAGAGCTCTATTTAAGTCTTTAGGATCGAGACAGATACGTATAGACTTGTTTGGTTTTTCAACTATCACTATATTCGATGTCCACTCTACAGGTTCTTCAACCTTTTTAATTATCCCCATTCGTTTGAGACGCTCTAATTCTTTCTTTAGAGGCTCTATTAAATTGTGTGCAACTCTGCGAGCTGGTTTCGCAACGGGACTAAAACCTTCTTTTATCTTGAGTGTATATTCCTCGGCAAATTTTCCCACACCACTGAAAACACTTCCATATTTTTCCACAATTTTATCTTTAGTGTACTCTTCCTTCAACTCCACATTATCTATTTTACCAACTCTTTTCAAAAAACTAAGCTCCTCGCAAGCTGCTCTTCCTAACAGTGGAATAATACCATCTCCTGTTCTAACCACTACAAATTTATAAATCCGTTTGATATTGTTCGCCTCACACAGTAATTTAATTTCTCCAGCTACTTTTATCTCGGAACCACCAAACGCTTTTAGTCTAATATTGCATTGCTTCATTCTTTTTAGCATGTTTAATTGCTCAACGCTACTGATAGGTAATATATTTTCGTCCGCTCCTGTGTCTATTTTAAATTTTATATTTTGTCCCGCTATCTTTATATTCCCGTACCACGCTTTATTCACTCCCTCACCAACAGCAGCAATTACATCAGAATAATATATACCGTCATCACCCGACGCATATGAGTCCGCTACATTTACTTCATTTACTTTCTTAGATTTGCGGTACTTACAAGCAGCACCAAAATGATTTGGTTTTTTACATATATAACAGATTTTATTATACGCTGGACATCTATGCATCGAATGACGAGTTAAGCACTTATTGCAACTAATTAGATTAAGATTAGTACTTTTCTTATTTGAATTATATGAATTATGTGACTTATTAGTTTTAAAGTTAGTTGAATTTGCATGCTTTGTTTTAACAGTATTATTAGAATTTTTTTCGACATAATTAATTGAGCTTCTCACTTCACCTGACAATGGTCCATCTTGTATAACCTTTGTTTGCTCTTTATTCACTTCGAACAGCTTGCACATCTCAATTCCCTTGCTCAAAGTTAGATCACGATCAGACAGCAATTTCTCCTGCAGCTTCTTATCATAAATCCCCATCACTATACGATCTCTTAAGATTGAATCCCCAGCAGCACCGTAATCACATGACTTTACCAAGTGTCGTAAATCCTTCAGGAACAGTTCGAATGATTCTCCTTGCCTCTGTATTCTGGAGTTGAATACATATCGTTCAAAAACCACATTTTTTTTCGGAATGCAGTAATCATCGAATTTGGATAATACCGTTTCCAATGATTTCTCTTCGGTTGCGGTCAGATTAAGGACGTTGAAAATCTCCACGCCACCTTCTCCTACCAGCAACTTAAAAATTGCTACTTGTGACTCTGCATTGGACTGCGCAATTCCAGTCGCGATGTTGTATATTTGGAAGTTTTGCTTAAACTTTTTCCAATTGTCCGCTAGATTCCCATCAATGCTTAACGGGCATGGTGTAGGCAGATTTGAGGGCATCATTTTTGTCGTTTTGATTACTTCAGCCTTTCTGACATCAATTGTTTGTGCCTCCTGGTTTTCCATTCACTTTTTTTTTTAGTAGGTATAGTTAATAATTTTAGTCTTAAGTTCAGACTATTTTTTTTTTTTTTAATTTTTATGACAATGTTTCACAAAATTATAGAAACTGTATTTGCAACGTAGCTAATTAATGCACATGCAAATTAAAACTCCCGCGTAATTTTTTTTTTTTATAGTATATATTCTATTTTCTTTGTCCGCAGCGCCATGTAAGATAATGAAAAGAGTGTCGACTATCTACTATGAGTGTGCTTTATTAACTGGCTTAAATACTAACTTATCTTAATACAAAATGTTTAATACTTCTCGTATGTATATAATTTCTTATATAAAGAGAGAGATGCAGATGTCATTGTCAAAGCATAGGGTACTATTAGCATGTATGGTCAACACCTCTTACATTATCACCAATGCAACTTTTAGAAAAGAACTATCTGCACCTGGTTTTGATAATTTTGACTCCGTAAATGATATTCTTGTGTTCTTCCTCTAAGACGGTGAATGGCCTGCTCGAACCTCTTGCTCGCAAAATGAGCTTCCTGCTTGGTCTTTGAATGTTTAAAACGGTCAATTTGAAAGTTCTTTAATTTAAGTGCTTCCACATCTTCAAGGCCTTCTTCGTCTCGATTATGGTTTCTTCTTCTGTTTGATATTTTAATGGTATCCACTTTAATACGCTGCCTCCCGCCTGAGCTAATGTTGGTGCTACTCATGACATGAAGAGCTTCCCAAGGGCGACAGTTTGAAAACCCTTGGAACCAACTAAAGTCTATATTTAACAGCCTCAACAACAAACTCCTGATTTTACATAGTTCTTAAATTTACTTTCGTGTTAAGAACGTTTCATAAAGTTTCTTTTTCCTACTGTCAAAAGTAAAGAATAGCTCAATACTCATCTCCGTCTCTGCTGATTTCACAGAAGTTGTGAAGGCAGGTCCAGCTTTCCAACAAATAGTTGCGTAAGAGCCTAATCTAACATATAAAAGTTAACCCTGTCTCGTTTTGAATTTCAACGACCTCCAAAAGTTTTAAAGGTATAACCGAGCTAAAAATGTGTAGTCGATGTTCTCAAAAGCTCTTAAAGGGTAAGATTGCAACTTGCCACTTCCTAACTTGCTAACTTAGTGATCCAATCACTTGTATAATTTAAAAGGGTTTTTGCTTCTTCGAAATAAAAGCGCCGAAATAACAAAGCAAGTCATGTGGGTTGACAATCTCTACGAAAACACAATTTTTCAATTAACAAAAAACATTTCTAAAGCTCACACAGGGTAGGGCCGTCCTCTAACAAACAATGCAGAACTGTCGTAACTGAACCTCACTTAGGAATGAAAGTGAGATTCTATGGAAGGAGACTTATGGGTCGGAGGATTGAAATTAATGTCCATTGTGCCTTGGAAATTACTCGCATGACATATTGAAATACATGTCACAAATGCGACCCTTGTCACAAATTCAATGACTTTATGATTTATATTTTGAATGTTGATACAGGTTATTCTTCAGGCAAAAAAGGGACAAGTTCTCTTCAATATTTACATAATCCATTTTTTTTTCGACAGCAAGGCAATCGAGGGAGGAAAGACGCTTTATTAAATAAAATTTAACAATGCAATTATTATGAATTTGGAAAATCGGAACTCATGGTGTATCGGGTAAAAGTACAAACTATGCAAATGGATGGCGCTAGTCACCTTTCAGTGAAGGAATTGCTGTTTTAGGGAGATTTACATTTGTCCAAGGTTCAAAACGTTGATTTCCTAAGACGACCAGTAAATTTAAATTTTTAAGTAAAAGACTGTTCAACTTTCTGGAATGAAAAGCGGGCTGTTTTTGAGAGATTTACATTTGTCCAAGGTTCAAAACGTTGATTTTCTAAGACGACCAGTAAATTGGCATTTCTAAAAACAGGCCTATACGATTTTCTTTGATGAAGACGCCTGTTTTTGAGAGATTTACATGCGTCCAAGGTTCAAAACGTTGATTTTCCAAGACGCTTTGTAAATTGACATTTCTTAAAATAGGGCTATTCGATTTTCTTTGATGAAGACGCCTGTTTTTGAGAGATTTACATGCGTCCAAGGTTCAAAACGTTGATTTTCTAAGACGCCCAGTAAATTGGCATTTCTAAAAACAGGGCTATCAGATTTTCTTTGATGAAGACGCCTGTTTTTGAGAGATTTACATTTGTCCAAGGTTCAAAACGTTGATTTTCCAAGACGCTTAGTAAATTGACATTTCTAAAAACAGGGCTATTCGATTTTCTTTGATGAAGACGCCTGTTTTTGAGAGATTTACATGCGTCCAGGGTTCAAAACGTTGATTTTCTAAGACGCCCAGTAAATTGGCATTTCTAAAAACAGGGCTATCAGATTTTCTTTGATGAAGACGCCTGTTTTTGAGAGATTTACATTTGTCCAAGGTTCAAAACGTTGATTTTCCAAGACGCTTAGTAAATTGACATTTCTAAAAACAGGGCTATTCGATTTTCTTTGATGAAGACGCTTGTTTTTGAGAGATTTACATTTGTCCAAGGTTCAAAACGTTGATTTTCTAAGACGCCCAGTAAATTAACATTTCTAAAAACAGGGCTATTCGATTTTCTTTGAAGAAGACGCCTGTTTTTGAGAGATTTACATGTGTCCAAGGTTCAAAACGTTGATTTTCCAAGAAGCTTTGTAAATTGACATTTCTTAAAATAGGGCTATTCGATTTTCTTTGATGAAGACACCTGTTTTTGAGAGATTTACATGCGTCCAAGGTTCAAAACGTTGATTTTCTAAGACGCCCAGTAAATTAACATTTCTCAAAACAGGGCTATTCGATTTTCTTTGAAGAAGACGCCTGTTTTTGAGAGATTTACATGTCTCCAAGGCTCAAAACGTTGATTTTCTAAGACGCCCAGTAAATTGGCATTTCTAAAAACAGGGCTATTCGATTTTCTTTAAAGAAGACGCCTGTTTTTGAGAGATTTACATGCGTCCAAGGTTCAAAACGTTGATTTTCTAAGACGCCCAGTAAATTTACATTTTTAAGTAAAAGACTGTTCAACTTTCTGGAATGAAAATCGGGCTGTTTTTGAGAGATTTACATGTGTCCAAGGTTCAAAACGTTGATTTTCCAAGACGCTGATGAAGACGCCGGTTTTTGAGAGATTTACATGCGTCCAAGGTTCAAAACGTTGATTTTCTAAGACGCCCAGTAAATTAACATTTCTCAAAACAGCGCTATTCGATTTTCTTTGAAGAAGACGCCTGTTTTTGAGAGATTTACATCTGTCCAAGGTTCAAAACGTTGATTTTCCAAGACGCCCAGTAAATTAACATTTCTCAAAAACAGGGCTATTCGATTTTCTTTGAAGAAGACGCCTGTTTTTGAGAGATTTACATTTGTCCAAGGTTCAAAACGTTGATTTTCTAAGACGCCCAGTAAATTGACATTTTTAAGTAAAAGACTGTTCAACTTTCTGGAATGAAAAGCGGTCTGTTTTTGAGAGATTTACATTTGTCCAAGGTTCAAAACGTTGATTTTCTAAGACGCCCAGTAAATTGGCATTTCTAAAAACAGGGCTATCAGATTTTCTTTGATGAAGACGCCTGTTTTTGAGAGATTTACATGCGTCCAAGGTTCAAAACGTTGATTTTCTAAGACGCCCAGTAAATTGGCATTTCTAAAAACAGGGCTATCAGATTTTCTTTGATGAAGACGCCTGTTTTTGAGAGATTTACATGTGTCCAAGGTTCAAAACGTTGATTTTCCAAGACGCCCAGTAAATTAACATTTCTCAAAACAGGGCTATTCGATTTTCTTTAAAGAAGACGCCTGTTTTTGAGAGATTTACATGCGTCCAAGGTTCAAAACGTTGATTTTCTAAGACGCCCAGTAAATTTACATTTTTAAGTAAAAGACTGTTCAACTTTCTGGAATGAAAATCGGGCTGTTTTTGAGAGATTTACATGTGTCCAAGGTTCAAAACGTTGATTTTCCAAGACGCTGATGAAGACGCCGGTTTTTGAGAGATTTACATGCGTCCAAGGTTCAAAACGTTGATTTTCTAAGACGCCCAGTAAATTAACATTTCTCAAAACAGCGCTATTCGATTTTCTTTGAAGAAGACGCCTGTTTTTGAGAGATTTACATGTGTCCAAGGTTCAAAACGTTGATTTTCCAAGACGCCCAGTAAATTAACATTTCTCAAAAACAGGGCTATTCGATTTTCTTTGAAGAAGACGCCTGTTTTTGAGAGATTTACATGCGTCCAAGGTTCAAAACGTTGATTTTCTAAGACGCCCAGTAAATTGACATTTCTAAGTAAAAGGCTGTTTGACTTTCTGGAATGAAAGCAGCTGTTTTTGAGAGATTTACATTTGTCACAGGTTCAAACCGTGGATTTTCCGAAAGGTTCCCTGGTGTTCTGAACGACGTTTTACGAGTTTGGCCAAAACAAGACTTGGCTCTAAATACACGCTACTAAAGACAGCCTTAAAAAGATGAGGAGCTGGCGAGTGTCGCTTTGAAATTCCTGGGTCTTTTTCGCGTGAAAATTTGGTCAATGAAGGATTTTCCAACCCTAAAATCGCACTGGGATGTCATATGCAGCTTTTCTCTTGGCCATGCTTAGTCGCATGAATTCGCCGGCACTTGTTAGCCCGCTTATTCTTGGTGGACGCCTGGTGACACCCCGCGCCCATTCTGATGGCTTCTTGGTAACGCTGTCATTATTCTTCTGGGCTCTCAATCTAGCGGCAAGTCGCTTCTTTGTTAGATGAAGAGACACGCAGTCTCTGGCAGTCCGTAAGGCATTAGTCGAAGTAAGTGTGGTTCCTAGGACCCGCATCTCATCTCTACCGGGCGCCGGCCGGCCGGCCGCTATATGACTATCTACCGTCGGCACACGCCAGCCCCTAGGCACGCATGCGAATTTAAATTCCAATCACCACCATTGATGTTGCCGGCGGACAATTTGCTGCCGCCCTCATCACATGACTTGTGTGGAATTTGAACCCTAAATCCCGTTTAAATTGTTCGTACTCGATTTCCGTTTTAAAATACAAATAAAAATGCGTGACATATGAATGTGTTTTCTTCCCTTCATCTATCAAGAAGCCATCAGGGGCTTCTCCTATGGGGATTTTTTTTTGTTGGTATGTACTTCTCATCGTTTTTAGCTGAAACCTGAAACATCCCCCTGGATGGTAGTAGAGGAAAATTCTCGTGAACCACCACCAACGGACCGCCAGTATCACAACTAAACACCCCCGACCGACCGACCGACGGACGACGTCATCGTGTTGCCATACTTCTGTGACTGGCAGATGATGATGATGATGATGATGATGATGTGTTCCTATTTTTTTTTTTTTTGAGAATTTAAACTCCTCAGCCACGGTTGTGTTTTCCTAGACTAGGACTACTGGGGGTGTGCTTCTGCTTCCTTTCTTTATAGTCGTTGTGGTCCTAGTCGTCATCGTCGTCGTCGAAGTTGTTGATATTTTTTCCTACCATATCGCAATCGTTTCCATTCCTCTTTAATATTTATCCCAGCAGTATAGAGCCACCATCAGCATCAGCATCTCCATAGTCGATGCGGTATAGTCACAGTCATAGCCTTCGTCATCATCATCCTCACCATCATCGTGTTCGTCCTGGTAGCTGGTATATGATTTTATATTGCTTCTGCTTTTTACCGCTGTGCTCTGCTCTGTTGTCCTCTGTGATGTCGATTGATGGTGGTTGCTGCTTCTGTCACAAACACACACACACACGACTTTCGCTGATATCCAACATGCATAGCATATATCAAGAGTTTTTCTTTGATGGTTGCCATTAGATGTGAAAAACACGGTAGGTATGGATGCTGGAATTAGAAGGGAGAGGAAACGAAGCACGATTTGGAAGTGTGTATACGCCTCTTCACACTCCACTCGATCTACTCATTCATTGGGGGAGATGATTGGTCCTACGATGGGGTGGGAGGGGGTAGGAAAAAGTGCGTTTCGCTTCTGTTTTTGATGTCCTGTTTTTCACATGAGTATACGGATGGATTTTCCTCTTCGTTTTTTTTTTTTTGCTTTCCTAGAGTTGGGGTCGGAAAAGTTGTTGTTTTTTTTTCTTTTTTTTTTTTTTTACAAAGATCCAGTACAAGAAAACCTGGAAGTCTCGTAACGATAAATGGTTTTATTTGAGAGATTAAAGAGGTTCGTCTATTTTTTTTGTTGGGAAAATTTGAAGGGAACTTTTAAATTTAAACATCTCGTTACTATAGCATTTTCGTTGTCAAATCTGCCCCCGGGGGAGGCATTCGTTGGTTGGTTGAGCTTGTGTCATTTTTCACCTGCACTTTGGAGACATCTATCTCTACTTTATAAATCTCTATAGCTTTTGACATCATTTTATTAATCGATATATTTTTCCGAGTTTAAAAATTTTACTGACCAAAAATATGTTTCTTTCTCTTTTTAGGTAAGTACCTTCGCTCTGGAAGTTGTTTCATCGTATAATTTTGTGAGTAAGTCAGATTGAATTATAGGTTAAGTTGAGACCAAGATCACAGTTGAAGTACATCTTCAGTCCGTCGTCACCATACATATGAGAGATGAACGAGTACCTATTACGTGACGGAATCTGTTGTTGTCAGTAACATAATCGAGAGGACAATACTGGTCCAAGTATAGAATCTTGTGGAACACCACTACCGATTGCAAGAAACTCTGATAGATTATCACTTAATTTAGAAGGCTTGCTTTCAATTTAGGGGAAAAGAGTTGTAAACCCAACGAAAAGAGGGTTGCTTATATTGAGAGAACGGCAATATAAGCAACAACTTTGCAATCGAAATTTAAACAGATGGATCTAAAATGACGGAAGGTACGGGTGTGGGAGTCTTTTCCCGATCTCTTGCACCTAACCTTGCCTTACACCTCCCTGACCACTGTAGCGTTTTTCAGGCGGTAATTATGGCTATTCGCGAAGCAGCATTCCGACTTGCATTGTATGAGATAGATGGAAAAGAAAGCTATTACTTTTTATACTTTTTATACTTTATACTTTTTTTGACAGTCAGGCAGCCATAAAAGCCCTGAATTCACCAACAACCAGATCAAAGTTGGTAAAACAACGTCGGGAATTTCTAAACGAGATTGCGGATAGATGTTCAGTCACCATGTGCGGAGTTCCAGGTCACTGAGACATTCCTGGCAACTGCAAGGCGGATGAACTGGCCAGACAAGGCAGACGAAGGACCGCACGCTTCGTTGCAATCAGTGAAATCCCTGCTTCTCGAGGAAGCATTACGCAGATTTTACCAATTGAATAGACACTAATCGTCACCCCCTTCGGTGTAAAGCAGTAGGGATGGATTGCTACGATCACCCGCTTCTGATCGACCACCAGTCTCTCTCTCACAACATACTAACTGTCAAAGGCAATAAGCGGTGGTATACTGATTCGGATACCCTCCGTCTTCTTCCCGGAAATAAATTGACATCCATACCGACGTGAAACAGTAGAGCAGATTCATCTCCGTTCCGTTCTAGCCACACTTCTCGAAAGATCAGAGGCTACAGGCGTGGGTTAGACTCTTTCGGTCACCCCTTGTCTGTTTCTGAAGACTAATCACCAACGGGAAGAGCTGACTACGTTAGTCAATTTCATCTTCACACGTCGAACTTTCAGACTCCGTCAGAAGGGATAGGCGGGGGGTTAGACTGCTTCAGTTACCCTTCGTATTTTTGCCCTGTCGCAGTCTTCCCTGATCTGTACCAGCCATCCTCTTTATTAACAGACCGTCAGAGGCTACCACTGCTTCGGTCACCCCTTCGGTCACTTCTTCAGTTACCCTTCGTCTTTTTGCCCTGTCGCAGTCTTCCCTGATCTGTACCAGCCATCCTCTTTATTAACAGACCGTCAGAGGTTTACACTGCTTCGGTCACCCCTTTGCCCTCCCCGAAGAATAACCGCCAGCTGACTATATAAATTAACCTCATCTCGACAATTCGAGGACCCCGTCAGAGGCAACAGATGGGGGCTTAGACTGCTTCAGTCACCCCTCGCATTTTTCACCGAAAACAAATCACGACCTCTCTTTTTCGGTACGAAACAGTAAGACGGAGTGCTTCAATCAAGCTTTTCTGCTCAGCACCAGTTTCTGTCAGTTTCTTAGTGTTGGCCGTGTCAGAGGCAATAGCCAGGAGGCAGACTGTTACGGTCGCCCTTCCCCTTGACCTGAAGATTAAGCCGCAACCAGCAGATGTAAACTTAAATAAGATTTGACGGCCTCAGTGCTCAGTCACCACCAAAAACCTCTCAACGAGGTAAGACACCCAAATTCGCTAATAGCAATGGAATTCTCCCTGTAATGCCCGGCACATAGAAACCTTTTTGGCCACACTTTCAAGCTACTCTGGTCGAAGTCACAGAGGAATCCGAAAAGTCGTTGAATCTCAAGAAATCTGTTCAATCAAGCTCTTTACCATAGGTTAGTGAGGTTTTGTTTCCTGTTGGTCTGTTCTTTATTTGGTTCCACTCTCCGGATGTCCGTGGCCTCGATTTGTCGTAGCGATCTTTAGGAAAAAGTGTCATTTTTCGGCTTATATCTGTCAGCCAACCTTTATCGTTGGGCTCGCTGGGAACCGCCTCTGTCTTAAGATTACCTTAACCATTTAGCAATTTTTGTTAAGGCTGTCTGAAACCTTGTTTATAAGTGTTTTATTGAATAAGTAGAAATTGTAACCCTAACTCTAAAGTTCGTTATTTTTTAGGAAGACCCCGAGTCTAACTCTGGCGTGTTATATCTCAGCTCATTATAAGACGGTAAAACCTTCGGGCGTCTTTTCTCAATTTTACTTACATAAAAGTTCGGGGTGAATCAAGGCCTTAACTAACAAGCCTTCCCAATAAGCACTACTTTCAGCCGGTTGCCTTCAATGGGAGACGTTTAGTTGCACTTTCTAACGGATATAAGGCCGTTCTCTTCTTCCTTAAGCTTTTGAGCATTAGCGTACATCAGTCTTCATGTCATCTTTATCATTTTTAGACGTCTCAAAAAGCAGACCTAATATGGTCACATTTAGAAGGGTCTCATGACTCATAGCCCCTAAATTAGATCGAAAAAAATCCGTAGAATTATTAAAGCTCAGCAGAGCAAAGTTGCAAATGGCTATTGGGAGACTCTCTGATGGGCATTGCCTTCTGAGGAAGAGCGCTACTAGATTAGGTTTCATCTTCTCTGTGAATGTCAAGCTATTGCTTGGAATAGAAGGAGGCACCTTTGAAGGGACCTTTTCGACAACTTAAAGTAGGTTAGCTTCTCAAACAAAACTTAAACCGCATTTCTGTGGGGAAATTAAGTGTTTGGGCGAATTGATTTAGGTTTTGATCGTAAAGGGGGATATGGTGATGAACTCAAACCCTACATAATCTAACCTAACCTAAGCAAAGAAGTGATAGAAGTATTAAAGCTCAAAAAATAGTTAAAATTAGAATAAGAATTTTAAAATATGCTCCATGAATGATGTCATGCTTCATTAGTCATTACATTATCATTACTCATTAAGACGTCACCGTAGATAGTTCCCATGTTAGCTCTCTCTCTCTCTCTCTCTCTCTCTCTCTCTCTCTCTCTCTCTCTCTCTCTCTCTTTCTCCGTGGGGTGGGAATACTAGAGTCACGAGCGGAACCGTCGGTATACATAACGCACGTACCCAAATTGGGCCGTCAATTTACTGAAACCAAATGTCACCGACATCAAGGGCTTCAATTTCAGGTAACAAAAAGTCATTTCTCATGGCGCTCGCCATTGACGGTTATGTTCTATCCGGCCTCATCTTTAAAGAAATACGGACCGAGCATTCCAGCAGCCCAGAAACCACACCAAAATTGTGCGTTTTTTTTATGTATCGGTAGTTCGCGAGTCTCTTCGGGGTTGTTCATCAGCCCAAATGGGACAATTTTATTTGTGGACGTATCCATTTAGGCAGAAATGTGTCTCGTCACTGAACAAAATTTTGCGCAGAAACAGCGGATCTTCATTGAGCTGTTGCAAAACCCCAAAGAGTCAAAGACTACCGCCGAGAGGATTTGTTTCCTGCCCAGGGCCTGGCTTGTTCATTTAATAAAATGCATTTTTGGAGTAGAGGCCAAACTCAAATGTAAAAGTCTTTGTGATCATTATAGCTTTAGGCCATCGTCAGCACTTGGCGTAACCACTTATAGTGCAATTTCCTCCATAACAGCTGCACAAGTCCGCTAGACGCACGACACTCTGCCGTCTTAGCCGCTTCCTTGTTGAATTTCTGAATTTCCGCCCCCCCTAATTTTATTCGCAGCCATTGTGTAGAGCCTGTCAGATTATGAATTCTCTTTTCCAACTTCCCTTTTGTCCAAGGATTTTGATTGTGTGTAATTTCTGTTTAGATTGTTTCGGTTTGAAGCGCACCTCAAGCTTGCCTTAAATTCGCCAGCCAACCCAACATTGAATAACAAATTCAAACCACGACCTCACACACATCATTTGCGGCAAATAGTGGTGTGCAAAAAAAAAAGGAATCTATATAACACCTTTTTCCCTCTTCCATGGCAGAAGAACAAAAAAAGAACCAAAACAGTAACCGTCTACGTGTATACTTTGGTTTTTCTTCTCCCCCGTTTTTTTTGTACAATATTTCCTCATTTTCACCCCTTACTCCCATGGCACGTCCTTCAACCTACAGGAATAGAAAATCTACAAAAAAAAAGGAAACTTAGCGACGGAATTCATTGAAAATTGGGTTAATGAGATGCGAGTAGCAAAGAACCCACATCCATGCATCGCAAGCACAAACATCCCTATACGAGTACGGAGTACCCCACCCAAATGTCACATAATACAAACTCACTCATACAACATATATATACCCACTCATAAGCACTCTTGGTTTCCGCTCTTTTTCGTACTCTCCTCTCTTGTTTTTTGTTTGTACATATGTATTATATCCTATATTAGGCAAAGCGTACCGTACCCGTACCGTACCGTACTGTTGTGCGTTTTGTATTTTCGTCTGTTCTTAATTTTGTTGACTGTTTGAGGAAAACAAATTTAAAATCCGTTGATCTAAAAACAAGCACAGGCAGCGAATTAACTAAAAAAAACACACACACAGACAGAACTCTACATCAAAGTGATTGAAAGTTGCAAATAAAATAAATAAATGGGGAAAAAGATGGAAACGTTCGATTGCAAACATTCCCAAGGGTAGTACTAGTACAAACTCTTCCTTTTTTCCTATCGTTCCGAGTCTACTACAAAATAAGTTTATATCGAAAACTTGCCGTCAAGTCAATAGCTGTCATCTCTCGATGGATGCTATTGAAATGAATATTGCGTTCCTTAATCAAAGGGATTCAAACACATGGGGACTCCGTGTAGTCCATCGTTATCGTCTATACAGTCTTGAAGCTTTAAAAAATTTAATTTTAAGGAAAAAAATAACTAATTTTGTTCCCATGGTTGTAATCCAGCTTAAGTCAATAAGCAATTACACTAAAATTTTGCATGTCGTGAATGTAATCGTATTGGTGGTCCATTTCAAGCGTTTTCCCGAATTCAGATGACATTTGGAATAAGTAATTTTATTCTTAAATGTCATCTTAAAAAGTTGTTGTAATCCAGCTTAAGCCAATAAGCAATTACACTAAAATTTTGCATGTCGTGAATGTAATCGTATTGGTGATCCATTTCAAGCGTTTTTCCAAATTTATATTGTCTAAATTTTGTCTAAATTTTTGACAGCTAGCTTAAGCCCACATAATCACATCATAGTTGACGGCTTATAAGAAATGATTCCCGGCCGGGATGCAGAAACTGAAAAGTTTCCCAACGAAAAGCTATGCTTCGAACAAGTTTTAAAGCTGCCGCACAATATTGAACTGACAGCATCAACGCTTAATAGAGATTTCTGTGTTTTTTTTTTTTTTGACGTTTTATTTTGATTTTCATTTGTACCTACTAGCTTGGAGCTTTTGACAGTGGAAAGTAGGATTTTTATTTTTATATTGAAAAAAAAAAAAAAAAATTTGGTTTGACATTTTATAACCAAATTTTTTCTTAATGTTATACGTTTGACAGAACAAACGTTCCAAACCGATGTCCGTACTCTCCATGGGCCACACATTTTTCGGAAGTTTTTTCGTGCACTTTGTCAAGTATGGCATCGATGACGGGGTGATTGGCAATTCGGGCCCGAATTTTATCATCTAGAGACGATTGTTGTAAACAAGAGACGTCAGATAACTCAAAAAATAAAAAAATACAGGCTGCAGCAAGCAGGTCGGTTAAAGGCTTCGTCAAACAGAGCGCGTTTTAACGCCGCGTTATAATCTACTGCAACACACAAATACACTGTGCAACCATAAAAGCATTTTAGAATTTGCTGGCAACAAACGCCTGCTTTAAAAGAGCTGAAGGGAGGACATGGGCAGAGACAAGTGGAGACCAGACGACTTGGTGGAAAGGACGACTTGTCATCGACTGCAATATTTGGACGCAATTTGAACTTTTCAGCGCCATTTATTTCTTTGATGGTCTTGAGTCTTTCATTTGTAGAAAAGAAGGCGTGCGCTTTCACCACACTTCAGCAGCTGGTCCTTTTGCTGTTTGCAATTTCTCATCTATCCGCCTTAAAATATTCACCCTTATTCCCGTTGGCGTTTGTCGTATACGACTCATGTGTCGTGTCGTTGTAAAAACGATATTCAGATTTTTTTTCGAACTTTTTTTTACGATTTTGCTTCATTTTCTATGTGTTCACTGTAATTTCAAAAAGTTTTTCTTAAAAAAGTTACAAACACTGACTTAAAACCGAAATGAAATATTAGGCGTTTACGACAAACGCCAACGGGAATAGGGGTGATTGAAAGTAAATATCTCCAATCGATTGCATACAGGACACAAAAAAAGGATAAATAAATAAATAGCAGCAGGTCCGTATAGGGTCGGCGCAGTAGCGCAGTGGTTAGTGTGTTGGACTACTGTGAGGGATCCCAGGTTCGATCCCCGGAAAAACCCAAATTACATCTTAAAGTTTTTTTCTACTGTGCCACCTCTCGCGAACGTCTGACAAACATCCGAGAGTATGCCTGTCATGAAAAATCTTCTCAATTGAGCCGTTCGCACTCGGCATAAAATTGTAGGTCCCTTCCATTCGTCCCAAAAATAGAAACTCACACAAAACGAATGGTTGCGAGAAGCTAGGCCTTGGGTGTCACCCGCCTGTTGCGCCACCTATTTATTTATTTATTTAGGTCCGTATAGGAATGCTAGGCCTAGCTGCTCACAGCTAGTGTAGGTTTTTATTTTTTAATTCTCATGCCGAGTCCGAACGGCTGTAGTGAAATGATTTTTCAGGACAGTCACTCTAGGATGTTTGTCGGAAGTTCGCAAACAACGTGTGCAAGTACAGCTTTGGCGATATTATTTGTTTAAATTGTACAACTTTAACTTTGACCAAATAAGGCAGAAAAAGCAAATGTTAAGAAAAAATGCAAAAAAAGGCGAGGTCAACAAAATCCAAACCAAACAAGCGAAGCATGGGCCGCCCCATCCAGAGAAGTAGCTCCTCGACATTGAGTTCCTCACGTATTCTGATATTTCAAATGCGATTTCTACCGGTCACACCAGCAATACAACGGCATCTTGTATCCGCGATTTTATTCTTTCTGTCATTACCCAAACCTCATGACCATATGTAAGAGCTGGAACTAACACCGAATTAAAGACTGACAACTTAGCTTGACACCAAGTTTAGTCCTCATAATAACAGAAAGACCAAGCTGTCTCAAAATTGACCCAGCCTGACCAATCCTACAGGAAAACTCAGCATTGCTCCTTCCATCACTCGTGAATAAGACCCCGAGATACTTAAACCTTCTCCACCTGTTTCAATGGGACTCCACTAACATACACAGTGCATTGAACAGGCGTTCTGGAGACGACCATCACTTCAGCTTCAACACAAACGGCTACAAATCGATCGAGTGCGCGTTGAAGTTCAGTCTGAGAGGACCCAAGGATGACCAAGTAATCAGCGAAGAGCAAATGACTTACCCTCAGATCTCTCAATTCGTAACGTTCTTCGCCGAGACTGCGCTGTAACATTCAGTCCATATAAGTAATGAAAAGGAAAGGAGACAAGACGCACCCCCGGCACCCGGCCGTTTACCCGAACTCAGCTTTTGCACTTTGTCTAAAGGGATTGAAAGGCTCTCAAAAGAGAACCGTCAATTCCATACTCCTGAGTTTACCTCGAGGGAATCGGTCGCAAACAGGTGCAGCATACTCCCAAGCCTTCTCAAGTAGCATTCTGAGAGTGAATAACTGGTCGGTAGTGCACTGCTCATCTCCTAATCGTGCCTCGATCACAGCTCAGCAACGCGTTTCCAGCACAATTTATTTTTATGAAACCAAAACTTGACAATTGTCAGTTTACAAATTGTCACCTGTGACCTGCCAATTTTTGTGAAATAGGGCTACAGATTCAGAATCATTAGAAAGTCTTTCTTTCGTTTCTGTTTCGTCAACAAAGTCTGCATAAAGTTTATCCTAAGTTAGGATAGCTCCTTGTATGGCTTTATGTAAAGTATGTCTAAAAACTTCCCAAAGCAACTTTCAATTGAGAATGTTTCCTTTTCGCTTCGAGATTTTGTCAAAAAATATACGAGGCCTCATAAAATTATATCAACCTGTATCTAAGTCTGTTTTGACAAGAAAAAAAAATCTTACTTGGAATGAATAAAAAAAAGTGACTATCCACATAAATGCCACCCCCATTGCGTGTTATATACATTTGAAATTTTCCACCAGGAAACAATTAAAAAAGTACAAATTCAAATGAGAGTGCATCATCATTTTTATTCTCACCTCCCGTCAACGCGACAGTAAATCTTGTTAAAAAAAAAAAAACAAGAAGATATTTACACACCTCATGATATCTTAGTCCACCCACCCATCGCCCACCATCTCGGTTCATTTGTTCTAAGGACGATGGTAGTGGTGCAACCTCGTACCTCGTACTCGTAGGTACATTTGTGCGAGTATTGTATCCTTTTTCATAAATAAATATGCGTGTGTGTACCAAACACCAAGAAACCCATAATAATAACACGTGAAGAAATTATTAAAGAAACAAAATTAATTGATTTTATTGCAAGGACTACGTCAGGGCACCTGAGCTAGTACATTTATTATAGGGGAGTGTGTTAGATTTTAATTTTCAGGCGATAGCTATAGAGGTGGGATAGTTTTAAGATGGTGTTTGTTAACAAAAATTGTGGTAAAGTGTCAGTCTCTCGAATCCATAAATGCGAAAGTATCACTGTATTTTTTGTTACCTTCTTACGATCAACCTTCCGAGTCAATTGAGAAAGACATAGTCTCTGACTGGAAGAAGGACATAGGCGACTTTAGAAAGGAACTTTATAAATGATCTTTCTTGACTAAAGATGTAAAATTTGGACAAATGAAGTGCATTGTTCTGATAGACAAGAACATATTTAAGCAGCTAAATTCATTTGCAGAGCAAGACGGGTGCGTATAGCTAATTTGCATAGAAAAATGAAGAGAATCGGACCCAGTTTAGAATCCTGAGGAATTCTAGATTGCAACTGCTTTCTTTCACTGAAACACATGCTTCAGTAATGATTTAGATAGAGTACCAAACGCTTTACTAAAATCCTAAAAATATACTTCACTTGCCCAAGCAAAATCAATTAACTCAAAATATCGGTCATAATACGTTGGTAACGTTTCTTCTATTGTCGTCTTGGAAAAAAATGGGCCAAAAATTAATGCCAAAAGCCACCACCAAATAATCGCACGTTTACGCATTTGATTTGTCTGTGACTACGTGTGGATTTTCCGAGAATGGAACTGCGCCACATCTGAAAAGATAATTTTTATTTAAACCAAAATTGTCGTCAATTTCAAGTTGCTCTACAGCCTAAACTAGGGGGTGGTAATTTTTCTTCAATTTCATAGTCAATCCGGCTTTGCCCGTCCGTGCACAGGAATTGCATTGCTTAGGTCTTAGATAACAATTTTTTTTCGTAAAATGCGAAAAACGAATCATGAAAATCGGCCCAGCGGTTATCGAGATATAACGTCAAGATGTTTTTTTGTATATGAGGTGCCACGCCCCTTTGTCCAATTTTGACCAATCTTCACGAGGAGCACTCCAGGGCCAATACCTAAGGTTATCTGTAAATTTTAGCTCAGTTGAGTCGATGCTTTTCGAGATATTAAATTTTGAATGTTTTTTTTTTGTTGTATAAGCGGTGCCACGCCCCATTGTCCAATTTTTACCAAACTTCACAAAAACCATACATAGACCAATACCAAAGATATATGAAAGTTTGGTTAAAATCGGTAAATGAGTTAAAGCGTGAATCGGTAACAAACAATTTTAAGGCTCAATTTTTATTTACAGCATCAAAAGTGAGTGAACACTAATGCGGTTCGTTTGTCTTTGGAGTTTGGATACAATTTTTTTTTAATTTTTTCTGCTGACATGAAATATGTTTAATTATTCTTATTTTGCAGTCAAACTTTTTACAGATTGTTGTTTATTTTGACTTGTTTCCAGACCCTAAAGAAAACTCAAAGAAGCATCGGTGTTTACTCACTTTTGACGTTCACTGTATATAGATTGGGACCTTGCAAAGGAATAGTTCGAGTTTTTTTATGCAAAATTCTCTCCTTTGGTGCATTGGACGAACAATTAGCACCAGTCTTGTAAATTTTCTTCTCAAACTTTCCAGTTGGTTCATTTTTATACCCTCCACAGGATGGTATATTCACTTTGCCATTACGTTTGTAACGCCAAGAAGGATTCACCGCAGACTCTATAAAGTATATATATTCTGAATCAGGATCACATTCTGAATCGATTTAGCCATGTCCGTCTGTCTGTCTGTCTGTCTGTCTGTCTGTTGAAAGCACGATAGCGTCCAAAGGAATTGACCTAGGTGAATGAAATTTTGTGAGACGACTTCTTTTTACCGTCGCCAGGTTGGTATTGAAAATGGGCTATGTCGGTCAAGTAGTTCTGGTACCTCCCATACAAAACCACTATTAGACCCACGTCTATCTCTGTCGGTTGAAACCACGATAGCGTCCGAACGAATCGACTTAGGCAACTGAAATTTTATGAGAGGTCTATTATTTATGGCCTTCAAGTTTGTATTAAAAATGGTCCATGTCGGTCAAGTAGTTCTGTTACCTCCCATACAAAGCCAATATTTGACCCATATATCTCTGTCTGTTGAAAGCACGATAGCGTCCAAACGAATCGACTTAGGTGAATGAAATTTTGTGAGAAGACTTTTTTTAACCGTCGTCAGGTTGGTATTGAAAATTGTCTATGTCGGTAAAGTAGTTCTGCTACCTACCATACAAAACTAATATTGGACACATACTAACTCGCATGGCAAACATTTTGCATGACTTTTATGCAGTGGAGGGTATCAAATCATCATCCCCTGTGCTGAAATCCTTACTCAAACAGACCCTAAGAGAAAATCCCCAATTTTTAAATTTGGTGTTATTAATTCTGTCGCCGCGACACCTAAAAAAAGTGTTAAAAAATTAGATACGTATGGGGGGCATGCTGGCCCCTGCAACCCCCTGATTTTGGTCACTGTAGGAGTAGGTGCAAAGTTGGGTATATGCAAGGTTTAGTTTGCTTTTGGTAGATTTTGGCATAGGGAATTTCATCCCGGGAGATTTTGGAAAAAGAGATAAAAAAAAAAACTGAGAGCTTATGTCCAATAAGGGATTTTGGAAAATGGTATAACGTAGGGATCCCGTTGGTTGGAGTAGGGCTTTAAGACTCAATTATAGAGAGCCTTCTCAGCTAAAAAACATCAAATGACAAGTGTAACCCTTTAAAGCAGAGCCGAGGTCGACCAAGTCCCTTATAAGCTTTTGATTATGACATTTTGCCCGATTCATCAATGTTGAGTTGGTTGGTTTCCCCCTGACAAGACGGCCACTTCTCTCTCAATATTTGCAAACGCTGAATTGAGAGTTTCGCCTTAAGGAAGTGACAGCGCGTCGCCTTCCCTAAATCCTCTTTTGACATCAAAGGTTTCGGTAAGGTCCATTATACCGACCTTGAGATATGTAGCTCGTCTCTATAGATGCTTTAATAGGCGGCTTTGAAAATCATGACTCAATTTGGACTGTCTGTCTAAGTGTTCAAAATTTGATCGACGGTAGACTTTTCTGACCGGCCTAAAACAACACCGATATGTGCCACGGTCAAAGGTTTTAAGACGTTCACAAAATTTGTCAGATAGAATCTTGTTTTAAAGACGGATACCTCTGAAGATTGCACAGCTGTAGTTCTCTCCTTTCCTAAGGTCCGGGTAAACGATGCTCAAATTCCATTCATCAGGTCTACATTCATCTGAGAACATTTTGGAAATGAGTTGTTTTAATGATCTCTGGTGTTCTAAAAATCTCGTCAGGTAAATTGTCAGGTCCAGCAGTAAATTTTGAGCTCTGCCTAGCGGTAAGATTCTGTTCTTAGTCGCAACAGTCGCATACAAAGTTTCCCTCGTTATCTCTACAGATGTCTGGATGGAAATAGCTGTCCCGTCTTGGAGTAGCATCTGCCATTTCTTTAGTCGCAATCTTCTCGTGGCCCTTTTTTTCCCTTTGAGGTGTCGAAGCTTCTCCTGGTCGTAAGATCCCCTAGTGGCTCTAGACCACTAGAGACTTAAATGCTTTACAAATCTGTTCCATAGAAAAAAATTCAAAAATTATCAAACTTGAATCGCTGATGATGGATGAATGTCCTTGCACACATATAAATCGCAAAAACAGTCCATAGTTGTCTAAAAGTTTGACACACCGAATATGCGGAACTTTATTTTCTCAATTTTAATTATGGCCTTACAGATGGGAAAAAAATAGAAAATAGAGGCATTAGCATGTGAAGACTCTGAAGACTATCCCCCTGGGGGTCAATTCATCTCCATCCTGCGTCCTTTAAATGCGACAAAAACGACGTTTCGTCGTGTCTCTTAACTTTTAGTCGGTGTGTTGTGGGTTGATTCATGAAGGTTTTTCTTTAAAGGAAGACCGCCTGTGCAATGTGCATTAGAACACCATTAAGATAAAAACTAGTACGAGTACACAGAAGGACACACGCGACACAGCCGAGAGTGTTATAATGCATCGCAGGAGAACCAGAACAAGTCCAAAGGTTGAAGGTGTGTGTGCAGTTGCAGTGGCTGGTCCTGGTGCATGTGTGTTTTTTTTATTCCTATTCCACTTGTGTACATGCAGGAGTGTGATGAGATGGAGGTGAGTCGGTGCTATAGTGAATCAAAATCACCAGAAGAAGATGTGTGTTTCTAAGGAAGAGGCGACTAGAAAGTATTCAGAAACGCATGTGGCAGTGGGTACGAGTATGTGGTGTAGAGCTTAGCATAAAAGATGGTTTTCTTTTGAAGCGAAGGATTATGTGAGAGAGAGTGAATCGCACATGGTTGACGATGAGGATGAGGACGACACGGGGTGGTTCTGGCTTATTGTTGGTGTCAACACACATTGGGGTTGTTGCTGGTTGAATTTTGCTTGCTTGGTTGCTGATTGCAAGAGTACACGCGAAAAAGAGCGATACCACAGCGCACACACAGCCAACACAACGCTACAGAGAGATGAATGATATTCAAGGAAGAGAATTGTGTACACCTTCAGCAGTTTTTGCGAATTTGTCGCCCATTGAGTGGATACGATGGATGCGATGGATGGTTGTATGAAAAGATAAATATATAAACAAGATTGCAGTTTACACATGTAGAGCAGCAGCAGCAGCAGCGGTACATACACTTGTAGTCGTCATCATCATCAGTTTTCGTCCTTTTGACAACGACGACGATGATGATGATGATGAACTAAGTCATACGCACATGTAAGTTCATATACAATAGAGGAAAAAAGTGATTTCCAAGGGGTGGCAGTGGCGGCAGTTGAGGAAGAACTAAGAAAAACATCATCATAATCGTCGGCCCTCATCAGAAGAAAGCGTTGTGTGTGTCGCTTTGACTGTGAATAAAACCATCCTCCCGCAAACACAATGGCGATGCGTGAATGCTCCCCACACTGGGTTGGTATTATTCTGACGCCGAAAGGATGCAATCTTGAGAATCGCATCTCATCTTCCTGTGCATAGTTACACTGAATAATGATGATGATGATGCTGATGATGATGATGATGATGATGATGATGATGATGATGACGTTGATGACAATTTCATACAATTAAATTTTCTTACTCAAAGAGTTATTGCCAGAGCAAAAAGGACGGACATACATGGTCAGCCTTTGAGTTTATAGAGTCGCCGCTCATAGAAAAACCAATAGACTTACTTACTTAGATGGCGCTACAGTCCGGGGTGGACCTGGGCCTCAACCAACACGCCTCTCCAGTTAGCACGATCTTTGGCAAACTGCCTCCAGTTGTGCACTCCAAGTTGGTTGAGGTCCCCTTCCACTTGTGCGCGCCACCTAAGGCGAGGTCTTCCTCTACTGCGTTGTCCCTCCGGGTTGGAATCGAAGACTCTTCGGGCCGGAGCGTTGGTGTTCATTCGCTCTACATGTTCTAGCCATCTTAGTCGACTGATACGTACTTTTCTGACCAGGTCGATGTCGCTGTACAGCTAGTAGAATTCTCTAATAAATCTCCTCCTCCTAAGCCCGTCAACGCAAACGGGACCGGAAATCACTCGAAGAATTTTGCGTTCGAAGCGACCAAGGAGATCTGCATCCGCTTTTGACAACGTCCATGATTCTGCGCCATAAAGCAGGACTGGGATGATGAGGGTCTTATAGTCTCCTTGGTGTTTCTCGACAAGGCCTTACTAATCAATTGCCTTCTTAGGCCAAAGTAACAGCGGTTGGCAAGTGGAATTCTTCGCTTGATTTCTGATGTGATGTCATTTTCAGAATTAATAGCGGAGCCGAGGTAGACAAAGTCCCGAACTAGTTATCAAAGTTATAGCTGTCTATCGTGACGTTCTGTCCGATTCGTCGATGTTGTGTGTCTCTTCTTGTTGACAGCATATATTTCGTTATGCCCTCATTCACCACTAAACCCATTTGTGCCGCCTCTGTACTGATACTTGCAAAGGCACCAGTGACAGCTCGCTGCGTTCTGCCAATGATGTCGATGTCGTCAGCGTTTACAAGTAGTTGCACAGACCTTTCGTGTTGGCTTGCGAGTTTCGCACAATATTCTCAAGAATTGTATGGATCCTTGTTTCCGACCTTTACGGAGCAGCGATCGTTCTCCATCGTCATTCTGCATAATCTGACAAGTTTGGCAGGGATGCCAAAACTAGTCATGGCTCTGTATAGCTCGTCTCTATAAATGCTGTCATATGCGGTCTTGAAATCTATAAATGCGGTGAGTAGCGATTTGGACTTGGTTTTCTCCAGGATCTGCTGTAGTGTGAATATTTGGTCGGCTGTGGGTCCAATCAGTTCGTTGACAAATGGTTTCAGGCGTTCACACAGTACGGCAGACAGGATCTGGTAAGCGAGACTGTTAAGGAGACTGATGCCTCTATAGTTGGCGCAGTTTAGAGGGTCTCCCTTCCTTTCTTGTTGATCGGGCATACTTTCCTCAGACCAAATCTTGGAGACGAGTTGGTGTATGCTCTCTGCCAAGTCATCTCACGCTGCCTTAAAAAGCTCGGCAGTTAAACCGTCTGGTCCATCAGCCTTATTGGACTTCAGCCTTGATATTGCTATTGTTGGCTTTCATCGCCCAAGTTGAATGGTTCTTTCTGCCTGACAGCGGAATTTGTGTCGGCATAGCGACATATCCCGCCGTTGTTGTCGTTGTCGTTTTGAAAACGAGCTATGTCGCGCGGACTTGTGTCGCTACCCCTTTGTGTCGTCTTCGCCGTTTAACAGTCTGCAGAAATGGTTTTCCATGTCCTCAGCACCGACTGTGACTCCACTACAAGGTTTCATTGTTCGTCTCTACAGGCCTCTTTTCGGGTCTTTTTCCCGTGTCACGTTCTTTTTTACCTTTTGGTAAAACTTCCTAACATTGTTCCTAGAGTAGCTGTTCTCATGGTCTTTCTGTTTCCTCCAGAGAAGCCGGTGTTTTTCCCTCATTTTTTGCCCGTAGTGCTCACAAGCTGCTCTCGTGTCCTTGTCTGTAGCGCCGCTTTGTAGGCCAGTGGCTTTGCTGTATGTGCTTTCCGGCACTCTTCATCAAACCAAGGGTTTTGTCGTGGTGGTCGGGTGAAACCTAACACGTCAGTTGCGGCTTTTCTGATGGCTTCTTGGCATTGATGCCACTGGTCTTCAGCACTTGATGCTGGCTGCACCACAGGATTTCTCGAGAGGTTGAGGGAGACGCGATCGGCAAAAGTTCTGGCGGTTTGTTGCGTTTGTAGCCGTTAAACGTTGAATGGTGTCTTTGATATCCGCATACCGCATACGTCCCTTGCCTACAACAAGGTAGTGATCCGAGTTCATGTTAGCCGCTCGGAAAGTTCGCACATCTAGAATACTAGAGGAGTGCCTTGCGTCGATCGCAATATGGTCAATTTGTTGATCTGGTGACCGCCATGTTACTTTGTGAATGTTGAGATCAGGAAACTGCAGAGCACTGACTGTAAATAATTTCTTTTTTTTTTTTCTTCAAAAAGCCGCTCTTGTCCTTCTCTGTAGCGTAGATTTGTTACTTTGCTGGATGTGCCAAGGGTCTTGGGATGGTAGTCGGGTTAAACCTAGCACATCAGTTGCGGTTATAGTAACGTTGCTTCCCGCAGCAAAGTCGATTAGCATCAGACGTGCTGTCATGTAGGCTGTGCTACCAAATATGTCATCCTTTACCATTTTGGCGTTAAAATCACCGTCGTACTTAGGATATTTCGCATAGGTTTTTTCGAGAAGCTCGCAGAAACATTCTTTTGTAGCATCGTCTTTATCCTCTGTGGGAGCGTGAGCGTATAGCAGGGTAATGTTGGCGAAATTAGCCTTAGGTGTAAGCCGTTCACTAACGTGTCGAAAGCTAAAGACTTCTTGCCTAAGTCTGCCGCTTACAACGAATCCTCATCCTACCCAACTGACGATGACTGTAGTGTGTTTTAAGCGGAAATTGCTGCTATAACCCTAGAGGCAAATGACCTGAAGAGACGATACATTGAAGACAAACAAATCACTATATACTCTGACAGTCAAGCGGCCATAAAAGCAATGGAGTCAGTCGTGGTGAAGTCGAGGGCAGTAACTCATTGCAAGAAATACCTGGACGAGCTATCGCAAGCCAACACGTGATCCTATGCTGGGTACCGGGGCATATGGACATTCCGGACAATGAATAGGCGGATGAGATTGCAAGAAACGGCTCGAAGATGTACGCATCAGTGGCCCTAAAATCTGTAAAAAGATTGACATTGAATCCTTGAGTAGAAAAAATCAACGCTGGAACAATCTGAACACGTGGAGGTATGCAAAAGAACTATCATGATCCAAATTCATGATCGGACTTAGCCGCAAGAATATCCGCATATTCACTAGGGTCATTACTGGACACAAGGGTGGCCATACAGCATAATGACTTTTGCAGAAGCTACAGAGACGTTGAAGAAATAGATTCTGTTCGCCATCTGCTTTGCGAATGCCTTGCCCTTAAAAACAATACACAGATGATTCTCAACAGCTTCTTCTTCGATGAACTAGAAGATCTGGAAAATATTGATTTTAAGGAACTCCTCAGATTTATACTCAATTTGGGGTCGTTCCAGTATCCCACTCCACATCCCTTCGGTTACTCTTAGGATAAGCTAGAAATCTGGATACAAGAGCTTGTGATGAATCCATGTGATTGATACCAAATCTTGGTGACTCAGCGGTAAATTCTTTGTCTGCAACAGGTATAAAATGGAAGGCTCCCGTGACTGGACACAATGGACCCAACTGATGGTCTCTGATGGCACCCAATTAATTAATACCTACCCAACTGATAAAGCCTTGTATTTTGTGTGGTTCTCTGCAAATTACATGTAGACTTTCAAAAAATAAATAAATTGTTCAAATGCTCTGGCAAATAACAACCATTCAAATGCAGAAGGATGTTCATGAAGCGAATTTAATTTAGTCCATGAAATACGTCAAGTTTATTTGGCATGTGTAACGAAATCTAAAGCCATAATTACACACAGCTGCAGGTGCAATTTGATATTCGATTCGCAACTATCTGCATGGTACAAAGCCAACCCACCACCCGATCCATTTAATTAGCAAAAAACTTCCTGCAGCTGAAAATATTTTCGAAAATTATTTTATTTTAATATGGAATTTTCTACCTCAATAAATCCCCCGGGTTTGAAATGGGAAAATCCTCGGTAGTGCTGGCTTCATCTTCAAAATTCGACAACTCGTAACCAAGGTGATAACACTAAAAAGCTTATACATGCTCTGATGGTTAAAATGTATATTTTCCTGTCCGACCATGGATAATGGATATATGGATACGTCAAACAGGTAACAGGAACAATTTCTTTTTCCCTACCTTTCTAAGGGAAAGTGCAAAAAAAAATACAGAAACCCCCCGCTTAATTGGTTTAATTAGACATTAGTTGCTGAGCTGAGAGAGAGAAAAAGAGAGAGAGAGAGAGTTCCACCTCAACTCCAATCCGTATAGTATACAGAATTTTTGGTTACTATAGAAACACCTCGTGGTTATCACAAACCCACACACAAAATTCGTACTTTGTCGCGTCGTCGTCTACCCCCACCACCGCCCGTTGCTCCCTATTATTCGTTTAGGCTGGATATGGTACTGCGCACGAGTTCTCGCTCCTGTCCCATCCGATAGGACGACGACGACCAACCCTTGGGTTCACCATTATAAATATATTATCCTTCTCCTTTTTTTTTTTTTGTGTGATGGTTGACGTAACCTTTCGAAATGTATATACACACGTACACACAACAACGTATATCTGTTGGATACTCTCTTTAATTGATTGAAGAACTTTATTGTTGAAAAAGTTGAAATTTTTTATTTATTTTTTTTTTTACGAGAGGATGTAAAATTTAAAAAATTTTGTGTGAAATTATGAGGAACGGTATACTGCGGGGGTTGTATTTAAGCCTATTATGTACTTAGAGTTAGAATATGCAGGATTTATCGGTTCGCTTTGATATTATTGGAAGAGGAGGACATTAGGTGGAGAGCTCATTAGAGTGTTAGATGGGATTATTTTTTGTCTATGGGTGGGACGTGTACCTCACGAGGGCTAACTCACTTGGAAACGAGTGTGGGTGAGGGTTTTTTTAAAAATGAACTGAACTGAAACATTAACAAATGGAAGACGATGTGCGATGTGTGGGAAATAGTTTTTGTCATTCGTCAAAAAATAAAAACTTACACAAAGCGAATAAGAAGCTAGGCCTAGGGTGTCATACGCGAGGAAGTCGGTTATAAGGTCTGCAGGCTCCTAATACCTTCCTTTGACTTGACTACTGGGATCAGTGATCAGTGAGCCTTTTTTCCTACAGCAGAATCTTCGAGAAAACTTGGGAACCATCTCCCAGAATAAAGCTCTGGATGTACACGGCTATAGTAAGACCTATATTGACGTACGGTAGTCTCGTATGGTGGCCGGCAGCCAATAAAGCCACTTGGGTTGGTGATGAAATCTCCTTTTCCAAAATCCCTTACTCCAAAAGACCCTAAGAGAAAATCCCCATTTTTAGATTTGCTGTTATTAATTTTGTCGCCGCGACTCTTAAGGTGTTAAAAAGTGATATACATATACATATACATACGTATGAGGAGGCTGCTGCCCCCCTGCAACCACCCTGCTTGGGGTCACTGTAGGATTTGGAGTAGGTGCAAAGTTGCAAGGATTAGTTTGCTTGTGGCAGATTTTGGAAAAAGCGTAGAAAAAAAAAAGAGAGATTATGTCCGTAGGGATCCCAAGTCACTTAAGTAAAAGCCTTAACGAAGGTTCAAAGACTAGCGTGCATCGGCACCATCAGTGCGATGAGGACAACTCCAAACTTTAGGCTATCCTAAACCGCAATTAGTGCTGTAGTGACCTATGCTTAGTAGAACATGATCACGCAAGTCAATTACGCGCCAAAGAGTAACATCTATCTGTTGTCTCTCCATACCCTCTGTAGTGACCTATGCTTAGAACATGATCAATTACGCGCCAAAGAGTAACATCTGTTGTCTCTCTATAAAAGGGCTTGATCCGCATTTCTGCGGTCAGTCGATTGTGAGATGTGGTGCGGAGCACATCTAGTTGCCGCCGACCTCCGGTCAAGGATGGCGTCAAGGATGAAATCTGTGAGTATAGCAAAACTTAAATTAAAAATAAAATTAAATATTAAAGTTAAAATTAAAAATTAAAAATTAAAAATTAAAAATTAAAAATTAAAAATTAAAAATTAAAAATTAAAAATTAAAAATTAAAAATTAAAAATTAAAAATTAAAAATTAAAAATTAAAAATTAAAAATTAAAAATTAAAAATTAAAAATTAAAAATTAAAAATTAAAAATTAAAAATTAAAAACTAAAAATTAAAAACTAAAAATTAAAAATTAAAAATTAAAAATTAAAAATTAAAAATTAAAAATTAAAAATTAAAAATTAAAAATTAAAAATTAAAAATTAAAAATTAAAAATTAAAAATTAAAAACTAAAAATTAAAAATTAAAAATTTTAAATTTAAAATAAAATTAAAATCTTAAATTTAAAATTTAAAATAAAATTAAAATTTTAAATTTTAAATTTTAAATTTTAAATTTTAAATTTTAAATTTTAAATTTTAAATTTTAAATTTTAAATTTTAAATTTTAAATTTTAAATTAGAAAACAATGTGAACGCAAATGAGGCTTTCAGATTTGTATCTTTCGAATTTCGATATGACGTACAATACTGTCAGCACCATTGGTGTATGGAGCATTTTAAAAATAAATAAATAGGTGGCGCAACATGCGGTAGATACCCTAGGCCTAGCTTCTCGCAATTGAGAAGCTTTGTCATGACAGTCATACTCTCGGATGTATGTCAGACGTTCACGAGAAGTAGCGCAGTAGAAAAAACTTTAAGATGTAATTTGTGTTTTTCCGGGGATCGAACCTGGGATCCCTCGCATAGTAGTCCAGCACACTAACCACTGCGCTACTGCGCCCATTTGAGCATTTTGAATAAAGTAATTTATGCGTACCTCTAGTCTATGTAAGTTAATTAAGAGACAGTTAGTTCGACATTGAGTGTTCAAATCGATGCATTGGAACATTCACGAAATAATTCTTTAGAGAAATTGTGAGGAAACAGTATATTGTTACAAGTCTGCTATTGTGCTATCTAATACGAATTTTTCCAGTTACCGCAAATGCCAATAAGGTTGCTATAGTATTCGCAGATACAGATTTAAATATGTTGGATCAATCACACGAAACACGAGTTGACCACATTTACATTCTAGTAAATATGTTACACCTACGAAGCCGTGAGACTTATATAGCTGGCCTACTATATAAGATACATTTGGGAGAGGATTTCTTTAATTCTCCCTAAGACATAGTTGCAACTGTGAAGTGTCCTGAAAGATGCCCTAAAAATATTTTTTTCTATATCGTGGCTACTTTTATTTGTAAATCTTTTTGGCAGTGTTTTTGAAGCCTCAATGACTAGTGTAGTCTTGGTTATTCTCCCAATATGTTCTTCTGTAGTTATACATTTTCCAAATTGTAAACCTTTAGCTCCGTGTCGATAAAATATCTTCTGCGTATTTATTCGGTAAAAAAAGTCTCCTAAATGTCCTTCTTTAGGATCTCTTTGGTAAATTACATTACGATACGTTCAAAGATTAAGTTGTGAAAAGGGTAACGACTGTGTGGACTTAGAAATACCTAACGCAAAACGGCTCAGATACTCTAAAGGCGGTTTTTAAATCCTCTTCTGGCCAGTTCATTAACTTTTATTTTCGTTTCGCCTCATGACCTAAAATCTACCTTGCGTTTTTGCAGGTTATGGAAACCCTTCAAGACTAATTTGTTGTGTTTCGATGGATGAGGTAAGGTCATTTATAGCTGCTTGACTGTTTGTGATTATATGGAAGCTAGCAGCTTTACTATCAGAATGGTTGTGGTATTATGGGCCCAAATGGTATATGGAGATTTGGTGGTTTGGTCCCCACCCACACTTGATACAATTTTAGAAACACTCCCTATCATTTTTTGGTCTTTGGTGGATTGTTTTTAACTAGTCTGATAGGGATCGCCATGGAGAACTGAATCTCCCGTTCCCCGTCGGTAATAACTCGGGCCCTGAGCAATTTTTTTCCAAAATAAGGAAAATAGGCTTTCTTTACTTCTTATACAGAGTACACAAACCGAGTTTGAAGTCAATCGGATGAAAAATAATTTTTTTACAAATGTTGACCCCCCTTTGCCCCCTTTTGGAGTTCAAATTTAACCCAAATCGCTTTTAAGAGCTTACTTTGATCATAAAAGGAGATTTTGCTTCAAAATATCAGCTTTATAGCTTTCAACGATCGCCAACATTTTCATATATAAACATTGACCCCCCTTTTCCCCCTTTTGGAGTTTGAATTCAACCCAAATCGCTTCTAAGTATTCACTTTGGCCATTAAAGAAGATTTGTTCAAGTCTCACCTTTGTAGGTTTCCTCAATACATCAGTCTTTAGGCCATTTTGTATACCTCATGTGACATCGTTTGCCCCTAATAATTATGACCAACTAATCGGCTTATTCAACTGTTTTTAAGGCCTTAACAAACTTTTGAAGCAGTTTCGGTGGCAGTACTCGGTACTCCTCCTCATCTTTCTTTCCGTCACTTTTACAGACACAGAAGTCATCCCTAAGGCAGCAGTGTCGCCTTGCTCAATTTTATAGTACTTAGATTGGTTTAAATTTCTCTGCTGCAATGAATTCCAATATGGCGTCGGGTAGAGTATTGCACAAAAGCGCCCTCAATATCCTCTATGCCTTAAAATGTTCTATAACTAGTTGAATAAATGTATCTTTAATTTTTCTATCTTACAAATACAACAACTTGTGTTACCCATCTATCTAAATCTATTGCACCTTAATTAATGTGTCATTTTTGTTTTTACTTGCAGATTTCGTATAGACAACACGGACCACATAATCGATGTGAATAAAGGCAATTTAGCCTTCGAGTTCGATCAGGTCCACATAATATGTCCGGTGTACGAGCCGGGTACATTCGAAAATGAAACCGAGAAGTACATCATCTATAATGTATCGAAAGTCGAATACGAAACATGCCGGATAACGAATGCGGATCCGCGTGTCATAGCCATTTGTGATAAGCCACAGAAACTAATGTTTTTTACAATAACGTTCCGGCCATTTACCCCGCAGCCAGGTGGTTTGGAGTTCCTTCCTGGAAATGATTACTATTTCATTTGTAAGTATGCTTTCTATATATACATGTGCGTTGTATGTGTGTATACAAATTTGGTGTGTCCTTTGTTCTTGTTTTTGTGTTTTTTTTTTTTTTTGGACATGATGAATGGTATAAAGGTCACGGTATCTTGTGGGTGGTTGGCTGTCTGTTCTCTGTTCTTGCTGGTTGAATAATAATCTAAGGGGTGGGTTTTATACGTGTAAATATTTTATTTAGGAACTCTGACCAAGGGTGAATGGATGGTGATGAATCGATTGGAATTGATTACGTAATTATTGGGATGGTTTTAATAGTTTATTTTGATTGAGAGATAGACGACGAATGAATGGAGTTCCCTATCAATTTTGGCACACAATAGGGACAAGAAAACCGAAAACAGAATTAGCCATGCCTGGAACAAATAATTGTATCGATCTTTCTATTGTCTTGTATAAATGTTGGTGGGGGAGCATTCCTTTTGGGGTACATTCTCAGTTTAGCCTGAAATTGATTGCAGTTTTTGTGGAACCTTAAGATGGGATTGCCTTCGCTACATTAGACTGACATTTTGTTGTTTTTCTTTCCTATCTAACCGTGATGATTGAGTTTGACGACACAAATGTTCTACATGTCGTGTACATATCTGGGAAAGAGAAGAAAAAGAAATTAGCTCTAAAGAAGCCATTTGACACACGTTAGAGTTCAGGAGGACCACAGCTTTTAGTTTAGATTAGATAGTCCGTCCTTTTCAAATCGAATTGGAACTCGTTAAATTTTAAGGATTTCCGTCGGCAAAATCACCGATGCCGACCGTCGTTTTAAAATCGAATCGAAACTCGCTAAATTTTAAGGATTTCAGTCGGCAAATTTACCGATGCCGACCGTCCTTTTCAAATCGAATTGGAACTCGTTAAATTTTAAGGATTTCCGTCGGCAAAATCACCGATGCCGACCGTCTTTTTCAAATCGAATTGGAACTCGCTAAATTTTAAGGATTTCCGTCGTCAAAATCACCGATGCCGACCGTCCTTTTAAAATCGAATCGAAACTTGCTAAATTTTAAGGATTTCCGTCGGCAAAATCACCGATGCCGACCGTCCTTTTCAATTCAATCGAAACTCGTTAAATTTTGAGTATTTCAGTCGGAAAACTCACCGTCTTATACATCAAGTGGGGGGCTTTGCTACTAAACTTTGCTCGAAGAAGATTTAGCATCAAGTTCCTCTAGGCCAATGCGATGGTTCTGTTGGTATATACAGACTTGATGATCTTTTAAGGCAATATCATTCTAACTTTCAGATGCTGAAATTGCGCCGAATATTTTTAGCAAAGTTTCAATTGGCATACGGTTCGAAGATTTTTGGTTTTTACTTTGAAAACCAGTTGAACTTTGGGACAACTCATCCATGGACGTTTCATCCAAAATCAGTGGATAGTCATAGGTTTTAAAGTTACAAAGTTGTTATCAAGTTTTTTCCACGAGCAAAGCGCCACCCAAGGGCGAAGGTGGATGATATGAGGAGATGAATTAGCCTGAAGGTCAGTTGTCCCATAAAATAGTTGTATGGCTATGAGATGTCTTGTGCGAAGGTGGTCAATGGCCCATGCCCAAAACTGTAAAAGTTAAGTTTTCTAGCCACTGTCTTTAATGTAGGTATGTAATATCTCCGCATGTCCATAAGTCTGTTTAGGATATAGGGCCTTGCTAAGCCTAGCTGCTAATAGATACTTTAATGGATTGCCTATAAAACCGTATTTAAAACTCCTTCCATGTCCAAGCAGGTTGCTAAAGGGTGTATTGGCTGTATAGAGGATACCTTTCTCTGCCTATCCGTATGTGAAGGACCAGGATACGGTCTAATGCTTCACATGCAACAATTTTTCTTTAAATTAAAATCCATATATTCACCGATCCTTTTTCTTTACTCATTGCAGCAACATCATCTAAAGACGACCTTTATCGTCGGATAGGAGGTCGCTGTTCAACCAATAATATGAAAGTAGTATTCAAAGTTTGTTGCGCACCAGAAGATAAAAACAATCGAACGAACAATAACATTGGTGGCGGCAGTGGTAGTGGCGGAGGAATTGGTAACGGTGGCGGTAATAGTGGCAGCAGTAACAGTAATACCGCCATTCAACAACAGCACAATAATAATATCAATATTAATGGCGGCGGCGGTGGCGGCCAACTACCATCACCCAAATTACCAGGCATGGGTGGTGGTATGAACAATGGTGGCGGCCTGATGATAAACGGCAACAGTGGTACATCGATTAACACAAATATCGACCAATTCAATCGAATACCAATGCAACAACCAAACAACATCGGTGGCGGCAACGGCGGCATGGGAATGGGTGGCATGAGCGGCAATGGCGGCGGTGTTGGTGGACAGCATCAGACTGGCATACGAATCAATAACGTGCCATCATCGCAGCAACATCCATCACAAAAGAATGGTATGCATGAGGGTTTTATATCGCCAATGGCAAATATTAATACAAATAGCAGTAACGTTGTGCAAAGCACAATAAGTTGGCCCGAATGGGGCAATCATAATAATCATAATGGTGACCATGGTGGCGGAAGTGGCGAAGGCGGTATTAATGTGCAACAGCATAGTACGCCAGTTTCAACAATTGGTATACACCCGCATTTCTATCCGTCTCATATAACATCGCCTCGTCCTAATATAAATAGCGCTGTTAATAACAATAGTAATTATTCACCGTCCCATAAGCCAACTAAGAAAACAAGTAAGTAGTAGTTACGAAAATTCCAAAAAAAACAAACAAACAAACAAAAAACTCTCTTCCAAAGAAAACTACAAAGAAAAAAAAAATAAATTCCATCCCAAATTTAAAAAAAAAAAATTGTTTTCTGAAATTTTTATTTTTTTCTCTCTTTTTTTTTTTATTTAATTTTTCACCAACTCCCTCCCCCCCTGTTTTGGTTCAAAAACAAATAACAAATTGTTGACGCATGTAGGAGAGTGGTAAAGAGGGCACTGGCGAGAGAGCGAACCTTTCATATTCTCATCATTAAAAAAAAAATTCCATAATAAATCACTTGTACTTTTTTCCCTCTCTCACTTATGCGCCTCTCTAACACTCCTCCGTGCAGGTATATAAATTGCTTTTGGACAGCATTTGTGGCTATGAATTTTGAATGCATTACATATTTTTTAATCTTTTGATTTCGCAAAAAAAAAAAAAAAAAACTACAAAAAAAAAATTGTCAAACTTTATTTTTTTTCTTTGTTTTTTTTTTGGTTTGTTTTTTCCATAATACAAAAATATACCTATTTTGGCTCTGTTCGATTTGACAAACGATACAAATTTTGTTTCTCTTGCAACAAAAAAAAAAAAAAAGTACTTACTTACATATACATAAATATACAATGAAAATTTTGTTTTCCTCTTTTTTCGATAGTGGGTGCTATGGGATGGGTAATATTTGCATTGGTTATACTTGAACAATTCCGCGATTTAACGGTAGACATAAAAAAATAAAAAATAAAAACCAATTCAATACTCATTCTGATAAATAAAAAAATAAATAAAAAAAAGCGTATGTGGTAAGTTATTTGAATGATCTTGTATACAAAACTGCATCACTACCGTCTTCCATCTCAGCATTAAAGAAATAAACTAACCATACTACATAAATGTGCGCTAAGAAGAAGAAGAAGCACACTTGTTTTTTTTTTTTTTTTTTTTTTAATAAATAAATAATAAACCAAAACTGAGGAGAGCCATTATTATTACTATTATTGCTCGCATTGGGGAGTAACGATTATTATTATAAATCACTTTTAAAAGTGCATTTAAGTTGTATTCTTATTTATTAATTTATTTATTTATTATTATGTATTTTTGTTTATAATTTATTTCTTATAGTAGGTATTGTGTATGCGTGTGCAATAAAAGCGTGGCATTTATTTATTTTTTTTCTAGTCGTAGTTTGTATTTAGATTAGTTATTAATTTTTTTTTTTAAATTAAATTAGCTGCAAACGAAATTTAGAAGCGAAAGTATTTTATTTATTTTAAGTTAGAGAAATTATTTATTATTAGGATTTATTATAAGTTTTATTTATTATTTATTTATTTATTCAGCTGTATGTCCTTGTTCTGATATAGAGTCCAATAGGTGATTTTTTTTTATGTGCAATTACGGGAAAGAATTGTCTTTTGAAAGCGGGTCGCTTTTACACGAAGTCACAGGAGGACACCACTGAGCTCCTCGACGCTGTAAACACTGCCCTTCTAATATTTACTAACTCTTTGCCTGTGCCCAGGAATTGTATTGCTTTACAATATGCATTAACGCATACGTTCCAAATTTTACAATCAAAAAGTAGCGATTGCAATTTTTTTATGCATAGAGTGCTATACGCCCCTTTGTTCAATTTGGCCGTATTTTACCAAGCTGAAAGGCTAAAACTTCCATAAATGCCAAGAATACCTATCCATATTTTTGTCCATTTACCAAGCTTGAAGGCTAAATCTACCTGTATGGATATAAAAGTGGTGTGAAAAATTTAGTTCATCAATTGAGAACGGCTGAGCCGATTTGGGTCGAATTTTTTTTCAGTTGTTCGTAACTGCCAGGAGAAGGCTTACACGAAAGAAAATTTTGGACAAAGGGGCGTGGCACCGCCCATAAAAAAAAGCATTCAATATCTTATATATCGATGGAGTTAAAATTTACAGATATATATATTTACGGGTATGAGCCCGGGAGCGTTTCCTTGAAGATTGGTAAAAATAAGAAAAAGGGGCGTGGCACCGCCCATACAAAAAAACAACTATGGGGTGAAACTCGATGGCTTTATAACTCGATAACCACTGAGTTTGATTTTCACGATTCTTTTTTAGTTTTGTCCGTATTGTATGCTGTGTTTCAGGTTTATGCAGAAAAAAAAATTCCAGAAAATCGATTTATTCTCCTTTCTCACGTTTTACGAAAGAACATTATTACATATTTAAGACCTAAGCAATACAATTTCTGTGCACGGGCTAAGCCCAAGAAGTTGTATTTTGAAATAATTTTGATGTATGGCTTGTGCCACGCACCACATTTCGCAAAGTTTCTTTGTTCAGAAAATATTCAGTATAATAAGCCGGCTATGTCCTTCTTTAGTTAACAGACTGTCGCCTTACTTCTTGAGCACAGAAGGTAAGTGTCGACTACAGTCCGGGGTGGAACTGGGCTGTAACCAACACGCCTCTCCAGTTAGCACGATCTTTGGCTAACCGCCTCCAATTGCGCACTCCGAGTTGGTTGAGGTCCCCTTCCACTTGTGCGCGACACCTAAGGCGAGGTCTTTCTCTACAGCGTTGGCCCGGAGCGTTGGTGTCCATTCGCTTTACATGTCATAGCAATCTTAGTCAACTGATACGTACTTTTCTGACCAGGTCGATGTCGCTGTAGATCTCGTAGAGTTTGCTTTTAAATCTCCTGCTCCAAAGCCCGTCAACGCAAATGGGAACGAAAATCACTCGAAGAATTTTGCATTCGAAGCGACCAAGGAGATCTTCATCTGCCTTTGATAACGTCCATTATTCTGCGCCATAGAGTAGGACTGGGAATGATGAGGGTCTTACAGAGAATCAATTGCATCAATTGCCGAAGTAATAGCGGTTGGCAAGTGTAATTCTTCGCTTGATTTCTGCTGTGGTGTCATTATTAGAGTTAATAGCGGAGCCGAGGTAGACAAAGTCCCTAACCACCTCAAAGTTAAAGCTGTCTATCGTGACGTTCTGTCCGATTCGTCAATGTTGTGTGTCCTTTCTTGTTGACAGCATTCTGGGCTAATACTAGCAAACGCGCCAGTGACAGCTCGCTGCATTCTGCCAATTATGTCGATGTCGTCAGCGTATGCAAGTAGTTGCACAGACTTTTTGGAAAATTGTGTCCCTGGTGTTGGCTTGCGAGTTTCGCACAGTTTTCTAATGATGTGGAAAAAGTCACATGTCAGCGCATTACCTTGTCTAAATCCTCTTTCTGACATCATTGTAAGCGGTGTTAAGGAGACTGATGCCTCTATAAACGGTCTCCTTTCTTCTGGATCGGGCAAAAAATGCTGAGTCTCCATTCATCAGGCATACTTACCTCTGACCAATCTTGGAGACCAGTTGGTGTATGCTCTCTACCAAATCATCTCCCGCTGCCTTGAAAAGCTCGCGCAGTTAAGCCATCCGGTCCTGCAGCTTTGTTGGATATTGCTATCCTCAATTCATTTTAGTCAGGTGGCCGGAAGTCTTGGCTTTAATGGCCCAGTTTGAATGGTTCTTTCTGGCTGACAGCGGAATTTGTTTCGTCTTCGCGGTTTAACAATCTGCAGAAATGTTTTTTCCTTGTCCTCAGCACCGACTGTGACTCCACAACAAGGTTTCCTTGTTCGTCTCTACAGGTCTCTAATCGGGTCTTGTTCCCGTGTCGCGTTCTTTTTTGCCTTTTGTTAAAACTTCCGAACATTGTTCCTGGAGTAGTAGCTCTCTATTTCCTCGATCGCGCGCTTATCATGCTCTTTCATTTTCCTCCGGAGAAGCCGGTGTTCTTCCCTCCTTTTTTGCTCACGAGCTGCTCTCGTTATTCTCGTTATTCTCGGCAGCTTTGCTGCATGTGCTTGCCGGCACTCTTCATCAAACCAAGGGTTTAGTCGTGGTGGTGGTCGGGTGAAACCTAACACATCAGTTGCGTCTTTTCAGACGAATGTGCCAAGGGTCTCGGGATGGTAGTCTGGTTAAATCAAGCACATCAGTTGCTGGTCTCTGATGGCATTTTGGCATCGATATACCATTAGTCATTAGACGATCGCTGATCGTCCGGGAGCTTCATCTTTGACATTAAAACAGCTTGTCGGATATTTCAGTCTCAGTAACCTACTTCAATGATATCAGAGCCTCTCTGATACCCCTGTTTTTTCAGCACTTTGAATAGATTAGTCCTGAAAAATCTTCACGAACTAAGATCCAAATATTTTTGGGTTGCTCATAAAAGGTAGCAATATCTGTCATCTTGACTATTGATGACACCGTTGATTCAATTTAGTGAATTCAACCGCTTTACGTCTTCCTTTTGAATCAATGGCTTATGTTAGATTCATAAGACTCATTCTGCCAGTCAATACCGATAAAAGAAACCCATAGACAAGGGGAAAAAAGCAAAACCCGTTGAGTGTATTGCTTTTCAATTACCTCGTGCTCACCGATCTCAGAAACCGTCGACTCTACTCGAATCTTACTTATGGGGCTCTCAACCCGTGAATAGTCTTTGGATGAGACACTCCAGCCTTCCATCTTCTACGATCCCGGGCACGTTGCTTCCAGTTGACACCAAACGCTCTGGCATCCTCGATGGCTTGGTCTTTAAAACTGAGGTTCGGTCTTCCTTCTCTTCTCGAACCTGGGGGCTGGGATTTAAAGATCCTCTTAGCCGGAGCATTACTGTCCATTCGCGCCAATGTAGTCGACGTGTTTCGGCTTTTTGGACTACATCCACATCTTGGTACAGCTCATAGAGTTTGCGGTTGTATCTTCTCCTCCATTCGTATTTTTCTTTCAAAGAAGCCCAATATAACAGCTCTCCCTTCTTGCTTTCGGCGCCGTAAATAAAGTTTTCCACTATTAGAAGTGGTTGCCTCAAATGTGAGTCAAAATGACCGCATGAATGAAAGATGTGCGCAAGCTCCTGTAAAAGTAAAGACAAATTTTAAGAAAAATTCCCCCAAAAAGGCCTCATGCTGTACACCTCCTCTTCGGTAAGTATGACGTATTACAAAGGATATACAGCTCACGCAGGAGGGGGGAGGACATTATTCGTTTTCCTGATCCTTGTTCATCTTAAAGCTTATATATTTTTTCTTTTCATTTCTAGCTAGCATTAAATTAACCTCATTTCCCCTATTAATTTTAGAGCATTATACTCGTATATATGTAGATCGACTGTATACAATCATTGTAAGCCTGGAAAATTAAAAAAAAAATATTTTATTATTTTATTAATCTATCATAAGTGTGTGCCACTATTCGCGCCAGGCAAATTTTTGCAAAATATATAAAAATAAAATAAAAATGCACAACTTTGATTTAATATTTGCCACTAAAACAATAAACTATATACATTTTAATATCAAACAAATTTTACAAACTTTCATATCATTCTCGAAATTCTCTATTTTTTCCACTACACCCGAGCACAGATGATTACGACAAACATCCTAACGAAGTGGTGAAAAACGAAGAGCTAACCTACAACAGTGCAGCATCATCCCTGTCGTTCTACAAAATGACACGACGAAGAACCGCCACAACAGTATCGCTCCGGAAAAGCCTGCGCTACAGCAAATCCTCCGCATACAAGAGCATTTATCAGAAATTCAAATCATTACTACAGCTGTTGCTATTCACGAGCAATCATCGTAATCGTATTAACACAATTAATACGTTAATTAATTTTATTTCTAATTGTAATCCTATTATTATAACAACAACAGTCCTAGTTACTTTAACTAACTTATTTCAATATAAATTATCATCGTGGAGTCTGCGACGATGCATTTCACAGAAAGCTGCATCATCATCATCATCATCATCATCATCGTCATCGCCACCACCATCATCATCATCAGCAGCTACAGCAACATCTATGCGATCGCCGTTGTCCGACAAGGATGATCCAGTGTTTTCGACGAGAAAGACATCGTCATCGTTTGCGTCGTTGTTTTCATCGTCGTATGTGTTAAGGCCTTTGCCGATATCACCACCACCTCCACCATTATCACCTGTAGATTGCATAATAACATCTAACACACTAAACATAGCCTCATCCTCATCTACACGGTGAACTTTAAATTAGTTTTTTTTAATTATTCTAATTTAGAGAACAAAAACACACACACACAAGCGAAAAAAAAATGAAAATAACAACAACACATACATTTTATAAAAGAAAGAAAAAAAAAAACATGAAAATTAAATATATATATATATTTTCTTTTTTTTTTAAGAACATTTTGATGACATGAACAAATTTTTATTATGAACTATAAAATTTATTATCATTAATAATATTATAAATATTGCCGTTAATTTAAGGAACAAAATTTATATATACACACATATAAATATATATTTAATTAAAAAAAAACTAAAAAGAAGCAAAAAAAAAATAAATAAACATGTGTAAGAACGTTGCATTTAAGTGGAAGAAAAAAAATAAAAAATAAAAAATTTCTAGGCGAGAAATCGAAGAAAAAAAAATTATATATATAAAAAAAAATAAAAATTCAACTCATCTCACGATCAACCTATGTTTTAAGCACGTATACTTGTTTCCCTTGCGTCTGTGTAAAATAGTTTAATAAAATACGTACCAACATAAGGAAAAAATATAAAAAATAAAAATTAAAGCAAAAACGAAAACTAAAAAAAAAAAAAAAAAACAACAACACAAAATAAACACTACTATTTCGATTGAGGTTTATTTTTAAAAGGAAACACTTTTATTTTTTAATTGTTTTAAATTAACTTAAGGTCTAGGAAAACCCGTTTTTTGACTGAAACTAGAAAGTGATTGATATAAAAAAAAGTATCTATATATAAATAAATTTAATGAATAAGAACAAAAAATCGAAAAAAAAACACAAGTGTATTTTATTGCAATGAGAAAAAGAAAAACAATTTTAATTAAAATTAAACTTTAAATTCTCAATGAAAAATGAAACCATACTGCAAACCATGAATTACGATATACCATATGCATTTATATATGATGTATGTATTCATAAATAAAATATATAGAAAAACAAGTGTTAAAACAAAAAAAAAAAAAAAACAGAAATTGTTGTGTCGTGATCGAAGTTAAACTAATTTACTTTTTAAGCAAACAAAACATTAGAAAAAAAAATAAGCAAACGATGGTATTCCTCTAAAAATGTAATGAACAAGAAAAGTAAACAAAACAACAGAGAAAGAACAATAACAAATTGAATTCGTAACTTTTCGTTTCGTGTTCTTTCTTGTAATATAAAAAAAACACAAGAAACATGTATTAATTCGTAAACAACATAAAGAGCCATGATCACATTTTTTAAGCCTTAAATATTATTTTTATTTTATTTTTATTTATATATATCTACAATTAGTTGTAAAGGAAAAAAACAAGTATTGCGAGTGCGCGAATCATTATTGAAACAAACTATGCATTTTTTTTAATCGTCGGTTTATTATAGGGTGGAGATAGGATTGAGCGATCGATGAATCGGACAGACAATTTTCTTTAGGCAAAACATCAAACAGGAAATTCTAACTTTGTTTTTAATCGAATTTAATTGATTTTTTTATGAACTCGCTATACGTTAAGAAATTTCATTCGTTGCTGATCAGTTGATCTTTTAGTTTACAAAAAATCGCAAAGGGATACAATACTTCGATCACTAAAGCAAACGAAGTTTCATTCGTCACTGATCAGTTGATCTTTTAGTTTAGAAAAAATCGTGAAGGGGAACAATCTGTAACTAAAGCAAACGAAGTTTTATTCGTAACTGATCAGTTGATCTTTTAGTTTGCATAAAATCGGAAAAGGGAAACAATCTGTCACTTAAGCAAACGAAGTTTCATTCGTTACTGATCAGTTGATCTTTTAGTTTGCCAAAAATCGGAAAGAAAAACAATATTTTTGTCACTAAAGCAAACGAAATTTCATTCGTTACTGATCAGTTGATCTTTTAGTTTAGAAAAAATCGTGAAGGGGAACAATCTGTAACTAAAGCAAACGAAGTTTTATTCGTAACTGATCAGTTGATCTTTTAGTTTGCATAAAATCGGAAAAGGGAAACAATCTGTCACTAAAGCAAACGAAGTTTCATTCGTTACTGATCAGTTGATCTTTTAGTTTGAAACTGTCACTGTGACTAAAGCAAACGAAATTTCATTCGTTACTGATCAGTTTATCTTTTAGTTTGCCAAAAATCGGAAAGAAAAACAATATTTCTGTCACTAAAGCAAACGAAATTTCATTCGTTACTGATCAGTTGATCTTTTAGTTTAGAAAAAATCGTGAAGGGGAACAATCTGTAACTAAAGCAAACGAAGTTTTATTCGTAACTGATCAGTTGATCTTTTAGTTTGCATAAAATCGGAAAAGGGAAACAATCTGTCACTAAAGCAAACGAAGTTTCATTCGTTACTGATCAGTTGATCTTTTAGTTTGAAACTGTCACTGTGACTAAAGCAAACGAAATTTCATTCGTTACTGATCAGTTGATCTTTTAGTTTAGAAAAAATCGGAAAGGGAAACAATACTTCGATCACTAAAGCAAACGAAGTTTATTCGTTGCTGATCAGTTGATCTTTTAGTTTACAAAAAATCGCAAAGGGATACAATACTTCGATCACTAAAGCAAACGAAGTTTCATTCGTCACTGATCAGTTGATCTTTTAGTTTAGAAAAAGTCGTGAAGAGAAACAATACTTCGATCACTAAAGCAAACGAAGTTTCATTCGTCACTGATCAGTTGATCTTTTAGTTTACAAAAAATCGTGAAGGGGAACAATCTGTAACTAAAGCAAACGAAGTTTTATTCGTAACTGATCAGTTGATCTTTTAGTTTGCATAAAATCGGAAAAGGGAAACAATCTGTCACTAAAGCAAACGAAGTTTCATTCGTTACTGATCAGTTGATCTTTTAGTTTGAAACTGTCACTGTGACTAAAGCAAACGAAATTTCATTCGTTACTGATCAGTTGATCTTTTAGTTTAGAAAAAATCGGAAAGGGAAACAATACTTCGATCACTAAAGCAAACGAAGTTTATTCGTTGCTGATCAGTTGATCTCTTAGTTTACCAAAAATCGGAAAGGGGAACAATCTGTAACTAAAGCAAACGAAGTTTTATTCGTTACTGATCAGTTCATCTTTTAGTTTGCATAAAATCGGAAAAGGGAAACAATCTGTCACTAAAGCAAACGAAGTTTCATTCGTTACTGATCAGTTGATCTTTTAGTTTGCCAAAAATCGGAAAGAAAAACAATATTTTTGTCACTAAAGCAAACGAAGTTTCATTCGCTATCGCTACTGATCAGTTGATCTTTTAGTTAACAAACAATTGGAAAGGGAAACAATACTTCGATCACTATCTAAACCAAACGAAATTTCATTCGCTACTGATCAGTTGATATTTTAGTTTACATAAAATTGTGCTAAATATTGGAGAATACAGCCCTTAAGGCAAACTTTCTAAGACTTTAATGCTTTCGCGTTACCTTAAGACCAACTTACTCGCATTGATCACTCCAGCGAAGGAAATTGTGTTCGCTACTGATCAGTTGATATTATTGCTTGTATAAAAGTACCTATGTAAAATATTGCAGAAGAGAAATACCATCCCCATCACGAGCACCCTAAGGCCAACTTTCTCGTCTCGATCACAGCCAATTATTAGTTTACAAAAAAAGTTTCCGACGCTTCATGGTTTCAGATATTTAACGAAACGAGACTTTTTAGATTGAATTCGATCGCAATCAATCTTAAATTAAAGGCCCCTATTGTGAATGTCGATAGTTGATCGTTGATCGAGAACTGTGATTGTCGATTGCGATTGATATTTGTCGATTTGACAGTCGCTTGTAGTCGCTTACAAATGTCTGGTCGATGCTTTCTCATGGAATTGAACAAATTTTGTGCGCTCGAATAGCTATTTACGCTGATCGACAATCACAATAAGGGACTAAGACTCACCCATGACATTGGCATTTCTTCGCATTCAAAGTATTAGATTCTTTTGACTTTTAATAGGGCTAGGATCCGGGCCGGACCTGGGCTTATATCCGATAAATATTTTCGTTTTAGGAAAGTCTGTTAACTTGTAAAGGGTTATTGATCAGTTTTAGATCGAGGATTCAATATCTTTTTCGAGATTTCATCAGCATTTAAGGAAGTAGCAGTAACGGAGCATAACGTGTGCCGTAGAAGGCAAAGCTTTATTCCGATCATCACAAGACTGTATTTAAGCGAATCTAGTAACAAAATGTTACCAATATCAAGCGAGTAGTGAACAGAGCTCAAATTAAATCCTATAACCAGCACCCCATTTGCAAGTAATCATGGCGAAGGTTAGGTTAGGTTAGAGTGGCATGCCGCATCAAGTGCAGTCTCACTTAGGCAGGAGGAGGCCCATTGTGATACCACAGGAGCTGAGAACGAAGCGTCGGAGATAACTTACACTTGTATTAGCGAGTTGTCAAAGAAGTACTCTCCGAGATATGCTTTTGAAAGGGTTGGGCACGTGCATAGGAGGTAAAGGATTGTCTCTTCCTCATCCTCGTCCATGCAGCTTCTGCATAAATCATTGGAAGGGATAGGCCCAGCCTCAGAGGATGTCTCCCAATAATGCAGTGTCCCGTGCTGACAACTACTAATGTGCTTATATTGGTTCTTTTTTGTTTTACAAGATTGTTGGACCCATATAAGGTGTATGTTGAATTGTTCCGCCATTTCGTTAAACGGCAATTGAGGGCGGTTTTGGACTTGAAAATGACCGAATCTAGGGATTTAATCGCGGCTTGACTATCGGTAAAAAATACGATATCCTCTGCGGATATTACATTATACCGTATCCACGACAGGGCCTCCTTGATCGCCATGAATTACGCCTGGAACACGCTACAGTGATTAGGAGACGGAATGAGATCATACAAGAAAACACCCCCCCCCCCCCCATACTCTTCTTTCCGTTTTGGACCCATCTGTATAAAAGCAGACGGATTTCCTGTGAGACACTACATCACTCTCCTTGTCTGTCGTCCTGGAGGGTATGCAGGTTTCAAAATGCTTACTGAATTAGAACTGGGGCAGGGTGTATCAGTATGTTTTGGAATGCATTCTATTTTATCTAGAATCGACGAGTGACCAGTTTGTCGACTAGTTACAGTGAATAGCCTTTTCCCTGATGTTTCATCTGCATAGGCAATTTTGTTTTTGCTTGGGCCCACAAATAGCGGAGAAAATATGTCGATCTGTGCAGAGATCCGCATTACACAGACAAGACTGGCTAATCCGAAGGTCGCCAGGTATCCGGATACTCTGTTTGCGACTGAGCTATGGCCCCCAGCCAGGTTGACCTTCGGCACGGGTCGTATGACACCTTGTTTCGGCCTTGATTTTGGGTTCACTCTCACCTGAAACTAATGGTTCACACTTTCACATCAGTCGTACGTCGCAACGAATCACAGCGTACAGCAAGTGTCACCCTTGGCTGACACTAACCAGACGAGCTGATTACCATTTTCAGGCGGGCGCCCGGCGGGAAGGAACAACAACTAGAGGATCTTAGCCCTTGGGGAATAATTTTTTTAAGCGCCACTCATCTATCATTCTTCTATCAGATATTGGCACATATTTGGCAGAGCTTCTAAAATTTTTGTCCGAACAAACATTCTGTAAAAATGAGTCCTGCTCAAAATTCGCTTCCTAACAGAAAAGTGATCATCTCTCTCCACTCCACTCCACTCCACTCTCTCTCTCGCCACTCCAAGCCGTAGATATAGTGTTCTTTGTAATTTTATTTAGTTATAAACTGAACAACAACAACAAAAAAAACAACACTAAACTTTGTATTATATGAATAAAAAAGAAAATTTAAGTTAAACAAAACACATACTGTATTATGTCGCAAAAGAAGTTTATTAAAGTAAATTTACTTAAAAAAAAAATGAAGAATTAAACAAAAAATCAATTGTAAAAAGAACCGACACAAAAGAAAAAAATAAATTATACATTAGAATTTTAACTAACACTGGACGAATCAATTTCAATATTTTAGTTTTTGTTTTTCTATTTTTTGGGGGTTTAATTTATTTTATTTGTTTATTTTTAACAGTAAGAACACAAAAGACAAATATACACTCACTCAGTATCAGTACAGTAGAATTATTTATGTAAATTTAAAAAAAGCGCATTAAATACTTAATAGGTTACAGTAAACTAAAATTATTATAATTTTTTTTAAAATATTTGTAATAATGACAGCTTAAACACTTGTACTCAGTATTAGTCATTTTTTAGTTCTCTTTCGTTTGTTTACACGATATTTAATGCGGCGAATATAAATTGGAATATGAAACGAGGCATACAATGAAATAATATTTCTGTTGAAAGCCAGGGATGTTTTTTAAACTGATAACCTTAGTCCGAGGGCGCCGTTTTTACCTTTTCTACAACGAAATCTACTGCCGGAAGCCGACGCATTGCTATTGTTGCCATCAATTAGGATAGGATGGTGTTACATTTGGAATTTCCGTCAACTCATAGTGTCCTTCATTCATTTTCAATGGTCCGCTTGTCCATTATGTGGGTCTCCAACATCGACTCTAAACTATCAAGGGCAATCCCCATACGGGTATGAACTTGGTCTAACCATCTCATCCTGCGTCTACCTAGAGGTAACCAAACCGAAGCATGGACCGCTCCGTCCGGAGAAGTAGCTGCTTGTGAAGCAAAAAGTATAGAAACAGTTTCAGATACCATATTTTGAACTAGGTACAACTGAACCACAACCAAATGAACAATGTATAGCTCACCTACGTACAATCGATACGCAACCATCTTAGACTGAGACAACTGATCTAACACGTCATGATTTCATCTTCGAAATGGACATTTCCACGACGACTGTGAATGGAAATGCGTGTCATTCATAATACGCGAAGGAAATCGAACATTTTTCAATTTCGCATGCATGAAACACGTCGCGTCGAGAAAGACATTATTGAGTAACCTTCGATGCGTAGCTTTAAAATCTGGTATTTTGTTGATTTAAAGAAAAAAATTAGTGAGAAGTCTTTCTAATAAACTTAAATGGGTGTGGATCAGTTGTCCTAGACTCACTTTTTCTTTGAACGTCAAGAAAATCAAAATCAATTCAAATGAATCGAGAATTACTTACTTACTTAGATGGCTCTACAGTTTAGTTATCTCTCTAGTTAAAACGATCTTTGGCTAATTGCCTCCAGTTGCGCGCATCAACTTGTGCACGCCACCTAAGGCGAGGCAACCAGTTTAATATTTTTTGTCCAGTTGTTTCGTATGCATTGGGCCTTATACGTGAACGAGTAATTTTCGTAAGCCAATTTCTCAGTTGCTCGCAGATCATTGCGTCGATCAAGGCTTTATTCTGTATATAAAATTAAGCGAGTGTGTGTAGCTCGTTGGCGAATGCGACGAGTCAACCCCAGTATTGTAACACAATGTTACAGAAATGCTTCAAACTTGTCAAAACTGTAGTGTTGTGTGTTACAGGGCCCAAGAGAAACAAATCCACCAAAACACACCTAAAGCAGGAAGCTAATGTCGTAATTCCTCGCTAAATGTTCTTTTAGTGGGGTCGCGTAGAGTTCTTATACAAGTCACCAAAATGACCACTACGTTCCATATAACTCGTCTATGAGACAACTGAACTTCTGGCCAACTCTTTTATCAGACGTTTCATCCTCGCTTCGCTCGCAGTAAAGTCTTTAAACTAAAGTATATCACAGGAGTTCCCTAAATTTGCGTCGCGGTTCCCTAACATAACCAATGCCGTCGCTCAAATTTACCCGGATCTATGCGTCAGATTGGAACACTCGGATCCGTGATAACGTAAGAAGCTGTGGCGGACATTTGGACATGGTATTATATTCCATACCAATAATGGCATGCATGGGCCTTTCAAACACAGTTTGTTTTATTCCATTTCAACGTCGACCCCTTCAGTGAATCTTCAGTAAGCCCAGCTTCTATTCACAATTCACATGAGTGCTTTTAGAAGGGCGTGTCGCAAAAATACTAAAACCTGTATGGGGAATCGCAGTATGGAAAAGATTGGGGACCCCTTGCCTATCACATTCGGTCATCATTACGTACGGATTTTTCCTAAGCACCTATCCCTTTGCAGTATTAAAAATTTGGTTAAAGTGTCCATGGATGAGTTGTCCTAAAGTTCAGTTGTCTCTTAAATGAGTTGATTGGTTATGAAACTACCCGTAGATGAGTTGCGATACACCCCTCTTCAGTGGTGTCAAGCTATTGTAGCTGTATGTAACTATTCTCTAAGCGAAGGTCATCTTTTATTGTACTTCAGCCTTAAGTATGCCTGAATGAAATGTGTTGTCTAAACCGATAGATTTTTTTTGGAAAACAATAAATCACAGCCGACACAGTGTTCACCTCAAGAGACTACAACAATTGTGGCCTTAGCAATGTCACCGCGTTCACGTAATTTACACATCCTCGTCATGGTTGGGATCCCTACGTTATCCCCTTTTCAAAAATCCCTTATTGGACAATAATCTTTCATTTTTATTCTTCTTTATTTTTTTCAAAATCTCCTGGGACGAAATCCCCTATGCCAAAATCTCCTATAAGCAAACTAAACTTTGCATATACCCAACTTTTCAAATACTCCTACAGTGACCAAAATCAGGGGCTTGTAGGGGGGCAACATGGCCCATACGTATCTCACTTTTTAATACCATTTTTAAGTGTCGCGGCAACAGAATTAATAACACCAAATGTAATAAAAATGGGGAATTTTTTCTGAGGGTCTTTTGAAGTAAGGGATTTCAGCACAGGGGTTTTTGGAAAAGGGATTTTGAAAAGGAGATATCATTAACAACCCGTCTAGGCCACTAGACTTTGCCGGCTATTGTGACGAAATTGTACACCTCATAAGCAACGAAATTTTTTATAGATCCCGTGTTCCTTATTGTTTAAACTTTCACACCTTATTGTAGAACAAAAAGAACATTTTTATTTTATTTGTTTAATTTATATAACGAAAAGAAATTGATTCGTTTATTGTAAAAAAAAAAACAACAACATATAAGCATTCGAATGCCTATGTAGATTTTAGATAACTTAAAAATAAAATCTTCTTAATTTTTTATTTCCTAAAAAAATTATGATAATTTCCTATATCCTTAAAAAAATACACTAAAAATATATATATATATATTTTTTTTATTAATTTTATGTTATAAATATTTAATTTAATTTTTTATTTTGTTTTTTGTTTTATGCAAAAAAAAAACGTATATGAATTTTAATCGAGAAACTAAAATTCGTATTTTGTAATTTCCTAATTTAATTAAAAAAAAAATAATTATTTTTATAGCTTTTCGTTTATTTGAAAAACAAAACAAACAGTTATTTAGCTTAAATTACAATTACAAGAAAAATAAACATTAAAGGAGATATTAAACAAATTTACTAAAATTCATTATTTATTTCATTATTTTTTTTTTATTTTTTTTCAAATGCCTTTCTTTTTTTTTTTTTGTTCCCATTTTACAGAGTATACTAAACTACAAATACACACACCAATACAGACACACTCACACCTAAACCGAATTTATAGTAGAGAGAATAATAATCACATAAACAATGAATAAAAAAAAATACAAATAAAATAAAAGAAAAAAACAAATGTTGAGCGTTATGGTGGGAAACAAAACTGATGGAAGTGTCCTCTCCTCAGATAGAAGGATAATAACAGACAACAGATAATATCCGCCATGAAGATCACTTCACAGCTGTACATTTTTTCTTCGTAAGTAAGCAGGTTTGGATTATTTTTTTTTACTTGACGGTGTGTAGTGGTTGAAGCAAGGTATGTAATTTATTTGGATGTTGCAAGTCGGTGGGCATTCAAGCAAGGCAGGTGTGTACTGGAGGCTGCAGTGTTTCTAAAGGTTGAATTATCAAAAAGACCGAAACAGGAGTATCTGTGTATTGTATCTTTACAAACAAATTGGTGGGATAGATCTTGAAGAGGCGAGTCTTGTGATTAAACGTCTGGAATTCAAAAGGTTTATAGTTCTTAAATAACTCCACCTACCCGAAGGGAGTCGAAGAAGGGTTTTGCTGAAGACAGCTTTTTGTTTCTAGTTATCGTATAATGTGGGATACCAAGTCTGACGGGCGCATGGTCCCCTAGAAGCCAGTGACTTGTGGGTATTTTGTCGAAATTTTTCCGGGGCTCAGAGACATTCTAGGTAACTGTAAGGCCAATGAACTTGCCAAGCGCGGAACTACACTACCTTATCGTACCAAGCAAATGTACCTTAGGTATCCCGATCGTTACGTTTAAACTCAAAATAAAGCTAGATGCCATCGAAGGAACAAACCTTAGATGGACATGTGGCATGAAATAATGTCTGGCGACAAAACAGATCTGGCGACAAAACAGATCTGGCCAAAGCTGGATTGTAAACGTTCTAAGAATTTGATCTCTCTTGACAGAAGGTATATCGGCGCCACAATACGTGTCAAAGCTTGGCGTACTCTCAAACGATTTTTGTAGAAGCTGTTTGGACGAGGAGGATGAGGAGGCCATTCATCCCTTCACTTGTCCGGCACTCTCCCGAAAATGGAAACTCCATTGGGAGCTTCTACTTCTAAACGATCTAACAAACCTAGACACGCGTAGTCTCCTATGCTTCATCAGAAGCTCTAACTTGTTCAACGAGTAAGACGAAAGTTTTACCAGATTCATGTGGTATTACAAGGGGTCGATTTGGCAGTCGCTTGTAGTCGATTACAAATGTCTCATGGAAGTGAACAAATTGTGTGCGTACGAATAGCTAAAATCAATCGACAAATTCGACGATTGTCGTGACGATCGCTGGTCGACAAATTAAGGGGTGTAACTTCTGCCTCCTTATGAAGCCTAACAGAATTCTAAGGTACTTGTCAAATCGTTCAGATCATTACGTGTATACGTCAAGTCTTATTTACATGCTGGTTTATAAGCCAGTGCCCAGTGATGACACCTAATACCGTCTGAAGAGACAGATCATGATCAAAAGTTTTGATCTTTCAGATCCAGCCAAATCTGCTTTGTCGCTAGGCATTTAATGAATAATTGGGAAAGCAGGAGAGAGTCTAAATTCTTGATCAGACAATCTAAAAGGAAATCTTGAGAGCTTTTCTAGGCAGATAATCGTAAAGCTCCTAAACTCGACAGAAGGAAGGCAGCTTCATTAAAATGTCTGAAAGATCGTCGTTGTGTAATCCCGCATCCACCATCGGGAACTTGAAAGTCTAAAATTAACTAATTGGCCTTTCTAATCGACTTGAGACTTCTGTCGCTCTTTTCGTGCTCTTGGTATATATTATTACTGCTCTTTATATCGATGGACGGATAATTGCCAGAAAAATAGAAGACGTGTATTTTGTTCCTCATTTTCAATGAAACTGTCATCCACAGAACTTATTAACTGTCCTTATTTCTCCGTTGTAGGGTGCAAGTGCCATTCAATTCCTCTAGCAGTCTCCAATACGTTTCGCTGTGCAAAATAGTTTGCCCGCTTACAATCGAAGGCTTGTAGGAAAAGGAGTCGTTTTTCCACATTGCAGTATGGCTCATGTTATGCGCTCTAGTTCTAGTTTTAGATGTCCAGCAGAAGGGGTTGGTGATGAAATCTCCTTTTCCAAAATCCCCTGTGCTAAAATCCCTTACTCCAAAAGACCCTAAGAGAAAATCCCCATTTTTAGATTTGGTGTTATTAATTCTGTCGCCGCGACACCTAAAAATGGTGTTAAAAAAGTGAGATACTTATGGGAGGCATGCTGCCCCCCTGCATGTGGTCACTGTAGGATTTGGACTAGGAGTAGTTTGCTTATGGGAGATTTTGACATAGAGGATTTCTTCCCGGGAGATTTTGAAAAAAGAGATTACAAAATATGAGTGATTATGGTCCAATAAGTGATTAAGGGAAGCTCTCCTAATATTAAAATGCTCCTGATTATTTTTCAATTGACAATTCAAAGACATTCCAGTTTGTTTTCCTTAAGTTTCTACCCCACCAACTACGCGATACTAGGCACCCGGCTATCACCAACATGAAGGTGAGATCAATTGCTCAAAACCTACGATTGCACATGTAACTAAACTTGTCAATCCTTGACATACTGACGTAACAAAAATTAACTGACCAGATCGTCATTCGTGAGAGTGTCAACAACTGTCGCACAGCGTCAATCGTGCGGTCTTACGCGTCTCCTTGATGACCGGGCCGCTAGTTAAATTAATGTCAAAATCTATGTAAAAATATTTCAAATAGATCTCATTTTTTACAGAGTTTGACATTCATTTGATGTGCTGCTAGTCTCTTGCTGTGACAGAAATAAATGACAGAGGTGAGTGGCCGGTGCTTAACAGGCGATCACCACGATAATGACCACATTAAGAGAAATTTGTACGTCCTAGTGACATCAGCATGTCACGAATTGACACGATTTGTGTCTTATTCTATAGTAAGAGACTGCTCTACTACCTTTTGACGGCCAATTATGTGGCTCTATAAGTACGATAAAATGAATCACACTGTTAGACGAATGGCAGTCCTCTCTAAAAGAAAAAATCATTATCAGTCTACGGCTCCACGACACTTACTATTCAATTTATAGAACCTTATCTTTCAAACCCCAAAAAAAAAAAGAAAAGAAAAAAACTACAACTTAGCTAGGTAGGTTTTAGACATTTTCCCATTTCCTACATTTTGTATACGATTGTATTTAGCATATTAAGCCATTCTCTAAAACAACACTGCCACATCACTTTTTCTCAAATATTCCCAAATAATTCATTTATAGGTTCATCAATTCATCATTGTTTATCACACCGTAGATACTTTCTTTTTACAGTTCATCGTCAGATCATTGAAAAAATAATTTTTCGTCTGTTTTTTTTTATCAGTTTTCTTCTATTTTTTATCTCAAACTATTTTTTATTAGCCCTCAAACAGACTTATTGTTAATTAAATATATTTACTCAACTTAAACAGGAACATATTATAGTTTGCAATAGACATAAATAAGCGAAACATTATAGTAAACAAAAATACAACAAAATATCATATAGACTTACTTCTTACATAATTTTTTTTTTATTCTTTCTTCTCTTCCATAGTTTTATCTCTCTTTCTACAAAAAAAAAATAATTACATATACAAATATAAAAATCCTCTGAAAAAAATAGCAAAAAATCCCCCACAACAATTGTTTTTTATTATATTTAAATTGTTATTACTTTTCCTATTTTATTATTAGAATTTTCCTGGTAAATTTGTTTCATTTGTAGACTTAGGAGAAAATTGTAAATATATATAAAAAAAAACAACAATTTTGATTTAATATAAGAAAATGGCAAACCTTAAGTGAAAATATTAAAAAAAAAAATCCCAATTGAAATAAAAAATAATACGGATTATTAGCAGAGAAAACTTTTTCAAATATTACATTATGATTATAAAAAAAAAATAGAAGAGAAGATGAGAAAAAGTACATTTATATATAAATGGAAAAAAAGAAATCTAATATTTAAGTATATATTAATTAGGTCTAAATATAGAGATTTAAAAAAAATTATTTCCAAGAATAGAAAAAAAAAAAAATAGACAAAAGAGATGTACATTCCCAATTTCGCCACAATCTCTCTGGCGATGTATGTCATTTTTAACCTACAAAACGACAATTTAATTTATTATGTTCAAAAAAAGACCTTACTCACTGTAAAGGTAAATAAAATAATATTCACAAAAAAGTGTGATTATGTAGTAAAAATTCAAATAAAACTAAACATCTAAAGGAACATTTTTTTTTATTTACTAGAAGATCCTTTGCGTTGTTGAATTTTTACTACATACATCTGGATTGTATGTAAATTTGATTATATTAATGAATGTATGAATTTTATTTTAGCCTCAATATTGTGTTTGTTTCCTTATTAAAGAAAACAAAAACATGCATCCCTCCTTCACCTTCTCAACAAAAAAAAAAGAACACATAAAACGAAAGGAAACAAATTACAACACTAAATGATAAATAAAAAAAAATATTTTTACAATTCAGAAAATATGTACATGTCTCTCAAAATAATGTCTCTCCTTGATTTTTATTGTAATTTTTTTGTTTAATTTTAAATTATATACATACATAAAATATATATATATAGTATATATACACAACACAACATACACACACGAGAAAAAGAATGAAAGTTAAATAAAAAACAAGAAATAAATCGTTTTATGTAACGAGAAAAAAGAAAACTTAAATAAAATAAATGGAAAAATACATTTAAAATTAAGAAATCTAATTATTTCATGAATTATAAAACAAGAAAAACCAAGCAAGCTAAAAAGTGAATAATAGTTTAAACGTATGAAGAAAATAACGATACAAAATTAATGAAATTAAACAATAAGCTAAGAGAACATGAGGAAAAAAGTAATACTCGTAACTATACGAAAAAAAACTGAATTATTATTATATACATGCATATACTATAAGGGAAAAAAAATGATGAAAAAAAATTCTGACAAGAAAGAATAATAAAAAGTATAAAAAAATTACGAAATTTAATTTTTATTAAAAAAAACATTTGCGGAATGTCATCCCGCATTCATTGGATTAACCATAACCTATATACACTCGGAATGTCTTGGACTATTCAGTTAAATCAGGCTTCCTTACTACAGTAGCGTATTTCAAGCTGAGGTGCTGGCAGTAAATAGTTTGCAATAATGGCAATACCCCCTGCAGATATTACCCTTTTCATTGACAGATAAGCGTGCGCGCAGTAGCGGAGTGATTAGTGTACTGGACTACTGTGCGATGGATCCGAGGTTTTATCCCCGGAAAAACACAAATTACATCTTAAGGTTTTTTCTACGGCCCACCTCTCGCGAACGTCTGACAAACATCCGAGAGAGTATGACTGTCATGAAACAGCTTCTCACAATTCAGGCGTTGGGACTCGGCATAAAATTGTAGGTCGCAAAAATAGAAACTCACACAAACGATTGGTTGCGAGAAGTTAGGCCTAGGGTGTCTACCCGCCTGTTGCGCCACCAATTTATTTTTTTTATTGACAATCAAGCGGCAAAAAAGCGACCTCTGCCGTTGAGTTAAAATCGAAGCTTGTAAGAGCTACAGCACAACGTAAGACTATGCTGGGTTGCCGGGCACAGAGATGTGCTAGCAAGAAAAGGGTCATCCCATGAACTTAACCAACACGCCTCTCCAGTATGCACGATCTTTGGCTTACCGCCTCCAGTTGCGCACTCCAAGTTGGTTGAGGTTCGCGCCACCTAAGGTCGTCTTCTACTGCGTTGCCTCTCCGGGTTGGAATCGAAGACTGTTCGGGCCGAAGCGTTGGTGACCATTCGCTCCACATGTCCCAGCCATCTTAGACGACTAATGCGTACTTTTCTGATTTGATCGCAAAAGTTACTTATTCCACTCGGAAAAGTGCTCGCTTGATCTCCGCAAGATATTTTTACATTCACACCCACCGACCAACCTACCTAAGCATTGAAGTCACCCAGCGAGACATAAAAATCGATGTCTACAACCTTTTCGAAGGCTGCATTAATTTTATCTTAGAAAGCTGTAAATAGAGATAGAGTTGATTTTTTAAGATTAAAGCTTTAGAACGGCACCGCAACTCTCTCTTCTAAAGGAATTCACTTTAAAACTCTGTGAGTTAATTTTTAATCAAGTATACCTATAACAAGTATGTATTTGCTAAACCTGCAAACACCCTACAAAATGCCTCGTAAAAGTTACCAATATGCCCTGTAGGTATGAAGTTGCGACGCTGTGTTTTTGGCCCTTTGATTTCGCACAAACGGATACAGGGGGCTTATTCCCAAATGCGCGGCGGATTGGTATTTTTATATTTCCAAAAGCGATTCGATCGATTTAAAAGGGATAGCTATTGTGAGGATTGCTGGCAATAAATCCGCCAGCAATCCGTCACCTGAATAGCTATCACTTTTGACATCTTTTGGAAACACAAAAATATCAATCCGCCATGAAAAGCGATCCGCCGCGCATTTAGGAATAAGCCCCCAGGCCTTTCATTTGACCGCAAAAAATTGCATTTTCTTATCATTTCGGCTTTTGTAATTGGTCAAAATACGTCCTAGGGACAATCCTTAGGAATTCTCAAGCTCTAGCAGTTTTGTTTCTACATAGATGCTCACTAGAAAAGGATTTTCGAAAATTCGAACCCCATGTACACAAAAGGGGAGTTCAAAGTTTTTTCTCTTGACTGTGTATGGAAAAAATAAACCAAAACCAATGCAAAAGACATCGGAACTTCCTTTCAAATATAAATAAATCGCAAAATTCTAAAATCCTAATCAATATAAAATAAAGTTTGAAATTCTTTTGAGGCAATACTTTACCGAGTATTTTGAGCTATCTTTCATCTTTCTGCTCTGTCCAGAAGCGGAGCTACAGTAGTAAGTTATGATCGGACGTACCTGGTAGAGAAGAAGTTTTGTCCTCGTTTCCAGTCAGCCTCTTGTTCTCATAAGTGACAGAACTAATGATAAGGAATAAGGAAGTCTTTTGAAGTGTCCATAGAACTTGAAGCGTTCTGTGAAAGTCATCTGCTAAAAGCAGAATTTCTGTTCGATTATCATGTGTAGAGGTTAGGCAAAGGTTGGCCCAATGCATTAGCCCTGATCTATCCCAGTTTTTATATTTTTGATAGTCGATTTGGAGGTTCACAAAGGTGACAAAACTAATTACGTTTGAAATAGTTTTGAAAGGAAAATTAGGGAAACGATTGTCTCAGACTTATTTAAACCAATAGTAACATCCGCCACTGACAGTAAAGGTGACTTTCGACCCATGCAAGGAGAGAGATAGAAGGAAAAGATTGGCTAAGGGAAATGCTGCATATAATTCCAATCTTGAGAATGTGACTGTCTCAACTGATGTTACTTTTAGTTTTTGACATAGGAGGTTAGAAACCCTTTAGTTTTCTAACTGGCTATCGGTTTTAGAATTGGCAAAAACCGATAGCCAGAGGCCGGCCGAAGATCTCGTTCATCGAGCCCCTGCAAGCTTTGCAATTCTCCAAAGCGTGCAGGCAAGGACTTTAATGCAGCCGGGAGCATTTTTATTCCATTCAGTTTTGTCCTTCCAACGCCTCTAACGTCAAATGGTTCTTACAACAACGTTCCACAATCATAAAACATTTCTGTCAAATATCTGTTGATAATGCAAGAATAGTTGTTTATGGAAAATCAGTTTTAAAGTGAACAGTTCTATTGACTCGATTGAGATAAGTGAAACGATACAAACTAGTCTAGGACCTCAATATCATCTAAAGTCTAAACTAAAACTATAAAAGTCTACGGAACGGACATTGCTTAGTTGTAAGAGCTCGTTACTAAAATAATCCCCTTAACACTTTATCTACAGTTCCATTGAAAGCAAAAGCTGATATGTTGCCCGTATACCCTTTATAGAGTGGAATTAAAAAAAAAAATTTTTAAAAGCTTATCAAGAAAATATCAACATGACAATTAAGAGATATGGTTGTATATTCAATAAGCCACGACGAGAAAATATACATATCTAGCACTCAAAGAGTTATCAGAGATGTCAAAGATAATTTTAGAAATTTATGACTGGCTATAGATGAGAGCATAAATAAGTCAAAAGGTTGTCGCTATCGAAATTTGTTGCTTTTTGTCTGATAAATTGCAACCCAGCCAAAAAATTCACAAAAAAATGTTTTAAGAACCCCACAAAAAACGCCTCAAACGCGCCGAAGTCCAACAAAAACGCCACTAAAAGGTATCAAACGTTTCGCTAAAAAGCATCAAAATCGCTCCGAAAAACGCACCAAAAGCGTGCCAACATTTTTTTAAAAAACCGCCTTGGATATTGCCAAGCCTGTCATATTATGGCAGGCCTGAAGGGTGGCAGTTTGCGAGCGTCTGGTGGTCGGCTTGTCACGCTCGACAGTCGGCCGGGTTTAACCCAAAACGGCTACGCCTACGAGCCTTCCATCAATAATCTCGCAAACCATTATGGTGGTCAGAAGGTGGATGTGCTATGCATCAATGGGGGCATGAGTGGATTTTCGGCTACATCTCTTCGCTCAGGGGAAATACCTGGAGCTTGTTTGGGAGGCTATCAAATATCGACTAGTAGTGTTTCCTCAACGAAGCAAAGGGGTTATTTAACTGTGGACCTTGTGAATGGGTGGAAATTCTTCATGTCGGGAGTACCTTCAATGTCTGCCCATGCGGGAGTGGGGATACTTACAAATCCCAGGCTGGCAGTTATATTTGAATGCTCGAATTTTGTTTCGCCTTTTAAGCCTTTTTAAAGAGGATACGGCAGTGTTGGGATGTCCCTGGGATGGTTTTTACCTCAAACAAGTGTCGTTTTTCCCTTTTTTTCCCTCCGTACCTTGCCGAAATTACCTTTTATTTTCCCTCAAGCCTTTCTTGAAAGAAATCTTATTTTACATACCAAAATGAAAAAAAAGTTGTCAAAAAACAAAACAAATAAACATTCTTTATTCAATTTAAAAAAAGAAATAAACATAAATTCATCAATAAAAAGTAACAAAATAAATTATATTTCTTAGTTTACTATCAATCACATATTTGTTTGGTCCAAAAATTCTAGCTTATTTACTATAGGTACTATTACTTATCGGAAGTCGATTGACTTGCAATAAAATTTTATACACTGGGGCCAGATTCCGTAAAATGAAAACGATCGAACGATATTGTTTCGACAATAGCAGTCTCTGTCTATTGCCACAGATATGATAGCGACAGTTTTAGTGGAAACGATATGGTTCGATCGTTTTCATTTTACGTACGAAATCTGGGCCCTGGTCAATTTCATTTTTTTCATTTTCATTAAGATTTGTGGTCATGAACTCAGTGCATTCAGCGCCTAAATAAATATGATTCATCATTTCTATTTTTCAATTTGACGGAATTTACCTCAAAATTGCACTACCGAACAATTTTTTTCCCTTTTTCCCTTTATGCATTTCCCTTTCATGGTTTTTCCCTCGAAAAGGTAAATTTACCTCCACATCCCAACACTGGGATACGGCAGTATTTAACGTTAATATTTTGAAAAAATTGTTTTGATATCTTTTATAAGTAAGAGATAATGCAACTTTTCCATACCCACGGCACTCTACCCTATTACTTATATCTGTACCACACAGCAGGGCGGATATTCCGGTGGAAGTTGCCAGATTCAATGATATGAGAGCTGCCGTTGCGATGGCCCACAAAGGAACCATACGGCACCAGCACCCTTTTTCAGCACCTTGACTAGTCGTGGAAAAGGAAAACCCTCACCGACCTAATCTCCAAATATGGCAGTAGCTCATGTGTATCCGCCATCTTGACTATACCACCGTTGTTTCAATACCGTAATTTTATCCGCTGTACTTCTGAGAACCTAGCGCTAGACTTCAAAGACTCATGTCAATAACTCGCGGCTATAAGTTTGCCAAACTTCCGTCATGCCGGAATGGCCCAGACAAAAATACCCGTCAATATGTGTGAGACAGTTACGACATTGTCTAGGAGCTTTTCCCATTCATACAAAAACCAAACCATCGTGATTTTGTTGTCAAGCATCTGATTAAATAAATTCGTTTTTTATAAAGGTCATCATTTTCATTTTACCGCCATAGCTCTTCGGAAGTCAAATCGCAATCGCCCATAAATTCAACACGTTGCTCCATCATAAATCAATCGACATCATGGCGATGAACATTCAATCAAGAATATTACGAGCTGTACAACAACATCGACCTGGTTAGACACAGATATGTATCCATCCAACTTGGGAGGCGACTGAGTTATGTATAGGGTAGAAGGTATCCAGGGGAAGAAAGGAAGACCTCATTTTCAGTGCAGTGGACATTTGGCAAAATGTTGTCGGTTGTCGATGCGGCTTTAAACTCGGATAAGCTAGCTTTACGAAGCGGAGGTTGTATATATATTTAAGATTGTCAAAAGTCTTATTATTCAATTTCATTGTTTGTACTAAAGGCCGCCGCTACACTTGACACAAGTTCAACCCCACTCTGCTGACCTTGATAATCCCCTTCCTATAAATGCTTCTTTCCAAATTAAGGCATCTACAACGTTTGCTTTGTTCCCATAGAAAAGAAGGACAAAGGTCCATTGTATAGCATCTTCCTGTATAGCACGGCATGGTGGGTGATAGAACTTTTGTTAAATTCAAACATTCCCACGCATCTATTGCTTTTTGCGTTTACTGAACAAATTCGATTTAAATGGAAAATCATCCTCAATATCCTTGAAGCATATGTGTCAATAGAATCAACTTGAGTACCAGAATAATCAAATTGACAACCACGGAGGAATTTTTATTTTTTTTTTTCTAGCACCCAAGCAAATGCAAACATTTCAGAAAAGTCAAGACGCACACCTACACACATAGATTAGGGAAAAAAAAAATTATAATGTTGAACAAATAATCAAATGCCTTGGGGGCAGTGTGCATCGGGTAACTTTGGGTTGGTGACTCTTATTTACTTTCCAGAACACACGACGACGACGGCGGCATCGATTCGTGCATATACTGCGAAATTGTTAATTTTGAATGTCCCAAGGACCATTATACAGCGCGACACGTTGAAGCCTCTTGTGGGAGTCGTGTTTACTTAACCTCAATTTTAAGTTTAATTTCATGATAACACCTATAGTCACAGCAAGGAACAATGATCCTTATAATGTACCCAAAGCAAACCTCAACACTTTGCAAAAACCCCTAACAAGCTGCCTGCCAAGCTGGGCGGTAGAGTATAGTCTTAACAGAAGAGCAAAGAAACGATTTAAGATTAGCAGGACTTAGAGCATAATATGGCCGCAGTGGCTAAGTGACTTGGCTAGTATGCTGGGTCACGGGTTCAACTACCGGAAACTGCCCATCTCCAGAGAACGTTTGACGAACATCAGCAGTCGAAAAGCTGCTTTAAGCAAACGACAGCCAGAATCTTTGCCAATCCGGAGTTCGATGTCTCCAGAAATGCAAAAGACCGTTGACCACGTGTTGCCATCACAAAGCCATCAGTAATTTTGCGACTGTTTTACTGGATCACCAACACCAACAGCCACGGGCCAGATCACGTTAAATAAAAACGATCTGGCGATATAAATTTTACATGATCGCGCAGCTAAAACAAGAGACGTTAAGCAGCTCTAGGAAAGTGAACTAGAGCTGCTCGTGATCTCTGCGAGCATAAGAGACGAAGGAACATCACCTCCAACGACGGCGGAAAATGTAAGATCGATGGAAAATTGTGAGATGTTACCAGAAGGTCTAGAGAATGTGTCCAGAGCAGCAAATCCCTTGCAGAACCTCTAAAGATAAGGAGGGAACTTAAAAGAGCGACAGAGAGCAACTAATTTCCAGAGTTTGGTCAGATAAATATTGAATGCATAGTAGCTAGGATTGGAGGGCTCCAGACCAGGTGCAAGGTGCGTTAACCTCATAGCTAGTACTGTACTGCCTGCTCTCTGGTGATGTTCTTGCTAAATGTTTGAGTTGATGGTTCGGTTCTGTGATGATGTTCTTGCTTGATGTTTGAGTTGATGGTTCTGGTGATGGATGGACGGCCATTCTCTCCTAGATAGCGCTATGCTCTTTAGCTTCTGTTTATCAACCACTATCCGTTTGATATGCTTCGCAATGCTGAAAAGAAATGTCTTCGAACACGAGAATCTCGTGAAAGCAGAAGATAATTCATACACTAAGCCACCGCGAGCTATTGAAGATCAGTTTCTAATATGTGAATAAAACTAAATTTTCTATGAGTGATGTAAAAAATAAGGCATTCGAATATTGAATGGAGACACCTTTAGCTGCGCCAAAAACATAGGTAGGTATCAGTCCTCTTAACATCGCAAACAAGACTCTATCTGCCATATCGTGTGAACGTCTAAGACCCTTTCTAAATAACCGGTCACTGTGATTTTGGCCAAGAAAAGTCCACCGTCGCGTCGATTAAATTTGAACACATAGGTAGATCTTAGAAGTCCAAGACGATACTCAACATCTTTTCGTCGATTACAAAGCCGCCTATCAAAGCATCTATAGAGACGAAGTATAGAGAGCCATGTCTAGTTTTAGCATGGCGATGAAGAAAGCTCGCTGCTGCATTGAGATCGGTATTGACCTTACTTAGCGACTTCTTTATACTTGAAAACCTCGTACGCCAACACACAAAGTGCAGTCTTAAAAAAGCCTCTTCAATTACTTGCGTACGCCGATGATATTGACATCATAGAGCTGTCACCACCGCGTTGGCGATAGTATCGGGACAGAAGGCAAAAAATAGTTTTAATTTTGAACGCGGGCCAAGCCAGGTAATATGCTGTCAACAAGAGGGGACCTCCAACATTGACGAATCGACCAGAATGTCACAGTCGTAAGCTAGTAAGAGACTTTGTATACCTTCGTTCCGCTTTTAACGTTTAAAATGACATCGCATTTGAAATTGAGACAAGAGCTGCACTTGCCAATGGCTTTTTCTTTGAGATGAGTCTTAGAGCTCCTTTGAACAAGTAAGGAAATTTTGTATAAGACCTTTTATCATGCTTTACGGCGCTGTATCTTGTATTCTCTCTAAAGTGGATGAAAAAAAAAAACTGGTTCGCTACTAGAGGCAGGCGTTGATAGGCTTTGAAGAAGGACAGGGACATCGACTTTGTCATCAGTCGTCTAAGGTGGCTACGACAGGTAGACTTTGTAGATAGACGTATGGCTACAAAAGCTCCATCTAGCAGAGTCTTCCAGTATAGTCCGAACAGACAGTGCAATAGAAGAAAACGCCGTATAAATGGTGAGTAAGCCCACAAGTATAAGGCGAGGCGACTTCAACCGAATTGGAGTGCACGCGACTGAATGTTGTAAGTTAAGGACCGGCTAACTGAAAAGGCTTGTTAGCACTCTCATTTAATTGTTTTTTTTGGTCGGAAATATCTACTATTCGATGGAGCACTCAGACACAACTACTGGTCCATTGTATTGTCAAACAGAGACCATACTTTACTGTACTTAGTTTTCCCGTCTTTCAAAGAAAAATTAAAAAGAGCTTCAGTGATGAAGGGCTTAGATGTTCGGCACTCACCACGTCAGCCCCAAAGATCCGCCACCAGGACAACTGCAGATGAAGTGCTCCGCTGTATCGTCGTCCTCTCCACAAGCAGGACAGCTGGTGGTGCCCAGAGTATATCCATTAATTAATTAATTAATTAATGGATATACTCTGGTGGTGCCGCTTAAGCCCAATACATTTAAGTGTTTGGTGCAACGAAAAGACGCCCACAAGCCAGTCTGCAGTCGATTCTCCTGAGAGACAGAAGGAAACACGCGGACTTTTTGCAGATGACCGGATGCAGTCGTTTAGTCAGTCACGCCACTGACACTCGTGTTCACGAGAAACCCAAGTATCAATTGATGAGGCAGACCCAACGCAGGTTCAGTTCCTGATGAGAGAGCTTCTTCTGCGCCCAGCCGGGCAAGCTCATCAGCGTTCGCATTTCCCTGGATATCAGTGTGGGAGTTTAGCCTTCCGACCAAGTTCAGAAAAAGTTTGAGCACTAACTTGGACGAGGTAAGAGGGTTAAGCAGCGCTTTTAGTGCTATTGAAACAGCGTTAGAGGTGTTCCCTTTTGAATTGCACTTATATTGGCTTACAAGAACCACAATCAACCATACCTCGCATAGGGGTATGCATAAAGGAAGAAAAAAAATGGTGAACAAGCTGGAATATAGAATACACACCAAATGAAATTTTGTCAACTCTGAAGTGCGTCCTTTATTTGCCACTTTCTCTGCGTATAGCTTGTGCCTCGTTTTTGATCCTTGGGTAACACCGGGACACCATATCGATAAAATTTTCCCAGATCTTGTTCATTTAATCCAATTTATTCTGTCAAGTGCACAAATAGGGTTGACAATGGTACCGACTTGATGTTTGAATATTCGTATCTGGCTCGCATCCCCATTGGAGATGATTTCATTATCCCGTCTTCGGTATTATGAGGCGAGAGGTGGTACATCCTTACCTGCAGTAACATAGATTTTGTTGAATATTGGCTGATATTTGTTATCCTTCTATGCTTTTGCCATATGCAATCCACTTTTATATCCTGATGGTGGATAAATAAACGCAGACAATGTCAGCAGATGATGTGTGACTACAATGTGGCGAGAATTGTATCTGCAGTGCAATCAATTTGAAATTGTCTTCAATAAACTGTTGCCATCAATTCCTTGGGTCCACTTTTACCTGGATCACATTTAAATAAATCGCTTCGCAGTAACGTATTCTGTCACTCCAATTTTCCAAGACATAGCGTCTGTATGTCACTGCCGGCGTTTGACGTGGCTGACCGGGATCTCGTCGACCCTTGGCTCCGGCAAAGCGATCAGTGGGGAAGTCACCTGGAGTCAGTGCCAATAACTTGTCATCGGGATCATCATGAACCGGCGTGAGCGGGCGGAAGTTGAGACATGCCTCAATATCCGCTGCTAATGCCTGGAGCTGGTTATGCCAGAGGACCTGTTTCCCCACCAAATGTACCAAATGAGCCTACCAGAGGCCGCCCTAATACGGAGCGCTGGGTGTTATGAAGTGCCATTTTGTTCCAATGTTAGTGCGTCTGTCGATTTAGGTCGCTGTGCCAGTCTGACAGATTTTCTTGAAGTAAAGGGTTGGCTCCCACAAATGCTGTGCCGTAGTCACTGTATATATCTGGGCAGGGTCCACGCCTGCTGACGAAAAAGGTCGCGCCAGAGTTACTCTTTGCCTTGGTAATAAGGACAATCTGTTGAACTAATATTTGACTGCGATGACGTCGGCAGATAAAGCAACTGTCGAACATTCAAAATCCGATAACAATGGCGAAGAATTTGAAGCATAAGTTGAGGGCCACTGTGCAGCGTGTTGTTGTGTACTTGTACTATAAGTAGCCATACCAATTTTCACCACCTTTTGGCAGAATAGCTGGGAAACGTTGATCATGGGAACTGCGGCTTGGCTGATCAGTTCAGAGAAAGCAATCGGCTGGAGCCCTTTCCGAATTTCACTAATGTCGGACTCGATTGCAATGCCCTGTTCCATAGGAATGAACGCCAGCAGAGAGCCTTGCAGCTCCGAGGCGGCCAATTCACATCGCCAAGACGGCTGATAACACGATTTGGGGAAAAGATCGATCGTGGCATGGGCTGTGTGTTATGTCGTGCCATCTTGCATGGGCCAGAGGTGGTCCGAATCTATGTCTTCAATTTCAGTAAAAAAAAGTCGGTTAACATGGCACCGAACCGTTGTGCCCAGCCTAATTTTCAAAGAAAAATGGTCCACCACTTCACAATCCGCACCAAACTGTCACTCTCTGCGAATGCATTGCCACCATAAGATGACGGGGGCTATAAGTAGTATACCAGTCTCACGAACTTTTTGCACAAACCTGCCTACAGCAGGCTTCATTTTGGCCAAAATTTCTTTTCAAAAAAGCTCTGTTTGCGCTACACAGCAGGACTCACTGTTCAATATTTCCCAACGTTGTTCAAGCGTAAGGCGCCACATTTCCTTTCGCGGAGGTAGGATACTGACTTTCTGTCAAAATTTCGACCAGGAAACAGCTGTCAGTCTCAAAATAGCCTATGATTTAAAAAGAAACCACTAGATGGCCCACCCTTTACTTTCAATCATATTTCTAGCACTGTTCCATTTGGAGTGACATCAATCCATAAAAATCTATCTTGTAATCATACCAATACCAGTAGCGCAAATCTCGTCTCTTAGGTGTCATTAACTGGGCTGAGTCTGTTTTGCCGATTATGATATTTAGGAGGTGCTCCTCTCATTTATCTGTGGGGCTGCTTTTTTTTATACGACTGCCACAAGCCCATCAAGACAATGGTAAAATGTTATTGCTCGAAACCACCCTCGTAGCCGTTAGTGTTTGACTCCATAATTTTTTTGTATGACTGACCATGTGGCAACCGATTATCACATGTCAGATAACTTATGACTGCCTTAATTGTTTATGGCCATGTTATTTATTGGCCTATAGCTACCATATGCGCATACCATTTGAATTAATAAATCCCGCCATAGGGTTGGGTACGCTGTCGTCCTTCGGAAATGTTTCCATGCGAGTTGGGTGTAGGTATAGGTGCTACATCTCCGACCTCAATGGCCTAATGGGGACTCAAAAATAATAAATCAACAATTGCACTTATTTTTTCCCCCCAAAAAAAAGAGGGGCCGAAACCTACATGATTACAATTCCCAGGAAGCACTTCATTCGAAAAGTGCGTTTCATTCTTTCGGCCTCTTCGGCTTCTCACGTGTGTGCGTGCGTGTGATTACACTGCTCGTATACATACAGAAGGAGTGTATTTAAAACAAAAATATATTGAATTTATCGCAAGTGTAATAAATCTTCTTCATCATCAACGTATTTTAACCCCCATGGAGCACCCCACACCCCCCCCCCATCTACAATGCCCAAGTAGTCCCGCAACAATTCCCTAAGTAGGTTGTTCGAATTCGTGTTCAATGTTGTTGTTGCGCTCTCCTTTCGATAGCAATGATGATTACTCAATTGAATTTTGGCACTTTCAAGTATTTTTATCGAACACACAATCGAACAGGAGACCACTAAATGGGGGTTGGGGGATGGCGTGGGTAGTTTTGAGTTTATTATCGTTTTCGTGTTAATAACACACTGTACAGCGATAAGCACAGTTAATAATAATAATCGAAACATGCATTACACCTATTTAATAGTAATTGATGATTTTTGTTAATGGCGCCGTGGTTAGGGGTGGAAAAGTCTTAATTGATTTTCGGTCGTTCTATTTTGGTAGGGAATTGCGCGCAAAATATTTAATAGTGCGAGATGATGATTTAAAGGTGCTCAGTGGGAGCATTTTACTCAATCCACTCAAATGCAACTTGTACATTGGACTACCAGGAGGCGCTGACCGAGAACGCGGGCAGATCCAACGTAGATTCAGGTCACAAGGAATCATGGTTGAAATTCTATCGGCCATCTAATTGGAGATCTCATTTTTAGCAATTTCAGTGTGACCTGGGCCACTGGACAGAGTTTAGCAGGCCTTAAGCACAACTCGACAGTCGCAGTAGATAGTCCAACGCCCGCCGTCTTTCCTTACAAAATATTTGCAAGCCATTATATATCCACTTGAAAATCAGAGACATGCTTGCCAAATGGATAGAATAATGTTATCAGTTTCCCCAGCTCGGAACCCTTGAAGAAGATTCGAATGTATCGCAATCCATACTCAAACTCTGGCGGAAGCTAGTCAAGAAAGTTGTTCTCTAAAGTTGCACAGAAGCTCCAGCGTCAGACGGCAAATTCATGGAAATAAGGTCGCAATGCAAGGTCAGCAATAATCCAGTTGATACAAAAACCCACCCGATTTTAATTTGCCTTGATAGAACCGCCTCCTGTGATAAACTATAAAGGGGAGCTACAGTGGGTAGAGGCAGACATTCTAGGGAAAGTCAAGATAGGAAATTTTTGGGAATCCTTTTTTCTTAGTTATTAAAACAGTCTACCACTCTTTAGATAAAAACTAAGTTAGAAAACCGATGAAATGCCAAGAAGGCGGTACCGTGCCTAAAACAAAAATCATCATACCCATAAGGTAAGCCTTCCATTCAATTCTAGATATTCAAGAATCTTTTACGATTTTCCACGATAAAGTTTGCAATGCAGATGCAGACCTATCTCAGTCTCTCCCAGCTTTTCAGTAAGAAGGATGTACAGACTTTTAGGTCTAAAAGTCTTAGCGAGGGAATAGGCATCTCTAACAATTTTTGGTATATAAATCAGGGTCCTTTATACCCTGTTGCAGCAAGGCTGGGGGGATACAACATCAGTACCAGGCGTCTTGAAGCCATCCGACCGATGCAGTTTACTATAAACTATACCGAGTTTTGTAAATTAAATCAAGCTGAACATGAATTTACTTTACTTTAACTTTTGGTGGGTCTTACAGTACGGGGTGGAACACGGCCTCAACCAACAAGCCCCTTCAGACAGCTCGGTCCCTCGCTAGCTGTCTCCAGTTACGCACACGAATTTGGTTGAGATCGTTCTCCATTTGTGCGCGCCACCTAAGATGGGGTCTTCCTCTGCTGCGCTGTCCCTCAGGGGTGGATTCGAAGACTCGTCGTCCTGATACGTTGTAGTCCATACGCCCAACGTGTCCCAGCCATCTCAGCCGTTGTATTTTTAGTTTTTTGACCAGGTCAGCGTCGCTGTATTATAGCCCATATAGTTCGTCATTGAATCTTCTTCTCCGCATCACAATCCATCGTCATAGACTGGACCGAATATCACTCGAAGAATTGGAAAATTGTACCTGTGGTATTGGCTTGTGAGTTTCATACGAACGTAGAACGATGTTAAAGGAAGTACAAGATAGAGCGACGCCTTGTCTCAAACCTTTACCGACATCAAATAGCTCGGTGATGTTCTTGCCGACTTTGACGGAGCAGCGAGATTTCTCCATCCTGCACAGACAGACGAATTTGGCGGGGATGACAAAACTTGGCATGGCTTTGTATAATTCGTCTCTATATACGCTATTTGTCGGAGTATGAAAATTTGGTCGATGATTAACTTTCCTGGTCCTAAACCCCACTGATCAGGTTGTTGGCGAAAGGCTTTAGATGTTCACACAATACAGCCGACAACATTTTATACGCAACATTAAGGAGACTAATTCCTCTCTAGTTGTCGCAGTTGAGGGTATTTCCTTTCTTGAGGATGGGGCACACGATGCTGAGGTTCCATTTATCCGACCAAATTTTACAGATAAGTTGGTGCATACTCCTTAGCAAGCCATCTCCCGCTGCTTTGAAAAGCTCGGCCGGGAGGCCATCCGCTTCAGCAGCTTTGTTGGACTTATGTTTGGATAGCGCTATCCTCACTTCGTGTAGGTCGGGTGGACAGATGTTTTGGCTATCATGGTCCAAGCTAAACAGATCATTCTGCCTGGCAGCGGGTTGTTGGCTGTCTCCGCCGTTTAACAGTCTGCAGAAGTGTTCTTTCCAAATTCTCAGCACCGACTGTGAATCTACTACCGTATTCTCATGCTCATCTCTGCGGGCTTCTGTTCGGGCCTTGTATCCTTGGGTGGATCGTTTTACCCTTTGGTAGAACTTTCGAACATTGCCTCTGCAGTAGCGTCCCTCAATTGATTCGACCGCTCGCTTCTCGTGCTCTTTCCTTTTTCTTCTGAGAAATCAATGTTTCTCCTTTTTTTTGCCCGCAGAGCTCTCTCAGCCGCTCTGGTTCTTGTTTGCAGCATTCACCAAGGGTTTCGATGTGGTCGCCTAGTGAAACCCAGCACTTCGGTAGCGGCACTCCTAATGGCACGCTGGCAGTGTTGCCACTGTTCATCTGTACTTGATGTTGGTGGCGCTGAGGATGGGCTTGCTGAGAGGTTTTGGCAGTCTCTTGCGATAGTAGTCTTCTTACAGTATCCTCTCGGTGTTGTGGAGTATTGGATATCCGCATCCGTACTTGGCTACTACCAAATAATGGTTCGAGTCTATGTTGGCCGCTCGGAACTTTGGACATCCAAGATACTGGAGGCATGTCTGGCGTCGATCGCAACCTGATCAATTTGGTGGTCCCCTTGTGTGTGTTGAGGTGTTAGAATCATGGGCTGGCAATGATGACATTTCGCCCCGCCGCAAAATCGATTAGCCTGTGTCCGTTTCCGGAGGTGTTGTCGTGCAGGCTGTGCTTTCCGACTGTAGAGCCAAAGATGCCCCCCTTTCCGAATTTGGCGTTAAAGGCCAAGAACTATCTAGACGTCGTTCTTCGTGCACTTATCATACGTCTTCTCCAGAAGATCGTAGAATGTTTCTTTGGCTGTGTCGTCTTTCTCCTCTGTCGGGGCGTGAGCACAGATCAGCGTGATATTTTTAAATTTGGCCCTGACGCGGATTGTAACTAGGCGATCGCTAACATTGTTAAATCCCAAGACTTCTTGCCTAAGTCTTCCTCTAATCACAAATCCACATCCAAATAACCGATGACTCTGCTCTCCGCGGCACTCGCCGTTGTAGATGTCACAGTTTTTCATCCTTTTTGTGCCTTCTCCATCCCATCGCACTTCCTGGATGGCCCTAATGTCTGCTGTGTACCTATCCAGAGGCTCCATAAGTTGTTTGGCTACACGCGGTCTGTTTAAGGTCCGGACATTCCACGTGCAGATCCGAAGTTCGTTGTCCTTATTTCGTTTGAGGGTCGTCAACATTTGGATCATCCATATCCGATGCTTTTCATCGTGTTCAACACTCGCGCTTATAAGTTTAGCAAGTCAAGCTTCACTCATGTGAAGAAAAAACATGACGAACTAAATATGCGATACAATAAAATGTATTGGCTCATAGGGAGGCATTTATGTCTCTCAATATATAATAAACTGCAAGTCCTAAAACCAATATGGACATCTGATCTCCAGCATTGGGGGTGCACAAGTAACACAAACCTACAAAGCAATCAATGCTTCCAAACAAAGTACTACGCAATATTGTTAAAGCGCCATGGTACATACATACATTAATTATAAATCTAACCTAAAAATCTAAAAATGCTTGAAAGTGTTTTTAGCCAATATTTCTCCGAGTCTATAAAGCTATCAATAAATTTTGTCCTCCGTCCAGAGGCTGAGCTACAATGAATTCAAAACAGATCTAATTTTTTATCAAATGCGAACAAAATTTAATTTTGATGGCAGCTCTCGTTTGGGCCTGATGATGTGGGGACTGATGCTTTACCAAGAACACCAATTTATTAAGGACCACCTGTAGGTGTGCCGTATGTCATAACAGAATACCACAAAGTCCTCTCGCTGATTACAAAGGGAATGTGCATTTCTCTTTTAAGCACCCCCAACCCCGGCATAGCTACAGAAGATGTAACAACTCATCATTTTGCCAATCAAAAGACTTCTTGTGTAATGTGTTTCCTGGAACATACAGTCGGATTAAGTTAAGGACTTGTGCAACAGTCCCTGCATCCTTTGTCTAAATCCTGACCAGTTTGATGGACAGATAATGGTTTCAGCAATTCGAAGAATTCACATTCACCACTATCTGCAGGTGAGTTCTCTGCTTTGTTGCAGAATTCACTTCGACTTGCTCTACATATGTGTGTGTTTGTGTGTGGAAAGCTTTTGCAACTATTCCGTTAGAAGAAATATTGACACAATGAGGACTACTACACATCGATTCATAATTATACTTCAGTCGACGGGAAAGAGTACAAGAAAACTATTTAAAGCCATCCCTCCAAGCATGTCCCTATAGTTAAGGTCACAGCTCTTAAATCGGATACGAAAAACCCTCGCACAGTTTACTTATCCAAAAAGGAAACGAATCTCATTTCATCCTCTTACAATGCCATTCATTCAACAGTGGACCCAATAACTGGAGATGTATATTCCTCACACAATATCAATATTTAAATTGCCCTCCAATACATGCGAGTACACACATGTGAATTGTGTACCCGCTCGCATAACCATAAAAAATAAAGATGAAACAATTAAACGAGTGGAATAAGTGCGGATATGTGTCCATCTGAGAGTTAAATCGTCTGAATGCATACAGTTTCCAGTTTTAAGTACCAATATCAACAACTAGAGGGTTTTTTTCACTCTGCTGCTGCTACCACCCTCCACACACAATTTGGCCCAAGAGCAATTACACAATAACCCCCTATAGCCGGACCGATGGTGATGCTGCTTATCATGCAATCTCTTGCAATCTGCCAGTTTCTTTACAAACCACCGCGACCGTCGTCATCTTAAGCCCATCACCACCCCGTTTCAGACCAAGTCCATATTCTAATGCGTAAAGTAAGTGTGTGTATTTGTTTCCGCTGTTAAACAAAGATACAAGAGCTCTCAGTCGTCACCATTGGTATAGCGTTGTCGTTGCGGTACTTGGTATTCCTAAAATTATTCTTAACCCCCCCCCCCCCGCTCGGTCTTCAACCCACCACCGAACGTCCGACGAGCTACCGACGACGTGGCGAAGCTCCCCTTATCACAGGCGCGTCGTCGTCGGTCGTCGTTTGCCCATCACATCGTATCGCATCGCATTCTTTGATGCGATGTGAATGTTGACGATGATGGGGTTGATTTGCTTATTGGTAGTAGTGGTATTGGTATTTTACCAGTGGATATTTTCCCTATATAAGGATAGCTAACACAATTCAAATGTTCGCAGTCGATCAACAGGTCTTGAGCTGTTATTAAGTGTTCGCTGTTCGGTTGAGTTTTGTGTCCCGTTGGCTTGTTCGTTATATTTTGAATATTGTGGAATAATTAATTATAATTCGAGTTTTTTTTCCAAAAAGTGTTTATTTAGTGCTAAAAGTAAAATAATAATTAAAATGGTATGTGAATTATTATTTTAAATATGTTTTTTTTTTTTAATTTTATAAAATAAATATAATAAATAATATAATACATTTTTTGGCAGAAAATTTAAACGTTTATCTGGATAGATTTCCAAAAAACTGAATTGTGTAATTTTGAAGTGAAAGATTTTCAAAGATTAACCAAAAGTGATTGGCAAATTTCTTTTCTGAATTTCAGTGATTTTCAAACAAATATTCGGACATTTTTGTTTCAAAATTATGATAGTTATAACTGACAAGGAAATTAATTAAACCAAGGCAAACAATTAAAAATGTACAATTGTTCTGAAAAACAGAAATCGTGATGAGTCTTAAACTTAGTCAAAAATAAATTTGAATTCCATTTAAAAGTAGTTCAAAAGCGTGGTTCTAAATTGGAAAGAAAATCAATTTGGGTGAAGAAAGTTTGGAAATATAGTTCAAGACAGACTCTCAATTTTATAATTTTCAACCCTTCATTCTTGATTCTTGAAACCATTCAAATAGTGCTATTGAAATAAATTGACTGTCCACTCAAAAGCGATTCAAAAGATGTGGATTCAATATTTCATCCATCTGTGTTCTCTGAAAAATCAAGAATTTCTAAAGTTCTCATCTCTGAAACTAGTTTTTCGAAGTATAAGAATATAGTCGTCCACGGTTTACTTGAAATTATGCCAAATTTAGAAAATTATAAAAAATACTTCAAGCTCTCGATATCCTTCAGTTTTGAAACCATATAAAATGAGTTCACTGTCCACTCAAAAACGATTCAAAAGATGTGAATTCAATATTTCATCCACCTGTGTTCTCTGAAAAATCAAGAATTTCTAAAGTTCTCATCTCTGAAACTAGTTTTTCGAAAGTATAAGAATATAGTCGTTCACTTCAAGTTCTCGATATCCTTCAGTTTTGAAACCAGCTAAAATGAGTTCACTGTCCACTCAAAAACGATTCAAAAGATGTGCATTCAATATTTCATCCATCTGTGTTCTTTGAAAAATCAAGAATTTCTAAAGTTCTCATCCCTGAAACTAGTTTTTCGAAAGTATTAGAATATAGTCGTCCACGGCTTACTTGAAATTATGGCAAATTTAGAAAATTATAAAAAATACTTCAAACTCTCGATATCCTTCAGTTTTGAAACCAGATAAAATGAGTTGACTGTCCACTCAAAAACGATTCAAAAGATGTGCATTCAATATTTCATCCACCTGTGTTCTCCGAAAAATCAAGAATTTCTAAAGTTCTCATCCCTGAAACTAGTTTTTCGAAAGTATTAGAATATAGTCGTCCACGGTTTACTTGAAATTATGCCAAATTTAGAAAATTATAAAAAATACTTCAAGCTCTCGATATCCTTCAGTTTTGAAACCAGATAAAATGAGTCGACTGTCCACTCAAAAACGATTCAAAAGATGTGCATTCAATATTTCATCCACCTGTGTTCTCTGAAAAATCAAGAATTTCTAAAGTTCTCATCCCTGAAACTAGTTTTTCGAAAGTATTAGAATATAGTCGTCCACGGTTTACTTGAAATTATGCCAAATTTAGAAAATTATAAAAAAATACTTCAAATTCTCGACACCCTTCAGTTTTGAAACCAGCTAAAATCACTCTAAAGCGATTTCTTTTCGGCGGGTACTTCACTAAAATTCGATTTCATAAATCCAACTTTATTTACAGTCTCTAATCTGTATGACAACTTTTCTATAATATTGATGAGCACTCACTTTTGTCCAACACCGAAATAATTAGAAACTTTATTACTTAAAAAAATAAACGTTTTTGACCTATTTTCTAGTAAAAAAAATAGTACGAATTAATTTTTAAGGTGTATCTTTAAAATTAAGCAAACCGTATAATATTGAATAAAACAGTTTTGAATTTTCGTCTTAAAAAAATGGAGTCATGTGTCAACGCTGGATTCCATAAGAATCGGTATAACCCGACACATTTGAGGGTGATCGGGGCAACTATTGCAGTAGGTGAATATTTGCTTAGCTTCTTTTCTGTCCTTTGAAATTGGTTATATCCTAGTGTAACAGATGTTGAATTTCCTTCGAAGTTTTTTCCATCGGCAGATGTTCAATTCAAGAGGTGGTGTGTTTTTGTGCGTGGTTCTTATAAAAAATTTCAGCAATCAGCATTTCCCTAAAATTTGCGGATGTTAATTTTGTCCCTTGTAGCATGTTTTTATAACAACCATGAGTTGACAACTTCAACTTTTATGCTCTATGCCAAGTTTCCGATACCACTTGATAGTGATTCCTTTTCTAAGGGTAGAGGCATATGAGATGAACCCATCATCTGGTCGGATAAATGTCTATTCCCGATTTACCCGTGTTGTAGGCAAATATCGCGGCGGGTTTAAAAGAAGCTCCTCGTTGTTTTGGCCTTGAATCTGTAGGTGGGTTCGTACTGGTTGATGGTTGATTGGCAATTTTTGATGACCGATTTCGCCGTGTAAGGGGTTGCAATTCAGGAACATGTTTGGTGGAGGGCATTTGGACGTCACGGGTGTCCTTCCATTTCAAAATTACGATCTTCATGTGAAACAATATCTCCTCTGGCCAAATTAGCGAGTTGGACATCTTTTGGGATAATAATTTCTTTTGTTTGCCCTTAGTGTGCCAACAACATGTGTCTGTTGTTGCAGCAATTCCGGTGCCATTTCGTAACTCATGTAGAAGTTATCTCCACACAAACATCTTCCCTCATTGAGAAGGTCTTTAGACAGTTCCATGCATTTCTTGCAAGTCCGACCTCGCGTTCCCCTTTTGCTGATATTCCCGCATATACTTTCAGAGCCCAAGTATACCCATTTATTGAGCATAGCTTGAAAAGTTTAACTCAATAGCGATGCGTCTGATAAGGAATATATTGTCTGAAAATAAGCCGACCTCTCCATGGCACGAGAGTTTCGTCGATGACAAAGTTTTGTCCGAAAAAAAAAATAGTTTGGAATCTGTTTTGCAAAATTTCAATAAGTACACTTATTCTTCACAATCGGTCAGATTCGTCAACTGTCTCGTCGTTACTAAAGTGCAGCATAGGAAGCAAACACGAAAGTCAGACATGAGCGGAAAAATCACTTCTAGAAAGGGTTCAAGGGTTTAAGGCTTTTTGAATCCCCGCTGTTATCAAATTCAGGGGACTTATACGAAAGGAAAGCTGTTGGACTGGGTGATGGGTTACTGTAGACTGGTTAACGTCTATGCCCTATGGTATTACCTGGAAAGTGGGTATTCATGAGGAGATCTGAGATCTCTTCGCAAGATGTGGTCCATTCTCTGTTGAATCTTTGTATGAAGCTGGGCATATCTGGTGATTTGGAAATAATTTTCCTTAGCCTAGTGGAGTCACTATTAGTTTCTATGTTGCCGCAGGATATTCTCCATGAATTTCGTTTTTATAATCTCAGCATTGTAAATTCTGAGACTATTTTTGTATTCGTCCCAGTCCTCTTGAAGTCTTCAGAACTTTGCTAAATTAAAACATTTCCTACTATCTTTTCGCCAAAGACGAGTACCTACATTTTTGACCAATTTCTTGCGAGCTCAGCCGGACTACCCCCAAATGCCCTGTCACTGCCACCAAGGCGTAGCTGTCAGAGTATTTCAGCGTCTTTTGAAGTCTTTTACAGCCTAGGTTATAGCAGCAATCTCTGCCTTATGGAGACTGCAATCTTCGCTGATTGTAGGCTTAGAATTTCGTTGGAAAATTTTTCAAGTTCCTGTATTTGAAATATCCTTGTTTGCATTTCCTTGTGTTTGTTTAAAGAGTGTAGGATGCAGGTCTCTATGCAACCAGTGACGAACTTTTTATTGACACACACCAGGTCTAAAATCCTTCCAATCACAGTAACGGCGAGGCGTTCTGTCGTAAATTTTAGTTCTGCATATTGTCCAAGGAATTACAGCCCCATTACCACTGCCTCGAGTGGGCCTTGTTCAATAAAAAAAAAACATCTATTAGTGTAGGGACATTTTATTGTTTAATTAAAATCTTGCAAACTATTCTCTGAACGTGATTTTCAGCTGTTATGGTGGGATTAGGGAAGATTCAATCGACGTCCATAAACAAGATGCGTTTTTATTTTGCAAAGCATTCTGGGAAACGTGAGAGTTTGTATGTAACCATCAGTTACAGGAAGATGAGTTTGAAGAACTGAATAAATAAGGACATACTGCAACTGTAGTAAGCAGAGCGGACGGTTTCGTCAAGCGACGTAGCTTGTAGTTGTACTACAGTAAGGTCTGCGAAACGGCGTGGATGTAGATACATTTTTTTTTATTTGTTTTTTCCACCTAGTTTTATGCAAATTATATCTCAACGATCAAATAGATGCCAAGAATACTATACCAAGAATGGTACCAGATTCTAGGTGAATGTCGAGGAGGAATGGCAGTTGTCTTGCAAGATATAGATACTTGCGGAGTGAAGCGAAAGTTCAACAAGACATAAGATGGAAGAAGAACGCCTTTAGGACATGAATGCATTTGGCCTGAGGGACTCAGCTTTTCGAAACCAGTACAACTTGCAAATTCGCAGACGGAAAAAAATGTTTTAAAGAGAATTCGGTGAAAAATTAGACCATGATAACAGCGACCTGCTCTATCTGCTTTCTAAGAGGAACTGAGTAAATTGTCATTCCAGGAATAAAATCCAAAGAACATTTTCTGAAGCTACTCAATTCCGAACGGGTCGTTGACGATGGCAGTTCCATCGCCTTAAGTTTTTGATGAAATGTGCAAAGCCCTAGGTGAAGAGTGATCTTCAGGGTACCCGCGTGTCATTATAGTGACATGGGAAGGCGACAAAACACCCGCCGATTGGCAAGGATAAGGGTTAAGGGGTTGCTCCAATTATATAACGGCATATAGGTACGATGGTGAGAGTTTTGTGCGGCCAAAGTCTTCACATACAATGTAATTTAAATACTCAGAGCCTGTTGGCTGAAATTGACGAGTTTCGCGATCTGTTTGAGGGTTCTGGCATTGATGTAGCATGTGTATCTGAGACGTGGCTATGGTCTGACTTTAAGGATGTTTTCGTTGATATAATGTTGTTATAAGGGTTTTCGGGGTGACCGAATAGGCCGTATTGGAGGTGGGTCAGCCATATATGTGAGAGATGGTATCAAATATACGCCGAAATGAAAGTTTCTCCGATATTGATTACACGTTCGTGGAATTGGTAAGTGCTGGCACTAAACTTCTGCTTGGTACAGCGTACAGGCCAAATAAATATATGTATAAATGATGGTCCCTTTCTGACTAAATTAGTCAGAATGTTATTTTGTGTGCAGTAAATTGCCGAGCGAAGTTCGTCCTCTGAAAGAATTAAATACTCTTACCCTAGCCTCTGTTAATGCTACTGCACCGACCCACTTTGCTGTTGATCCTCCAACACTTTTGGACTTATTTCTGGTTAGTGCCTTAACCAAACTGGACACTCAAAGCATGACCTTATCTTCCTCACACTGGACTTTAATGTTGTATCTACCTCTTGTTCCTTTCACTAACGTGACTTTAAAAATATTGATTACTCTCTTTTAGAGGATCATGTTTGTAGTATAAAATTGGAACCTTGTATATTGCCCCAGTTGGCCAAGTTGAGTTTCTTAACTCCAATATTCTGAGTCTTTACAATAGACACACCAAAATTGTCTTAGCAGATACCAAACCTTCGTTTTCTAACCATACCCGCCTGCTTATGCGTCAGCGGGACCTCGCCTATAAGTGTTAAAAACGCTATCGCTGCGAAGAACTTCGACGTGAATATTCATCGCTTCGCAAAAGAGTATAGTTCTGGAGATTCAGTCTGCAAAAACAACTTTTTACTCCACCAGGGTGAAAAACTTCTGTGAAAGAATCAGCGAAAGATTGGTATGAGTAAGACTAAAGCCCGCTTAATGCAAGTAAAATAGTTCAAAAAGAAATGGACTAAAAATTCCAAAGGAACATCAATTTCAGTATTTTACAAGGTGAGATTTGAAGGAAGTTCTTTTGCTTGTCTCCATCTCTCCTTGCAATATTTCGTGAGAGCGTAGATTCCATAGACCGTTGATAACTCACTGTTATCCTATCTGTCCAAATTTCAATAATTCCAAAGACGTCGTAGTGATGGCAGTGATCGTATAGCCAATTTTCTGAAAATACCCTCAACTTTTCGTGTCAAGTAAAACTGTTTAACCTTGACGTACATTTCCAAATTAAAAACAAGAGTACCTACAGATTGGTAATAGTTTTCAAGATTTCCTACTCATACCACCGTCCATCTCCCTCGGCAATGTAAACCCGGCATTCAAGTATTTATCTACTCCTCATCCTTGTGATTTAATTCCACTCGTCCTTCGTTGGACGTTTCTACTCCACATCGCGCCATCAACTGTCAACAATCGTCATCGCACAGATATCTGTTGTTGTCATTACGTTACCTATGAATTGGGTCATGATGAGACGCTAAAATTCCATCTAAACTGAATAACAAAGCACTTAAAAAGTTTCTTTGAATTATTTTTGTTTGTCTTTAATTCAGATTTGATTTGTGTGATTGAATTCTAAGGGCAGACTGAAGGTACTGGGCTAATCTGTGTGAATCCTGTGTCGAGTGAACATTTTAATTAAACCAACTATGAGCATGGGAATTATCTTCGTTTTTTGTGTTTTTTCGACAATGTAGAGAAAGATATGGTTTTTCAAATAACATTTAGCCCGGTGAAGATGAGATTTAATGTAACCCGTCCTAGAGCGATGCAAGAGCTTTAAGAGCTGAAACTACGAAACTGCTTAGAACACATTAATTTAAGGGAATTAAAAAAGGACTTCCATTCGTCCCAAGAATAGAAACTCACTCAAACGAATGGTTGCGAGGAGCTAGGCCTAGGGTGTCTACCGCCTGTTGCGCCGCCTATACATTTTTAAAAAGGTCGGTAGATCGCTAACCTTCAAGTCAGTATTGATTTTGATCTACTCAACTAATGTAACTCACACGACTAGAGAACGTTGGCCATAAAAGTTATAACCAACTTTCGTATGACGAGTAGATCCCCTTCTGTAATCAAGGTAGGTTATCCAAAAAGAGAATAGGCGGAAAGTCCTAAACTCTAAGTTTTCCCAAAGCTTAAAGAAAGTGAAAAACTGGACGTAATAAGATTTTCCATCCAAAAGGCTTTGATTACATATACAGCTGTTAATATATCTTGTCCGGTTATAGATGTAGCAAAAAAATCCAGCTTCTGCCTCCTGTACATCACTGGGACCAGACGGGATTCTTCAGATAATCGAGTGAATGGTCAATTATGCTCCCAGCAAGATGATCTTCGAGTCCAGCTTCGGTAAGACCAAAGACGCCTTTCAAAGACAGAGCCTTGGAACCAACGTGATCGGAACTACAAAGACCTGGAGTGTTTCCGACAAATGATGTCGGATGTCTTGCATCACTTGTATATCCTTGAGTGTATCTGTCTTACCCATAACACAAAACTTGACTCCACCGCAAGTGCTTCTAGTGATTTATCTCTAACCTTCTGGAAAGTCTCAGTGTTGCTCGCTTCCTTTTTGCTCATAGAGCTTCATAATGTAACTCTCATTTTGCTCTGCATTTAACACTCTTCATCGAACCAGGTTACACTATGATCCAATTATCGTTTGCGACACTTTTGGAAGTAATGGCAAAACAGTTGATGGTAGATGCAATCCCCAAGAGCTGAACCTTCTAAGCACTTACCGTTCGGTGTTGTGACATGATTGATATGCGTAGTCGTACTTTTAGCTACCCGCAGTAGTGGCCTGACATCTAAGATAATGGACACAAATCAAACGTCAACCGCATCATGATCGGTTCATTTGACAGATCATTGGCATAAAGTGTGGGCCATCTAGTGGCTTCTTTTTAAATCATAGGTTATTTTGACACTGACAGCTGTTTCGCGCTCGAAATTTTGACAGAAAGTCAGTATCATACGAAATGAGTTGCTTTACGCTTGAAGAACGTTGGAAAATATTGAAAACTTATTTCCAAAGTGAGTGCTGTGTAGCCCAAAGAGAGCGTTTTTTTTAAAGAAGCTTTGGCACCCACCGCGCCTGCTGTACGCAAGGTACAGGAGATTGGTACACTAGTGGACAACATTCATGGTCGGTTTTCTCGGGTATTTTTGTTGCCGCTAGGCCAATCTCCAAGTCATATTTCGGTCACTTATTACATGTTTCCTCAAAGTGCTTATGGCTTAAATTGTCATCCTCTGTAAATCTTTATTGACATGATTGACACTTCTTAAAAGTCATGGGTCACTGACTGATTTTAAGGCACTTGCAATTAACTTCTTTGCAAATATGCAAAAGTACATTTGTGTCAATCGCGTCACAGTGTCGCGCTATGTAATCGGCTTTTAAGCGCCTATCACTCGCCTCTGTCTTTCAGTTCTGTTGCAGCATTACAAAGCAACCATGCCCTGAGTTTTGGCAACACAATAACACTTCCATTTGTGTCAATCGCGTCACAGTGTCGCGCTATGTAATCGGCTTTTAAGCGCCTATCACTCGCCTCTGTCTTTCAGTTCTGTTGCAGCATAACAAAGCGACCATGTCATGAGTTTTGGCAACACAATAACACTTCCATAATGTAATGAGTAAATTTTTGTGAATGTCACTAATGCCACTAAATGACACGTTTCGTGACATGAGTGTAATCGTAGTTTTACATACATTTGTGTAGATAATAGAGAGGTACAACTTCAATGCTGACCTTCCTTCACTTGTGGACGATTAATTCAAAAGGCACTTGTACGTCTTGTCGGCTTGTATAATATTGTGTTTACCTATAGGCCCTAGGAGGTTCAGAAATCAGTATCCAAATCCCCACTGACTCTGGGTCAAATAGCAATAGCCATGCCACCATTTTCCATCCTTCTTTGGATTTCTCCATTCCATCTCTGGACTGGACGGTTGAAGTGGCAGATTTAAAGTCCGGTAATTTCACCCCACGTGCTAGCATGCAATTCATTTTTCCTATTTCCACGGCCGACATTTTGATCACCAATATTTTTTTTTTTTTAAAAACTTCTCCCGGGAAAGGCGAACCTATAACGCTTCATCAGCGCCCCCGAGATGCTTGCAGAGGCATGCGGTTTTTAAGAGCTCTCTATTTAAAAATAAAACCATTGTTCAACAGTTCAATAAAAAAATCTTTCTCTCGAGAACGATACCGCGACCACCTACTTCCCATTGTTCAACATTGGTCCTTTCTAAGACTTCAACAGTGTTCTGGCAACTACCTTCTACTGCACTATTGTGTCCCTACTATGACTTCAGTGGTACCTACTACAAGTCACCCGTTCACCTCTTATTGTCGTTGCCACGACCATCCCTCTCTATATTGAAGTCATTCCCTCTGCATTTTTTGTTAATAGACTGAGAGATTAGAAATATTGTTGCTCAGGCTCTGGGAATACCCTCACATCGAATTAACTGGTCCCCTTCGAGTTGGAGTATTTTTCCTATATCCAACTGCAATTATAGTCGGAAGGTATGGGAAATACCTGATTTTACTCCCCCCAACTGTGTCATAAGAAAATTTAAATTTTAAAGGACTCAAAGTTTACACAAAGCAATCTTTAAATAGACTCTGCTCCACCAGACGACACCGACACCCACATTGTAACTGAACAAACATAGACCAGAAGCGATAGCAAATGAAGAACCGTAAAGCAATTTAAGATTCAAATTTATTTTCGATTCTCTTGATTTGCGTCCTCGTCGTCGTCGTCGTCCGTCGCTGGGTGCGTTTCTTTAAATCGCAATCAACGCCACCACACCACCTCTGTTCGATTGGTTCTTCAAATACAAAAAAAGGAAACAATTTTCAATCGATTGCTTTACCATTCACACATCACATCTAAATACATCCGGAATGATGTTGATTGTTGATGTTGATCCTTTTTCAAGGACGAACTCGAATATAGTGGAAACGTTACCCAAAAAAAAAAGATACCTATGTAAATTTGCAGCATCCTCGATGCAGAGGACTGCAAATAGATGGGAAAGCCGACACGCACATAATACAAATACTCACGCAGAATGTCCTTAAGTATCGCTTTTAATGGTCCCTTACTGAGGGGAGAACGTGAATAATTCTTGTAATATTTCCAGAGTGGTTTTGGCGGTCGCTGCTGTATGGTCCCATCATTACGATTGATACTCTCGTTGGTTTATTATAGTGTCTGTGGTTGGAAGGAAGTTATAGCCACTTCGCCCAATGGCGTAGAGAATTTATGCGCCTTTTTCACTACCAATATCGGTAAGATGAACTGTTTAATCGTTTTGGGTATCAGTATGCGGCCTGATTATGTTGCATGATCAATATAAGTGATTTTATGGAACTGTGAAAGGATATTGGTTTTACTTCCCTTAAGTTTGAGTTGTAATCGACAAGTGACAGTTGGAATCTTCTGTTTCATTGCAATGAAACTGTCAGATGCAGTTTTGGTTATCTAACAAGTGACTATTCTTGGTCAGATGGAATTTAATGACTGAATGTGTCACATTCACATAAGACCTCAGACAGGGTGGGCCAAATACAAGTTTCTTTTTAAAAATGCCATAAAATTAACAAAATTAAATTTTTTCCACGTATTATAGCTTTATTGGTGAGAGCAATCTTTCCGATTAATTATGGAACACAAAGTGTCATTCAAGTGGCTTCGTAGGCTGACTTCACAGTGGCACATTCTGTCACTCCAATTTTCCAAGACCTTGTTCATGGTTTCGGACTGTAGCTCACGGATTGCTTGGATGATATTGGCCTTAACTGCTTGAATCGTTTCCAGATTGTTGGCATAACATCGGTCCTTCAAGGCTTCCTACAAAAAAAAGTCCAGAAGAGGTCAAATCGCAGCTCCGAGGCGGCCAATTGACATCGCCAAGACGGCTGATAACACGATTTGGAGAAACGATCGATTGTGGCTTGGGCTTTGTGGCTTAGCGCGCCATCCTCCGTGAACCAGAGGTTGTCCAAATCCATGTCTTAAATGTTAGCAAAAAACAAGTCGGTTAACATGGCTCTGTAACGTGACCGAAATGTTGTCATTTTCAAAGAAAATTGGTTCAATAATGCCACCACTCCACAATCCGCACCAAACTGTCCCTATCTGTGGTCCGACGATGGGGTTAAGTTTTGGCATCCTTCCAAAATTCGTCAGGTTGTGCATCATTCATGATGATAGAGAACAGTCACTGCTTCATCAAGCTCGGTAATGACCTCACCGAGACGTTCGATGTCGAGACAGGATGCTCTGTCATGCTACTTTTTCAATATCACACTTGAACAATTGAAACTCACAAGTCAACGCCGGAAGGCACAATCTTTCCAATGTCCGTACAGCTACTCGCATAAGTGCGGGTTACAATGGCCCTTAAAAAACAAGGACATACTCTCGTGTCGACAATATCGGCGAATCAGGTGGAACGTCAAAATGACTGTTTCACAACTTTGGGATAGTCTACCTCGAGAATTCGGCAAATATGCTGACAAATCACAAATAAAATTGCGCGTGCGAAAAGTATTTTAGAAAACTGACAACAGCATCAATTTTTAATGACACCAAATCAATATCCATCACAATAGAGGTAACGAAAAAGGATGCGACTACACTCTTCCCATAAGCATCATTATTGTATATTCATAGAATGCCTGACCGATTTGCATTTTGTTGTCACTCCATTTGACGTTGATTGTGGCTGTAGAGCAAATCTTTGACAGACATGGCGCGGATTTAACTTGTTGCACAATTATGATTGTTATCATCATAACTCACCACTCCACGATGACCTTCCGCCTTATCGGAGGCGATGGGTATTGAAAATGACATCTCGCTGAGGATGAGAATAATAAATTCACCAGCAAACTAAAATGACAGACCATAGAGGAACTATGTTACAAGAGAGAGAGGAAGAACTATTATTTATTACCGTTATGATTGTAGTCAGATTGAGATTTATATTTTCCACTCACCGTACCTGACAGCCAGGGAGATGTGCAAAGCGGAAACTGCAATAGCAACTTGTTGATTGGTTTTGTGTTTTTTTTTCTATGATTTAATTTCACAGACACTTGCACTTGTATCGGAGGTTGGCTAAAAGGGGCGCATTTTGATAAATTGACGCGAGTTAAAGTGTAAAAGTTCAGCTGGCACCTGAGCTTTCAGTTGATGGATGACAGCGCGAAATGCCATAAGATGGTGGTTGTGTAGAGCATATTTCTGACAGCACTTCTGTGCGATGTTATGTTTTCGCGGGCACTAAGGTTGACAAGGAAATTGTAGGCGATGTCAAAGTCTATATAATCACCCTGCGGACTTTTTTTTCGTGTTTGGGGGGAAGAGAAATGCTTTATATGCAAGGTCTTTTTGGCGTTCACCATCCCCGTGTGTCCGACTCACATTTTTACAACGTGCATTTGTATACAAGGTTTACGTAGACTAAAACTCCTCCTGCCCCTTCGGTTTCTGACCCACCCCCCGGGACCGCTGTTCGCATTACTTTTTGGCTGTAATCATACGTCCTTTTGGTCTCACTCTGTCTCGTGGGATTGCTTTTCTTCTCTTTTCTTTCTGCTGTGAATGTGCTCGACGTAGGCGCACATTTTGTCTCAGTTCTGCTCAGTGGTCAGCATCTTTTTGGCTGGAGTGATGGGGCCGATATTCCTTTTCAGTTTTCATCTTTTGGATTCCCATCTTCCCGTCTTCTTGGGAGTCCCCGTACTGGTAGGCTAGACTGTTCGTTTTTCCGATCTTGTGGTGAGAGGCCTTAAAGTATCCGTGGCCGGTGAGTAACTGTGTGGAGTATAATAGTTAACCTCACCGTGTTTCCGGTCATTCCACTCAGCCTCGCTGTCCATCGTCCTCTGCTTTCTGAGCTCCAGCGTTCTTGCCACTTCTGTTTCGTGACCTCTTTGGCCTCTTCCGTTGCCGTTTCCACTCCAGCTTCCGTCTTTTTGCCGTAAACGTACTTCTTTTCTGCCGCTGGGAGGTCTATTGGGGTCACCCCTGCGAGAGGCTCCGAGTCTCTGCACAGCTGCTATCTGCTTCGTATACTTTTCCTGCCGAAGTGCGTCTTCCCAAATCTCGCAACCGTAGAGGTGCGTTATTGACTCAAGAGTCTTCGCTTGTTGGGCCGCCTACATTTGCCATCAGCCTGCTCAGTGACGCAATCACTTTCGACGCTAGTTCCACTGCGTTCTTTATCTGATGCCAGCAAGTAAGTTTGGTGTTGATGATGATCACACCTAAATACTTCACGGCGTCTTAGCTGCTTAGTACCTCCAGGCCGATTTGGAAGTCGATTTGGAGACAGATGTTAAAAAGACATCTGTCTCCTGACAGAGTGAGTCTCTGATGGTCTCTTGGGCATCGATACCATTGGATGAAGGCGGCATGCGGTTAAATGTAGGGTTGTAGCATTGAAATCACCGAGGACAAGTTTAACGTCGTAGGTACATGTGACATTGGTCATATGTTTTGTCAGGTAGCTCGTAGAAGCAATCTTTGGTGACATCACCAGCGGATATGAGTCGAATGTTGGCAAATTCAGCCTTGATGCGGATTGTCATAATCTGTTCACTTTGCGGATGCGACGATACCAAAATATTCTTTTTCCGTGAATAATTCCCCTCGGCGGATTCCACGAGAGGGGTGATTGTTACCAGTATCTCACAAATGCTATCACTTATACCAATTCCTACCTTCCAAATTGGGTTCTGGTTAAATGAGGTTCTGGTTGTAGGATGTTCGACGTTGTGCTTACTATTCGACAGTAAGTGGAGCACACCGTAACCACTGCTTACATCCAAAAGGCCAAGTATACCACCTCCACTGACTCTCAAACACGAGTTTCTATGCATAGTCACGACATAGGACATGTGTACACAAACACACACACACAAACACCCCAAGGATAAGTCATAACCACGCAAACAACAATCCACCTCATTGTTGAGTGGAAAGTAAAGAATTTCCAAAGTCAATATCGAAACCCAGACAAATATTGACCAAAAGAAAATTTCCGATTAGCATGCATTAGGTTTGTCCCGCATTGTTTCCAATAGAGTCCTGCACATGGACGTACAATGTCCTGTCCTCTCATAAACCATTCACAACTTGTGTTGCGTGAAATCGCTTTGACTATTCGTTGCGAATAATAAATCATTAAAATGATGTCGTCCATTGCCAAGTGCAATGGAACTTAAGAGGGATATCCTCGCATATCCTTCTAACGGAAAAAAAACCAAACAAGATAAAGTTCATGACATGAATTAGCGTTCGATGTGGGTGCGCGCTGATCGATACGTATCCCGTTTTTATAAATAGAGTGTGAATAACATCCTTTCATCCTTTTTTTCTCACTATTTGTTTAGGTTAAAGGACATCTTTCACTGAAAGACTGTTACTCCTGCTCTAAGGAAGACGAAACACAATAATTGTGACCTAATCAAATACAAATGTAATCCTTTTTCCATTTAAATTTGGTTAAAAAGGGTATGTTGGGTAGGTTGCTCTGTTTCGGTGAGCCTTTTGAACATATTTGTTTATAGAACTTTTGCAGGATATAGCTGGTGCGTGCGTACCTATCTATACCCGTGTATGTCTTATAGAGGAAACTGAGTGCACGTTAACTAAATGAGAGAGAAATGAGCTAAGTGGGGGTTGGGGGGCTTTTCCATAACTCAGGAACCGATGGGCGTTTTAAGTTGATTTTTTTTTACTTTGATAGAGAAGCAGTACTTATAAAACGAGTATTTCGTAGTTTATCAAAATTACTTTACTTATTGGCTATAACTTGACCACAGGAATGTGAAATTTTACACAATGTTAGGGAATAGAAAATAATTCGACACGTATTTCAGGGGATTTGAATTTTCCCTCAATAGGCAGTTTTAAGGCCCTATCCACGAGTAGATATATAAAAGAGAGTCGAAAAAACTTTAAAACTCGGTCCAACCTACACTTTTGGACCTAGAAAATTTAAATTCAGCGGAAAATCGATGCGATGCACGCATCCAACATCCTCGACGTGCACACATTCCGGGGGTCAAACGTCGACTCTGATAATTTCCTTGTCGCGGCAAAATTCAGAGCTCGACTGTCCAACGAAAATTAGCTGCGAACCGCCCAGAAGAAGAAATTCGACGTTGGACGCCTTAGCACACCTGGAGTAGCCAGAGCCTACGGCGAGTGGCTGAGTATGAAACTCTCCTCTGTGCAGTCACCTACCACAAACGCCAACAATCAGTGGTGCCAGTATCGCGACATTATCAAGGAGGTAGCCAAAACCACTGTAGGGTACCAGCTACCCCAGAGACAGCGCCCGTGGTATGATGATGAATGCGTGTACAGGAAAAAGGTAACAGAAGATGCACACAAGTAAGCGCTGCAGCGCAAAACAAGGGCAGCGAGAGAAAATTATCGAGAAGGTAGAAAAAGAAGATCCTGCGTAGAAATAAGAGGGCTTACGCAGCTTTCCAGCTCAAGGAGATCGAAGAGTCGTGCGATCGTACTAACATCCGGACGTTTTATAAAAAAAAAGCCAAGCAACTGCCTACAAAACAGAACGCAAGCTTTTCAGGGAATAGTAGCTGCATTTAAGCAGCATTTCCAGCAGCTGCTTAATGGGCATCATGTAGAGAGAGTGATAGGACAAGAAGAGAATGAAGAACTAGTTTCATCATCTAGTATAAAAGAAGTTGACCTAGCTATAAAAAAGAACAACAAGGCCGCAGACTCTGATTGTTTACCAGCGGAGGTTTTGAAATACGATGATATTTTGGTAGGGAACATGCACCGAATCATCAACCAAGTATGGGTGAAAGGAAACATGCCCGATGACTTGACTATCAGCTCCGTATGCCCCATCTACAAAAAAAGGCGATCCTATGTCTTGCAAGAATTATCGAGGCATATCTCTGCTTAATGCCGCATACAAGATTTTATTCAACGTACTGTGTGAACGTCTAAAACCGGCACTAATTGGCACGTACCAGTGTGTGGCATCCGGCCGGGCAGATCGACTATAGAGATCAAATTTTCATTCTGAACCAAATCCTGGGAAGGCCTATTTATCAATGATAGCATACATCATCAGGAGCTCTATATGGCGATGGCCGAATTCAGATTCCCGGCAAAACTGATTCAACTGTGTCGCGTGACGCTGAAAAACACACGCTGCAAAGTGTAGTTTGCTCCTCCGAAATATTTCAAACATGCACCGGATTTTGGCAAGGAGACGCGCTATCATGTGACTTCTTCAATCTCGTACTGGAGCATCAGATTGTGCACAGGGCAGGTGTCAACACAGACGGCACTATCTTCAACAGATCCGTCCAGCTGCTGGGCTAAGCGGGCGATATTGACATCGTCGGTTGCTCCCAGCGATTGAAGAACAGGCGAAATCCATTGGCCTTGAAGTAAATGAGGACAAGACCAAGACCTGCTATCAACAAACAAACAAGCATCTGTCCAGCGCGTAATCACCACTTACGGCGATGTCTTCTTCTGCTGCGCATTAGACTGGAAGACTCTGTGAGATGGAGGCTCTGTAGCCGTACGTTCTACCTATTGATAGCAACAATTTCGAGATACTTAAGGAGTTCACCAACCTCGGAGTAAACAAGAATTCCATGAGTGACTCCCTATTGGAGATCCGGCGAAGAATTACCTTACACCGCGTCTCCACGAGCAATATTTCATAGCTTGCCATCTGTCATTTCTCATAGAAAGAAATAACTATAGTATGCAATAAAATGTAGGGTGGGCATTTCATATCTTACTATTTCCATAGCCATCACACGAAAACACATGCGTCACAACAAAAAAGTACACCCCATAGAATACTATCGATAGCAAGCTATGAGCTGAGCAATAGATGGAATACCATTTTTCATAGAATACTATTTGTGGTCTCCACGAGCAATTTTTATAGAATACTATATGGCAAGCTATGAAATATTGCTCGTGGAGACGCGGTGTTAGGAAACTTTTGCATTCAAAACTCCTAACTCGAAGGACGAAATGTGTGCTCTACAAAACTCTTTCTGCTTTATTGCGTCGTTTATTGGGCGAATGGATGAGAAGATACAACCGCGAACTCTATGAGCTGTATCAAGATGTGGACGTAGTCCAAAAGGCCAAAACACGTCGATTACATTGGCTAGGCCACATCGAGCAAATTAACAATAATGCTCCAGCGAAGAGGATCTTTGAATTCCAGCTCCCAGGTTCGAGAAGACAAAGAAAGACCGAGCCTCCGTTTTAAAGACCAAACCATCGCAGATGCCAGAGTGCCAGCCCTATATCGTAGAGGATAGAAGGCTGCAGTGTCCCAAGCAGAGACTCTTCACGGGTTGGGAGCCCCATACGTAAATAATTAGTAGTACTCGTAGTACCTTCATTTCACAATTTATATTTTAAAGAGCTAGAAACTTGCTCAGTTTACGATTTCGTGGTAAAAATTTTTCCATTTGCATCGAAATCCACCCCCGCCCAGACATGCTTTTTCTTTTCAAATACGAGTACTCCTTCATCACTGAGCATCCATCTCTAGTACTGGTGCACAACTCACAAAAGTCAAGAAACGCCACTCGCATTCAGACACCTTTCACATCGTGTGACGTGTTGATTTGGATACGAGTTATACGCCGAGGAAATACTTCCAGGTATCCCCGCCATTAGATTATGTAAACTTAATTAAAACGAAAAACAAAAGGGGGATGAGACACCACTCTGAAGAGGTAGGTATCTTTCTGTTTCCTTGTATTGATCGTCCATCTGGCTGCTCTATAGAGTACATGTCCTAATGGCCTTGGCAGAGGCAGATAATTAATTGCTAATCAATTTAAAGCCATCTCGAATGTTAAGTGGTTGACGGGCATTTAAATTATCAACCCCCCAGCCACCTAAGAAGCAAAAGTGTTGCGGTTGGGGTTGATATGCCTTTGCGGATGACAAGAATAAAACTTTCTTCACAGTAAATAAGCCCGACTGGCTGTCGGGTCTACCTATTTTTTTATGGGTGTGGGAAGTGTGGCGTGACCCATTTATCTTTGACTTTAAGGAATTTTTAAATTTTTCTTCCAGATTCGTCCACAGCCATCAGAATCGACTGCAAAATATACAACGATCCCACCTGTGCAACTGTGGCTATTCCAGATTTGCACTTTGGCTCTATTAATCAGCCAGTTAGGTACGCCAGTGTCAGCAAACTCGCACGAGTTGCTGGATGAAGTTGCCATGCTTGAGGGTAACAGCGATCCGTCAACAGACGATGCATCATCACAGCTTATGGATGAAGTTAAACGGTCATGGCAGTCGTTACAAGGCTCTTGGGGCAAACGCGGACAAAGCGATGCAGCTGCTCTGCTCGACGACTACGATACACAGATGGCCGAGCCAGCTTCAGCTGGTTCGAATGAATTTAACGACCGTCCAGATCTGATGAGATATTCAGTGATATACGCATCGAGCCCTAATGCCCTGGCAGCTGCTGTTGCCGCTGCAGCTTCAGCATCGACGCAAAATGGACAGCAGGCAGTCGAAGGCGAAACTTCGTCGAACTCTGAGAAGAGAAGTTGGAAGAACATGAACGTCGCATGGGGCAAGCGCCGTTCTGCTGTTTGGAATAAATTCCGAGGTAAGTAAAGACTAAGAAGATGAATGAGTCGAGTCAAAGTTGAAAATATTTTTTCTCCTTTGTCGATCGATCAGAACTTGTTAGGTATCAACGGAATTGATCTCGGTTTTGGTCACTGTTTCCACCAGTAGTGTCCACAAACGAATCTGAATTTGACACCCTTCCTGATAGTCAAATGAGTAACAGCATAGAATAGACCGTCGACTCCTTCCACAAAAGAGACTTTGCTTACAAGCTGCCTGCGGGCCCAACATTTTTCATGTATTGGTGCTGTGCAAAATCAAAGGAGCGCCATTAACGCACGTAAACTTGAGCATTTCTAGGCTGAATTTGCTCTTGGAAGATGTCCAAAGATTTGTGCAAGAACTTTGTCATGCTCATTGGACACATTCTCGAAACTAGTCATCGTAAGTCGACTTGAATTGTCGGGATTCAAATTTCCCTGACGGCGAAAACTAACTTGAATTGTCGGTATGTCACTTATTGACAATTGTATTTGTTTTTGTTCTCCTGGGTTCTGAGTTTCTGATTGATGCTCTACGTCGCGTGAGGGCAATAGAGATGTCAAACTGCGTTCTCCCATGGTAACCCAATAGAAATGTCAAAACTGAGTTCTTCAGATACGTTTTGACACAAATAGACGTCAAATTAGTAGTAAGTCGAGAATCCTTTACTTGATTTGTCGATTTGGTACAACCCCAAAGTTCTATACCGTATGTCCAAGACGATTTTAACACTTTCTTATACAGAAGCAGTTTGTTGTATCTCTCAGTCTGATTTCAATCTCGTCGCGCTTTTTTTGTAACGTTGTGGCTTCACTTTTGCGTTTAGGGTCATTCCTAAATATTTTACCGAGTTAATGTAAATAGGTGGGTTCAAGTTGTTTACCTTTTTGTATGTAAAATTGACATGGGTTGACTTGGTCTCCGTTAAGGACGATTCGCCAGGTCTTTGTCCAATTGCATACTTTGTTTAGAGCTTATTGGAGTTTTCGCGTTGATGATGCGACTAACTCATCCATTGCGAGGATAGCTGTATCATCTGCGAACGTTGCTACGATGGTCCCTTTATCCTGTGGTATATCTCTTGTATAGAGCAGGAATAAAATTGGACCGAGAACGCTTCCTTGAGGAACACCGGTGTAGATTTCTTTGAGTTCTGAGAATTCAGTCTCATGTCTAACACGAAAGAGTCTGTTTTCGAGGTAAGATTCTAGTATTCTATACAATTTTTTAGGTAGGATTGTCCTTATTTGTTTGGTAACTCGTTTGAAAACAGCTTTTGCAGGAGGCCCAGTTTTTTTCGTGTTGAGTGTTTCCTCTGTTCCTGAAACTATATCTGTGAGAAAATTTGAACAGCTATTCTAAAAGTACTTAGAATCGAGTTCCACTATTCTGAGACGAAGCAATAATCTATGACTGAAGACGCCGTTCCCCAAATAAATACACGCCATTCGGATATACTTTGCAGCTTCCATTTAAGATCTTAGCGTCCACGGTATCAGCAAGTTCCAAGATATTAGTTCCATCACACACTTCATCTTCTGATTTGCGGGTTGTGTTGATTGCTGGTGCGGAGTTATTTTAAGGTAATCCAATCCTTGCATTAAAGTCGCCAAGAAGAAGTAGATCCATTGACGCTGAGGCCTGTAGAACATCGCAATGTTGATCGTAATCCTTCGTCCGCAGTTGTTACAATTCAGGTAGATGGGGACAATGAAAAGGGCCGAGTTATCCATTTTAACCTCGGATCAACTACTTCGAGGCCTTTACCATAGCCCAGTAATACGCCTCCACTTCCTCTTCCGAATGTATTGACTTTCAATGCAGGCTTAATTTGGGTCTGTTAGACGGGTTGGACTCATTCGCTCTCTTATCGGTTCCCTCGGATTCTTACTCATTGATGTCGTCTGAATATGAAATAGCGCCTTGAATTTGGCATTTCTGAGGACAGTCCACTCGAACTGCCTGATGTAACCAAAGAAGTCTCTCCATGGAGTCGTCATTTAGTGCAATTGATCGATGACATCTTCGATGGGGGGCAGTAGGTTGCCTTGTGACAACTGCACTGATCATTGACATACTATACATGGACTGCTAGTGAAATCTCAGCTTCATACATACTGCGAGGAAAAATGAAGCAAACATAAGCACTAGCCTTTTTGGTTCAGTGCGGCGAAAGTATGAAACCTCTTCGCGCCATTGCTATTTTTTTTTTTTACATAGAACACAGTGTCATCCATTGTAGAAACATTGCAACTGCGCAAAATAACGAATTATTCAAATTATTTCGAACGTTCTATAACAGATGGCAGGCTCACTACATCGCACGAATTGCTCGATGACATTTGAGTGTTTTTGTTTCTCTCCGCCGTGAACCAAAAGAGCTAGTGCTTCAACGAAAAAATGGCTGCTAGAAGAATTCCATGTATAGTATGTCAATGGCACTGATAGTCGACGTGTCCCGTTCTTGATTGGAGCGAACTTGAGCGCTTTGGTAGTTTTCTTGTTGTCGTTATTTTTGATACCTCCTTTTTGAGTGCTATCGCTAGTTGGTCATTATCCGTCATTTTGCGGTCGGCTTTATAGACATCTCTCATTCCATTCACCAGTTGTAGTTTTTTTTTTTGTAAGCCGCTGTCTGACGTAACCTTAAAAATTGAGTGCCATCTCAATATTGACTGCCGTCCGACTAATGCTTCAAATGACAAACTTTAAACAATTCAAATCTTTATAAAAACTTCTATTCATTAACACTTTCAGGAGCATGGGGCAAACGAGAACCCGGCTGGAACAACCTCAAGGGTATGTGGGGCAAGCGATCAGCAGGCGATTGGAAAAAATTGCAATCGGCTTGGGGCAAACGTAGTCTTCAAGAATAAATTTCCACGCATGACAACACACACAAAAATTATCGCCAACAGTTTGCAGTTAATAAAAAAAAAAAAACTTTATATAATTCTTTGATTCATTATATTCACAAATACTATATAATAATTTTTAAAACTAAACCACACCATTCATTAAATTAAATAAATTAATACTAATAATAATAGAAATTGCTTCAAAAAAAAATATTCTAAGAAGACATTTAATATGTACGAAAGCTGATAACTCCATAAAAAAAAATTAGTTATTTATCTAACGAAATATATTTATAATTAATATTTCGACCGTACAGCACATACCATTATGTATATTTGTGAACATAGAGCATAAGGCTACTTTCGCTTTAACGTGTATTTTTGTCACAGAGGATATTAAATATATTAATATAATTATTTAAAAAAAAAATTAAATTATATATAGGATACCTATATATATATGGAAAATTGATCAATTACTGGTTTTAATTTTAATTTTTTAATGTTTCGGGAACTTTTGAGGCTAACTAATTTAAAAAATATATAAAAATAACTAAAATGTCTATATAAGATAATTATATACACCCTTAAATAAATATATATATGTATACATTCCTATATTTTAAATACACATTTAAAAATTAAATAAATTGAAATAAACAACTAAACTATAATGAAAAAATCAAATAAAAATAATATTTATGCTCGAGGAAAATTACAAATTGAAATAAACGTCTGTTTTGAATCAGAATAAATCAGTTGCTTGTTTCACTCAACAGATGGAGGCTTTCTTTAAGGACCCGGAGGACTCACAATGGCGTGTATAGGGACACCCGATTGGGTATGGCGACTTTATAGGTTTAGCTCGTCGCTGCTTATCTACTTATATGGGTCATTGTTCATAGTTTACCTAATCTAGGTTTTCAAGACGTCAAACGGAAACGGTACTGATGAGATTTTATGACAACCACAAGCATTCTCCCCTATCAAATCCTAATCTCCGCTCTAAGTTGGTGGTTTCCGGGTGTCCTAAAACTAGACTGGAGATTGGGTAAATAACTCTTTTGTTCTAAGGCGACTTCTAATGTTCCGTTCAAACACTACTACCAAGTGCACAGTGGCCCATAATACCGTAACACAGACTTCGGTCGTGCCAAATGAAAAAACGGTCTGCCAGGCTCAGTAAAATTGGTCGCAAAAGGGCCCACATGGTACCTCGTAAGAAGGGTAGAAAAGCAGTCCGATCGAAGGAAATTGCCCTTTGTGCCTTCTTGGACGTTGAGTGCGCCTTCGATAATACCGGTTATGACTCGATCGCTAAGGCGACGAGAATAGCAGAAGACCGTTGGCAATACTCTGAGAAAGCCATTGTTAATGCCAGGGATAGGCTGGATTCCAGTCAACCACCGCCTCAAACTAGTCGACAATGCGACAAAATGAAAGACATATATAAAGCGGCGCTGCACTAGAGTTGCTAGCAAGAGAGACTGAACGAATAATGGGCTATAACAGAACAACTGACGAATTTGTTTCTAATTTTGGTCTATCAAAGGGAGGAAGGTTCATCCAGAAGCGGTTTTTGCATTTTGCATTTTGTTGTCAGCAGCAAAATGCAAAACCTTTGTTGTCCCAAAGAAATATGTTTTTTTGTTTTTCTTAAAAATAATTCACACTAGTCCACACAGATTGATCTCCTTTTTTGCCTTATTTTGTTGGACGCCTTTCACGTCCTTTACTTGAGGAACCACTGGGGAAAATTCTTTTAACAAAAATCCATTACCAGGTAAGCAGATAATTTAGACAGTGTCCTCCGGAAATGTATGTCATAGAATGTGCCGCCTTTTCTCTATCATGCGCAGTCTGTTGACAGCAAATTCCCACATCCACAACAATTCCGAAGGACATTTGTTAAACTCATACCACGTACTGTGTATTGTGTAATAGGGAAGTAAAAGCGAGAGTTTTTTTTTTTTGTTGTTGTTTTAGCTACGTCATTATCATGTAGCTTTTGTGGTAAAAGCTGCATGATTCGGCACAGTACGTTGTCCTGCACTTTTGTTGTTCGAAAAAATGTTTTCAGCTTCGAGGAGGAAGGAAAACCTTTTAAGTATCACAATGGGTTTCACCCTGGGGGATAGGGGTTGCTATATATTTCAGATGTCGAAAGAGGCAACTGTGGTGACTGGGAAATGCCACAGTCTTCTACAATGTGACCATCATAAATTGTTTTTACTTTTCTCCTCTTAAATCCACCACTCCAAATGTATTCTCTCCCGTGTCCTGCTTAGTGGTCAGTTGATAGCTAAATGTTAAACTGAATCCTTCTTTAGATTCATTAAAAGTTTGAATAGATATTCATCGCACTAAACAAAAAGCATCTGCATCTGCATCTGTTCAGTTAGATAGACCTCCAAAACTGGGAACATTACATGTGTACATTTTTTGAGTTTGGAAGGAGCATCCAGAAATGTCAAAATAAATTTGAATTTAAAAATTTGAAATATGTACTTGCCATTAGATTCATATTCAACTTACAAATTCACCACCATAAAGCGCCATGAACTCATTTTAATACTGAGAATAGAAAAGTGACATCTATTGTTGGTATTCGGAACACATATCCCAGACACGAACCGAAACCATTTCTGCAGTATTCTATGGTTGCTGGTAGATTAGTTTCGACAATAACCATTTTTAATCCCTTAACCAAACCACTGGTGCGATTAAAAATTCAACTGTGAGTAGAAATTCTTTTCTTACCACGACGCAGGGTGACCATGGAAGTTTCGCAGTTAATATTTTTCTGTCGGCATTTTTTTATATTTTTCTAGGTCTAAAAGAACGTCGACTGGAACCTTTGTAAGTCACGACCAGTTAAAAGAACTGTGGTTGGACGAAGAAAGCGATGAAGATGTGGACACTTTGAAAATCATGGTAATGTTGCAGAATGTGTGCGAAAATTGCGTACGGATTTTGGAAGAAGAGAAGCACCATCAGCTCCGTATGTTCGTTATCTTGTGAAAAAAGTGAAAGAAACTGGCATCCTCATCGATAAACCAAAGCGTGAAAAGCCAAAAACAGTGCGTACACCCGAGAAAATTGCTGCTGTGGCAGAAAGTGTGCGTGAGGCATAATTGGGCCATTTTTCTTCGAAAATGAGCAAGGAGTGGCCGTTACAATCAATGGCGATCGTTATCGGGCCATATTGAACGAATTTTTGTTCACAAAAATTGAAGAGGTGGATATTGGCAACATTTGGCTTCAACAGGACGGCGCTACGTGCCACACAGCCGAAGCTACACTCGATGTTTTGCGCCCTGTTTTTGAACATCGCATTATCAGCCGCAGAGCTGATGTCGTTTGGCCACCGCGGAGCTGCGATTTGACACCGTTGGGCTATTATTTGTGGGGTGCCGTTAAAGATAAGTGTTACGACGACATGGCAGAGACAATTGACGCTTTAAAGGACAATATTCGTGAAGCCATTGGTGAAATACAGCTGCACACAATCGATAATGTGCTTAAAAATTGGACCGATCGTGTAGGCTACTGCATGGCCAGCCGAAGCAGCCTTTTGAATAAAATTATTTTCCATTATTAACCGGAAGGATTGTACTTTCAAATAAAATAAGAAATTTGAGAAAATATTCAGTAGTTTTTTTTTATAGCATTTTCAAAAAAAAAAAAAAGTTGTTTGGCGGACCCTTTATTTTTTGGAAATGTTATTCAAACTTGGAATATTTGGCGACATTTACGAATCAAAAACTCAATAAATACCGAGCCCAGTTCAAACATTGTACTAAGATAGAACTTATGGGCACAGATGTCATCGAAATGAAAGCATTAATGTCTACTAGCCCTAGCATAGTGCTGCCAAGTAAGTAAGTAAGGCGTTTTCTTAGAAAATCGGATGGTACCTATCAGTGGCGTGGCGTGAATAATTTTAAATGGTAAGTCGAAATCGAAAAATATCAAAATGTCGAAGGGGACATGTAGTAGTAGTTTTTTTGAAACCATAAAATCGAAAACTCTATAGGAACAAATTAAATTAGATAATGAAAATATTTTTTCATCTTGATTCAATAGTGCAAAACTTCCATATTTCGATTTGTTCAATAAATCAAAACAACTATTTGGGTAAACGATTGATATCTTGTCCTATAATATTTTCCTTTATTTTTACATAAAAGTGCTTGAAATGAGTATTTAAATCAAAATCAGCAAAAACATCTACCTACTCTTTGAAAAATTTCGTCAAACTTAACACTCTTGATTTATCACTTAGCGACTTGTTTATAATCTTTATAAACACATCAGTTTGTTTATTTTTTACAAGATACAAAATCTCCCCAATAAGTCGGAAAAAAGCGTGTTATTTTATTGCAAGAAAGCGGTCTTTGAACAGAGTATACTCCCCTCAGAAAAAGTCTGAAAATCAGGTGAAGGGAACTGACGGATCTACTTATTCTACATCACAGCACAGCGCAGCGATAGGAGATACACACACAATTCAAATTCACCAAATACAGAAATATGTGCTCAATTACACCACAGCGCAGCGATAAAAGATACACACAAAACTCACCAAATAACCCAAAGAAAAGTGGGTTATTTTTTGCATAAGAAAGCGGGCGTTGAGCAGAGAGGACCCAACTCAAATAATCGCAAGTGTACAAAAGAGAAATGAGACAAATTTGTTCTATCCAGGGAGAGATTTTATAACCCGACTTATTTCGGGTTATTTTAGCTTTGGGTTATGCTCAGAGAGTGTGGGCATGGGCAGTTCTATAGTACTAATGATAATGACGTGTGTGTGTTTCCGTGTGTGCTTGTAAATAAAGTTGAATTGAATTGGTGGAGCTGGAGTGTAGCTTGTGCAGGTTAATGAATAGATACATATTATGTGTATCCCGTGTGTTTTATGTTGCTCGTTATTTACTGAACATTGTTGTGTAGCTGAAACTTTAAAAGGTAACCCGGTAGGAATCGGGTTATATGGACCCCACGCCACTGGTACCTACACTGAGTCAAAAGCGGATACTTTCAATCTACAGCTTGAAACTCATTTTCGATCGGAGCATTTGCATCTGTAGCGACAACCTAACTTTGCTCAAGGCCTTGCTCAACCCTGTAAACCATTCCAAAATAGTTCGGGAATGCAAGAACTCTTTGAACTCGGTAGCGAGGCTGAACTCTTTGGCTCTACTTGTCTGGGTCCCAGGGGTCACACAGGGGCTTCTGGAAATAAGATAACCGATGAGATTGCTAAGAGGATAATTTGTCTAAATCAGAACCTCTGCTGGGTCTTCCTGCGTCAGGGCTTCCATTGACAATTGGGTCTCAAACGAACACAATTGCGTATGGCAATGCTCTACAGGAAGCGGGCAGACTAAACGCATGCTGCCGAAAGTCAGTAAGAAAACGCTTGTCAAGAGGGCGACGATACTTCGGATCATTTCCTTTTTTATTGTCCTGACTTTGCTCGCATCAGATGGCAGATGAGTGCTGATACTGTTAGCTCTTTATCGTGGAAGTGCATTCTCGGCTTTCTCCGACAGTCGAAGAAATTCCAGTATAATGGGTAGTACTGGATTTGCTTTCTGATAGTATAATGCACCAGTTGCGTCTGAGTGCTCCAGTGAAGTATTTCCTAACCCGAAAAAAAGGCCCTTTGGTCACAATAGGTACTTCGATGACACAGCATCTATTACAACTTGTATTGATCTACCCCTGAACAAAGCCTTGCATCCATTCCCAGAGTTGTTCTAAGAAATAATTTGCTTACAAAGGCTCTATGCCAGACCCGATCAAAAGCCTTTAAGATGCCATGTTGTTCGATCGATAAGAGTGGACTGCATAGCTCCCCAGTAGAACAATGGCTGCGATATCGGTAATGCCTGTCGGCTAAATAGAAAATAGAAGGAATAAATAGAACAGAGGGAAAAGCTATTCGACGTTGCGCTTCAAGCATTTCCTTCCTTTTTGGGAATCATTTTATTGGGAATTGGCCTTCTGAGTTATAAGGATGACGCTTCTTCACAAGGTACGAAAGAGCTGACGATTTTTAAGGTAGAAACTGGTCACATATAAATTGGTGATGGCATACTTGATATCCCCTGTTGCAGAATGCTGGATGGCGTAAAAATTTCAGCAACCAAAGAACTGGATATGCATTGAGATGAACGAAGTGTGAGTTCCTAGGTATTTGCTTTACTTGCAATAGCTAAATATTTCTCTGTCGAGGGCACCCTGTACTGAACAGACTATTAGCCCCAAGTGTGGCATTTAGGAACTACAAGTTAAGATCACAACCACCGGCCGCAATTACACCAAGCGGCTAGATTGTGTACTATAAGCCAATACCTTAACCCGCAACAACATTTGTATCTACCAAAATATAAAACAAACTGATTTGTGGTAAAATCGGCACAAATGGAAAGGGGTGGAGGGGGAAATGCGCATAATATTGGTGTGCTTTGCTTTTAATTCTTGGCACAGAATGGCAGCAAGGAGACAGCGGCATGCAACTGCAACGAGAAGGCCGATGGTAGTTTATGAGTTTGTTACCAATGAGTGATAGAGATGGCTATGGGACGTTGTTACAAGCTTCTTTATATGTAAATTGTTCTCCTGATTTTGATACCCGGGGGGGATGAGCATGAATAACGATGATGTGTGATTTGATGACGAGCCTTCATTCGAACTCATGACGCGCATGAAAAATATCCCACGAGCTGAAGGTATTGGAAAATTCATATAAAATGTGTTGCCTCCGTTTCAAGGGGGCTATGAGAAACTGTCGGCTACTGAAATGTCTGCTCTTCTGATACTAAACGAAGGGTATTGATATTCAGTGAAAGTCATAGCTTTTCGCATACATTTTTTTTAAGACCGAATAGCCTTTTGAAAAATCAATACAAGGTCCTTTAACAGGTTATGATATTTGCTAGCTACTTTATCTGTTCACCTGCTACCAGCCAGCGCATGAACGGCCTATGTAAGTCAGAGTAAGTTTTGACAGATAAATTTGATAGATTTCCTGATTATGCGCAAGCAATGTTTAGGAAGCTCTGTAGCCCTGGGAACGTTGGTACATTTCCATACATGGTCGTCAATTGGGGATTTCCCTAACAAAGTCAGGAAACTACTGACAAAAACCGCTTTATATTTTCAAAAACCTGCACAATACTCATTGGATTTAAGACAGAAGACTGAGGCTGAAGACGACAACTTGAGCCACGTGCGGTCTTTTAGGAGACAAGCATGCTCCGTAACCAAAGGGAGTTAAAACGATTCTTTTAAAAAAATACTCGTAGCTCAAAAATAACTAACCTCTATCAATGATAGAGACACGACTCCCTTGATCTGAAGGCTCACAAATTGAAAGAAACAAATTGCAAAGTTGCATTAATAAGATTGACAAGGAAGTAGAGTAGAGTAGGTACAGACTTGCCAGCGCATAGTGCACGTCACTCAAGAGACAACGTTCAACAGAATAAGAGACAAAGGCTTCAACAAGGCTATAGATAACACCCCGAATAGCCAAAGTCATCTATGAGAAATATCCCGAAAGTAAGACCATTCAAAAGGTGGCCTAGAATACGCCCTCGATGGAGTCAGATGGTACAATGAAGTCGAAATATGATGCGGCGACAGGTTTATCTGTCCAAAACCATCCCCAGTTTTGACGAATGACGAGGGGCCTTCAATAATATTGAGACTCGATCGATTATTCAGGCCTTAGACAAGCTTAGCATTGGCGGACCAATCTGCCATATATTCAATTACCTTCTTACACGTAGAAAGCTTAAGGCTACCTATAACGAAATTCGTGCAACGAGGCACCCCCAAGTTGGTGTCACAACTTTGGAATTTGGAATCTATTTCTCAACGACCTTCTCATTTTGATGGAGCACTTCGAATGCAAAGTTGGGAAAGGTACCTAAGTAAGGGCAAGTATTACGAAAACTAGTCTCCAGGATCCACAGCTTCAAGTTCAATCGAACTTCATTCGAGTTTGTTAAAAGCGTCAAATATTTTTGGCTGAGTCTAGACAGCAAGCTTTTATTGAGTGAAAATATTGGAAATCCTCAATGGCTCGAAGCTATTGTCGACTCTAAATGGGACTTTTATTTCAATATAATGCACCGGCTTTAAGCGCTGATAATTCCAAATGTTACAATTTTGTGGTACCCAGCCTTGGACAAAAGCTCCAATCTAAAGGCCCTAGAGAAGACTCAACGCTTGTCATGCTTGTGCTTCGCGGTTGCACTGAGAAGCGACGCTCTAGGAACAATGCTTAGCCTTTTCCTTTATAGGCAATCAGACTAATGGAGGAGAAGTACTGGAGAGGACAACCCACTACCAGCATCCACCTTCAGGCAAGCCCCTTGCCGAATACTACCGATTACCTGCCTACCAAAACCGACTCCGAAAAAGGCTTTACACATGAAAAAAACTAGACAGAAAGCAATGGAATTCACGGAATGTCATACACAACGGATCACTGTCAATATTCACGGACGGTTCTAAAACCTCGGAGGGACCTCCCGTTGGGGTCTTCTCAGAAGAAATAAATCTGGGCTTCTCCTTCTGTTACGCCTTCAGATATCCCGAAGACCGCCAAGACAAGCAAATACTGTGAGGAAGTTTGACGTCGGACGAAAGAGATCACCAGATCCTTCTCCGATCGAGAATCTCTCAAAATGTTCTATGCAGCATCAAGCATTGAAGACCTGTAGCAATTTTGCCAAAAAGTCATCAGAAACACCCTGTGCTTGGTTTCACTCGATCACCACAACGAAGCCCCTGGTCCGACGACAAGTGCCGGCAAGCACATGCAGCGAAACAAGAGGCATACAAAGCGGCGCTGCAAAGAAGGACCAGAGCTGCTCATGAGTAGAGGAAGACCGCGACTCATGCAAGTGGAAGGCGACCTTAACCAACTTAGCGTGTGAAACTGGAGACAACTGCCCAAAGATCGTGCTCGCTGGAGACACTTGTTGGTTGAGGCCCAGGTCCACCCCGGACTGCAAGCAAGTAAATGTCCGACACCCGCTGGTTGGAATTAAATGGCCGACTTATTTTTTTTCTTTAATTTTATTTTAAACTTTCTCTATTTTATTTATAGTTTGTTTATCTTTTTATTTTCATATATCTTTTTTTTCTTTTTGTTTATATAATTTAGATTTATTTATAAATAACTTAAATAAAAAATAACTTTTTTGTTTATTATTAATGCTATAATAATGCATTACTATACAGAAACTAGTTTATGTAATTTTCTTTATCGTTTTTTTTTAGCTTTTTTTTCTCAGTAATAATAATAATTAATAATTATAGTTAAAATGTGCATATATAAATTTTATATTATTTATATTTAAAATTTATATTAATGAAGTATTTTCTTTCGTTTTTTTTTGTTTGTTTTTTAAGTCTTTACATATACAATGAATTTAATTAATTATTTAAATTTTTCATTTCTTTAGATTTTTTATCGTTCAAGTGTTAAAATTGTATTTAAAAAGTTTCCAACTGCGAAAGGAAGAAATGATTAAAACAAATCTAAGAGCAATTTATGCAAAAAAAAAAAATAAAAATAAAAGTTTAACAAAAAGCTATTAAATAAAATATAATATATATTGTATGTATATATTGCTTTGTCTTTGGTGATAATTATAAAACAAATTAAATAATAATAAATTGCATATGAAAATTATAGAGAGAGAGAAAAAAATAAAAAATGTCAAAAACATTTTTTTCATGTTTTTTTCCAGCTAAAATTAAACTTATTGATATGTCTTGTGATAATCAGTTATTTTTATAATAATTTTAATTTTTTTCTTGTATTTTAAACTTACAAATTAGAGTACATTTCATTTTTCACTATGTCTTCCTCCTGATTTGATTCTTTGATTTTTTATTTTTATTACCAAAAAAAAATATAAAAAATATGTGAAATATAAAACAAACAAAAATAATAGTAACATTTTTTTGTGTATTATTATTATTATTCTTATGGTAATTAATTATATAGAAATAAAATTTAATTTCTTTGGTCGTAACATATTTTTTCATTTTTTAATAAACTTCTTATCATTATTTTTTTTTTATTAACGCACGAAAGGATAATCAAATACGAAAACATTTTTTATTTAACACAAGAGCAATTAAGAGTCTTCATTTTTGCATGCACAATCAGTCTTAAGAAAACTAAACAGTTTTAAGGAATTTATTTATTGTTTCCAAATAACACAATAAAAATGGAAATTATACAAGGTAGTAGCGGTTAGTATTTTCGGTTAAAATTGAGTATTTTTTTTTTTATATTTTTGTTTAATCCTTAACAAAAGCAAATTATATATAAAGAAATGAAAACCCATTTCGTGCGTAATAATTTTTTTCTGTTTCGTTATTTTTTTGTGATTGTGAAACTTTTCTTTTCTAAAGAATCGTTGTTTTTGTTTAGATTTTTTTTTATTTTGAAGTTTATTTATAAGTTACTTTAGCATAGAAACCTTTATTAAATATTTATCTTTTTTTATTATCATTGAAAAGACAAGTCGAATGTAATTTTTGTGCATAAATGTGTTAAATAAATTTTAAGTTACAAAAAAAAAAATACTTAAGAGATGGACAAAATTAAAAGGATGTAAAAGGGGTTGAAGTTAAATAAATAAGGAATGTAGTAAATTTAGGGGAGATAACAAAAAAAAATGGGCCGTCATTATACCGCCCACTCTAAAACACCAGTTTCGAAAGGAACGCTCAACAACTGACGCAATTAGAATGGTTGTTAAAACGGTCATACAAAGAGAGAGAAAGAGAGATATGGGGAGATGGAGAGATTATGTCAAAGATTACCCGCGATAAACTGTAGTCAAAACCTATCGGCGAGTACATCAACAATTGGGCCTAAGTTCACAGCGCGTCGGCCACCTCAGAGTTCCGTCGTTGGTCCACTGTTCTTTAACGAAAGTATACTTCGGTACCCGAAGAAGCAAAAATTCTGTAATTTGCTAATGACATAGTCAAACTGTTGGCGAAGTCCCAACCGGCCAAACACTGGTGTAGCATAAAACCAAAACCAAAGTGGTTTTAAATAAGCAGAAGAAGAAAAAAACACCCTTCGAGTTGCAAGCTTTTACCGAGAAACTGATCTTGAAAAGCACTGTTACCCGTTAAAGGCTTATTTTAACACCACTTGCAGGATGAAAAACCCCAAGGACCTCTAAGGACTGATGGGAAAAATGCAAAATTACACTTTCTCATTGTGCCTTGTTCTATAACAACTTGTGGTTCAAGCTCCACCTATGTCTCTGTACTAGAACTACAAGGCAACTTCCACCACAGTTGAACTCGCATGCATTTTTGTTTAAATCAATTTAGTGATTTTTATATTCTCTCTACGAGCATAAATAATAAATTAATAAATAATAATCATAAAAAAAATCAAGTTTGTTGTAGAAATTAAATTTCCATTCCATTTTTGGTGTTTGCAGATTTAACTTAAAATTTAAAATAAATATATAGCAAAAAAGACGGGGGAAAAAATTTAACAAAATTTGTTAAAGACTGAAGCTACAAGTCATGAACTATTTACACCTTGAAAATGACTTAGAATTAATTTTACCCATAAAAGGAAAATTCAAAAAGTTTTCGAGGGTAGTTACTAAGAATGTGTCGGATTTTCTTTTCTAAAAAAAGAGAATAAGTAAATGTACACAATTTTACCACTGGAGGGCAAAATTAAAAATTAATTATCATGAAAATGTTGAACGGCCTTTGCATACAAACTATTCCTTTCTTAAGGGTAGTGAAGTGAAAACCAGTAAGACAATTATCTTCGATGCCGAAGCTCAAATACCCGGTACTATATTATTGTAAAAATAAAAAAATATTTAAGTATTAAAAAATTATATACTTGTGTGGGAGGTATGGGTAGTTTTTATTCGACCAAGCTCATTTTTAGTCAAAAAATTTCAAATATCATTAAAGCAATATACGCAAAGTTTAAACTTGCTATCTTTACTGTAGGTATTTAAATTTAATTTTTAACATCAAATAGCTATATATTTTGTATGGGATGTAGTTGTAGTTTTCATTCGATCTTGCTCATCTTCGAACTTAGCCTCAGTTTGGTGGATAAAAGCTTACGTTCCAAATTTCAAGTCGATATCTCTTAAATAACGACCGTAATCGTGCGGACTGACGGACAGACGGACATCGCTAGATCGACTAAGAAAGGGATGCTGATCAATAAATATATACAGTTTGTCATACCTACAACGCCTCCTTATGTGCGTTACAAATGGAATGTCATACCTCACCACAGTGTGGTACCGGGTATAAAAATGGTTCTTACATTGGCATTACTACAACTCAGCATACTTCAGTTAGAAATTGAGCTGGAAAAACGGAATCTCTTCACAGCTGGGGGAAAAAGTGACCTCATACTTCGTCTGCAGGAAGCTGTCGAAAGTGGCGGAAGAAAAAGAAAAACAACGCAACTACGATGACGCATTGGTTAGGGCTATCGAAATGTGCTTTGGTGATGACAATTATGCAGCAAGTATACAGGGTACAACTGCGCAGTAGAATCCAGAAGCGGAGAGAAACGCTCCAGCAGTTGCCAGCGGCTATCGAACAGGTGGCGCATTTGTCGTATCCTAATGCCGGCGAGGATTTCATCAACGAAATGGCTGAAGAGGCCTTTATCCAAGCCATAGAGGACCGACAGCTGCAAATAGCTCTACGAATGGCTGTAAAGAAAGCGGCTGACCAAGCATCAGAAGGGTTTTATCGGGTGAGAGAAATGACAACCGTCGTAGAACGAAAAAGTGCTCGCAGGGGACTGATCCGCTGCTGGAACTGCAACAAGATAGGACATCTACAGCGACTGTGCAGAACTCTACCTAGATAGGCTAGTTGTTCGCACTGCAGTACTAGGCGTTGTAATGAGGGGGCATATAAGCGTCCAGCGGTTTAGGAAATCGCCGCCCCCAGGACCACAATTCAAGTTCGAGGTAACAATAGTCTGACAGTGGAAGCCCATATCGGCCAGGAAAAGGGTATGTGGCCATGTGTGAGGGACATCGTTCGCCAATCATGGATGCACAACACCAACTGGAGCAACGGCAAAGGTGTATGGAGAAGTCCTTTTAACTATAAATCTTGCGGGATTAGTCTTCTCCCATACTTTCCTAGTGGCCGATATATGTGACGAATGGATCATCGGAATCGACTTTATAAAGGCGCATGATGTAGTACTTAACAATGACCTGCAAGTACTAAAGTACAGGAAGCATGTCACTTCTCTAAGGACAGTCATCAGTGAAGACGAGATATTACCACCCTCTTCAGAAACACTAATTTGGACAAAGCTGGAAGGTGATCCTGAGAGCCACCGATTCTATCTAGTTGAGCCAGATCTAGAAAACTATTGTCAAAACTACGTCGTTGGAAAGATGCTCGTGGAACCTAAAAACAACATGGTTTCCGTACGAGTTCTAAATGTTGAACACAGAAGCATGAAATTGAAGCAAGAGGAAGTGAGCAGAAAGTGCTTACCAATTACTGTGGTCTCAAAGTTATTCAATGAGGGTCTACCAAAACTTCTTACATCCACGGAAATGACGGAGATAAAAAGGAGTAAATTTGGACAGTGTGAGTTGAATCAGGAGCAGCAAGCCACGGCGGCGGACCTAATCAAGGAGTTCGCTGATATATTTGCTTCGCAGAGCGGCGAGTATGGTCGGACACATCTCGTACAACACCTAATCGACACTGGAGACGCAAAACCTATTCGTCAGCCTCCCAGACGACTACCATTGGCTGAGCAGACCGGGAAAGGCGAACCTATAACGCTTCATCAGCGCCCCAAGATGCTTGCATATAAATATATGTTTGATCTGCCCTTAAAGTGCTGCAAATTGTTATCTTACCAATTCCAGGTTAAAACACTCCTTCAGGAAGATCTCGAAAAGATTTTGATGAAACGTCATTTAAGACGAAGAAACATCGCAGTCGTGTTGCCGAACTTGTGCAATTGCGAAGTTTTGACGAGTTAATGACAGAGGTAGTTGCGCGTTCAGCCAGGGAATAGGAACACAGCGAAAACGATTAGAACCTCTATTGAAAGTCGAAAAGCTTCAAGTACATCCATTTCTAGGCAGTTAAGTGGTAACGGGGATTTAGCCTATTACATTGACAAACAAGGAAGTGCGGTATATGAAGGCTGGCCATTACGTGTTTCCGCCTGTAGTGTACAACACTGTAGTATATAGTACTATAGCCTTTATTTATAAATATGAATATTAGTAGTTAAGTTTCTATATAGAATGAATGACAGGAATATTATTATTCATTAATAAAATGTTCTCGATCGGGATAGTTTCCCAATGTATTGAATTTATTTAAAACTAGTATTCTACATTTTGGCGACGAGGATTGAAGAACAAATTTAAAAGAATTGGTTTGAATTCATTTGAAAAGAAAAAAAGAAATTGGTAAGATTTCTTAAGAATATTCAAAAATTGCAGTCGTTTCATATATATTTATGGCTATGTGTATACGTAAGTAAATTGTTGGTTAAAATAAAATATGTAATAGAAAATAAAAGATTAAATTCGAAAAACTTAATTTGGATGAAGGATTAAATTCGTTAACCATCCATTATAGATTAAATTCGCTTGGAAATATTAGATCCATTTGTAAAGATTAAATTCGAAAAACTAAATTTTGGATGAAGGATTAAATTCGTTAACCATCCATTATAGATTAAATTCGTTTGGAAATATTAGATTCATCTGCAAAGATTAAATTCGTTTGGAAAGATTTAATTCATTTGGATAGATTAAATTCGTTTCCTGTTATGAAAGATTGTTATTGATATAAAGTTATATGAAGTTATATCACAATGTTTTAATGAAATTAAATTCCGTTTTAACGAATTTAGACGAAATTAAACATAAATAATACAGGAATGTGTTTCACTCATCTGTAATATTTTGATATAGGTTCACGATGACCACTGATATGAGTTATCTACATAAACTGGACCAATTTGATTGCAGTTGTGACACCCAATCATTGGGAATGAAATGGGAAAAATGGAAGCGAGCTTTTGAGCTATATACCCTTGTGACTGAAATTAAAGATCCTATTAAGAAAAGAGCAAGTCTTTTGCATTGTGGGGGGCAAGATTTGCAGGAAATTTTTTACAATTTACCAGGAGCATTTGTGGATGAAGCCTCAGAATCAAACAAAAATGTGTATGATGTTTGTGTCGAGAAATTGGATGAATACTTTACTCCGCGACAAAATAAGACTTATGAAAGACATGTTTTTAGGCAAATGTCTCAAGAAAAAAATGAAAAATTTGAAGCATTTATTGTCCGTCTTAGACGCCAAGCTACCAAGTGCAAATTTGAAAACACTGACGAACATATTAAAGACCAAGTCGTGGAGAAATGTTTTTCTGAAAAGCTAAGACGAAAGATATTAGAGATGGATGATTCAAAGACACTAAATGATGTAGTTTTTCTTGCAAATTCCCTAGAAACCGTAGAATTTCAAATGGAGCATTTTGGAAACATATCTGGTAACAGCACAATTGAAGTAAATAAAATTTTTGAAAAATCTATACCCAAGCAACGCATATTCGAATGTTTTCGATGTGGTTCTAAAGAACATTCTGCACGTGATATGAATTGTCCGGCAAGGAATAAAAATTGTCGTAAATGCGGATTAACAGGCCATTTCGAATCCTGTTGCCGGACAAAGCTGAAACGATATGCAACGAATAATAAAGAGAGAAAAAGCAAATTTAAAAAGGAAGCTGTAAGGTCTGTCCAAGAGCATGAAAGTAACGAATACGTTTTTTGTATTGAAAATCAAAAAGGAGATGAAATAATGTGTCAGATCGGTGGCATTATGATATCAATTGTTATCGATTCTGGGAGCAAATCAAACATTATTTCAGAACAAACATGGACAGAAATGAAATTCCAGGGAATTTCGGTCCGGAATCAATTGAAAAATCCAAAGAAAACATTTCTGGCATATGGCTGCGATAAACCATTGATTGTATTAGGATCTTTTGAAGCCGACATTTCAGTAGGAAGTAAGAAACATTCTGCAACTTTTTATGTTGTGAAGAATGGAAGGAAATGTTTATTGGGCAGTGACACAGCATTAAAACTGGGAGTGCTTAAACTAGGTTTGGAGTTGTTGAACTCAATTGAGTACACTGTTTTTCCCAAAATCAAGGATGTAATGGTTGATATTCCCATAGACAGCTCAATAACTCCTGTAATTCAGCCTTGTCGGAAATTACCAATACCTTTAGAAGAAAAAATTAAAGCCAAAATACATGAACTTTTGGCATCAGATATAATTGAACCAGTCGAAGGACATTCAAAATGGATTTCTCCTATCGTGCCTATTTTGAAAAAAGATGGAGATATACGTTTATGTGTGGATATGAGAAGAGCGAATACAGCGATATTGAGGGAAAATTATCCATTACCTACTATGAATCAAATCCTTCCTAAACTACGAAAATCAACATTATTTTCAAGACTGGACATAAAAAATGCTTTTCATCAAGTTGAAATTTCTCCAAAATCACGTTACATCACAACATTTATCACCAATAATGGACTATTCAGGTACAAAAGGCTTATGTTTGGAATTACATGTGCGCCCGAAATATTTCAAAAAATAATAGAACGCATGCTGTCTGGTTGCGAAGGAGCTGTTAATTTTATTGACGATATCATAATATTTGGTAAGTCTGAAGAAGAACATACCACTCGTTTAAAGAACGTACTTGAGGTAATTAAAAAAAATAATGTTTTATTAAACCATGATAAATGTATATATAATGTCCAGCAAATAGAGTTTTTGGGGCATATCCTTTCTGCAAAAGGTATTCAACCATCACGAGCAAAGTTAGAAGCAATCAATAAATTTCGGGAACCCAAGACAGTTGAAGAGCTAGAAAGTTTTTTGGGTCTTATAAATTATGTTGGAAAATTTATAGCAAATCTAGCAACATTAACAGATCCTTTACGAGTATTTTTAAAAAATCAAAATGGACGACGCAAGTCTGATATAAAATTAGGCGAGAATGAAATGCGGGCATTTGAAGCTCTTAAAAATGTTCTAAGTAACGACAAATACTTAGGATATTATGATCCAAATGACAAGACGCAGTTAATGGTTGATGCAAGTCCTGTAGCGCTAGGTGCGGTATTGCTTCAATTTAATAGCAATGGAAAACCACGAATTATAGCATACGGAAACAAAAGCTTATCCGATTGTGAGAAAAGATATTGTCAGACGGAAAAGGAGGCATTGGCACTGGTGTGGGGTGTAGAACATTTTCATATATATCTATATGGAAAAGACTTTGAACTTGTAACAGACCATAAGCCCCTGGAAATTATTTTCAGTCCAAAATCCAAGCCATGTGCTCGAATCGAAAGGTGGGTTCTTCGATTACAATCTTATAGGTATAAGGTGATTTATAAGCCAGGCAAGTCTAATATTGCTGATCCTTTATCTCGACTATGTATCACGAATGGTATTCAGAATTTTGATCACGAAGAACATATACAGCAAATCGTTTGTAATAGTGTTCCAAAGGCTATGACACTTAATGAAATTGACAAAGTGTCATCAACTGATATGGAAATTTTGAATGTAAAACAAGGCATATACAAAAATAATTGGAAGAAGGAAATTCTTAATTTTAAAATTTTTGAAAATGAACTATGTTTTTACGGAAACATATTGTTACGGCACAATAAAATTGTCATTCCACAACAGCTTCGTGAAAGAGTGATCGAATTTGCTCATGAAGGACATCCAGGTATAGTTGGCACAAAACGACGATTACGAACCAAAGTATGGTGGCCTAAAATTGACCAGGAAGCTGAGAGTTTCGTTAAGAAATGTAAAGGCTGCTTGTTGGTTTCAAATTCAGTACCCCCTGAACCAATGAAACGAAGAGTACTTCCAATAGCTCCCTGGATAGATGTCGCTATCGATCTGATGGGGCCACTTCCAAGCGGTGAACATATTTTTGTAATAGTGGATTATTATAGTCGTTACAAAGAAATTGTTATAATGAGAACTATAACGTCTACATCAATAATTAATGCTTTAAAGAAAATTTTCACCAGGTTGGGGTTTCCACATACAATAACTTCAGATAATGGAAAACAATTTGTTAGCGCAGAATTTAAAGATTTTTGCGAAACCTACAATATAAAGCTTTATAACACTATTCCCTATTGGCCACAACAAAATGGAGAAGTTGAACGACAGAATCGGGACATACTTAAAAGAATAAAAATAAGCAAGGCAACAAACACTAATTGGAAAGATGATTTGCAAGACTACTTACTAATGTACCACAATACACCACATTCAACTACTGGAAAAGCACCTGCAGAACTGTTTTATGGGAGATTGCTTAAAGACAAAATTCCTTCTGTCATTAGTTATGATGACCAAGAACTCAATGAAGAAACCAGAGATAGGGATTTATTTGAAAAAGAAAAAGGAAAAATATATGCAGATAAGAAAAGAAATGCCATTCACACTGAATTGTCTTGTGGTGATAAAGTTCTGGTAAAACGATTGCGAAAAGAAAACAAATTAGATACAAACTTCGCTGAAGAGCCCCATGATGTTCTTGAACAAAAAGGTGGAGATGTATTAATCAAGAATCCTGGAACCGGAGAGATATCACGACGGAATATAGTACATCTAAAAAAAATTAATGGAAAATGTGCTGTTCAAAGAAGGGGATCTAAATAGTCATGTGAATTGACTAACGAGACATCCTAGTTGGTTTGATATAGGTATACATACCTACTTTTCTTTGTTAGTCTAACTACAATTTATAATTTCGATGGTAAATAATTTGTCTTCTTATATTTTAAAATTGTTTTTGTTTTAAATTTAATTTGTTATAATATTTAAAAAAAAAAGGAGAGAATGTAGTGTACAACACTGTAGTATATAGTACTATAGCCTTTATTTATAAATATGAATATTAGTAGTTAAGTTTCTATATAGAATGAATGACAGGAATATTATTATTCATTAATAAAATGTTCTCGATCGGGATAGTTTCCCAATGTATTGAATTTATTTAAAACTAGTATTCTACACCGCCAAATCCAAATCCAAAAATGGCTGCTATACTTCTGATTAAATTTACAAACTTTATGAGACAAAACAGTTGAGCGCTAACTGAGGAAGAAGTTATAAAAACTCTGCTCTCTACTTCATTCTTCACTCTCATCAGTAAATGGCGCGTTAGTTCCGGTCACAGTACCTACAAACAGAAATTTGGGAACCACGAGTCTACTGATGAGTTTCTTTTTGTGTATTTTCATTTTTGTTCCCCTCAGATTACTTGACAAAATCATTTGGCAAAATCTTTAACCACAAAAAACACACACAAATATTTTGTGTCCACCTAGCTTGTTCTACGCGAAACACTGTGCGACCCCTTGTGGCTTAAAAGAACAAAGTTCCGTCCGTTTTTTCCCAAAAATAAGATGAACATTTTTATACAAAGATCCAACAATTTAAAGGCAGGTGCAAAATAAAGGAGACTGGTTCCCCACGTCTTTTTTTTACATAAATAATAAAATTAAAAAAATCCGAAAAAAAAACATCGAAAATTTAGAATACGTGACAAAATAGCAGCGTGATTCGCAAAAGGTACAAAAAAAAAAAACCTGGTTGTCTGAAAAACGTTTAATATCTAGATATTTTTTTTTGGATATATTTAATAAGTTAAATAATTTAAAATAAAGAAAACCCTCCAAGGGAATTTTAAATAATTTTGAAAGTAAAATACTATAATTTTGAATTTAAAAAAAAGCCGCGTAATTTTGAAAAAAAAACTACAAAAAAAAACTGGTTTTTAAAAAACTGATTCTTCTCGTTTTTTTTATATAAATAATAAGTTAAATAAATTAGAGAGGAAATGTTAAACAGGGGACGTGATAAATATTTAGAATATATTTAGAATGAATTCATAGACAAATAATCCCGCGAGGGTGCAGAAAAGAACTGATTGATAGTTCCTTGTATTTTGGCTGGATATTTTTTTAAATAATAAGTTAAATAATTTAGAAATAAGAAAATGAAAGAAATAATTTAAAAAAAAAATATCTGCAAAAAAAAAAAGATTTTGTTTTTTGTTAGATAAATAATAAGTTAAATAATTTAGAATAAAACAAAACCCTACCAAATGAATTTACATAATTGAGAATCAAAAAAAAAAATATATATATTAGAAAAAGGTGCAGATAAAAACTGGGTGACTTCGAAAATATGGTTCCTTCCGCTTTTTTTTAATCTCATTTTGGTGAATTAGTTTTTTTTTTGTTTTCGATTTTCGTGTCATTTTAGATTGTCTTAATAAATATATATATATATGATTTTTTTTTGTTGTTTTAATTTAAATTGAGTTTCTGGTGAAGCTAACTTAATTTCGTATTTAAAAAAAAAAAACAAAAACAAATGTCTTACATCTAATTTATCTTTGATTTTAAATATTTTACACTTAATAAGTTTTCTTTTATGTGTTTCAATATTATTTGTTTTTTGTTTTTATAATAATAATTAAACTTGGTAGTTAATTATTTTTACATACTATATTCAGTTGATGTCGCGAATACTAAACTAGAAATATATCAGCTGGTTCTGATTTTGTGCATGCACTACCTGTTGGCGAGGCTGCACTTGCCAAGGAATTGGCACGTGTTGCAGCTAAAGGTGAGCGCATATCCTGATTTAGGGCGGTTGTTTGATTTTGTCCACCTTCGTAATAATATGATGTATCTATAGAGAAAAGCAAAAACGAATTGGAAAATATTTTTTTTATGTTAGGAAATCGAGGAAATTTATTTAATCATGTTAAGGAAGACTACACAAAAAGGTACATATTGTTATAGAAAGGTGTCATTAAGGTTTTTTTTGTAATTTTGTAAAGAGGTTTGTTTCCTACGCCGAGTCTGTCGGTATTGTGTTGCTCCCTCAATACTTATATGCGCGATGTTTGAATTCCCTCAATATAAGCCCCCTTCCGCGGCTTAGATTGAGCTGAAATTAACATAGATGTTCTTTGTCAGCAGCTACAGATCAAAATGGAAATGAGCAAGACAGGGAAGAGCCTCGAAATAGTTTGGTCAGAAGCCATTCAATGAATGCGGTAGAAAAGCAAAAAGTAGATTGTTCGATCGAAAACAACGACACCCTATCTAGCGATACAAGGGTGTCGAGTCTTCACGACCAGCAGCTGTGACTTTGACTAAAAGAGAGCCCAACATACAAGTGCGAGCTGAATTCATCATTAGAAGTAAAGACCCCATGGCGAGTTAAGTCCACTGATCATTGAGAGCGACCAAGGTAAGTGTGCACGTGGCACTAATTCAGGAGCCTTCGATTTTTAAAAACAAACTGCAAGGTCTGAGTTTCGAACACTACCATTTATTCCACACCAAAGAAAAGGGTAAAGTAAACATTGTAGCATATGTAACATATGTGGCACCCAAAGTGTATGTAAGTCCGTGGAAAAAGCTTTGCACAAAATTGTGTCAATCATTGAAAAGGCTTAAATCATAATGAATTCACTCTGGCAGCATTTTTTGACATTGAAGGAGCATTTTAAGAATGCGGCCATAAAAACAGCGCCTTGAAGACCTGTGGCCTATTCACCAACTTACAAAAAAAATACTCTGCCTATATAGGTACCCCAAAGACAGGATTGGATTTTTTAGTTTAGTTAGCGTACAAGAGATACAAATCTACACTGACGAATCAAAACTGGAAGTAAGTACTGGAGCCGATGTATTCTGCGAGTCCTTATGCATAAATGAATCGTACAAACTCCCAGATGGATGCAGCTAAAATAGTCGCCATCGACAAGGCAGCAAGTACAATATATCTACAAAGAATCTCGAACCTTCTAAGATTACAATCTTCGAAGACAGTCAGGTGGCTATTAAAGCAATAGACAGTGCAACTATTAAATCAAAGACTGTCAAAGAGCCCTGAACGATATAGACGAAAAACACAAGGTCACTGTCTGCTGGGTTCCCAGACATAGTGAGTGACATTGATGGAAATGAAAAAGCAGACGAACTAAAAGGCTCCCGTCGTAGCACAGCATATACAAGCTGTGCACTTCCCTCAACCCTAACCTAACCTAAAGAGCAAAAATATCGTTGACTGGCGAACTTCTTGTGCTAATTTTTTAATATTTTTTAGGCGACCGAATGAGTTGCCTCACCCTCACGCCGGCACTGCTTAGTGCTTGCGTTGTAGTCTTAGTATGTAGTTGGAAACATTTACACGCAATATTCTCTTTGAACTGCTGTTTTTATACTACATTTCATTGACCAAATCCACTGGAGTCAATTAAAATCAACAGTAGTCAGTGGATTCGGAATTTCGATTCATCCATTATCGTCTGGACATCGCACATTTCCTACCTTAAATACATCATAAGTCGACCAAGTTAACTGCAGCTAACCAAGTCCAGTAGTCATCTGGGAGTCAACTGAAGTCAAATACAATTTCGGATTTTCGATTTGATCCATTATCTTGAAGACATCACAGATTTTGGAGCCTTAAATACAACACTTTAGTCAACCAAGTAGGTACACTGGAGTCACTAAAGTCCAGTGCAGTCAATTAGAGTCAATTATTCAGATTTTCGACTCGTTTTTACTAACATGTGCTTAGTTAACTCGTTTCTGGTTGAGTGTCCACGAAAATTGTTGACAAAAATCATCTGTCAAAGTCCGCGCCACCTTTCTATAACCATTTTTTAATATTTTAACAAATTCCACTCAAGCATAATTCAAGCCAAATAATATTAAATCAGAAAAACAGACTAAAACTAATAAACAAATAAAACAATTCACAGCAAGTATTAATGTCAAATACTCACTGTTTACTTACTGAGGAGTCCTCCAGTTGTGCTATATCCATAGGATCCATAAGCGCTACCATACTGTGGATATGCTGGACTGTACGCATAATCTGAAGTCGGTACCACAGATCCACAACCTGTAAAAATAAACACAAAAGACACATTTTTCTCTGTCAGTCACAATTCACTTTGTGTCAGCTGTAGGTATGATCTGTTTTAAAAATATATCTATGTGCTGTTATGTGCCACCATCACCATCTTATAAAAAACAAAAACTATATTTATATGACGATACGTGAAGAGCATGTGAACTTAAAACAAAAAAAGAAACCCCAAAATATGGAAGAAAAAAAAAACAAAGCTCCAAAGGGAAGTAAACAAACTTGCCTGTCGAATAATGACTAAAACTTGGCAACATCGAGGAATAACCACCACCGCTATGACTGCTTGGTTGCAGTAAAATTAGCGAAGAGTTATCCTGTTGACTTGGCGAGACATTTGACGCTCCCCCCTCGTTCGTATTGACACTTAAACTGTTACTATTGTTATTTGGATTCGTTGTTCCGTTATCGCCACTGACGTTGTTTCCATTTCCTGTCGTTGTGTCATTGCCGCCATTTTGATCCGACCGATTGTTGTTGTTTGTCGTTGAATTATTTCGATTTGATGCAAGTCCACCATTTTGTTGCATCGTTGGTACACTGTCAGTTGATTGTATTATTGAGATTGGCAGGCCTGGTGACGAGGCTACCGTCTCCGTATGTGGTGAGACAACATTTCCCAGATTTGTGATTGTCGCGTAATGGCCATTTTCGACAACTATTTTGTATTTGACAGAAGGTTGTTTTCCATTAGTCGGACTTACAGATATTTTTTTTATTGGGTGCAGTCTTATTTTTTTTTTTGTTGGTGCAGTTTGTTTTTGGTATACAAAAAAATGAGGTTTTCAAGATGGCGGCGGGCCACCATCAACTCAACTTACCTGTGTGATATGGTGAAAGGGATTGATCAAGGATTCCTGTACCAAGTTTCATGTCCTGCATGCTAATCGGTGCTAATGGTGTCAATGAACCACCGCCTATACAGTTTCCCCATAAAACCAAGCCAAGGGAAGTAAACAAAGAAAAAATTAACAAAATAAAAACAAAACAAAAAAAAAATGGAAAACACCCCCGCCCTATAGGTGGCATCATTCTGTCTAAAAGTAGTCGACGAAAACTTACCAATTGATGTTCCAATTGGTGGTGTGTATAGCGAACTCTGCGATTGAGAAATTGTCGTTATGCTGTCGTAGAGTATCGAGTCGGTGCCAGATGACGTTGGAAAGCCATTGTGTGTGTCATAGTAGGTAGCGCCGCCATTGGTTGCCACACTCCCCAAGTCAGACAGCAGCTTGTGTTCGTCCTTGATGCACCATTTACCGGACCAAATCTGCTTTAAGAGAAACCCAATAAATTTTGTCAACATTTAAATGCTACAACCATATACACTTACATTTGAGTATAATTGATCACCACTATATGCTAATCTCTGACGTTTGATCTCCTCCTCGGGATGAATGTTGATGTCACGATTTTCATCGTCTGAAATCAAAATCACTGTAAATTATATTCAAAGATGTGAGTGTTGGTATTGGTATCCTTTTTTCTTTTAAGAAAAATAAAAAAAGGTCAGAATGGACATGGACACACAAGTGAGTCATCATATTCCTGAAATCTGGACTATATAAAGGGATAACTAAATCGAAATCATGTGCGTTGCGGTGTCAACAAGGCAGAGTCTGGACGGACATAATAAGGGGGGGGGTTATCGATGTTTTTTTCTTCCATTTTCCTTTGGGGAAAAAGGGTCACTCTCCGGGATATATGTGTATTTGCTGTGACAGCTGAGGTTTAAGTGGGTGTATATGTGAGATGGTGAAGGGCGATGCTGTAAGCGAAACGGTCAGTCAGGGGGCTGACAGGGGGATTAAGGTTGGGTTCCATCCATGACGACCGCCGTAGGAAATTTTAATAATTTGTGTTAGCTATTGAAGGAAGAGAAAACTGCTGCAGGATGGTGGAGCAGCGATTTGGACCAAATTTGTGATTTTTTAGGATCCCTCCAAGTTTTAAGTTAGTTATATTCTCGAATGATTGTCAGTGGAGAAAAAAAAATACATTAAAGTGTGATTTATGCTTTTTGGAGGTGGAACCGAGAACCTCTAAGTCAGTATTCAGTACTGGTTTTAGGTCATTCATGCTCTTCAATACTTGTTAGACAAGTCGCGAGATGTTGGACAGTGGAAAAACACATTAAGGTGTAACTTTTGTAATTTGTACTTCTTGGGGGTGGAACCGAGCTTCTCTCAATCAGTGCAATACTCTTAGTGTGAATGTAAACGCCAATGTTCTCATTGCGGCGATGTGGGACACTGCAAAGAGGGTTTTTAAGGGATAGAGATCTCTTTCTCTGGATATCCCAAGACACCTGTGAAAAATTAAACACCGCAAAGCACTCCGAATTAGAATCAAAACTGATGCTCATCGTAAGTTCGTTCTACAGAACGAGTATAGAGCAGCTCATAAGATAGTGAGGTGCGATATGAGGGCCAGATTGGACAAGTTGGTGGAGAGTGCGGAAGAAGCTGCCAGAAGAGGGGAACGTGAGGGAGAAGAAAATTTCTAAGGACATTATGGGTCAAAAAAAGTAGCACCAACCACTGCTTGATACGAACGGCAACTTTTTAGTGTCACTAGAAGACCAACTGCGAAGGTGGAAGGAGCATTTCTGTGCACTGCTCCATGATAATCAGAGTACAAATGCAAATCATCATCAACTGCTGGACATACGTAGATCTTTCAGGGGAATCGACATTAACCCCCCGGCCACCAACAAATGCGAAAATAAGAATCCTGCTTCTAAAAAATAACAAGGCAGCTGGACTGGATGGCATAACGGCCGAGTTCCTGAAAGCGGATCCAGACGCAGCGGCCTGTATTTTGTTCAGGCTGAAATGGAAGGCCGCAGTCCAGAGTAGTTACTATTGGCTGGTTCTGGCCCAGGTTGTAGGTCGCTAGTATTGTATTTCCTGCTAGATATCGTTGTTCTCTGGTTAGTTAATGGCTGGATTAGGTGTGATTCATAGAAGAGTTTAATGGTGCGGTTTATTTAAATGTGCTCTCTAATGGGGTGGTCTGGCAACCTCAACAGTAACCGCTTGTTTAGATCAGCAATAGCCCTGTTAAGAACTGTACAGCCCTGTTTGGAATTGTAGCAGTTCTGTAATCACCCTAGTACTAGCGACGACGTCACTCCAACCTACAACCTGGGCCAGAACCCGCCAATAGTAACTACACTTATCCTCTCGAGAATGATAGTTGCCATTAGCTTAGCGAAGCAGTGCTTCCAATGGAATCCTCGAGCTGTAAGGCGATTTGGTAAGCCGAAATCAACATGTAGGTCAACTGTTTTGACGGAAGCTCAGTCCAAAATTTGCGATGGTGGATACAGTTGAGGTATATCGAGCTGCGGACTGCCAACAGCAGCAGAGATCTACAATGGTTTCAAAACTAGATTCGAAATCAAAATCTACCATCAAAAGAACTGATGCCAATCGTTACGCACGACTATGATTTGACACATTTACTCTGTAAAAACGGAGCAATTCGACACTTTATCTTTACTGAATAAAACCTACAAAAATTGCCCCATTGAACAAAACCACACATGTCACATGTTACCATCCGCTCTATCTCTATATCTCATCCATTAATCAGTAAAAACTCCGCCAGCCAAATGAAACATTAATTGATTTTGAAATTCAATTCAAAAAAAAAAACCGCACCACCCTCAAAACCCAAAAAAAAAGATGAAACTCTCCTGATAAGGCAGATTATTATTTCAGCACTTATGGTCTATCACGTTTAATCTGCGATGATGTGTAGATGATGATGATGCCACTGTACATCATCACTCCCCTAATTAGCAAAACTCTTCAACGAAATGCGGACGGTGGTATTCCGGGCAGCTCATGTGATTCCATGTTCTGTTTCCACCACCCCCCTCCGGGACATGTCGGGCTGCATTTTGTAAATTAAAATCCCATCACCAGCCTATAGAGTGGTCCTTTGGCCAATATAAGAGCAATAAAATAATAAAGCATCTGTTTTGTGATATTATCTGCACACCCAGGGACACACCGTACTCGCAGTACGTAATTCGTATTCAACCAAACCCCATGCGGTGTCGTTCTATGGTAAGCCACAAAATTCTGCTACCAGCAAAAAAGAAATAAAAATATACATATATATATTATTATGTAATAAGCGCTTTTTCCTCCCCCTACCCCTTTTTTGTACATTCAAATGAATTATGAGCGAAATGTCCCTGTCCCTGGCCGACCCCATGATGAGAATTATCATCATAATGTGCGGTCACCCTATTCTGCGAGAAATGTTTAAATTGTGTTAGTTATGAAAAAAAAATTTGAGTCCTTTGAGGACTTTATGACGACCACCCCCACTCTTAGATATACCGTTGAACTCTGCAGCCTCCTCGTTGCGCATCAATTACAGATGAACGCAAAAAGTCACTTTGCGACACGTGACCGGGATAATGTTGGCGAATTGTTACCACGATGTTTGGTCCTTTAACAATAAGAAAAAAAAGGGGAAACAAGGATGCGATTTCGCGACGCACTTCATTTGTGGGATTAAAGCAATCAACTTGCAGTACTATACAGTGTCAAGGACTTTTTATTTATCAGAAAAAAAGACACATAAGTGTGTTGTTTTCATTGCGATCACGTGCAGGAGCGTTGTTCTGCCGTTACAGGAAGGATGTTGGATATGTTGATGTATTTAGTTTTTTTTTTCTATTATTTACAGTTTATTTTGCAAGCAATACATCTTGATGTAGGGATATTGCGAGAGATCTAAACTGAAGATGCATCTAAACTGAATTGAAACTTCATCTAAAGGTAGGTTGGTTGGTGGGAGTGGCGGCACTATGTGCCGTTTTGTTACCACACATACTTTACTCATTTGACCTGGTTGTTGTAAGTCTAAGTATGTCGAAGGGTGGTTTACATCCAGCCTGTGGAATTCTTTGAAAGCTCTTTGATGCTATTCATCGAGACTTCCTGAAGTGATGCAAAGAAGAGTTTAACCAGAGCTCGCTGTCCAGTGCTGGCTAGTGCCGGACAAGCGCATAGGTAGTGCGACAGTGTGTAGTGTATGGTCCGGGACCTTTGGTCCCCAATAGGCCAGTGGCCTGTGGTAATCGCTGTTATTCTGGCTATATCTTTACGTGTTTAACTCAGGAGATGGGTTGTTTTTTCCCCGCTGTAATTTGGCCACATCATTCTTGATATGGTACCATTTTTTTAGCGTCCTCCATCTGAGGAAATTGCAGCTTTGACTGCTCCTAATGGAACGTGGACCGATTCCGCAAATGAGCAGTGGAGGATTGAACCGCCAGCTCGTTTTCATAAACGTTGCTGTGGCCTGGAAACCCAGATCAGGGTAATCCTGAAATGATCAAGCGAGGCCAGCTCCTCTCGACATTATAAAACTATAATTTTGAGGTTATATTGACTGAGGCGATAGCCTTGATCATAGTTTGACTGTCAATATACTTCCATAAGTCGAACTCTCAAAATGAATGAAAATAAATTCGAGTCAGGAGCTTCGAGTTATGGAGAACAAAAGTTGAAAAGTTTAAAAGGCAGAGTGTGGGGCAATCGGGGAAAAGTTATCACCATACCGCGAAGAAAATCAGGACCATACCATCACAAGTCTAGGTCTGCTAAGTGCTTCTGTAGGCTGTAGCATGCCGCGAGTGGCACAGTCTGCAGGATTCTCAGCCGAGCGCACATGGTGCCATATAGATACTGGAAATCGAGCAACGATTTGAGATATCCTATTATCGACGAAGACGTTTCGCTGCCGGTGACATTCCCGTATCCTGTGCAGGACCGGTGTAGAATCGTTATAGGCAAAACACTTCAGGTCGGGAATAGCAAGGGCTTCTTTCACCTTGCTAAGCAAGTTGGTTAACAGCAAAGAGCCACATTCTGGTCTTGGCGAAGATTAGCGCTGTTTACACGCCATTGACTCCCACCAACCAAGAATTAGACTGCAGCAAGCATCATAAGCTGACTCTGATGACGCATCGGCAAAGCCGTGCAGTTCGATTACATCCCTATGACTATATTGAAGCTACCTCGGAATGCTTAATGTTTGTGGGGAACTCAGGTGTGCTATAAAGCCTGACCACTCTTGGTAGAGGTCCGTGGGAATGAACTCGTCCCAATCGACTTCCTTGATCCAAAGGCGCTTCATGAAGATCTTCATTTTGACGACGGCCGGTGAAAGCCATCCTAATGGATCAAATATCCGTGCTAAACCTTCATTTATGCTTTCGAACGTTGACATAAAATCGTCCAAAATCGTTTATAAGACTATTCGAAGCCCGCGGAAAGTTATTTATATTGTTAACGCCGATTTGCTTGAGTACCCGAGGGGCTAGAAACGAAGCAAGAGCCGTTACGTGCGTTATAGAGGTCCTACAAGTAAATAGTCATTCAATAGCAAACCCTTAGTGGGCTTACGCAACGCGTTGAAAACGTCCCTCAGCCTTCTCGTTGCGCTGGTGGGCTTAAATAAATCATGCATAGCTTTAATAAGTAGAACGATGGGCGATCGAGAGCGTTAAGAGGCACGATTGCCATATGCCCTAGCCGCTCATACTCACGCTTAAACTCCGCATACTGTTGTTTTAAGATCGCGTCCTTTGCGAATCGTCGCTCCATAGCATAAAGAAGCTTTAACGTCGCACCACGCGAGTCTCCGAACTTCACGGGCGGTTTGTTAAAAGGTGGACTAACTAGAGATTTTGACTTTAAATGGCTAAAGAAGCAACAAAATAGCAAAACCGTTGCTGATCGAGTATCCCTGAAGCCCGCTGCAACCAGAATGACATCAAGAGCCGAAGACTAATGTTATCGATGCTAACAGGCCATCAAAGACGCAGAAACTGATGTGCTGCAAGCCCCACAAAACCCATGGTTTGATGAAGTGTGCCGGAAGGCCTATGGAAAGTAGGAGCTCGCCGACAAAGCGGCACTGCAAAGAAGGAGGAGAACAGCTCGTAAGCTCGACGAGTAAAAGTAACTAAACTCTTGCCAATAGCTGAATAGTAAAACCCCATTTTGAAGACCTTATAAATTTCTGTATATAAGACCGAAATCATCAAAAACGGATAGACACTTCCTCGGTTGCTTGAACGATTTTGCCTGAAATTTTCGGTCACATTTGCGTTGCCTTTGTGGAGGAAGTTCAAAGACGAACTAATCGAGTTGAAAAAAAATCCAAAAATTGAGCATCCCTCCAAGATGGCTGGGACATGTAGAGACGAAGATTTTTCGACTCCAATCAAAAGGGACAGAAGAGAAAGACCTCACCTTATAGGTGTCGCAAACAAGTGGATGGACGAACATCTTCGAACCGGCCAAAGACCGAGCAAACTGAAAAGGCACTGATTGATGATGATGACTATAGGTCCACACCGGAGTGTAGCTCGCCCGGCTCTTCTTTTCAAAAGCGCTTCGCGTTTAAATATGATTCCTCCACGTCTACTGCGGGTAATGGACGATCAAGAGACTTCTCATTCAGCCAGTCAATTAGACTGAGATCCTGTTCCACTTGCTATACACCCAACTAAATACTTTCCTACAATTTACGTAGACCAACTCTTAAATCATAAGTGCCTCTCATCCGAAACAGCACAAAATCCGCTGCCAAATGACATAAAATTCACCATCCGCACTTGACATCTCTCGCCGAACAGGAAAATAATTAATTTCAACTTCCAAGCCTTTGTACCTTCAGCCCCAAACAAAGACGGAAGGTATACACCAACCAGACACAGCTACAGTACAAATTCAAATAGAATTAAGCCAAAAGGACATTCGTAATAAATATCCGCTCGAAGAAGGATAAAAACTGTCCATTCATTTAAATGGACCATTGTAATATACAAACGCACACACATAAACCTCGCACCACTATACAAGAATTTATGACAATTCATAAAAAAAAATTGCCGGCCACATTTTAAGTAGTATACTCTAACAGCCAAAAAGGAGTAAGGACGAAAAAAAATATATATGGGCAAAAAAAATTACCAAAATTTTGCCTTAACCATAATTTTGATGCGCGTTTTTGTTCGCTTTTATGTTGCAGGATACTCGTACACATACAGAGAGAAGCAAAAACAAGGAAACACGGGTTAAAATAAAAACAAAAGAAGGATTTATAACCATAGAAGGACGAACGGAAAGGGTGGTAGGAAAGTCCGAACAAAAAAAATCCGTTCTGCCTGGATAAGAGCAACAATGGTTACAACATCATATCGTCGTAAAGTTTTATCTCTCCCCCCAACCCCCACCAATCCAACTTAACATGGGGGGTTAGGGTGCTGGCTAGCTGTAGGAAGTGAACATACGAAAAGATGCAAACGGTATTTTTTTTTCTCTCTAGACGGACATCGTGTTTTTGTTGGTCGGAAATACTAAACGGATATTCTCCCATTTGACCGGATATGATGCATGTCCTGGACGCACACACGCACACTCATGATTTTTCTCTATGTTGGTAGATGAACAATTTACAATATGGGCGCATATAAAATGAAAAAAAAAAAAAAAAAACTCACCATGATCATCGATCCGCTTTCGTTTGATATTGTTGCCATTTGGATCTGTGGTATGGTGGATCCCTAAAATACCGTTTATACTATAACCAGCTGTCCTATGTTCGCCTTGGCCATCATTGCCATTAGTACCACCGCCACCGCCAGGATTCGAACCATTACCTGGATTTAAAAGAGTTTGTGTGGGTTGCTGCTGCTGCTGTTGTTGTTGACTTTGTTGCATGGCCGGTGCATGAGCTATAACAGAAACATTTTGAACCGAACTAGAATTAGTAACGGTTGCACCAGCATTACCACCACCACTGCCGCCACCGCTGCTACCACCACCGCCGCCGCTATTGCCATTAACTCCTGCCGTTCCGGCACTTGCTGCTGTACCTGATCCCGCTCCTGCTGTCGATGAGCTCGATTGCTGCTGAGTTTGCTGCTGTTGCTGGTGATGAACGTGTTTAGCCTTTTCCGCAGCCTTGTTGCGAACAATTCTACAAAGAAAGGAAGACAGCAAAAAAAAAATATTTAATTACGTAAATGTAGGTTAGGTTTATTTTTAGGGCTTTTACCATCTAAACAAAGGGTTAGAACGGTAAGTTTCAGATTATAATCTAACTAAACGGTGCATTTAACAAATTTATTTGCATAATCGGTGAGTGAGTGTCTCGTCGATCATTATACAAATGGCTTTCCTCGACACAAACAAAACAACCCCTTGGCGTAGTCGTAGCAGCAACCCTCTAGAAGAGGTGTTCTGTTCACGTGTGCAAACACTTGGAAATATTTACAGTAATGTGTGCACTGGGACCTGAATGTCACAACTCGAGTGGCAGGAGCTATGATAAGTATGTCCTTCGACGTGAAAGGACACCAACATGTCCATGTGTGTTGTGGGTAAGGAAAGGATACTCATTTTAAATGTAACAAGAAATTAATCTATAACACTTTCGTTACTGAGCCCAAACCAGTTTACACAATCCTTCAGCTTGGAACCCTGATTCAGCTTTAAAAAGGTCAAAATATAAGGAAATGTCTACCCATCAGGAGAATATAGGATACGTAGTGAAGTTTGGGAAGAAATTTAGTCGGACGGTGATTGAATTTGTCAAAACAAGAGAAAGAGACGAAAAAGCAGTCAATGACACCCCTAACCCCATACGCGCCAAGCTAACAACGAAGCAAAATTGTAACGAATTTCTGTAACACAGGGTTACAAATTGTCAAATGACATTCGCAGATAGGTGTTTCTACTTGATTTGATGTCTCCAGGTGGTCTATAATAAAAAGCGACAAGTTCTGGTAGTACGTACCAGCGAGTTCCTGTAACAAATTTCTGTAACGAATAGTTACAAATCCAATGAAACTCGCAGGTAGGTTTCGGTATGCTCTTGTTGAATTTGTGTCCCCAGATGGTCTGTAATAAAAAGCGCTAAGTACTTGAAGTAGGTCTACAAGTGAATTGCTACAATCTGAATGTAACGAATTTCTGTAACGCATGGTTACAAGTCCAATGATACTCGGAGAGATGATTTGTTTAGCGGCTGTTTAGAAAAAAATGACAAAAAAAAACAATATAAAATGGGGTACTCTTTAAAATTCAGGTTGGGGAAAGCTCTTTGTCTCACTAGTCTTTTCGACCGCGCTGTCGGAAATGGTTGCAGTCGTTTCACAACAGAAATAAGTCTCATCACCATCATAATTTTTAAAATTCCCGTCTCTCCATTGTAAGGGCTCTTCATAGGTCTCGATCTTCTGCCATTGTTCTGGGATTGCCGCTAATGTCGAACTTGCTCCAACGGTCTCATGGATTGGATGCGGTGGTCAGTCATTGCTTCGAATATTACAAGCCAGAAGGGTGGTCCTTTGCTTATCCGCACATAACCACATATCTTTAAGAAATGCTAAGGAATGTTTTTTCTTTAACAAGCAAATTTGTCACATAAAAGGACACATGAAGTGACTGCTCCTCTGAGAGCAGTGTGCCGGCAATCGTTAGCACTGCGATAGGACACGTCAGTCATCATCGGTTGAAAACTACTCTCCTTAGTTCTTGTCTTGCGATGAAATTTAAATTCACTTCAAATCGATCCGGCTCGAAGAACCATTTCGAGAAAAATTAATTTTCGTATGTACCGTCGGAAAAACTGTCTATGTAATCTACTTGTGCATGCCTCTGCCTGATAAGTTCAACTCGAAGGATATTTAACGCCTCTGATGGGACAACTGGCGACAAATTAATTTATTTACATCAAAAGCTAAACCATTCCGCTCGTAATTGTGTAATGTCTTTTATAAATTCCTCCCAAAAGGCAATTCCTTAAAACATGTGCTTAATAAATTACCCTTCATAAGAACAAAAAAAATGGAATTCCCAACTTCAAAGGACGCTCTTCTAATGTTGATTAAAGTGCCGTGCAAAGTATATAGTACATAATTTTGATTATATGCGGTTAAGTGGTCCGCTACTAAGAACCCATTTTTGATGCCACCATACAAGATAGGGAAAAAAATCTTAAAACATTTTCACTTGCTTTGCTCGTCTTTAAGGACACCAAACACACATAAACCGCTTGCGAAAGGTGGTTAACGCCCGCCACCGCAAATAACAACACAAGAGCGCGTTACGTTTTCCATCTTGCTCATGCAACAAGGAGAGAAAATCTCATTCACCAAGGATAACGCTGTTATGAGAACAAATAAAATCAACCCCAAATAAGGGGTGGTGGTTGAGTGAGTGCCTTGATTATGACATTTTGCGGAGGGTTTGCATTTTTTTTGCCTTTTCCCCCAAATTGGGCGTCTCCACCATTTCCATATCGTCGTCGTCGTGGCTTTTTCACCACCGATTGTTATGATATCCTTTGGGGTGTGCGCGCTTCAATTTCGAGCATATCAAACCACCCCCTCGCCGGGTATACCACAAGATGCGGGTATAGTCAAAAGAACACGCAGGAAAAGATAAAGACCCTGGCATAGTTATAAGGCAAGGCGAAAATTTCATGCTTTTTAAATGGAAATGGTATATCCCACAAAATGTTTACGTGTGTATACGTACACATTTACCGCATACAAACCAAAGAACAGACAACAAAATGGTGATGGTATTATGCACAAGCGCACATCGCGCGTAGCCCCCCCCCCAAATAACGACCACCCACTTTGTATCTTTTGTTCACACACACAAATAGATACATACTCGGAGCACTGACACAGACAAAATGTACCTTGAAGTACCTATTTTTCGGCACAAGGATATTAAACAACAAAAATTATTGTTTGCCATTACACAGTTTAATGGGATACAGTCTTTCACGCGGAAAATATCCCAGAATCCCAGGTTAGCTGCGTGTGTTTTGATACATTTTGCTATGGATTTGATTTCATTTCGATGAGAAATTGCCTACCATTCGATTTGGAAATGGAATTGAGAGATAAAAAAATTTAAATATGAAATGGGGTTTTTTACACAAATTCCGGCTCGAAGGACCAATTTGAAAAGAGTTGGAAAATCCCGGCGGCATTTTGTTTTCACTACTAAAATTTACACAGAATATTTTAGGTAGCAATTCAAACTCAAAGATATTTAGATACTTGAATAGGCATGTCCAAAGGGCTAAAGGCAATTTCTATGCATTGATAGAAGCAGAACTTTATAGAACTTATATTTGTGCCTTAGAGTATAAACTGTTACGGCAAGTTTTGACTTCCGATTTCAGACTTTCCGGGCAGACTTTTAGTTTAACAAAAAATAAGAAAGCCTTCAATGAGACAAAAGAAGTTTGTTTTTTCATCATTATACTCGTATTGCCGGAAATTCGTTGGTTGTGCTCTGTAGCCCGACGGTAGGAGGTTTATTTCATGGCAACGGCCATGATGTTTTTGCTGAATATTCAACACCGAAGGGGGGATATTGTAGGGGGATTTAAAATTCCCTATCAAACTTCAATTAATTGTATAGATAGAACCCCCTGTTTCGACGGCTATGCTTTCTGTTTACGGTCAGTATGGCTGTCCCTCCGCAGTGATACAACTACCAACAGCCTCAGTTAAACACCCGCCGCATTTTTTGCCTGTGCGATTCATTGACAGAATATAGTCTTAAGTACAACCATCGACTGAATGGATGGAGCAATAACTTAACTTTTGACATATGTTTGGACAGTATCTTTGATCGAGTACTACTTGACGGAAGTTGTCAGCTCAAATATGCCATAAATCGACCCCAACAAAGCAAAGTGAAGAAGACAAATGTTTCGCATCAGACTGAAGGTGTGAAAGTATTTTTGACAAAGTCGTACCTATGGTTAGTTGGTTGGTTGAAAGTGGCTGCCAGCTGGGAAACGCCAACACACTTAGACGAGCGTAGGTCAATTGTGATACAACGAAAAAAAAGGATCATGTAAGATGTCTCTACTAGTTGAACCATTTTGAGCTCCTTATAAAGCTTGAGAGGCTTCTGATGTCTGCGTTTGTCAGATCGCCAAAAAAAAGCAAGTCATATTTGGTGTGTGTCTCATGGGTCGTGGATTCGATGTATTTTTGTCGCTTTTACTGTGAAATCTCGCGCAAAATTGTTGGACCATGCCCATAATCCATTACCCCACTGAAAAGTGTCATATATTTTACAAATGACGTTAGATGTCAATTCGATTTTGACATTTGTAAAGCAAAAATAGTTTGAATTTGTTAATGTTTAAGGTAAGCAATGGAACATTATACGGACGCCCGAAGAACGCGGAATAATAGTCACAAAGTTTTTGACAAACTGATTGAAATACTTTTTAGTTTTTGATGCAACTTGATCCGGTTTCCACTGATCGTTCCATTTTACCGCACGGCAAAACTCTTAGAGACTGTAACAACAAGGGATCGAAAAACCTCGTACCTCTCAATCGTTGCCGAAGCTGACGACGCTTTAGATGCTCTGTCGACATCGACTTGGATAATTACCGTCCAATTGGTCATTCCACAAAAGTCTATGCGTTGCATTTTAGTGACAGACTTGAAGATTTTTCCATACAAAGTGCGGACAATTCATCAGCTGATGGGTGTTGACTCTGAATAGCATCTATGCCAATGCCCTCCTGTATCTCAACAACAAAAACAAGTGACAGGATTGTAAATTCACTCACAAAGAGCAAATTGCATTCACTTAAAGTCACTGCTTACGCCGACCGGACGAGTCATTGGATTATTTTTCTAGAACGCCAAACCTTCAATGGTGAGCGTACAGAGAAATAATCAACGCATTTTTTTATACATCAAATGGGACTGAAGGACATGTGGCTAGTGGCTCCAGTCGATATTCCAAAGCAGGCGTTTCCCGGTCATCGGATATTGCTATTTCAAGTCGGCTCTTTGGCTCTTTAAGTTAGTTGGGGTTTGCAATCTTTGACCGGGGTAGAAACTCGTACTAGATGTACTCTTACTCGTTTATTGATGACATCAACAGTGACGATGCGAAAATCACAGAAATCGAAAGGGGGATACAATTTGTAAAGACTTTTGGGGAAGATCATGGACTGAAAAACAATTGCTTGTAAAATTACTTCTTTTGACATAACACCAACAAAGAGACACCGTGACAGAAAAGAAGAACGTGAGCAGAAGAAAAACAACGTCTTCGAGTATGCAAACAAATGTTTTTGAACACGCTTTCGATAGGTAAGTTGTCAGCATTAAACTGGGGAAAACATGATCCTAACCCCGAGACTGGGAATTTGGCACTGCAGACCATAGAAGATGCAGTTAGAGATGGTAATGTTAGTAGATGTTAGTAGCCAGATGTCAGCATCAAGAAGAAGCCTTTTTACTGAAATAAGGCAATTCTTGCTTGATTTTTTCAACTCCCTTGCAAATATGGATTCGCATTATTGCAGGTCACGATCCACAAATAAATATTTAAAAACAAATTGGCTATCGAAGACCGAGGTGTTCGACTTCTATTCAAAAGAATAGTGCAAGAAGCTCAACATGGAACCTCTAGCGCTCATCAGAACTTGAGCTAGTTTTCACCAAAGAAAGACAGGTGCGATACTTGTGGAGTTTTCGAAGCCAGAAACCTTTTCGAAGAGGAATGCAATCTTCAGATATGTGAATATAAGCTAAGCTTACTGAAGATTCACTAAAGGGGTTTTCAATGAGGATTAATTGGTCGACATTGAAATGGAATAAAACAAGCTGTATGCAAGGTATTAACGAATCCCATGTATCCCATTATTGTATGGAACATAACAACATGCCCAAAAGTCCGCCGCAGCTTCTCACGTTGTCACGGATTCGAGTGGTCCAATCTGCCGCATAGATCCGACTTAATTTGAGCGATGGCATTGGTCATGTTGGGCTTAGGACATCGGTCGATTGCGGTTTATTCACATTGAGCTGCGACTTTAGGCAACGCCACACGAAAAATTTAGCGATGTTAAATCGCACGATCTTGGTGGCCAATTCACGTCATAGAGATCAGATAACCATACCCTGCAGCTGAGTGACACATAGCCACCTCTTGCTGCAACCACATGTTAGCAGCATCGTTCTGTTTTAAGTACTCGCCGTATTGGCCTTAGCAACGAAAAGTACGGAGCAATGACGCCACCGCCGCGGCCGCCCGGTCTAAAATGCGTACCAAACAGCTTTTTATGGATGCATTGCCACCTCGTGCTGGTTGGCGTCATCCCATATATGGCAATTTGGCCATTCATCCAAAAATGGGGCCCGTCGCTAAAGATGATTTTTCTATGGCTATTACATTAGATATCATTAACTTTGAGCTCCTGGTTCAGTTGGAACTTGTATAGGCCCAAGTCGCAAGGCAAAATTCGCCAAGTTGAAGTCTGCAAAATTCGTATACTTCTTTTTCAAATCGAGCTCAAGCTGATGGAACGTTGTGTGCAGGCGACATGTGCGTATCGTCTTGCGACGCCCCTAGGATAGCCCCACGTAAGCGTTTTTGAAATTCCGATTTCATAAAAAAATTGACTAAATGACTTTTTGCCAACTGTCATCCAGATTAGCAAATCTTAACAAATCAACAACAAGCCACGGATTTACAGGGAATTTGTGTCACTTTTGTCAGCCACTACACTAAACCGTGTCGCTGACAGCTGATTGCTCGAATTTTTATAAAATTGAAATACACGCACACACTTCTCATTAAATCTTTAATCTACTATGAAAACGATGTCACAATCGTCTCATGTAACATCTGGTTTTGTCCCATTGTGCAACATGCACCCGGGGAACAATAGCATCCTTTGATTATTGTAATTTTTTTCCCCCTCTTCCCATAGGCTATAAATACCACTCGACTTTTGAAGATGTGCACTTTGATGTAAACAAACATTAATTATTAACACCAAGAGGCTTTTGTGTACCAGTCGTACCTGCCTTGGCCCTAACCCCAGTGCCAAAACCTATCAAATAGAAAATTGTACAATACAATTGTCATTATTATTATTATACCCTACTCGAGTGTTCTTAGAGTGTGTGTGTGTGTGTTGTTCGAGGAGACACTCAGAAATAGAAACAAAAACTGACTGACATGTAGATAGTTTTGCTGGTTGCATAGGTTTGCGCGCCTCCCTGTCGATATTTTGGCACAAGGATGGAAATTCCCTTTCTCGCTATAGGCGAGGAAGATTGTATACGTGTATGCGAGTGTGTTGGGATATTTATTAGGTAATAATTCATTCAATTGTTGCCAAGAGTGACAGCAACAACGGTTTTGTTTCTTTTTTGATTTTGTTGTATTGCACACCCTAATCCAATATAGCGTGTCTGTCGGCGATGATCGTTTGGCATCGAACGGAATTGGTCCCCTCCTTGGTAACACTTTTTGATTTAATATGGATTTAATGTAAATATTATTTCATAGTTAAATGTGTGTATATACATGAGGATTGGCATAGAAGTCGCGGCGCAACACAATATTTTATTGCACAGTCAAAACAATGACAACCGGGCAGAAGGACATTTTTCATCTAAAAAAAACACGGGCAATCTCATGGATCGTTGGAAGGGTATTTAATAGGTTACACCAGCTACTGTCTACCTAATTTAAATTAAATACTAAAATGATTCTTTTTTAACAATTTTGATTCACAATAGATAAAGTGTGTTTTTTTAGAGGCACAGATTCTTTTTTAAAAATAAAAGACAACAAATTCAATGAAATGACCAAAATTTTGCCTTTATTAGCCCACAAATTTCATGGCATTTAATGAAAAGTAATTTCTGGCATATGGCCTGCCCAACTGCGCAATCCTGTCGGTCGAATTTTGCAAAAGAATTTCGCGCATACCCGGTCTTCTTTCGTCAATAGTCCGTCGAACTCTAAGTGATCAATCGTTGCTGGTTTATCAGCATAGACCAGTGGCCTATTTCGCCAACTTACTTGGCTTAACAAAGTCATGGTTTCACGCGCTGTATGGCATGTTGCGCCGTCTCATTGGAACCATTTTACCTTCAAATAATTTTCAGTGACATGAGGATTAAAAAATATTACAAATCACTTGTCTGTAGTGTTCGCCATTCATGGTAATTGATTGCCACCGGTTTCAGATTTAAAGACAAATGGGCCAATGGCGCCTTCAGCAAACCGTACCAAATAGTGATTTTTTCGGAGATGTAATGGAGTCTCATGAGGATTGTGCTCACTAAAACAATGACAATTCTGCTCGTTTACATACCCGTCAAGCCAGAAATGAGAATCATTGCTGAAGATGATTTGGCAATAAAAATCTGGCTCAACTTCCAGTTGATTCTCAGCCCATATGCGAAAATAAATAAATGAAAATAAATTTCCACGATTTTTAAACGCTATTCATGTGTACATAAGTCTATCCATGGTGATCTGCCAAAGCGTACTGAAGAAAGAGTCGAACACACTTCAGTTATCCCTATCGGAAGTTCGATACCCTTTAAAGCAATTAACCATTTGAAAGCTTTCCATATCTTTTGCCGAAAACTTTACTAAAATCAGTTCATTGTATTCGAATTTTATTTGGTAGATAAAAAACAAAGCGCGTTTGTTTCACTTTCGTTTTTTAAATTGACCACACTGTTTCAAGTGACAGTCGATTTGACAGCCGACAGTTCGGTTGGCAGCTGACAGATGATTTGCTTTCAGTATGCATTTTGCAATGTATAAACCGATGCCGCAAAAACGTCTGTAACTTCTTGAAATTTATTTCGAAAATCGAAATTTAATTTGGCGAACCTACTCTGCTCTAGGTGTTGACATAATCGTCTATTCGAGTCAGTTACCCTCAAAGCCTTGGCCCGTTTTCGCATCACACGTATTCTAGCTTTTCGCATTTACAGAGCCGCCGGTATAGCACGTTTGAGAACACTATGAAGTGTGACCCTCTCAAAGTCCAATTTCTATGTCATACCCTTGATCTGTCAATCTCATGTGCGCATAAAAGTTTCGACGACTACCCAAACGAGTTAATTCGTCATCGTGCACAGCAATTGGAACTCTGTCCAAATTGGAACTGTATCCAAATTCGAATTAGAGCTGTGCCGAGTTTGAAGCTGTGCCCATCTATTTTTTTGAGATTTTGAGGCTAATGGAGAATTTTAAGGCTAATGGAGAATTTTGAGGCTAGATCCAGTAGAACATTTGAAGCTCTGTGACAGAAATTCGAACTGTGTCCCAATTGTAGCTACGTCCAAATTTGAGCTGTGTCGAAGTTCAAGCTGTGCTATTTAATGAAGAATTTTGAGGCTAGATCCAGTAGAAGATTTTAAGCTCTGTGACCCTTATATGCATTGACGTCGTTTACACGCGAAATTTTGATCAACGATAAAGCACATTTTTGCTTGAAGAGCTACGCCAATGAGCAGAGATCGAATTACCACATCCGTAATGAGCGAGCAAGACGTGACATCATGTAGTACCTATACTTGTATACATTTCTTGTTGGAGAATGTCAATCCGCCAAAAGTCACAGTTTGCTGGGCTTAATATGGTCACGTGCAATTTGTTGCCAAAATGTTTCTTCAAAGATAATGCCGACTATATTGTTGCAATCAATGGAGGAGAGCCATGACATATGACTTTTTCGCTCCTCCACTGAATGGGGTGGTAGCAGTTTTAGCGCCACATTCCATGCAGTTTATGATCACATATTGACCTAGCTTCCACGACCGTGTGATGTCACACATAGTGTCACTAGTTGTACCACTTGGGCGTCAAGACTCGCCGCGCGTTAATATTCCGATATACCCCAGCTGCCGGATAAATTGGTCGAAAATTTTACTTCTACATCGGGTTTTATTCAAATAAGCCGTGTGTTTAAACACTAAAGGCATACAATCGTCTTTTCAGTACGTTTACTTCATTTTGAATTTGCGAACCTCTAAAAAAAAGTTAGGCTATGAAGGGGGTTTGTGATGGACAAAAAACTCCATCGCTCGTAAACCTCAAAGGTCCTAAAACCCATCAAGTTACTGGCAAGCAGTTGGAGCGCTAAATAAACTGAGTGCTAGCGCCTTTAATTCAGCGGCGCTTGTGCAAAGTATTTGGATCGTAGGGTACATAGGCGTTCGATTTTTAGATTAATTTTGTAGATTTATGTCGAAATTGCGGAAATGGAGGGAATTTCGACATAAATCGTTGGACTCCTCAGGAGCATGATTCCAATGGCACAGGGTTTCGATATTACCTACAGATCAGCTGTTATGAATATATTTAGTGCCAAAAGGCTCTTTGTACTTTGTAGAAGACATCGAAAACATCGTCAAGACATCAAACAAAATAATGTGAAAACTTTTATACATTCTTTCTGTTAATTTACAAACAAATTGCCCACCATGAAGGATAATGCAAAACCGTGTCAATAATTTAAACAAAAACGCGCAACCACTATAGACAATAGATATACCCTACCGCACGTCATCGAGTATACACATTTACCCGTGATCAAAAAACCATTGCAGAAAAAGGTAATTTCATGGCTCTAAGCCTCTCTGTCAGCGCAATACCCCCACCCACAGGCTCACCTGCTCCAACCCGCACAAGCAATAAAATATATTTTTTTAAATAAAGCAATTAATAGACCAAACACACACCAGATGTCATCAAATTGTCCGCAAAACATTAGTGAAATCCGCTTCATCCGTTCCTCGAACCATGAACCATATAGATACAGATACACCAACCGACCGACCGAGCGACATCCAAAAACCAAAATCCAAAAACAGAAAAGAGAAAAACGTTATGCGGCGAAAATCGAAGGAAATCCTGGTTTTTGTGTTGATTAAAAATTAGCAAAAATATACACACACACACATACAGAGTGCAAACACAGTCCGGATGATGTCGAAAAAAGCCAAAAATATTTGCCATCCTATATTCTGTTGTTCGGTAGATACATTTGCAAATTATAGGTGCCACCGCCAACACCACCACTACCACCACCATCGCTTTTGCTTTTGAATAAAAATGAATCGCATTTAACGTGTCGTTTGTTTCATTTTCAATGTTTCGTCAGACACAGATACGGCTATGGAATATAAAATACACCTACACCTACTCTTCGACAACATTTTTCGAATGCAAATTTTTCCGTTTGATTGTCGGTTCTGCTTATACGTATTTGTATGGATTTGTATCCTTCGTAGTTGGGCGACTAAATTGCAAATCAATTTGCCAACGGCATGTGTGTTATGTTCCGCTGTTGATGCTGAATCCAAAACCAAATCCATGAGATTAATTTGCATTGTGGTCATATATGGGAAGGACACATTTGAGGAGGTTCTCTCGAGGATGGAGTATGTGTTGTTAAATTTAATACTTTCGCAATGACCATTAATTACTTTGCAATGGCTAACGGTCTGACACGGTATATGATACGAAGTAATAGATTTCACCACACACAGTCGAGGATGTGCTCGTTTATTTGCAGTCACCAACTCCCATAGTCCCAAATCAATTGCCTATCCTTCATTGTTTGTAGTTGATGTATCTATAGTGAGATTGGGTATGGCGAGGTTGTTTCGTTTGACTTACTGGACTTGTTTAAATTCCAAATTTGACACAAGTCTGGTGAATAAATCTCAAACTGTCAGTCAGTCAGCAATCCAGGCTCAGACTACAATTTGCAGCAATTTAAGAGCAGAACTAACATACATCTGCAAGCATCTCAGGGCGCTCTATAGGTTCGCCTTTCATTGGAGAAGTATTTTAAAAAAAAAGAGAGAAAACGAACAATGGAAATCATGGTCTTCAGACGTTCATTCATACATTAAAGGTTGTCTGAAAGTCGAAAAATCATAACCTGGCCATAGTTTAAAAGGACAGAGATAACTACACCTGAACACATGAAGGAATTGCCACTTCAAAGGTCTCCTCCGACAACCTCAAATTTGGCTTCTATCGATGACTTTTGAAACACATCAGTGAAAGCAAAATCAAAATTATTCTTCAAGTCGTAGACCAAATTGTCACAAACATCGACTTTTATACTTCTACAAGGCAGGCCATCTAGTGGTTTCTTTTTAAATCATAGGTTATTTTGACACTAACACCTGTTTCCCGCTCGAAATCTTGACAGAAAGTCAGCATCATACCTCCGCCGAACGAAATGAGTCGCTTAACGCTTGAACAACGTTGGGAAATATTGAAAACTTGTTTCCAAAGTGAGTACTCTGTAGCCAAAAGAGGGCGTTTTTTGAAAAGAAATTTTGGCCAAAATGAAGCACCCACTGTGCAAAAAGTTCGTGAGACTGGTATGCTAGTGGTACGGTCGGAAATCTCGCACTTCAAAGGTTGGTCTCATTCCTTAATTGAGTACAAAATGTGAAAGAATAACCATTCATCAAAGTGGTACACCTAAACATTTTTTTTATAGATGCTAGTGGACAACACTCATCGTACGAATGTGGTTAAGAGGTTACGTAGCGCATTGCTAAGTGTAGATTTTATTTCAGATTGATGCTTTCGGTCAAGAGTTAGTCTACAGATTTTGTGATGAATGCCACTAAGACTGAAATCGTTTAGTTAAAAAGAAGCCATTCCAATCATAGAGTCTTTATGTCAGTTGTTATTTGTTCTCTGGCTTAGATACTTTAAATACCTTCGACTTGTGAAGTAAAAAAGAAAAAGTATTTGTTTGTTAAAAAAGGGGCCACAAAGTAGGTGTGGCAATGAAAGACATATCGCCTAAAACCTTCTCGCAGTCTTAAGACATATTTAAAAAAAAGTTTCGTTAAAATCTGTTGAGTAGTTTTGGCGTTATTAGGTAACACATAAGACCATTTAAAATTTTATAAAGTGTATCTATAGAGAGAGACATTAAGTTAAAAAAGAACGATTGTCAGCGACAAGGGAGAAACACTACCAGTCGGACGAAGTTTCTTCTGCGAAGGATGCGGTGTTCTCTAAACTCCAATGCAAGTATAGGTATATCAAAACCAAAGACTTCTTAATTTAGAGGTAGTCTTAATTGTCTTCAAGGGAAGGGATGTTCTTCACCTCTATGGAGCTGAGCTGCAGAGTTCTTCTTTAAAAGACGTAAAATCATATTTGCCGTTATTTCATGAAGCAATCTATGCAGACAGACGAGATGCGAGTGCTCTGCTGTGGTTATTAAGCCCCATGTTAGGTAAGGTTTCTGACTAGAAGTATGATCGGTCTTTGGGCTAAGTTTTTTTTATCAATAAGTTGTATACACTCGATCAAAATGGATGCTTCCCATAGAAAAGCATACCTGTCAAGTGAGGTTTGATACAAAAGAAAGAAAAACATCCTTCAACCAAACTGAACCGTATATATAATGTAACGTTGCGCAACCTTACAAATCACATTCATTACTTATTTGATTATGCTGTCAGGATCGAATTGATTCATCATCGTCATGATGGGCTGGCTTCCTGAATGCCATCACCACCATAATCGTCGCACTGGTGTCCTCCTAGTACACGCGTATATAGTTTGAACTTCAGTCGAAATTAATCGATATATGTGTAACATTCTTCACCAATTGGCCGTCTCCCGTCCTGTCGTCTGTCTCTGTGGACCTTTTTGTGCCAAAACAGACAATGCACAGGCACACACTATAGTCTGGCTGTCGGTTTAGGATTTCTCCTAAATATCACAGCCAGACAACCGGCGGCATGTGTATTTGATTGACTGCCATTCTCAATTCTGGAGGACATCTATTTCTATTTCTATTTTTTTTCTTTTGTAATTATTGATGGGGGAACAAAATAATAGAGCCCGGTCAGACTGGATTCGTCGGTTCTACTCGGATTTTGTCTGGGGTGCATCAGTGCAATCGAAATTGTTGCATATGTCTCAATTCTGTTCACTTTACGTTTTCGATTAAATTCAATTGAACGAACAATCGGCGGGGCAGCCAAAGTCGAGGATTTTGTGTGCCTCTCCTTTTTTTGTGGACTGGTAAAGTGTTGTTCTGTAATAATTGTTCGGGGGCGCGTGTGCCCGCTTTTTGGATTTAGGGATGTTTAACTGACTTTTTATATCACAACAGCAAAAAAAGGGGTTTGCTCCATTCGCTTGGAAATAATTCGCGAGTTGTCAGTTCGGATGGCATATGTTATTGTGAAATCCCTTCACTCAATTAACCTGCCAAAAGACTCAAGTCGCCTTGTAATTCTGACTGGTAGTGGTGTAATCCGATCCGAAAGCTGTGCTTTGTGTCACTTAAGGAGAGTGGCCATGGCCACCTCAAGCAGATAACAAAAAAAAAATGCCCGTTCACACGGAATGAGATTTTAATGTCATCATTATCGTCACTGTCGAAGTTGGTTGGTGTATCTATATCTACCCTTCTGCTGGGTATATACAGGGACACATACTTTCGCCCACAGAAAATAGGATTACCTTTGTGAGATACATATACACATATAGTTTGGGGGAGTGGGAGTGAAGTGGTTTTTTTTCCTGAAGACATCCTTAAAATTCTGAGGGAAAATTGAAAGGACGGGCAATTTATTCATCCCCAAGGAACACTTGAATTTAAATGGTACTTTGGAAAGTTTTTTCTTCCTTTTTTTTTTTGTTGTTTTTCTTTCTCTTTGATTTTATGTTGTCGTCGTCGTCTTGCGCGAAAAGTTTTGTGTGCAGTTTTCTTAACCCTCTTCTGTTGAGAAAGTTTTTGTTGGTTGTCCAGGTTTTTTTTTTGTCATTTTCCTTTAGAAGGATAGAAATTTTCCGGTCTTTCTGATATTGTAAGTCCTGTCGCTGTGTGTTATTTTTGAGCATTTTCTTACTTACACTTTTGGGTGAACGAAGTGCAATTTAGAGAGAAAGTCATGTACAGAAGGGGTTGGGTTTTTTATCCTCTCATTTCCATAATGCGATTCTGGATTTTACTAGGATTTTTGTGAACTCGGAATGGGAGGGATCTAAGAACGCACACCTGGCAATGGATCGTTTGTGTAATCACAGGAATGAAATTCTATAAGAGAATGAAGAATTTGACTAAAAATTTTGTGATGATTTAAAAATGAAATCATTCCAATCACCAGTGTCTTTATGTCAGTTGTTTGTCCTCTGGTTCATAGTTTACGCAGTGAAGTAAAAAATAAAAAATTAAAATACATTTGTTGGTTAAAAACGGACCCACAAAGTAGGCGTGTCAATGAAAGACTTATCGCCTATAACCTTCTCGCAGTCTTAAGACATATTTTAAAAAAAGTTTCGTTAAAATCTGTCGAGTAGTTTTGGTGTTATTAGGTAACACATGAGACCATCTATGTATCTATAGAGATAGACATTAAGTAAATAAAGAACAATCGTCAGCACAGTGGCGACAAGGGAAAAAACTACCGAAGTTCAAGAAACACCAGTCGGACGAAGTTTCTTCTACGAAGTAACTTTGCAATATTTCCCAACGTTGCTCAAGTGTCATAAATCGATTCATTTCCTACCGCCAAAAATATTGTATACCTACTCATTCATTCATTTCGTGGTTTTAAGTTGGTAGCAATCAATAAATCGCAAGGTGAATCGTTGGAAGTCTGTGGGATTTATCTCGAATTTGCCTGTTTTTCGCTCGGTCAGCTGTACGCGTGTTGGCAAACGCTTTTTCGTTGTTTGTTTTTGCGCACGCAAACTCTGGAATTTATCTGAATTCCAGAGTGAATTCCACCGTTAAATTGCGGTGAGATGAAGTTCGCCGGGTCCCCTACTACATTATAGATGTTTCTGTGTAATGTTTCTGCAAGTGGTGCTCAGAATTGGTCCTTCGCTCTTAGAAACACCTATATTTATAAAAAAATGGCATGTCCGCAAACATTTTTCGAACTGTTTAACAGATTTTATCATTTCTATTTTTAAAATATGTAAAATGAGTATCTGCAGGTTATAGGCTACTTTTATTTTAGAAATATGTACAACATTTTCCATAATGTTGTTAGCCGTCGTAAGGCTACACTGACTGTCAATGCATCATTAAGAAAAAGAAGAAGGTACAGAGTCATGTCCATTCGCCTCTCTGTCGATTTACAAATGATTGTTGGAGGAAGCCGGCATCGCTCTAGCCTTTAATTTATATTCTTTATCCACTGAACTTGTTTAAATCAAGAGATAGTGGATTTCAATGTAGGCCTGGGTCCATTCAAAAATGTACAACCAAGAAGAATAAGCCCCCTTCTTTGGGGGGTACCGATTGGAAAATCTTATCTTATCTTAGGCGTCAACCTTTATATGTTGAATTTACCCTTCCAATTGGAGCATAATAGTTTCTAAAACACCCTAAAGACGAAAATCTCTTTAAAATCTCTTAAATACCACCTTCAATCATTACATAACAACACTCACCCCTACCTAACATCGTTACAAATTACCCACCTAACCCATTTTAAATGTTCGCGCTCTGTCGCACCCTCTAGCCTCATACGACTTTAGCTGAATTTATTAACACAACCCACACAAGACTTGACTTTAAGACAAACCTTATGGAAATTATTTCTTCGTGAATATAATAACAATAATTTACCACACTTTATCAGAAAACCACCCATCGCCACCCAACCCCAAAAACAACTTAATCCCAAATGAAACAAACGCGCGAAACACTTGTATACACACACACAGTCAAAAAAACACATTCACCCCTAGGGAACGGAACGACACGACCGACAACTCACGTGATTATATGAACTGAAGAAGAGTGTACATTATTTTTATTGACGTTATTATTACGATTGCCATACACAGTCAGAGAGCAGCAACAGAGCATCAACATTACCAGCAAAAAAAAAAAAAGTGGTAGATATAAAGGATTGGAAAAAATTCACTACCACCCACCCTCGATGTTGTTGCACTTGTAAGCAGGGAGAAAACCACTTAAAAAAGACATCACATTAAGGGTAGATTTAGGGATTTAATGCGTGCGCATTAAGGAGCATAGAAAACACCACCACCACCCTCTTAAATATGTATAAAGTAGCAACTTATAGAGCGCTTTGAATGAGGGCGAAAGGGTCGCTGGGCTTGAAATGTCGTCGTATGTTTGATTGTTATCAAATCTGATAATTCAATTATTTGTTAATACGAATAATTATTGTGCGCGATATAATCTTATTAAGGCTGTGCATTTGTTTTTGTTTCGAGGGCCCTTCTGAGCTAATTTGAAAACCACTTTAGCGAAAGAAGATATTTTCCGTTCCACGTTCTTGAGGTCATATTTCGAAGTAGATCTTTCAGCACCAGTGGGGTTACTGACACCGCAATCTCCGAATTTTTGAGTGCAGCGAGCTTCAAATATGCACGCTGGCTCAAAAAACCGCCAGTAAAATTTAACACTTTGTGATTGGCATAATAGGCATTCCTCCAGCATGTTAGATGTCGAAATTTTCCTACACTCGAGCCGCCACATTTTTGTACATTTTCCAATTTCCTCTTTCAAGGCTTTGGTGGTCCTCACATTTTTGTAGACAAGATACGAGTGCAAATATCTCAGACGTCGGCCGCAACCAATGAGAAATAGGAGAAATTTGACGTTAAATAACCAAAATCACAATAAACCGACAGAACTTTTGAATATCGCATAAATCCCTCAACCTATCGATTCAAGGAGGAGATCAAAGACGCCGCAAGTACTCTGCTAGGTTTCACCCAACCACCAAGCGGCAAAGCAAATCGCCTTCAAGTCAAGTGTCTTGTAAGCTCTACGAGCAAAAGAGGAGGGAATAACATCGGATCCTTTGGGGGGGAAATGAAGGGATCGAGGAAAGAGAGACATGCGCTCCTCCACGCAGGAGCAATAGTGGGGCCAGCAATATCTAAACTCAAGTCCAAAAAGTTTGTGCGAATTCGCTGTAAAGAGCTTCTCTAAATACCCAATACTTAACTACGGCGCTGAATTGATGTTCCTGGACTGTCAGCGAACTGCTTCGATGTTTTCTGTTGAACGACTTGTGACAGAACACCTCAGAGTGTTAAAGATCACTAATTTATCCAGTCTCCTTGAATTTTTCAATTACTCTCTTCACAGTTGATGGTTTTATGTCTCTATGGCGGCCATATTTTGTTTGAAAATTGCGGACTGTAGCTGACAAAATTTCATTAGTTTTAAAATATTGCTCAACAATGAAAATGCGTTGTTCTTGCGTATAGCGCTACATTTTTACTAGAACTGTCAGCTGTCACATTGTTACCTTTTTTTCCGTTGGCATCACTGTAGGTACTATTAAATGGCGCAAAATTCAAATTTTGCGTGAATTATGCGACACCCCTTAGAAACCCGGTGAGTCTTCGATTCCAACCTCTTTCTTTGGGCAACTTAGAGTGCGCAGGGCTCGTCCCGCCGATTTCTACCGATTTATAAATAAATAAATAGGTGGCGCAACAGGCGGGTGACACCCAAGGCCTAGCTTCTCGCAACCATTCGTTTTGTGTGAGTTTCTATTTTTGGGACGAATGGAAGGGACCTACAATTTTATGCCGAGTCCGAACGGCTGAATTGAGAAGCTTTTTCATGACAGTCATACTCTCGGATGTTTGCCAGACGTTCGCGAGAGGTGGCGCAGTAGAAAAAACTTTAAGATGTAATTTGTGTTTTTCCGGGAATCGAACCTGGGATCTTTCGCACAGTAGTCCAACACACTAACCACTGCGCTACTGCGCCCACAATTTTTCAATTATTTTCAATTCAATTATTTCTACCGATTTGGTTCGTTAAAAAAACAAACTCTTCGTACCCAAAATTGTCCATAAAAACGCTCACATAGGACATTCCTTGACTCACCTTAAGGGACCCTGCGTCAACACTTAATCGAAAACGCATTGCCAATCAATGTAACGAAGGATAACCAATAGCATTCACCCATCACTGGCATTCGCATCACTATCACTTGCTCTCCAAATCGAATCGATTGCAATCAAAAAAGTTGCCACATCCTCAATGAGGTCATAAATTTGAGAACTTCGTCTCAAACCACCACCCTACCCTCACCGCACCACACATTATCAGCTCGTTTAACTATATATATTCGAAAATCCAATTTAAAATTCTCTCACCAAAGCGCTACCGCACTTAATTGTAGCCTAATGCATACCAAATTGATTTGTTGAACGCGTGCCACTTCGCGTCATCATCGTCGTCCTTTATTTTCGATCGACTTTAATTTATTACCCTTTCTCCATGGACACACACACACTCACTGGCTTTCTGACTTTACCACATAAAAAATATGCAATGTCATCATCACCGTCATCAATGGAAAGCCACTCGTACTCTCGGATCGACAGGAAATATCACAAGACACGTGACCAACACGCGTCACAATTATATACGCGTTCGAAACAACAACAAAAAAAAAAAACCGACGGAAGTGAAACTTTGTTGTCACATAATAAAGTGGATTTTGAATTCATAATAATTTCATCTATTTCCAAACGGATAAATGTATCTATAGAAAACTCACCGATTTATTGAGGAAACACTAGGCACATTATCCTGCGAACAGATCCCTTCGGCTAGCAATCTATCGCGTATCTCCCATGCGAACATTGTTGGATTCTCACGTTTGTAATTTGCTATCGCATCGACCACAGGTGGTGTGGCAACTTTTGGTTTCGAACCACCTATAACGCCGGCCTTGAAACTTCCAGTCTCATAATATCTGAAAAGACAAAGACAAAGAAACAGATGAATTTCGATAGCCATATGTGTAGGGAATGCTTTTCACCGGCAACAAGGATAATATAACGCTTTGTCGTCGTCGTCGTCCTGTGTGGATCACCATATTTCACCCACATATACACACAGAGACACAATCGGATGGAATAATGTATCTTTTTCTCTCCTAGGAAATTGGCTTTAATTGCTTTTGTGTAGAAGCGATAAGTAAGGACTCTTGATATCCGTATGCACAACAGTCTGCCGTGCATGGAGGAGGAAAATCTAAATGAAAATGAATGGAGAACGTTTCCGTGATGTTTGCACTCGAGAGGAACTTTCCTTTTGTAACCTTTTTTTTGTTCTATTTGTATGTGGTTTTGGGTGCGCTTGTATGTGCTAGTGCTTCCTGAATATTTTTCAGGGGGGGCGCTAAGCACGAAAAAGAGTAATTGCCTGTGCGGATCTCGTAAATAACTCTGTATGCCACACACTGAATGGGTATTCACGAATTGCGATGAAATTTTCCTACAGATTTGCAGTGACATGTTACTCAAGGGCACAAACCAGATAAATGTGGATAATTTTCAATTAGACGGACAGAAAAGATCGTGGGTTGGGTTTGGTTCCTATCTACGATATGATTGTAACTTGCATGTGATTTTAACAGTGGATTTACTGACACACTGACAAACGACTATGTTAGCAAAGTGAAGAACATAAATGTCCAGAGATAAACAATGGATGGGTTCAAAAGGAAGGATGGAAGGAGGAAAACCCTTATCCAGCCAGTTCTGCTTTATGGTGCCAAGAGCTGATACTGGGCTCCTTCGAAAGAAAAATACTTTGGCGGATTTTTTGTCCTGTGTGCGAGGAGGGCGAATGGAGGAGAAGCTACAACCGCAAACTCTATGAGCTGTCCCAAAAGCCAAAACACGTCGACTACATTGGCTCGACCATATCGAGCGAATGGTCAATAATGCACCAGCTAAGAGGATCTTCAAATCACAGCCTCCAGGTTCGAGAAGACAAGGAAGACCGAACCTCCGTTTCAAATACCAAGTCATTGCGGATGCCAGAGCGCTTGGTCTCGACAACTGGATCCCGGGATCGTAGTGGATGGAAGACTGCAGTATCTCAGGCAGAGCCCGATAAGTAAGTAAGTAAACGATGGATTTGCGCCTGCAGGTATGCATGCATTTTTGATAAAGTGCTCAGAACTGGCTATTTCTATCGATCTACTCTACTTACTTAATTGAACCTGAATATTTGTGAAGGGACACCATTTGCTAGACGCACTGGGCTTATTCAGATACATTTTCTTATCCCAGTCATGGGGGCTCTCTCAAGCTTATCCGGATAAACCAGTGTTGAAAAGACCAGCGATCTGGTAGAAGATATTTAACTCATAAACACCGTTGGTCTTTAAGGCGTGAGAGTTGAAAAATGACTTTCATTATACGCGCTCCCAGGAACACATCACCTCTAAAAATGCTGGCTCTTCCGAACTCTACTCAGATTTTCTAAAAGAATTCTTTGCTTTAAGTTATAGGCGTGCGTCGCATCGCCTACCGCCGCCGTGGTGGAACAAGCAACGAATTAAACTTCACTGCGAGGGCAGAAAGGCACTTAACAAAGCCAAAACGTCGAAGCTAGACGCGAAATGGGAGACCTACAAAAGGCTCTTTAAAAAGAAAGTCCGAAAGGCACAACGTAGCTCATAAACGAAGGCTCCAGATTGCTTAAGGTCCTATGTAAAACGCCCACTGTACCAAGTATACTAAATAAAACCCAGTGGCCAATGGGCAGAATCAGAGGAACAATCACTGGATTTGCTCACGGATGCCCATTTTCCTGGCTGCACGGCTTTCACCGGTAGCCCTGACTTCAGGAATAGCACCCGTTATGCATCTCCAACCACATTAACCATTTGTGAGAAGAAGCTAAGGTGGGCCGTCAACAGCTTTGAACAGTACAAGTCGCCCGGACCTGATGACATTTTCCCAGCGCAACTACAGAACGCGTTTGACATTGCCAAATACATTCTCAGGCACATTATCGTTGGCTGCATAATGCTGCGTTGCATCCCATCATCCTGGACTGCGGTCAATGTTATTTTCATGCGTAAAGCAGGTACGACCACCCACACACACCCCAAGGACTTTAGGTCAATTAGTCTGTTTTCCTTTCTTCTTAAAACTCTCGAGAGGATCATGTACCTCAAGGACACTGTTGACCGATCATTGATTTCAGGCTCTCAACATGCCTATCAAAAGTGGCTCTACACTCCTGTAAAAGGGCTGTCGACTCTATACTGCGCTCATAAGACCGATAATTCTATATGGCATCGTTGTGTGGTGGCCGGCCTTGAACAAAAGTTTCAATCTAAAAGTCATAGAGAAGACTCAGCGCTTGGGATGCCTGTGCATTTTTAATTTTTAATTTCTAATTTTTTAATTTTTAATTTTTAATTTTTAATTTTTAATTTTTAATTTTTAATTTTTAATTTTTAATTTTTAATTTTTAATTTTTAATTTTTAATTTTTAATTTTTAATTTTTAATTTTTAATTTTTAATTTTTAATTTTTAATTTTTAATTTTTAATTTTTAATTTTTAATTTTTAATTTTTAATTTTTAATTTTTAATTTTTAATTTTTAATTTTTAATTTTTAATTTTTAATTTTTAATTTTTAATTTTTAATTTTTAATTTTTAATTTTTAATTTTTAATTTTTAATTTTTAATTTTTAATTTTTAATTTTAATTTATTAATTTGCTATACTCACGGATTTCATCCTCGTCGCCAATGTAATGACCGGTGGTCGGCAGCAGGTAGATGTGCTCCGCACCACATCTCACAATCGACTGACCGCAGAAATGCGGATCAAGCCCTTTTATAGAGAGACAACAGATGCTACTCTTTGGCGCGTAAATTGACTTGTGTGATCATGTTCTAGGCATAGGTCAATACAACGACAAATCACTGTCAATATTCACAGACGGTTCCAAGGCACTGGATGGAGTTGGCGCCGTGGTATTTTTAGAAGAACTGAATCTGGGCTTCTTCTTCTGTCTTCCGAAACGCAGCAGTGTCTTCCAAGCCGAAGATACAGCTTTCGTCAATCTACAGCGTGACTGTCGATCGATTCGGTATCACAAAGGGATATCATCATATCAATGTGTTAGCCACAATCAAATCCCTAATATCCAGCGAAATGAGATCTAAGGTGGAAGATTGCCGCGTATCTTTTAACCAGATAGCTGGACAGTACAACTTCAACCTCTGCTGGGTTCCTGGACACTGTGACCTCCCAGGGAACTGTGCAGCAGACGAACTATAGCAAGGCGAGGCTCCTCTCCTCTGGCGTGGATAGTATAAGTCTGCACAATGTGCTGTGCATGCACCACTTTCTTACGCTAAACTAATAATTCACGCGTACGCAGCAAACAGAGCAGGGTTCATATGGAAACATCTATGATACTGCTAAGCTCACCTGGTCAGCTCTCGACACAAAGCGATCCAAGGAGCTTCTTCGACTTAAAAGATCCAGCATCTCGAAAGTCGTTAATGTGATCTTCGGGCACTGTATATTAGACAGAGGCTCATAAAGGTTCGCTCTGCCATATAATAACTTCTGCAGAAGCTGCAGAGATGAAGAGGAGGACGAGGACGTCACTCATTTTCATTGCAGTTGCCCTGCCCTGGCCAATCTAGGAAAGGCCCACTTAGGAAACTGCTTTCTCAATGATCTAGATAAACCAGCGCTGTTAACATTCTTAGCTTTATAACCGGCAGCAATTGGTTCACATGAGTAGAAATAGCTCCCCAAATCTCAGTGGCATGAACAATAGGCACAATGGACTAACTAACGTCACCATGACGTCGGAATTTGTCTTAAAGCGGTGACTAATGTGTGATTGTCTGTAATATAGGGTGTCATGCGACGTCTCAGGCTGCGTGACGCGATTGAAACGTCTTGATGTCATGGCTAAATGACCAATTCGAGTGACAAACTGAATGACTTACTTTTTTGAAAGTAAAAGTCAAAAGACTGACATCGTCCCACGCGTGACAAAACTGCACTTTTTCGATGCATGACCATGACCGCACTGTTGTCACCGTGTGACTCGTTTCGCTGCATGTTATGTAATCGTAGTTTGAAAATGACAATCCCCAGACTTTTTACATCCTCTATACAACAATTTGGGAACCTGTCGTAGGATTAAGGCAACAAAAATACCTTGCCATGCCATGACTTCTGTTAAACGGCGAAGATGAACGAACGAACGCGAATAGGCAATATCTTCGTTCACCCGATCAAAGCGAAGTAAGGATAGCAATATCTACGCTCAATCTGCTGCTCCAGGTGCCCAACTGAACTAAACAAATTGCGCCTTTTCGGCCATTGTTTCCTTCGGCTTTGCCTCCAATTGCCGAAGGGCTTTAATTCTAATTCACAATTATACAAGAATTTCATATATTTTTTTGCAAAACTCACCTCGATAGTATTTTCGATACACAGCCATGACTAACGCGTAACTGTCTAGATATATCACATGGACGGACACCATTATGGGCCAATTCAACAATTCGCTGTCGTACAACATCAGGTAATGGACGACCGTTAACAAAAACGCCACCCAATTGATTGACACCACCGTGACCTGCAAAAAAAAATTAAAATAAATATAGTAATAATTCTTTTTTTTTTTTTTTTTTTTGTTAAGTGAAAATTTGTAGTTTACCACAAATGTGCGAAAAAAAAAACCACAACATTGTCGACGTGTCGCGGCTTACAACCAACACGGGTGGGCACCGCATCCACCCACCCACCTATCTCCTTTGATGTTCAACCACGTGTCGACAGCGCCTTTTCATTTTTAATTCCCGCGCATATATACGTACCCTATACCCACTGCCATATCATTCACAAAGGGCTGGCTGGTGGGGCTTGCAAAAATAATTAAACATTCGTATAATATTTTCGACACAAAAATGTGTGTTGACAGCGGTGCACACAAACGCGCTATCACCGCACTAATTAGTGCCAAGTGTCAAATGATTTGATTTTTATCTCATGGCATTTTTTTTAGTTGAATAAAATTCAGATTTTGATTCACTACTCGTATCTATAAGAGTGAAAGATACAGAGACGACATGACACATGAGAGAGCGCATAGCACTTAAAGTGTTCCGCTTCATTTAGGAAAAAAATTTGTTTACTTTTTTTTGTTGCAGATTTTTAAGCGAAATTCTAAGGACACCATTAATTAGTGAAATATTTTTCACAGTGTATCTCTGTTAGCTCTGTATAGAGCAAAGAAAAGATTGAGCAATTAATGAGAGGAAATTAGGTGCGACAGTTGTTGGGTGTAGCGTAGCGACCAAGCGAATCCGCAATTTTTCTGTACTTTTAGGCATCTAACCATGTGGAGAGATAGACGTACTGATGTGAAGAAGTGTCGTCGGTAGTCGGGTTGTTGCCATGGTTTGTTAGATGTGCACATTTAGTGAAATTCTCAGATACTCGGGAGGATGGTTATAGACAGAAGATCAGGTTTTCAGTTCTCGATGTATAATATAAGCTCATGGATAAGGTATCTCCTCATTCTCAGTGGAGAGTTAGAGAAGTTCAATGCAGAGGGCACAGTATAAGAACTCGACAGTCTTTAAAAAAATAAATAGGTAGCGCAACAGGCGGGTAGACACCCAAGGCCTAGCTTCTCGCAACCATTCGTTTTGTGTGAGTTTCTATTTTTAGGACGAGTAAAAGGAACCTACAATTTTATACCGATTCCGAAGGGCTAAGAAGCTTTTTCAGGGCAGTCATACTCTCGGATGTTTGTCAGACGATAGGGAGAGGTGGCGCAGTGAAAAAAACTCATTCATTCATTCATTTTCAAATGGTCCGCTTGTCCATTAAGTGGGTCGCGGGTGTAGTCCGGCACACTAATCACTGCTGGACTATCTAACGAACAGATAAAAGAAACGACAGATAGTAAAGAATATGTCTAATTGATGACAAATTTTGTCGTTTATTCGTTTCACAGCGGAAATCGATAAAACTTTCACTACTTCAACCCCTGGCTTTCTCGTTTCAACGAAGTTCTGTCAAAAAGCTGCCCTTCAACAGTCGCTTTCTCGATTAATCGGATTTTGTTTCATTGTAATTTGGATTTACTGCCCCAACGAAATATAGAAAGTTTCACTTCAATCCAGTCGCTTTTTCGTTTCATCAAAGTTCCAAAATCTCTGCCAAATTTCACTTCGTCTTATTCTAACCGAGCGGAAAAACCTTCCAATAAGCCATAAGAAGTTTCACTTGAATTCTGTCGCTTTTCGTTTCATCAAAGGTCGAACTTACTGCCCAAAGAGGTATAAAAAGTTTCACTTTCATAAATGTCTAAAACTTGTACAAATCAATGAGCTGTACAGGGTGGGCCAAATACAAGTTTCTTAAAAAAATTAGGTTAACATGGCTCCGTAACGCCCACCGTGTTGACTGAAACGTTGTAATTTTCGATGAAAAATGGTCCAATGATGCCACCACTTCACAACTGGTCACTCCCTTTTGATGCAGTGGCTTCTTGACAATAACGTGCGGGTTTTCCGAGCCCCAGATGCGGCAATTGTTTTAGCCGCCGAGATGAAAATGCGCTTCGTCAGAGAAGATGATTTTTTGTCCAAAATCGTTTTCCAATTCAAGCTGCTCTAAGGCCCAAACTGCTAAGCGGATGGTAGTGCGCCTTCAGTTTGCTGAGTCAATTGGACCTTTGTAAGCGAATAATCGGAGATCATTGTGCAGAATTCTCCTCAGGCTGGTGCGTGAAATTTTGAGGTGTTGAGATCGATGGCGAGTTGAGTCTAAAACGCTCGGCTACAGCAGCCACATTCTTGTCTGTGCGGCACCGTACGACGACGGTGACCATGAGTGTTGTCTACTAGGATACCAGTCCCACGAACTTTTTTGCACAAACCCGCGTACAGCAGGCGCGGTGGGTTCTTCATTTCGGCCAAAACTTCTTTTCAAAAAACGCTCTGTTTGGGCTACACAACACTCACTTTGGATATAAGTTTTCAATATTTCCCAATGTTGATCAAGCGTTAAGCGACTCATTTCGTTAAGAGAGGTATGATACTGACTTTCTGTCAAAATTTCGAGCGGAAAACAGCTGTCAGTGTCAAAATAACCTATGATTTGAAAAGAAACCACTAGATGGCACATACTGTATCTTTACTTCGTGGTGGAACCCTACCATATGCCTTCCATTTCGTGAGCTGTTCCTCACCCGATGCTTGTGGATTACTATCTAAACTCCTCTGTTGCCTAGAGTTCCGAGCACCAATGAACTCCTTGGTCCTATTGCCACACTTAGTTTTTGCTTCTTTAGCTCTTAAGGTGCAAGTGAATCAATGTTTTGACGTGTACTCCGTACTCCGTGATGAGTTAGCATCAGTCTCACTTCGGATCTACATGTGCTGCCATCAATCAGTTCAAATCAACACCGACCCCAAAATATGTAGGTATTGGAACTCTTTTTCTAGCTGAAGGAATCGAGCGACCGGCGGGCGCCATGAGACCCTTCCTGAAGTGAGGCTTGATAGAAACTTATATAGAAAGTTCCAATTATTTCGACTTTATTATGGAGGAATTGTTAGGCTGCAAAGACAGCCATTAGGGAAGATGAATCTTTACATTTTGGATTGTGGTTGTTAAATCGTTTTAAAGCCTGGGACTGTTAAATTTCACTGCGAAATTTCCCAAATTTGGGATATTTCCTGCGGCATTATCACACCTCAAATTCCATAACTCATGTCACGAACACCAAACGTCATTTTGACATTTTTTGCGCAAGTTCTCGAACGCTCCTCGTGTATATAAATCTCCACAGGAATGCATATCATATCTACAATAATAAAAATCTATATAAAAACAAAACGCGATTGAGAGAAAAACTATCTAACTGGTAAATCCATACAAATGACATTCCCCAGAGCAGATCAAATCTCCTTTTGCCATATTATGTCTATATTGAAACATTTTTTTTTCTGCTGCTCTACTCCACCTTATACAAGCACATGACATTTTCCATCTAGATACATAGAAAAAAAATATTTTTAGAAACCAGCATTTGTTACTTAAACATCATCAACGTGATATCATACTGCGTATCGCATTCACATCTATGTATCTTTCCTTCAACTGACAAACACAATTATAATAATTATACACATACACCGCTGCAAGTTTGCTACTAATATTTTCTTTTGATATTTGATATCCAAGTTAACTTAATCTAGGCTTAAGCTATCTAGGTAAAGACATGTATATACCTACTGTAGTCGTATCTTCTATACTTTGCATTTAGGTAATTAAATATTCTTGAAACCAGTGTTGAGAAAAAAAAAATAAAAATTATAAAAAAAAATAAGATTGACATGCTTAAGAAGAAGATACATATTTTTCTATTCAACGCGAACATGTGCGCGATCAAATGAAATTCTTTTCTGATGTCTACTATGGGTGGGTGCAGTTACTTTTTACAAGTTCCAAAATGCAGCTCTAAAAGCGGTTGTCATTTCAAGGACGACTGCTTGTCTGTCTTGTACAGCTCAACGCCTTAACTGACACTCGTGAGATTTGACAAAGGATTAGTTTGTGGCACAGAGACGGACATAGACAAGTTTTACGCGATCGAAACTTATTTTCCTTGCGCGGATTTATCCGCAAAAGAAATAAAGGTCACTGAAGAGAATATTGCTCGAAAATTAGGTTCCAAATAGAATTGATGATTTTGGCAATTGATTATTCAAGTGACTTATATAGCTAGATACTTTCCCTTCATCAAATTTCAAGCGAGCTGTTGGTCCACGCAAGTGCATTTGCCATTTATATCTGGTAAATGGGTTGGATAGTATTCCATATTGGGTACAGCTATCTACTTGACTATAGTTTTGTGTCGCTGAACACTACATGCAATTCTTCTTCTTATCTAAACTCCCAATGAAGAACATTTCGCTCCAAACAACTGAATGCGTTTTTATTCGACACTGTCGACTTAGTGGCTCAGTTAGATTGTTTCTCGCAGATGGTGGATGCTTCTCATTGAAAATGAGGACAACATCTATAGACAGTCGAAACATGACGTTATAGTGGACGTTATAGGTGGAGATACGGCAAAGAATTACTCTAGCAAAGCGCTGCTACTTCGTCTAACTCGAAATTATGCCTTACAAATCACTTATTCTGCCAGTTCTAGTGAATGGCGCCCAGTGCTGGACGATAAGCACTCGAAAGAAAAACCTTTCAATGGATTTTTGATCCTGTGCGTGAGGTGGGTGAATGGAGGACTAAATTCAACCGCGAACTCTGTGATCTGCATCCAGATGTGAATGTAGTCCAAAAAGCCACATCGAAGATACGCAAAAACTGCAAGATAGTTGGCGGTAATTTTATATACAAATCCTTGCGATAATCAAATCGGTCGATTATTTGTCATAATATCCGAAAATGTTCTACTCATTCACTACAAATTTAGTTCTATAGCATGTATCCTCATCATGGCAAATCTTTTCCATGCAAATCTATGTAAATTCAATAATGGTCTCTAGTCAAACAAACAAAATGCCAGGCATTACCTGCTGTATCCGGATAATTGACTTATACTCTGATTGCCATCTCAGTTACAACAGGCGATTTAAAAAATAAAAAAAAATACAATTCATGAAAAGAAACGAATGACACAAAAAAAAGATGTCAACTCTAATTGAATTATCTAAATCCAGTGTCCTTCTAGCGGAAGAAAAAAAAAAATCCAGAAGTTCATTGAATCTCAATCTATACAATATGCGTTACATTGGGTACTTGAAGTTCCCTCTTGGGAGTCGTGCAATAAAAATGTTTTTTTTTTTCAACTGCCAATGAGGGGAAATATTTTGATTGTTTGATTGCAAAAGATTCGATTAACAATCCGACTGTCACCCCTGTCTGCAGACGACGAAAATTACCCATATGGTAGAAATCTGATAAAAAAAAGGACACACATCTTCGATAACTGCTGTTGCACTTTTACAAAAAGAAGATATTCGATATTTTTATTTTTTCCCATCCTAAGGGTTGTTTGACAAAAAATTGTTAGATAATCCTTGAGAGATATATCGAGCAATTGAGAGAGAATTGTGGTGATTACTGTATTATTACGGTCATTATGATGTAGCTAAGGTTGTTATTGGAAAATGATGGAGATGAGTGCGGAAAATTGATCATCAACTGTGATTTGGACTGAATCACAGTGGAAAGAGTTAGTTCGGACTTTGGTGTGGGCAGATGGTTTGATTTGCAGGTTTTATGACATGAACACTTGTTCAAAAATGTGCGATGATATGTGGTCGTTGGATTGGAACGGGTTATAGGTTATAGGTACACTTAAGCAATTATAAATGGTATTTAGGAAAGTACTTATTTAGCTGTTGGATATTCTAAAATGGCAAAAGGTTGTGCTAATGACCCTGGGGATGGTTTTTTAAAATCATAAATTTGGTCAGTTATGAATGGGGTTTAAAAAAATCGCTACAAACGTCATCCTATGACAAATTAAGCGAAGATTTGCAGTTGCCAATCGCTATTTATACCCGGTACCACGCTGTGGCGAGGGTATATTAACTTTGACATTCCATTTGTAACGCACATAAGGAGGCGTTGTAGGTATGACAAACTATATATATTAATGATCAGCACCACTTTCTTAGTCGATCTAGCGATGTTCGTCTGTCCGTCCGCACGATTACGGCCGTAATTTAAGAGCTATCGACTTGAAATTTGGTACGTAAGCTTTTATCCACCAAACTGAGGCTAAGTTGGAAGATGAGCAACATCGGATGAAAACTACTACTACCTCCTATACAAAATATATAGCTATTTTATGTTAAAAATTAAATTTAAATAGCTCCAGTAAAGATAGCAAGTTTAAACTTTGCACATATTGTTTTAATAATATTTAAAATTTTTTGAGAAAAAATAAGCTTGGTCGAATAAAAACTACCAATACCTCCCATACAAATATATAATTTTTTAATACTAAAATATTTTTTTTATTTTTACAATAATATAGTACCGGGTATTTGAGCTTCGGCATAGTCGACGATAATGTCTTACTGGTTTAGTTTAACCTAGGAGGGTACTAAGAGCTTGTCCGTCATCATCATCATCATTTACCAGAAACTTTATAAGACAGTTCTCTCCTCTACCCGTATGGGGATTGCCCTTGATTATTTAAAGTCAATGGCTAAGAATCGAGAGCTATGGAGGGTCCACTTGAGCAACCTACACCCGCGACCCACTTAATGGATAAGCGGGCCATTGAAAATGAATGAGTGAATGAAAATGTAAGCCTTCTTCAGAAAAAAGCTTTTGTCCTTGAAAAACTTGACAACTAATCGATCGATTTCGCTGAAAATTAAACACTTTGTACATATTGCTGCCGGAAGTGCTTTGAGAGAGTTTCAATAAAATCCGACAGGTGGTTCTGTTGTTGTTTTTTTTAAACTACCAGCAGTGAAGCTAATCTCGAGAATCACTGAACGGATTTAGATGTAGTTGTCACTGTTATGATCTGCATTTTTAGGAAAAGGTTTTATGTGTATTAAAAATCGCCTTATAACTTATGGAAGCTGAGCGCATTCGGGGGTAAAGTTGATTACACAGAACTTGAACTCAACAATATCGAACCAGTTTATCGCCAGTTTATCGCCAGTTCATCATAAGCGACAATTTTTTCCAAATCGTGATTATGATGCCTAATTGAGGGAGTTATCCTTCCGATTAATTATGGAATATATTTTAGCTTGGCACTCTGTCGGTCGAGCCAATTTTTCAGTACATTTTCTTTGGTGTTGGCCCCTATTTCACTTATAGCTCTATACCAATATTGTTCTTGAGTGCCATATGTATCGTCTCTGAATCGACCTTTAATGGAACCACACAAATAAAAGATCTAACACCATACTCACGGTAGAGTTGATGATTTATTTCGACTTATTTCAATATTTGCCATCATTTTTCAAGCGTTAATCGATCCGTTTTATAAACAATTAACAGAGCGTTTAAAGTATGAATTCTGAGAGACAGATTATCCTCTAATCCATCTTCTGCATTTGGCACCTCTCATTTCATTTTTTTTAAAAATCATATTAAATGTTGCACTTCTTTAAATTTAAAGCCTTGTGGATGACTTACATTCTTTTAAAGTCAGTGAAGAAGAACAAAATTGTCTCGCAGTAAAGTGTTTTAGACATCCACCTACCTCGATTAACGACGCGTAGATTAACGGCCGACGGCAAAAAATATTCAGGAAAGGAAGCTACCTCCATTTATGACATCGCAACATTTTTAAATTTAAAAAGTAAAAATCCCGAAAATTATTTTCTTTGAAAAATCTTGTTCAAATTATTTGTACCTATGTCATTTCATTAGTTTTCATTTCACTGTCAGTATTGTCATACTACACTCATCGATTTAGTTACGAAAATAAAAAAAAAATCTATCGACGATAGAGTCATATTGGAAGCAAAAGAAAGGGTTGAGAATTAGAAACATGTTTGCCTTAACAATCAGAAAAAGACCAGTTTTCTACAAAAAGTTATCAGCTCTTTATCGCCGCATTGAAAGAAGGACTAAATATTTTGAAACATGACCCAGCATAAAGAAAGACCTACTTCCTGCTTTGGCATTGTCGAGAAATAGATTCGAAATAATTCAAAAGGTTCATGACTTAAATGACTATATTTAGCTTAACCTTCCAAGATAGATACATTGTATAAGGTTGGCATTTTTTTTTTTAATCAAACATTTCAAGACCAGATTTTTAACTTAATAAAGCAATGGGACCATATTGTAACCACCATTATGCAGAGCAGTTTTAAGTTATGCTCAACAATTAAACAGGATATTTACGAAAATTTCAGCCAATACACTGGAGCTGCAGAAATGGAAACAAGTAGCAAGCCACAAAGAAGCTCTACGTGAACTTCTGCCTACATAGACAACTACTTTACTTTATTTGCCGCTGCTTAAATCGCTTTCATCGCCAAGGAACTGCAGTGAAATAATGGTCTATGGCGCAATAAAAGTTCTCAATGATACAGGTAGTATCGAAAACCCCTAAAGAAAAAAAAAGAGGCCATGAAAAACAACCTTTAAAGAAGAAAGACTCATTTGCCGTTCTCGTAAGGCAGATCCTTTTATTACGAGTAAAGAAATTCTGTCAAATGTATCGGGACAACTAAGTCAGGAAACTATATCCAGGATCGTCAGGAACCGACTATTAGAAGCAGGTCTGCGGTAGTGCAGCGCTCGTAAAAAGCCACGGTCCCTCTCTATTTGAAGAAAGTGCTTTGGAGCGATAAGTCCAAATCTAATATGTTTGAATCTGACGGGAAAAATATGTAAGGTGGCCAAAATATCAAGAACTCCAACTACACTATAAAAATGTTCAAGCATGGTGGTGGAAATGCAATGGTTTGGGAGATTTTTCCTTGCGCCGCGCCGTGTTGGTCCTACTGTGCGTATTAATGGACTAATGGACCAGTGTATGTATGAGGATATACTAGTTATGGAGCCATATGCTTTTGACCATTTGCCAGTGTCGTATATTTCCCAACAAGACAATGATCCTAAACACACTTCACGGCTTGTGAAGAGTTGTTTTCAGTTATAAATCTTTCTCGCTGTTTGGACTTTATTTTGGTCAATGCTGAGAATCAAAATTCATCGAACCATGAAAATGCAAAGTTTGAATGAATTTTGATAGCCTTTGAGCTGATTTCTGGGTAAACATTTTTGACCGAAAGCCAAATCTCATCCAAATCTATTTCGACGAAAATGTTGAAAGGTAAAACACGTCGTTTCTCTGTCACTAGGGAATTTTGTGTCCACCAACTTCATATTCGCCAAACTGTAAGTGGAGGAAAGTGCCTTTTAAGTCAGATTTGAAGCTCATCAATGGTGCTGCTCATAATTGTGTCTGTCTACAGTTCAGTACGTTATCGATTATAGTGATTATAGTAAGAACCTCACTCATTACTACTACCCTTGGTTCAAACAGTCGAGAATGCAGTGTATCTACTAAATTTTCCTTAAATGTCTTCAGCTTTATGTTGTCAGTTTAGGTCATTTTTATGATGTTACGTTGAGCTGCCTTAAGCAAGTCCGAGAGAAATTTCAATTTAAGCCACCAAATCTCGTCATGAAGCAAAAATCCAAAATATGTTTTTTTCGACTTTCAGGTGTATGAGTCGTTTTAAAACTACTTTGACATCCAATTGGATGAATTTGTTCATAACAATCAACACAAATGTATCTCGAGACGGTTTGACAACCGTCGATTTTAAACTAAAAAGCTTGACGAATTTCTTGTGGATTTAAAAAAATATGTAAGCCAGTGGTTGATTTCAAAAATTGTTGGTAGATTATAAGTTTGTCTGCATTTTGAAAATGCAGGGTGTTTCCAAGTTCAATCTCAATACTTTGGGAAATGATTCGTGGGCATAATCTAAGAAAAATAATTAGAGTTAGAGTCCATCTCCAATGTGAATAACATTTGCTTCGAATTTAAGAAAATGCTTACAAATAGTTTAGCAGTGTATAAAGTTATGACGAATATCTCACCTTATTCTTCTTTACCACCAATGGATCTCCGTAAATTTTCACACCGTTTTCCAATTCACATAAACTTTCTAAAAATGTTCGCATTTTCTTTTCTTTTTTTTCGATTCCCTGACGATTCCTACATTGGCATTCGCACCTAAGCCAAACCTTTCACACGATATAGGTAAGTTATCGCTTGGGATTCTCAAATGAACTCGCCGGCGAACACAATCTTCTTCCAGGGAATTCGAAGCGAACGAAATGCGAACTGCATGTTTTTCTGAGATTGGAAGTTGAGGAATGAAAATGTTAATGAAGGCGCAAAGAATACAAACAAAAATCCATTTAAAGTGCGTCTCAAGTTAATTTTTTTCATTGAAATGTGAAAGCTTAAAGGAAATTCTATATAATAAAAATGGTGGCAAAAATGTATAGTAATTCATCAATTGAGAACGGCTGGACCGATTTGGCTCAATTTTTTTTTTTCAGTTGTTCGCAATTGCCAGGAGAAGGTTCCTCTGAAAGTAAATTTTGGGAAAACCCTCCGGAAAAGTCGGGAAATCGGAAAAATCGAAAATTTCATTTTTGTATGGAATTTTGTGTGCTATTATCCCGGAATGGCTTTTAGAATGAAAGGAAAATAGAAAATTCTTAGTGGAAAACTTGGAAAATGTGGAAAATTCTGAAAAAAACATGAAACATTTTAAATTTTTTTGACGAAATTTTGCATTTTATCGCATAATTTAATGATTTTGGACGATAAAAGGTGGAAAATCCTTAAATCGTCAAGGGATTGAAATTGACCACGAACATGAGAGTCGCATTGCAGAACGACCCATCTGCTCCTGAATTCTCGGCAATGGCCAAATTCTCGTTAATGTTTTGACTGAATTGATATCGTTCCCGGCAAATATTTGCGAGTTCACATCGTCGAAGGAGGAACTCATCACCAAAGTGTTCCCCGGCATTGCACAAATTTGTAAAAATCTCGATTGGATTAGGTAGCGAACGGACAATACTAGCAGCGAAGAATACGGACGTCGATAGCTTGAATTTGATTATTCAAAGTCAAATCGCTGGAGAACTGCATTCGTAAAAACTACAAATCCGTTGAGAGCGTGACCGATGAGAATGACTACCGACGGAATTTTGAACTCGCTTGATGTGCCAGGAACTCCACCGCATAATTTACAGCTGAAGGTGGGATCGATCATAATCTGAATCATCTGAAATTGTGCAAAGGCACGCGGTTGTCCGTCAACAAACTGATTCAAGCGACAATCATCAAGGGCAAATTCAGAGGAGAGGAAGTCCTTAAGCCACAAATTCCGATTATTCCAACTGATCTTCCATTCCATTTCAAGCGGATTCAGCTCCCCTTTCGATTGGCTTTTGCGATGACAATCAATAAATCCCAAGGCCAATCGTTGGAAGTCTGTGGGATTAATCTTGAATTTCCTTCCCTGTTTTTCGCACAGTCAGCTGTACGTTGCTCGTTCGCGTGTTGGCAAACCGTCTTCGTTGTTCGAGCTGTTGGGACGAGTTAGTGATGTGAAGAATAAAACACGTGCACGTCGCTCAAGAACAACTGAGAATATTGCTCCTGTAGCCCAAAGCGTTGAAGAAAACCCAGGTTTGTCCATTCCTCGTCGTTCCTTGGAATTGGGCATTCTGCACAAACGTCATTACACCGTATTTTGCATAAAGACTTGGGTCTTCAGACTTATAAAGTTCAGTTAACACAAGAACTCAAGCCGGCCGATTATCAAAGATAAAATTCGTGAGGACATAGGGTAACCACTTTGCGATTTGGTTATGGAAAATTTCGTGAAAAGGATATGGTCCTGTAAGCGTGCTCGTGGTGGCCATTTGGCTGATGTTGTTTTTTTTATTATTAACGGCATACTTTCCTCTTTATTATGAAATAAACATCCGATCATTTATCTCAAAACTGGCATTTTTCTTTGAATACCAAAATAACACCTCTTATTGGAAAACCCTTTATATACATTGAGCGTCAAAAGTGAGTCTTGTTTTTGAAGTTTAGATTTTTTTTTAAATATCTATAAAATAGTTTATGCTATCGAAGTGAAATACAATTTGTTGTTGTTATTTCGTTATCAAATTCGTTACTGATTGTAGGTTTTTTTTAGACCAGTTTCAAAGACTTTAAATAAATCTTTAAAGACTTTTGGTATTCACTTACTTTTGACGCTCATTTTGTAGATATGTTTAACAGTACAATGAGCAAACGTGGTAGCATTTTTGGTACAGTGATGGTTGTGAAAAAAATATTCAGAAATTGTGGTAGATCTAGTGAATTGCGGCAGAAGTGAAAACTGCAAACAAGGAACAGCAAACTATGTAAAAATGTGTACATATTACGAATGCCTATGACGTTAATCTGTATTTAAATGTTTAGTTGAATTTGGTCAAGTTTTGTTTTAACCCTTCTGTCAATTATAGCTTTTTATATCTTTCCGTCAACCACAATTGTGAACTTATTTCCTTTTTAAAACCCTCGTTTTTTCTAACCCACGGACTCTTCATTCGCTCTTCTATCTGCAGTATTACCAATGCCATGACTGACACAAATCATAAAACATGAAAAATTTGAATGATTTGTGCGGAAAGTAAATGAATTGACAAACTCTACTCCCTATCTAACGGGTATGCGGTATACGGATTCAGGGTTGTCGGAATCGCCAAACGTGAAATATAAAACGCCAAAAAATCGTCATATATCAAAATTTTCCACTTTTCACATTCAAAAACCATAAAAATCAAATGAATTCGTGCAACTCGTAAATTTTACGTAAAACAACTTAATGCAAATTCCTCAAGCTCCTGAAAGTCTAGCTGACCTAAGGCATTTGTCATTTTGTACACCTTGTTCTAAAACTTCAAAAAGTCTTATCCGGGTCCACTTTCTAGATACAATTCATATGAGCAATTGACAGAAATAAATTTTTCCCTCTGAGCCTCAGTAAGTTGTTAGCTTTTAGATCGAATCGAGCTTACAAGCAGACTTTTAAAACAGGGTCTTGGTTGGCTTAAACAAACGTCTGGAGAAAAATATCCCAAAAAAACAAATGGTTTGTTGCAGTCAGGCAAAATCTAAAAAATATCGCTTTTTTGGGGTGCGTCGCCAAACCGATTTTTGGCCCTGAATTTCCAGAAGCTATTGGCATTATGTTTTAAAGAAAAGTCAGGAAAAGATCTGTCTAGACCTCATAGTTGACGAAAGGTTTAAGTGATGAAGAATAGGGAAGGATCGTCATGTAAATTCTATTCCAACTGCTGGCGTTTGTTTTGCAGTTTTTGTGATGCCCCATCTGTCGATCGTGATGGCCTAGGCCTGGGCCTAGTCGGCCTACGCGTAAATCTAAGGCTGACTGACGGATTTAATTATATTACAAACTAGCGGTTGAGTGGGCCATAATCTTCTTAGTGGGGTAGGGACATGGCATAAAAAGATAAACTTAAAATCAATTAAAGGTCTACAAGAAAACAAGTATACATAAGCAGAAAAATTAAAAATTACAAAAAAAAATCTAAAATATTTGTCGCTAGGTCTATATAACTTTGATATCCTTTCAACAATGTTTAGTATACTTGTACACATCATCTATCTGTTAGATTTTTAAACACAAATTCAAACAATAGAATAGAGGTTGCAAGTATCCTTACATGTGTAATATTCCATCATATTTTGATTGTATCGATATGCTGTGGATAAATCCATGATCACAAATGTAACAAGTGCTGGAACACACTTTTAAAGACTAGAATAAGATTTTTCTTTCGTATTATTATGTCGAGGGGAGGGTTGGGGGGGTATTTATTAAAACTGACGTTTTATTTTAACAACCACACTTTGCTATAGATAATTTCTCACAATATCCCTGTGCGAGGATGGCATTATTAATAATTTTCTTCATTTGTTATGTGTAGGTATTAAAAAAAAATTTAGCACATTTTTTTTTTAGTAGCTAGTTTTTGGTTTGAATTTATTTTTATTTTTATCTGTCACAACACTTTAAACACTCGCGCGAACGTATAGTAGATAGTTGTTTACGGCAAGCAAATCCGAGGTTTATGCAATGGAAATACGCGCGACGGCATTAGATACTTTTGGTGTGTCTAATGATGATGTTGATGATTACGACGAGGAGACGATGATGCACAGAATTACGACGAACGAACGAATGGATGGATGTAAGTAACTATAGCACAAAAGCGGTTTCGCACAACCACCTCATAACCAAACAACAATGGTATGTGATTGGATGACAACAATGACAAACAAACGACACGGCAACGGCAGCGACTACGAAGAAGATAAAAATTGTTGTATCTATTGCCGGAGAGGCTGTTGCGGCGGTTGCGACAAAACAAAAAATGCACACAGGGGATAAACGATACGATACGCATACGAGACACGAGACACAGATGTGTGATGCTAGCGAGTTGCAGCAACATTTAACAACAAATCAACACGTACACGTCACACACACACTATGCTGAGTGGTTTTACGAGATTTCCGACACATCAACGATGGGGGTGGATAAGTGTGAAGTCGCATCGGATTGCAAATGTATCTGGATGTTACAAAAAACGAGAGGGGAAAAAAATAAAAACCCAGCAGATACTATACTATTAAGAAGAAGCAACATTTTCGTTTTGCGCACTAGATGGGGGATGAATGGTTGTGCGGCTAGTATCTCATACTCAACGTTTGGTTGGCTACGCCATCTCATTTGTGTGTGCAGTCGGTCGGTGGAGTGTTTGTGTAGGGGTGGTCTCTCTTGTTCGCTCTTGCAACATCGCAACGAGACAACGTCGAATGTTTGTGATTGTGTTGGTTTTAGGGGTGGATCCTTGGTCGTATCCTTGCAAGGGATTCTTTGAATATTTTTGAGCCAATAGCTAGACAATTGCTTAGAAGGGCGGTATTATGAAGAATTTTCCGATTTTTTTTTGCTGTCTCTTGCTCGTGGTGTGGTGATGGTGAGTTTTTGTTATTAAACCTTTCGTTTTGGAGGATGTTTTGCTCTCCTTGTACTTAAAGAGGACACGTAGAGGTACACATTTGTTGGATATAATTTTTTTCATTTCTAAAGGTTTGTGTGTCACCTGAGAGGATGGAAAAAAACTAAAGAAAAATATGAGAAAATTTACTGATGCATAACTGAATCGAAAATATGTGGAAAATTTTCTACAGTTTTTATTTATTTTTACCAAAGGGTGGGTGCCTAGGGGGTAGAGGGGGAGGCGACAAAGTTGTGATTTAACCCCTTTTTCAATACAGCAACTACCTATAACCTGGGGATGGAGATACAGCTAGAGCTACTCTGAAAAGTGGACATGTCGAGGAGAAGGAATGAAAACTCGAAAGTTTGTCTCATGAGTGAACTGGACGGAGGGTGGCCAATCGGTGGATAAATTTTCATGTTTGATTTGTTTTGAAGGTGACTTAGGTACCTTGAGGAGGCTTGCTTGACAAGGCGGCACTTTCAGTTTGGCGATACAGCCTCAAGGAAATGGTCATTCAGAGTGTCCTATGATCCATTACACAACTGGGCAGGTAGTGGTAGTACGGTGACTTTGTTGTCAACTTGTATAGCTGCTGCAAAAGTGAGCAGTGGGAAGAATGTGACTCGTCATGATGTAGGTACATTAACTGTGAGTTTATACATTATGGGTCAATCACTTCCTATTGCTACTGCTCCAAGAATGTAAATCCTTCACTCAAGCATACCTAAATAGACCTCACATGAGCGCCTTTTAGTGCGGTAGTGGTCTTGACGGTAATTCAAAAAACACGTCGCTGTGTCATTGTTAAAAGTCTTTAGTATTTGCAGACTGATAGTACCTACCTACAACCGAGGTACAAACATGAATAGGCTAAAAAATTTCAAAGGACTAGGTATCGATATTGGGTGGGCGCAGTGGTTGGTGTGTTGGATTACGCACTATGCGAGAGGTCCCATAGAAAATTCCAAATTACATCTTAAGGTTTTCTGGACTGCGCCACCTCTAGCAAACGTCTGCCAAACATCCGAGGGTAACTGAAAAAGCTTCTCAATTCTGCTGTTCTGACTTGGCATAAAATTGTAGGTCCCTTCCATTCGTCCCAAAAATAAAAACCCACACAAACGAAAGGTTTTGAGAAGCTAGGTATTATAGGCCTACGGTGTCTATACGCCCGTTGCGTCAACTACCTCTTTCCTCGTAAGTACCTATTCAATATAAAAAGTCGTCTATATCCTTCTTCAGGACCCAGACTAAATATTTGCCAAAATAAATTACGAATAAATGGAAAGACAGACAAACGGGCAGTTATTTTTTTTTTATTTATCCATCAAAAACTAGCAAGGACTTTTTTTCAAAGCCATCAGACTGTTGAGTTGAAGGAAACTATATGTCGGCACCGAAAAGGCCTAAGGTAACAGCAGCGCCTCTCAATGGTCGTCCTACGTCACATCTTAAATGTATTTTAGAAACGTTCTTGACGACAAAATTGTGAAGGCACAATTTTTCCTGAATTCTGACAGGTAGTCAAGGATAACTCTGGATTACCGCGTGTTATGATAAAAGATCATGATATCTTTATAAGCTTGCAATAGCAGAAGTCTGGCGGTGTGCGAAGCTCAAAATTGTGGTAAAGAGTCACAAGCCTGTAAAGAACAACTTCTAGGCGACTTGTTGTACCTACACGTCGAATTTCTAAACGTTTGTGGATTACAAAAAAACCTTTCGACTCAGTCCTTCATTCTAAACTGATGCCTACAAAATCCACCCAAAGATAAGAAAAATCCTTAAAAGTCATAGGTAGGTTCCACTACACTTTTTAGGCCCTTTGAATGGTTCTGCTTCTCATTAAACCATCGATAATGGACAAATTTCTGCCACCGACTAGCTCATTTTGTTTGTCAAATTTCATATTTACCAAATAGGTACCTAACTTGGACTATTAAGGCCTAACATGATCTAACTATTCATATAGTGGAAACAGGGACGTAATATTTCGCAGGGGGATATGATTTTCGAAAAGAGTTGCAAGTGTGGGTAGGATGCGTGTCGCTGTAGCAATTGCGTTGTGGAATTTGTGATTTAGGTTACATAATATATCTACTGTGTGGTTGCCAGAAACTATTTGTCAACGAACTGATTGGCGCCTATGAGTCCAAAACCGATCAAAATGTTCACACTGCTTCTGAATCCTGGATATATAGCAAAAAGCCCAGATAGAGATGGATTTTAAGGCCACATTTGACGGCATTTATATAGAGAAGAGCTTTAGTGAGTCTTGTGTTCTTTTGGGATTCCTGTGAAACGCGTCATGTTGTGCAAAATGACAATGAAGAAGACTAGATGCTCCATTAAGGTTGGCAACATTTTCACCGAGACCTTTCATATCAAAATAGGGCTTAAAGAAAGTGATTCGTTGTCATGGATTAATCGAAACTTATACAAGTCAACTCAAGAGGCACGATCTTTCCAAAAATCCATCCATTGCATACGTTGGTCACTATGACATTATTTGGCAGAACTCAGTGAGCTGTCACTGGCGGGTTTTGCAAAATATTTTCACAAAAGCAAAAATTGTTTTAGGGGCAAAATCTGTTGTCAAGAAGGGAAAAACAAAACATCGATGCATCTGCCGGAACGGAATGTCACAATAGCCGGTTATAACTTTTAGTCAGCTAGAGGCTTCATATGCTCAGCTATAAATTCTGACATTACTTTGAAAGTTAAACGGTGCATAACTCTTGCCAATCGATGTTTCTTTCGTCTGATAATTACGGAGATTTTGTAAACTGATCAATGATCATCGCAGTCCTCTTTTATGGCACTAAAGCTTGGACTGTATCTAAAGCCAATGAAGACATTTTTGGTCGCTTTGAAAGAATAATTTTTCGTGAAATGTACGGTCCCGTTTACGTTGGCGGGCTTTAGATAGAAGGAAATTCTACGAGCTGTAGGTATAGCGACATCAACTTGTTCAAACAATTGCAAAGAAGTCGCCTAAGATGGCTGGGACATGTAGAGCGAGTGGACATTAGCACTGCTGCCCGAAAAATTAGCGGAGTAGGGAAGACCTCGTATAAGGTGGCGTGCACCATTGCAAGGGGAGCGCAACCGACTTGGAGTGAGTAAAGCAGTTAACTAGGGACTGGAGCTAACTGAAGAAGCTTCTTAGTTGAGGACTCGGTAAACAATTATCTTTAGAGCTGTCTAAGTAAGTGACAACACCGAGAGACCGAGACTGATAGAGTCTAATTCATAGGGAGTATTTTTTGGGAATCTATAGCTAGCTCACTTTTACTTTTACATGCAAAACCAAAAGTTAGTATAACAGTTTTGTATGGAAAAGTAAAATTAAGCTAGCTATAGATTCCCAAAAAATACGCCTATTATCGTATTGAAAATTGCTATAGTGCGATGATTGGTGAAGATGTTTTTCTTCGTAGGGCATATTTTTTCCATCGCTTTAACTGCTTCCTAATCCACAGACTTTATAATATTTCAGGGAAACCTTCATTCGGGTTGAAAATGTGGTGCCAATCCATTCACACCGAAAATGCAAAAAATTCTGCTATCATTTTTCAAATATTTTTTGTTTCAGTTTGTGTCTTAACATTTTCACAGGTTTCAATGGTCATCATCGCCATTATCTACAAAAAAAAAAGAACAATTCCTCGTCCTTATCTTTTGAGTGTGAATTTTACAAATTAATCTAATGACTCACAGCCAAACACTCGGTACAACTTTGTTGCTTGATTGACTGTTTTTTTTTTATTATGCGACCGAAACGACAAATTAATTCCATGCCCACACACACAGTCACATATAAATATCTACTCGTCGGTTACGTTAATCAAACGAAACTAACTTCTTTTGAAAACTAAATTAAAATCTAAAAAAAAAAATAAACTAATTACCATCCATTTTTTTTGTTGGACTTTTCAAGGTCTCAAGGTAAGGGTCTTGACAATGACATGACCCACCAAGGGTACGCAAATTATCAACAAAACAGCTCAAAAACACCAGAAAATGCGAAAAAAGTATCCAACTAACAATGGATACATTTCCCAGGGTTTGTATATAGATACAAACAAAAACAACGTTGACTATACGAATTTTAAACAACAGATAGCAATGACTCCCATAGGCATAGAGACAGCCAGAGAGGGGGGCTTGTATTGAGGGCGTAAGCCAAAGATACCAGTAGAAATTATGTAGCTTTGTGAATTCCTCTACATGATGGTGTCAATTTGAACGGAAAACTGTTGCAGGTAGGTGCGGTGCACGCATCTTACGAACAAAATTAGTGCCTTCGGAAAAATTCTCGGATATTATAAAGAATATAGGTTTGAATTGAACTACTGTAGAAAGAATGAATTGAGTTGATGGCATTTTCATTGACATAGAGGGCGTTTTCGACAATGCGACTGTGGACTGCACGTGTAACTCTGCTAGATAAACACGAGGTAGATGAGATAAAGAGAACTTTGGGGGTAGATGCGAACTGTGGACGCCAAATGACTGTCTCTCTGTCTCCCTTGTTATAGAGTATGGGAGTTGACTCTCTGTTGCATACCCTAAACGGTTCAAACGTCATGTTTAGAGACTTTCTGTGCTAACGTGCAGATGTGTTTATGGTCGTTGAATGCGGTGCATTAGGAATGGGCTTTTTTGTTCTTTTAAACCGGTCAGGCTCAGCCAATGCTTACAGACGTCACTATCCAGATCTCCGATGAAGCGACATATCTGATGGGAGTGATCCTCGATAAGAAATTTCTGTGGGCGAAGCATGTCAAGTCGAAAACATTCAAGGCGCTCTCAGTTTTTCTGGCAGTCTAAGGGCAGACGTGGGACTTATCTTCCAAAAAGGTCACGGCTATGATAAGGCCTTTTCTAGCCTCTGCGTCGGTTGTTTGGTGGAGAGGGCTATCGCGAAAATTTGTGACTGCCTTCTGCACAAAACTCCAAAGAACGGTCTGTCTTGCCTTTGCGCGGATCAGGTGGCAGATTTTTGGCGCTGATGTTGTGAGTGCTGATACTGCAAAGCTCCTGATCGCTGAAGTGCATTCTCGGTCGAAGAAATTCCAGTAAAATGATACAATCCCCACTAAATTGTCACTCCCTGTGGATGCAGTGGCACTGTACGTACGACTACTGAGACCATGAGTGATGAGTGTTGTCCACTAGCATACCAGTCTCACGAACTTTTTGCACAAACTTGCGTTGATCAAGCGCGGTGGGTGCTTCATGTCGGCCAAAACTTCTTTTCAAAAATCGCACTGTTTTGGGCTCCCCCTGACTCACTTTGGAAATAAATTTTCAATATTTTCTAACCTCGTTCAAAGCGTCAAGCGACTCATTTCATTCCGAGGAAGTAAGATACTCACTTTCTGTCAATATTTCGAGCGGGAAACAGCTGTCAAAAAAGCATATGTTTTAAAAAGAAACCACTAGATGGCCCAGCCTGTGCAGCAGAGTGTATCTTGTTAGGGAGACTGATGTCTCTAATCAGACTGGTTTTTTGGGTCTGCTTCCTTGTGGACCCGGCAATCGATGCTGAGTTGCATCAGGCTTACTTTCTGCTCACCATATCTTGGAGATGAGTTGCTGTATGCTCTCCACCAAGTCATCTCCTTCTGTCTTAAATAGCTCGCCCAGCAGGCCCTTGTTCTCCAGCTCCCTGTTCGACTTGAGGCAAGCTATTCCTATATCCTAACTTCATTTTAGTCCAGATTGATGTACTTGTCCCACTAGACCTATGAAGCTGCTCACAGTAATTTTCTGCGTTATTTTATTTTTTGGTTCTAACCGAAGGAACCTCCAATTTTATGCCGAATGCTGTTGAAAAACTTTCTCAGGACAGTTTTACTCTCGGATATTTGTCAGACCTTCGCGATTGTTGTAGAAAAAAACTCTTAAGATGTAGAGAGACCTCAGAGACCCCAGCACACTAACCACTGAGTCTGCCAATTGCCAATCTAAAAATTCTGTCTGACATTTTTCGCTAAACCTCCCTTTGTCTTCATTTAGCACCTATCCGCTAACTCCCCGCCTCTGTTTCAGTATTTCCAATCTGACAGCACGGTGTCAACTGCGAACTGTGAACACACCCCTTAATAAATAAATGAATTGGCGAAAATATTTGGGACACTCAAATAACTGGCCTATTGTGATCCAATTCAATGGATAGACGCAACTGCGCAACGATCTTCAAACCACCTGTGTCCGGCTGGCTTTTTGTTTTTTTTTTTTAATTTTCTGATTTACACCACATTTGAAGCAATTTTCACCACGGAATTGATTTTTTTTAGTTTTTACTTTTGGGTTTAATGAGGTTTTTTTTTGCACTTCCTGTAAGCTCGCACGCTTTTGTTCGTTTTACTTGTGCCCCGTGCGGTTTGCAGTTTTTAATTTTGTGTTGTTCCCTATCTAACTGTTTGCATTCGACTCAATTGAGAGAAGCAAACAATAAATAAATAAAAAAACAATTACAAGAGTCGAACTTAATGCTCTGATTACACCAAAGGAATTCTTCTTTTTTTTCCACCCTCTCTTTCCCTCTGCCACTCTCTGTTGTATTTTTTAAATACAGTTTGTTGCGAATTGTTGCTTGTTGGCAATAAAATAATGTTTACGACCAGTAACTGAAACTAAAAAATAAAAATCAAAAACCGTTTTAAATACCACCTCTCCGCCGGTCCGGATACAAATGGTTAACGAAAAAAAAAAAAAAATGTCGTGAGACTTCCTCTGGCTTATGAGGAAATAATTGCACTTAGGATACAAATTATCAACTTGCATGACGGTGGGATCTGTGTATGTGAGACACAAATGAGCCACCATCAACACTTAGTTGCAGTTTTCGTCAGGGAACCGTGTTGAATACTCATTAACAGATAATCAAATTAGATACTTAATCTTGTCGCTCGGTTTTTATTATATGTGGGTTTGTTTACGACCACCCAACGATTTTGTTGGCAGAGCAGACACTTTGACGACTTCCTTTTCGGTGCGTATGGCAAAAGGAATTTACTTTGTTCTCTCTTCCTTCTGACAAGTGCAATTCCAACTGGAGTTAAAATTAGAATCCACAATTGAGAAACTTGTCCCAATCGGGCAGTCATCGTTTCAGTTTCATTTCCCAGGCTTAGGTTGGTCTGGTAGGAACGAAAGTGCACCCACCACCTACACGCTATATACGGTCGACGAAAGATGAAAAGCGAACTGGAAAATTTCTGTCAGTGTGTGTGATCCAACTTTTGCTTTCTTTTGTAATATTCGTCGCCGTTGTCGTGGTCGTTGTCTGAGAATATTCTCCCACAACAACTGCTGGTGGTGGAATAATGATCCTCGTTGGCCTTGAACATTGGGGTCTAGATTCTAGAAGCGCTCGTCTTGGTTGAGTAATTCGCACAATTTACATATATTTAAGCCAAGTTGTAGCGGTTGGGGAATACGAATTTGCTTGTTCCTTGGGAACGTGTAAAAGTGAAAACTGAACGTGGATTGAGGTGTCTAATTAGATAGATATAGAGACAGAAGCCTATTGGAACTCTGATTGGAGTTGAATGTGCCATTCCAACAGTGGCTGATAAGAAGTCGGCGCAATTGGATGGATTAATGGAATTTTAAGTTGTCATCAAAACACACTTAAGTGTGGGGCTGAAACTCATCCCTTCATAACTCTCGATTCTCCGCCGTCGACTCTAAACCATCATAGACAATCCCCACACGAAGCGATGAGAAATTATGGACTGACCATCTCATCCTAGGGGTCTACATAGAGGATGCCTGCTTGAGGGTACTGAACGTTTGGGAACATGCGTTTATCATGACCAAACCACCGAAGAATGGACCACTCCGTCCGGAGAGGTAGCTGCTGGGCATTGAGTTCCTCATACGTATTCTGGTGTATCTTATACGACCTCTGCGGGTCACACCAGCAATACCACGGAGGAATCTCATTTCGGCAGCTTGTACTCGCCATCGTTTTCTTTCGGTCATTACCCAAACCTCATGGTAAGAGTTGGAACAAACACCGAATTAAAGACCGACAACTTAGCTTTGACACCAAGTTCAGTCCTCCTTATAACAGAACAACAGTTACAAAGTTCTCTAACAGCTGCAAGATAGCATCTGCTGCATACTAGAAGAATTGATAAACAGAAGGACTAGAGTATTCGACAACGCAGTAGAGGAAAACCTGACCTTAGATAGCGCGCACAAGTGGAAGGGAGCTCAAATTGGAGTGCGCAAAGCCCAACTGGTGGGAGTTAGGGAAAGACTGAGAGGCCATTGGTTGACCCACAAGTCTTCGGATGCATTCTTCAGTTGTTTTTGCAATAGAAGAGAAAAAATTGTTGTTTTCAGGTTAGGTTAGATTAGGCTAAGTTGATTTAATTGATTTCTTGAAGAAAACGTTTGGTAACCGCATAGTTTCACGTTGCGGACCCGTGAATTGGCCTCCAAGATCGTGCGATTTAACGCCGCCTGTAGGGATATGTGAAGGCGCTAGTCTACGCCGGTAAGCCCGAAACAATTGACCACTTGGAGGACAGCATTCGCCGCGTTATTGCCGAAATACGGCCACAAATGTTGGAAAAAGTCATCGAAATTAGGACCTACAGATTAGACTACGTCCGAGCCAGTCATATGCCAGTAATCATATTTAAATTATAATGCCAAAAGGTTGTCTTTCGAATAAAGTAAATTTCATGTCAATTTAAAAAAACCATCTTTCTTTTATTCGATTTGGAAGTTCTGTACCTCTAAAAAAAACACCCTTTAAATGTGCCTCTGCCCAACTTGGAAATAGGTTTCGGAAGTCTTTTTATTGAACTAAAATTATAGTCTTATGTGGCTGTGAAGCTTTCGGAGTTAAATTTCCTATCCACTGTCCGGTCTGCTTCAACGAGTTGGAATTTCTCAATCTGAGAGATCATTTTGTGACAGAGATCAACAAGTACAGGGTAGGGAAATAAGTTATCATGTCTATTGTCCAGTCCTGCCTGGTGGCGCGCTTCTCATAGTACAGTTCTTTCATACCAATAGGTCTTTGTGCCAATTGCAAGGACCCTTAGAAGATGGTAAGTAATGCTCAATTTTCCTGAAAAAAATAAAGAGTACGCTTTCTATCCCACAACACGTAGCTCTTGTAACTTTGTATAGACCCTCCTTTATTAATAGGCAGGAACCAGGATCCCATTGCGTGGTATGGAATCCTTATAACATCAGGCAGACGTCCTCTAGGTAGACCCAGGATAAGATGAGACGAGATGGGAAGAGGTGGTCCATCCACTGACTTTTGGTCAAGCAGATGGGCAGACTGGTGGAATCGGCCACCTCTGTGAAGCACCAGTCTCCCTCCCTAGTGAAGGCCGCGTCAAAGGAAATAGGCATGGGACAGACTGTTACGGTCGCCCTCCACCTTGACCCGAAGACTAAGCCGTAACCAGGAAAGAAATTTATAAAAGTTTACCTCTCAGGTAGGATACCCACATCTCGCAAATTGCAACAGAATTCCTAAGGTAATGCCAGGCACAAAGAAACTGTTTATGCCACTTCCTCCCCCCTCCCCCTCTCGTGGTATCACAATGGACCAAAATTCTGGTCTAAGTGTGTCCCCTTCGGGACAGCCACCTTACCTAACCTAACCTATCCTGTTAAAAAAACTTGAATTGTATGGATTCCCGCAATGGATCTTGAAATGGATTTGCTCATATCTATCTGATCGTACGCAAAATGTGAAATTGAATTACTGTTTGTCTAAAAATGTTGTCGTCTATTCTGGTGTCCCTCAAGGCAGCCACTTTGTTCCACTCCTTTTCCTGTTATTTATCAACGATCTATGTCCTCTTATTACATATTCAAAGATTTTACTATTTGCGGATGACTGTAAGCTGATCTATTCATATAGTAGCCTGCAAGGTTATATATTTTTACAGCATGACATTGACACTATGCAAGAATGGTGTAAAAGGAACTATATGCAGCTTAATCTTAAGAAGTGTAAAAGCATGACCTTCACGAGACGCCAAAATCCAACTGCGTCAATTTATTTTATTAATGAGGAACCTGTTGAAAGTGTTGATTGCTTTAATGATCTTGGTGTGGTCTTTGACAGAAAGCTCAACTTCAACCTCCACTTGGATTCCATTGTTAGCAAAGCAAGAAGCCGATTGGGACTTATAAAACGTTTCTCAAAGGAATTTAAGGATCCCTATGTAACCAAAATTCTATACTGTTCTCTCGTCCGACCTGTTTCGGACTACTGTAGTCCTGTTTGGTGTCCGTCCTACGAATCTGGAATTTCAAGAATTGAAAGTATTGAAAGTTTCTTCTTTTCGCATTACGTGATTTGCCTTGGGACCCCGAAAGTCGTCTTCCTCCCTACATAAGTCGATTAAAGCTGCTGAATCTGCAGACTTTGGAAAAACGAAGAGAGATATCAAATGTTATATTCCTGTATTGCGTTCTGACTGGTAGCGTTAACTCCACATATGTTTTCAATTTCGTAAACATCAATACCAGACCGAGGACAACAAGGAACCCAATTTTTTTATACCAAAGGACGTCTCGATGTAACTATGAGAGTAATGGCCCTATCAATAATCTGACGAGGGATTTCAATAAGTACTATTATGTGATTGATTTCAATATCTCAAAATTTTATTTCAAAAAAATATTGAAAGAATTGTAAAACAGCATACTCTAATTTCAAAACTGATTAACTGTGACATTTATGTATAGTAGTTAAAAAAAAAAATAAATAAATAAGCTCAATTCCGTATACCATCATATTGAAGAAGGAAAAGAGAGCAACAAGCACCGAAACCGAATTGATCTACAAGCGTATAAAACAAAATGTTCCCATTGCGATAATCACCCATTAAATTCTGATTAAATTTCTGTGGTCTCATCTCAATACTATAATTAAGAAAAAAAAATAAAAACACAACTTCACCTGATAGACGGGACCGTCCAAACGACCGACCGACACTAGGATGTACAGTGTAGTGTCCGGTGTCCGAGAATCAAATTTCACATGACCACACCAAGCCATCGCGCGTCATCGTCATCGTAGTCATGACTGCTTCAATCCAGACAATAGGTGTGCAGATCATGAATAAGATCCTCCGCCTAACTGTTGCCTTTTGGTCTGTCCGTGGCGTCTCACCTCGTCCCAGCTACACACACATATTTTCTTTTCTCATTTCTTTTATTTTTTTTTTTGTTATTTTTATTTTTTATGTGAGATTTCTCAATCAAATTGTATCACACACAGAAATTTGTACACAACCTGTTCTCATGGGTATGAGGAGGGAATGGTCAGCTTACATCACCGCACTGAGCTCTGGATAGGAAACCAAAATGAGGAAAACCGCAACAGAACAAGGCTTCAACGGAAACAAATACAAGAATGTTTCATTCACAATATAGTTTTTTTTTTCTTTTTTTTTTCTACCATTGCCATTCTTTCCTTTGTGTTGTTTTTCATGGAGAGGCAATTTTTTTCACACAATTATTGTGTGAGCTTGTCAAGGGCGGGGGGATGTTATTTCATGCAAAATGCGGGAACTATATTGACACATAGGAATCGGGGGAAGGATTGAACAGGTGAATCTAGGTAATGGACGAAGCCCTGAAAGTGACATCAGGGACGATCAAATGTATCAAAAACGACAAATAGTTAGTGGGGCATTGTTAAAATTGGTTGTTTGCAGCTAAATCGACTGGCAGCAGCTAAATCCCTGACTAAGCATCGCTACAGTAATCGTACAGAGGAAAATATTATCCTTCTAAAGATGACCTCCCACAAACATAATGACCACTGACCTAAATGCGGGCGTCGTAGGGCACTTTTCCTGTATTTTAAATGACCGAACATTCTATGCATCGGATATAGTAGAAGCGGACCACAAGCTCGATGTAGCCAAGGTGCGAATGAAGATATCCCAGACGACGCAACAACGGAGACTTGAAGTTAAAGGCAAAAAAAAAACTGCCAAAATGTTAGAGGACTGCTGGTCCCTCAATCCATGCTAAGAAATCTCGCAACTGATCACCCGAACACCCCCAAAGAAAGCCTTGGTTTGATGAAGAGTGACGGCAAGCACGCATGCAACAAAATAACTCGCCCACACGGGCGACTCATAAGCTCTACGAGAATGTAGAAAATCAGCTTTTTTGGAGGAAATAGAAAGAGCACGAGAAGCGCCGCCCGATCAAAGCGACAAGGACCGAAAAGAGTCCTAAGAAACCTTGTAGTAGAGTGCCAGTCGGTACTGACTACTAAACGGCGAAGACGACCGAAATTCATTCAATTCCGCGAGACCTCCATCCATCGGACCAAAATTAAGTTATAGGATATAGGAATAGCTCACCTTAAGTCGAACAAGGCTGTTGGATCAGACGGCCTATTTAAGATAGAGGGAGACGACTTCAGAAGCTCATCTCCAAGATTTGGTCGGAATAAAATGCCTGACTAACCTCAGCAGCGTTTTCAGGGTCCACTAGAAAGGAGACCCTCAAACTGCGCCAACTAGAGAGTCACCAGTCTTCTTAACATCACCTACTAGATTCAGTCTCTGCGATTTGTCAACAAACTGATTCGCCTCTAACAGTTCACAACCCATCAAATATTCGAATCTTGGAGAAAAAAACAGTCCACCATCTGTTTATCGATTTTAAGGTTACATTTGACATATGTAGAGTCATGTCTAGTTTTCGCTAACTCGTCAAACTCTACGAGGTGTATAGCGCCATCGACCTGGTCAAAACATCGCAAATTAGTCGTCTAAGATGGGTGATATGTCACGTGCAGATACTTGCGCTTTGACTTTCATCTAAAAGGACAGCGCAGGTAGAGAAAGACGTGGATTGGCGATGAAATCTTCCTTTTAAAAATCCCTTATCTAAAATCCCCTATGCTGAAACCCCTTACTCCAAAAGAGCACAAGAAAAAATCCGCAGGGACAAAATCCCCCATTTTTAGATTTGGTATTATTAATTCTGTCGCCGCGACACCTAAAAATGGTGTTAAAAAGTGAGATACGTATGGGGGCATGTTGCTCCCTTCAACCCCCCTGCTAGGAGTTACTGTGGCATTTGGAGTAGGTGCAAGTTTAGTTTGCTTGTGGCGTGAGAGAAGAAAAAAAAACGAGAGATTATGTCCAATAAGAGATTTTGGAAAAGGGATTAACGTAGGGATCCCGAAAAACCTCGCCTTAGGTGGAGAGCACAAGTGAAAAGAGGCTTCAAGCAAGTTGGTCGTCCGGAAGAACTGTCTGCGATTCTGAGTTCAAATCCAGAAGCAAAATTCTCTTCTTTTCAGAAGAGCAACTGTCAGTTGAGTGCCAGTCGGTTCTGGACGACCAATCGAAAACGACATTAGACTGTGTATAATTGAAAGCAATTGGTCAAACTGTAGAAGCGAACTACTCAAGGCCCAGATCCACCCTCAGGAATGTGGATCTTACCACGTTTTCGCCTGTCTATTCTTGGTGGCTTCTTCCTTGGCAAAAGCTAACAATCACAGCGAACAAGTATATCCGCACAAGTCAGTTGTTGTTGGCTGCATTCTACGGTCCGTCAGGGGTCGTGCGGTATTCGTATTCGCTATTTATAATGATTTGAAAAGTCACACCATATGCTTGTTACAAATTGAAATTATCCTTTACCCTATAGCAAAGGTCAACCTACTTCCAGTGATTTGCGTCCTGCTGCTTTGCATTTTAAACTCTCACGGGACTTGCTTTCAAATTATAACAAAATATAATTTTGTTGTTGGCACAACTTTATAGGGGATGGTTGATGGTGGATGGGAGGGGGATGGCCTTAACGCACTTGGCGATTGGATGAGCCAGCGAAATTGTGTTATGATACCACGATGGCACAAATTAAGGACTCAAACGCAACCAACAGCATCTGTGATTTATCTATTCAATATTTTTCTTGCTTCCTATGGCAATGTATCAAGGCACCCTTCGCATTCAAAATTTTCCACCATACCACCACCCACCACCATCATCATCATTGAGAAGAGACTGTTGTTGCCGTTTAGAATATGCGTGCCATATCGTCGGTAATTGTCTCTTTGAATGGAGAAAAGGAACCGCCGAACGAGACTCCATTAACATAACCTGATTTCTAATTTGCGGGAATTTAATTCTTCCCTTCGTCTTTGAGTACATGAAAGATCGCGCGTAATAACATTTTGCTGGAGCACTCTCAGCAATCATCGTTGTCGTTGTCAGCCATTTCGTCTGTATGGTGGGTGAATGTAAAAAAAAAAAAATGTAAATTTGTTCTGCGGATTAAGGGATGTATATGTGTCACCGAAAAATTAATACCTCTTGGGGGTGCGATGGTTTTTTTTGCTGTGCTTTGTGCTCCCCCGATATACTTTTCAAGAGTTTATACTATAGAGAAAAGTTCCCTCTGGAGAGTGCGAGGGAGACAAACCACAATAGAGCACGCACAGTGATGGTATAGATGAAATAGATACACATCTATCTAACGTTGAGAGATGAAGTCATATTTCACGGTGTTGTGGTTTCAAAGCTAATTTCGAAGTCACCCAGCCAGAAGAGAGAGCAAGAAAAATGAAGAAACGACACAAAAAAAAATTATAGAAAATAAGATATGTCCCCCACACCCATAAGACACAATCTCACATATAAGGGGCTAGAAAAGATAGAAAGATACATTTTCATTTCTTATTATTATTATTATTATCGTCGTTGTTATTATCATTTTTTTTATGCGATTTTCTATTTTATATCAAGTCACCAAACACCAACCAAAAAAAAAAAAAGAAAAGAAAATGGAAGGTTGGTAAATAGGGCTGAAAAATCATTTAATGTACAGCAGGTTGTAAATTGATGATATAATTTGTAGGCATAGCTAAAGGAGGGGCGCAGCTTTGTATATAGGTATTTATGACGATCATAGTGGAAAACGCAATTTATTGGGTCATTATTGAGTAACAACAGGGGTATAACTACACTACACATGTCACTAACGGTGTCAATGCTTGACATGCTGGTGTCGCAAAAATGTACTTATGTAAAGAGTGTTTTTTTTAGAGGCATTGAACTTTCAAATGGAATAAAAGAAAAATTATTATTTTAAATTGACATGAAATTTACTTTTTTCGAAAGACAACCTTTTGGCATTATAATTTAAATATGACTTTTGGCATATGAATGGCTCGGACATAGTCTAATCTGGAGGTCAAATTTGTGGCCGTATACCGGCAATAACGCAGCGAATGTTGTCCTCCAAGTGGTCAATCGTTTAGGGCTTTAGCGACTTTACATATCCCCACAGAAAAAAAGTCAAGCGGCTTTAAATCGCACGATCTTGGAGGCCAATTCACGGGTCCGCCGTCCGCAACGTGAAACTATTCGGTAACCAAACGTTTCCTTCAATAAATCAATTGTGGCACGAGCTGTGTGACATGTTGCGCGGCCGTCTTGTTGAAACCACACCTCCTGCACATCATGGTTGTTCAATTGATGAACGAAAAAGCCAGTAATCATGGCTGTTACCATTGACTGTAACGTTTTGGCCCAGCATCGTTTTTAAAGAAGTACGAACCAATTATTCCACCAACCCATAAAGCACACCAAACAGTCCAGTTTTTGTGGATGTAACGGTGTCCCAACATACACTTGAGGACTAACATCACTCCAAATACGGCAGTATTGTTTACTGACGTATCCATTCAACCAAAAGTGAGCTTCATCGCTAAACAAAATTCGCTTATGAAAATTGGGATCAACGGCAATCTTTGGGCCCATTCACCGAATCTACGCCGTGCTAGGTGATCCTGTGGCTTTAATTCTTTCAAGATCTTTCTGCAAAATCTTCCATAAAGTAGATGGAATCATATCCAATTCCTGTGCATGATGGCGGATAGACTGATTTGGGTCTTCCTCTACGCTACGCTCTACAGCAGCAATGGCTTCTTCTGTACGCACGGTACGACCGACGCGCGTCTCTGTGGATGCGTATTATCATTTAGAGTAAACGTGGTGCGAAAACGCTCCAAAGTTAATCGAATTAATTGCTCTGATGCACGATTATGTTGACAGTAAAATGGACGTATTGCGCGATACATATTTCGAACAGAACCATGATTTTCAAAATAAATTTTCACCAAAATTTGGAAGCGTTGTTTAGGCGTCAGTCTATTCATTTTGAAATGCCAAACCAATATAAAAATAAATCACTTGACAGCTGATTAAATGGTTGCCAACTTAAAGTTCTATACCTCTAAAAGAAAAACACCCTTCATAAGACGAATTGAACTGTGAGCGGTAATCGAAGCGTCGTGCGTGAGTATCGAAGGGTACTAGGGTACAAATTTTAACTATTTCACGTTTCACATCTATCGCTATCTATGCGCTGATTTCTTTTTAAAAGTTATTTGTCAGACTCTTGCGAGTGGTATACAGAACTTCAAATTCAAAGCTCGCTCGCCACTCAGAAGAACCGTGCTAATAAAATTCAACATTCGATGTCCTATATCACACATACCGCGAAGTAACCGTTGGAATATTTGTCACAAAAAAAGTAAAACCATTGACATAGTTTGCGCCAAGAAATATTTTTATGTGCATGCCATTTGACTCGTATTAACACACCTGCCAACATTTAGTAACCAAAATAAAGGCCTCAGAAGTATTTGCGTGTCACGCGGAAACCAGTTTCAATTAGGGACTCACCCCATACATTTCTTGCCTCACATTGTATCATCAAAGTCTTCATTTGGGGTCATTAAGAGAATTTGGAATCTTGCGATGCTTCTCTAACTTTAATGGCAAAATCAGTTAAAAAATTAATGCTGGGTCATGTTCACGTCAAAATTGTAACTATTAGGCATCTCTAACAAAAAAAAAAAAACCATTCTTCGTCACTGCAAGTATCAACATAAAGTGACACCAATTATGACCACTTACCCGCCAACAAAACTGACAAAACGTGAAACGCTATATCCATATCACACCCGTAGATACTTTTTATTTTTTGCCTCATTTTACTATTTTACTATATTAAAAGCCGCACACATCTCACCCGTCAGCATCCGCATATCCTTCGTCGGCCACTCTCCGCCAAACTCCGATCATTGTGTGTCAACTCTGCGGTATTTCTCATTATAAATACCTTAACTCCAGCGATCTCTAGCCGCTGGACACTTATATTGGAAATCTTTCAAGATATCTATCTCTTTGCATGCATATAGCTAGAGTGTGCTAGTGCAACAACAAGGCCAGAGAGTAAGTGAGGTAATAATGAAACGTAACACTGCACAAGAAGACTACCAATATCCATGGCAAACTATAACAGAAATTGCAATAAGGAAAAGATACAGCATAGACAAGGAGAGAGATTTTTTTTTGTTTTTTTTTTTTTTTGGTTCCTCGTCGTCGTCATCGTCGTCGTCGGTGTGTTGCCTTCTTTTGATGCAAGTAACAGCTTGGGGCGATCGATTTTGAAATACATAACCTACAGACAACGCGCAATGGGGGGAGACGCCCAAAAATAGAGAGAAAACTAAAGTACTAGTAGCTAGAAAGCAAGGTGTTGTTTAAGACTATTTCCAAGCGCGAAATAATTGTCATATGGAAGCGCGGGGAACAGCGGGCCAATACCATTATAGGTTGTAGTGTGTTGTAGCGAGGCAGGTTAGACGGCGAATTGATGGCAATTTGTCGATCGAGGTCTTGAAATCGATGTCACATCGAGGAATATTGAAATGGGGATTCCATTTGAATTGATCATTTTTATGTGGAGACATTGATTTCTATCACAAAAAATTAGACTACGATGAAACGAAAAAGCGACAGGTTGAAGTGAAACTTCTTATAGATCGTTGGGCAGTAATACAGAACAACGATGAAACGAGAAAGAGGCAGGGGGACTAGTGTGAAGTGAAACTTCTTACGATAAAGCGACAGGTTTGGCAAAAGTTTCACTTTAACTTGTTTTTAACAAACTCCTTTACCTTCAGTTTCCTGTCGCTTCTTCGTTTCATTTGAAATGACTGCCCAAGCTGTCATAAGATGGTTCGCTTTAACCTGTCGCTTTTTCGTTTCATCGTAGTCTAAATTTATTGCCCAAAGAAATATAAGAAGTTTTACTTTTATGTCGCTTTTTCGTTTCATCAAAGTTCAAAATTGCTGCCCAACTAGTAGTTTCAGCTTATTGGATACAGAAACAAACTATTGCTTGTGAGAAGCAGGACTTGTTACAAACATAGACCCGTTACGCCCTCTATCTCTTTATTTGAGGCACTATACTGGATTGAGGCATTATACTTAGATTGAGGCACTATACTTAGACCTCCAGCATCACATTTTAGATACCCACAATATGTCGCTTAGTACAGCGAAAAGTATGGATGGAATTGGCCCAGAATAGTAACGAGAGTAAATAATCTTCCTTCCAGATCCAGACATCGGTTAAAACAAGCAAAGCTTTAACTATCTATCCATCTCCTTTCGCGGACACTTTCGAATTACCTCTCTCTTTCTCTTTCTTCTGACCAACGTCCACCAAGCCCTTCACAAAATCCAAATAAATATCCGCAATTGCACAAAGTAAATAAATAAAAAAATCGTTAGCCAAAACTTGTGTACGCTTTGTGTAGTTTTCATTAAAAAAAACACATGTCTGATTAATTACACGAGATCGTTTCGCTAGGGATAACGCTACTGCCTACATATAAGATACTTTTTTTTATTTTGTGTGTGCCTAATAGCTGTACACACGAATCTGTTGGTTTTGGCCAGATTACAACCGCACATAAAAGCGACACCGGGCAATTGTTAATAGGGTTGCCACTGTATTGAAAATAAGCCAGGGCATGAACCTAGATAGTACTTAAGTATGATGTCATATTTGGGATGAAACAGGACGCCTGTCGTTTTATTTTTGCGAAAGCCGAAAGTGATACAAAATTTATTCACTCACTGTGTGGTTTAATCCATTCTTGCAAAAGACTTGTCATAAAATCACCCAAGTATCCCCTGATAGTCGAAAAGTGAAATCCAAATTGCAACTGCGTTTATAGAAGTCCGAGACATCACTTTGTTACTTACAAGTCTGTCCAACGCTACTAAGAGGTTACAGAGAGCATAGCCAAATTCAACACAAATGCGCTTAATGACTTTAAGATAGGTACTCGCGTATGTCACAATTTTACGATCACCTTTAACGACAGAGCAATATCCCTGAACGGAAGTTGGAAATCCATCCATTGACGTGTATTTATGACGCGTATTTTAGAGTTTGGGACTTCTGGATATCCCAAGACATCTGGGAAGAAATCGCATATATCGCCGAGACAGACGTTCAAGGATAGGTACGAGCCAACATCGGACAGCTAATGGGACAGTTTATTGCTGTGTGAACTGTGAACAGAGGACAACGTAGAAAGCCCTGCAAGAAACACTCTAAAGATATTGTAGGTCAAAAACGCAGTATCAACCATCTTTTACTGGTTGTGGCCATCTACACAGAAGGATGGAACATTTTTATCAGCCCCGCTTAGCGAAGACTTGAGCTAGCAGAGTACATCAATAAGCCTCCAGTTATTCAACATATGCACAATTCTTAAAAGATGGACCATCAACAGTTTCAAACTGCGTCGGTCGGTCTAAGAATCAGCGGCAAAAAGACGATAATGCCCGGAGGTCTTCTGATGCAGACGTTTGAAGAGGTCGAACATTAGTTTAACAGAAGACCTGTAACATCTGATGGCAGAACCGACCTAGACGCAAAAACCATTGAAAAGCTTTGGTATTGTGTTCCAATTTGGAAATCTAACTAAATGAAATCAGAACTTTTTAGTACACCGAACTATTTAGTACGATCGCTTAAATATTGATCTGAAACGTATTTGGTAGCCACTGATGCGACATTAAGTAAGTCAAAAATATCAATCTTCTAAAATGATCAGACCATAATTTTTGATACGACATTGATAGCTTGCTATTGACTTTTACCCAATTTTTTGGTCCTAATAATGTGTCTGATATATTTTTGGTACCTTGTGAACTGCTCGCTGTTGCGGCCTTAAGTGAGTCAAAAATGCCAATACTCTAAAAAGATCAGAACTTGATTTGTCAACAATTCTGTACAATTTGGTCACCAGAAATAGAAAAAATGGTTTCCAGAAAGTGTCTGCTTTAGATATCAAATTTTTTTGCGTTTTGCCTCAAAAAAACACCCAAAATAGGTAAAAATGTTGCTACTAAAGCACGGAACTGTAGGTAGGCGCAAAAGTTTGTTTCGGAACATTTTGCGTACTTAAATTGTTGCCATGTTTACAATGTCATAACTTTAGACCAAATTCAAGCAAATCTAGATTTTCTGCATTTTCTTTAAAGTTTTCAATATTTTTGTTCCGGGGTTGCGTTGTGGGGCACACCACTTGACGGTCAAATGGGCAAAAACAATATGATCTAGCCACCCATAGATACATACCTACACATATACCTACCTACAACAAAAGGCGGTGAATGGAAAGTAAATATACTCCACATAGATACAATACCAACTACAGAGATACATTTGACTTTTCTTTTTAAACAGCATTTTCAGCAAAATTGTGTTTTTTTTTTGTTCATTTTTCTGCTGTTCTTATAATGAAAAAAGCTACAAAAAAGCATGCCGCTCGAGCATTCATTTCCACGAAAGATAGGAATCCGATAGTCCGTCAGTCCGTTTGTCCGTTTTGTCCGTTCGTCGTCGTCGTTCATTCATCCGACTTATTCATTTCGTCTTAGGTGAAAAGAACAATCTATAGATACGAATACGACTATGTATACAGCGTGTATGTGCTATGCGCCTGCGCGCATTCTTTAGCAACTGCAACAACATTAGAGCAACACAAATGGGGCCATGCCATGTGTACCTATATATTGGGGCGCTCACTATCTTTTTGAATTAGCTAAGGTACTCTTGGACAATGCATAGAAATGTTTATAGATACGTATACAAGAAGTACTTGTTGTATATTGACCACTCGCGCAAAAGGAGAGAAAAACTGAATTAAGATAAAATTCCATGCAGCGGCAGTGGCAATAGCCCGTTAGTATATCGCTGGCTGTATGCTGGCTCATGTATCTCTAGCACATGCGGCGCACTATAGATACATTCATCTGCGAACTCTGCACACTCTGCACACTCTGCGCACTTTGGTGCCACGGCGTTGATTTGGTGTGTTAATTTGTGATTAATTTCGTTGATATTATTTAACACACAAATGACACTCTAATTCATCGAGATCGATGTGTAGCACAAGCTCATAATGGGAAACTTTGGTTCGGTGGGTCACCCGGTGTGACTCTTGTTAAATTGCTTATACTTCGAAATGGACTTGGGCAAAAAGTTGGTGGTGGTATGCTTGACATCTTCTTGGTTCGACCTCGCTGAAATGTTTGACAGTTTAGGTCCACATGAAGCTGAAGCCCTCGTCGAATGTTTCGCTTAATAAATGCAGGATAAGTTTGCCAACATTTTTTTTTATAATTTATCAACAATTAGCAAGCGTTATTCAGGCTTTATACGTACTGAAGGTGGTGTTTTGGAGGTGTTCTTGAAAGGAAGCGTCCAATAATTGGACAAGCTCCATTTGATTTTTGTAGCTCCCGATTTAGATGTGGAAGCACCTGCCTAGTTGTTTGTCATCGATCGGTCTATCGAATTCATCGCGTTTACTAAAACTTGCAAATTTAAAAAAATAATCGCGTTTTCTTAGCCCCTAAAGTGGTAGTAGTTGTTATGTCACTTTTGCTTGAGAAGGCATAGTCCTACTTCGTTTGGCGGATTTAAAAGAAACGCTTCAACGAGTTCGATTTTAAAGATTGGGATCTAATGGGGTTTCAGAGTCCGGACCTTCGCTCATACTTTTCTGTTTTACTATGTATCTGTTGAAAGTTGACACGTCACTGGGAGAATTACCAAATGCCCGATATTGAAGAAGATCATCCAAATGAGCCCTGGGAATGTGATAGAGTTTATTAAGTACAAGTCTCCATCCAAGCGTTTCCTGTTAGCTGTGAGAGAATGAATAATAATTGCTCCAGGAAAGTCTGTTTTAAGTAAGAGTTCAAGTGTCTGACGGCCATTCGCCTCAGTAAATGTTCTCAATGTGACGGTTTTGTCAGAGACAAGAACTTTATGGAGTCAGAACCTGTTTTTCACAGAAAGATTCTTGTTTTTCCTTTTTAATTACTTTGTTGTAGTTAGTAAGAGCAGTAGAGTAGGTTTTCCAATTACCATTGTTAAAAAGTTTCCATACTTTAGATCTCTGTTTTTTCGATATTTTTGCTCCACTATACTGTTTCCCTTTTCATATTTTTGAACTTAAGGGAGCAGTTTTCCTCGTATAGGCAGAGATGATGAAATATCTGACTAGTTCGGCAGCAGTTTTCCTCGTATAGGCAGAGATGATGAAATATCTGACTAGTTCGACAGCGAATCTTCTAGTTTTTCTCTGGTGTCAATTCGAGGTGGTTTTCCATTAAGTGAATGACTTACACGCTCGCTACTTATTTACTTAATTGCGGAAGTATGAATAAGTCTGTTTATCCTGCTTGCACACCTTAACGCCTTAAGCGATCTTTGTGAAACTACACACAAAGTTAGTTTGAGTCCAACAGACGGTCATAGACTACATTTAACTAAATTTTTCGTCGCGATAGAGTCTTTAGTTTCCATTGAAAAACAAACTTTCCGTTCTGCTTACGGGTAATACGTGGGCGACCATTTTTTCTTGACTATGAACACATGAGATGAGAAAAAAAGGGCCGGCTTATGATTATCCTCTTATTTTATGGAAATAGTCCTTTTTATTTTAATTTATTCCAATTTGTTCTAAGAAGGACCTATGTAACTCGGTGTCAAGGCTAAGTTATCATGAGATTTATTACGTAGGTACTGATCGATGGAATAAGTTTCCGTCGATAGTTGATCGTTGATCGACAACTGTGATTGTCGATTGCGATTGGTATTTTTGTCGATTTGACAGTCGCTTGCAGTCGATTACAAATGTCTGGTCGATGCTTTCTCTTGGAAGGGAAATTTTGCGCAAATAGCTAAAATCAATCGACCCAATCGACAATTGTCGTGACGATCGCTAAGCGAAAATAAGAGCCTTAGATACATCTTTTAGCTAAAATCACTCCTAAACAACAATCCTAAAGTTGGCTATTTTAAACTGTTAAACTTATTTCGTCATCAAACAAACAAACAAATAAAAAAACAATTTATTTCCATGCAGATACTCGTATCTATACTTATCACTTACCTATCCCCATTATTACCTGACATTGCTAGCTGCGATTAAAATCAAATCGCTATACTGACTGACCTGACTACTCTATATAAGAGATCCACGCAAACCAGCCCCAGCCAGATGCCAGACACACTCCAACTCCTTAGTACACCATCGATAGATACAACCAATTCTCCTCCGGATACTCCCCACGACGCACGGTGCGTATCTGCGTAAACACCATGTGCGTGCGCGTGCGCCCGTGAGCCAATAAGAAATGTGCGTAATTCCATACAATATATATTTTAACCCATCGATTGGTTACCAGATTGCATGACATTCATAACGTTCGTTTGAGAAGTGTAAACAAAATGGCAAATAGATACAAACGAGACCGTAATATTCAAACAATTTCAAATCGCATATGGGTCTGGCGCAGCATAGAGATACATAGATAGATGAATAGTGTTCGTACATGAAGGTATTTTTTTTTTAACAAAATATCATACATAATAATAATAATCATAATAAATAACTGTATACACGTAGATCGCAGTCGCAGTGTTTGGCATCGGCATTGTGGAGAGACATTAGGTAGAGCGAACGCCAGAGCGAGGAAGTGTTGCAGTTGAGGTAGATTATTATTAAAGTAGGTATAGTTGGGGATCACTTTTGGCTGCGTTATTAATAATAGTTACCTACTACGAGGAGGTATTACAATTTTTCGATATCTACTGCAGAGTGGCTGTTTGTATGTTTTCCTTACTGTTTTTTTGTTAAATAACAGGGTGCACTACACAGAGTATGGAATAGTTTAATTTTCGCTTTTTATGATTTATTATGGGTTGAGGCTATTTTTAATTGAGAAGCGGAGGCTTATTTGAAACAATTTTGCAATCTTTGTACATAATGGAAATGGAAAATGAAAGTGCGCCAAAGACACACTACGACTACGGTGTTGTGTGATGAAGAAGAACAAGTCAATATGGAGGCTAAAACTGCTTAAATCAGTTGGTTTCTTAAGAGGGTCGGAAGTAGGGGTCAACTTGTTCTGACTGAGATAAAGTATGTCATGGAGCGAGCTCAATTCAATTCAGGGCATTGAGGATAACAAAACCATCGCCTTGAGGAGGGCGGAAGAGGAAGTCCCACAGTAGAGGAAGTCACTTTTGCGATCAAATCGCTAAAAGCTGGCAAATCTGCCGGAGTGGATGAAATCCGGAAATGCTCAAGGCTTTAGGTAAAGACGGGTTCTCACGTGTCATTAAAGTGGCCTGGGAATTCGGCGAAACTCCAATCAC